>PVNU02000998.1:1200000-1800000 GCA_003013855.2 Liriodendron chinense
ATTCACTATCAGAGGTTTTAAATAAGGTTCACCTCTCAACCTTTACACGGAGGTTTTATCGGTCTACCTCTTAACCATAACAAAGTTTTGGACAAGGTTTAACTCTCAACTCGAATGGAGTTTTGGACATGGGCTAACTCTCAACCAGACGCACATTCACTCCCATGTCGGAGGCTCCCCCTTGGAGACTAATTTAGGCCCGACAAATGTGTCAAGGAACGGCAAACATCCCTGGATGTTTAGGCCCTGACAAACATGCCAAGGATCGGCAAATGACCCTAGTTCGAGTTTGACAAACAAAAACACTCAACTCCCACAGGGAATTGAGTGGAAAGACTCTCAATAAAGATAACCTTACTTGTCGGATAAGCCCCTTGTTCAGCGTCGCTTTGGGTTGCTTGATCTCTACTCTCCCATGCTTCAATCAACTTCTCTTTCTCCCCGGATCGTGTTACCGCTGCATTGCCAATGCCTCAGCTACACTTGATTAATCACCTTGCTTGTGATACCTTTGAGATGCCCAAGGTGACAGGAGGGTAGGTTTGAGAACTCTACAACTAATAGGAATGAGTTGCTTAGAGTTGCTCGCCTATAGTGATCTCATCTTAGAACTTTGGATAAGGTTTTGACTATCAAGAAAGATCTAAACTCTAGAGATCAAAGAGGGATAAGATTATCTTCTTCTTTAAGCTTAGAATGCTCCATTCTTGTGTGAAATCACAAGGAAGATGTCTTGTAAATGTTAGGAATTGAGCCTCTAATGATCTCCAACAATAGTGACTTCAATCCTTTAAAAAACCCTCTAAATACCCCTTAAAACGAGCCATGCCCTTTTATAAAGAAACTTGCAATGGATTTAAAACGAGTGTTTAACGGCTAGTACCGATCGGTCGGACAGGGGTTCACGACCGGTCATGACCGGTCAATCTAAAGTCTTGGAAAGACAGAGAGGTTGCTGTGTTTGTGTGAGGTCGGTCCATACCAGCCGATCGGTCATGACCGGTCGGTCCAATGGCCAGGGGTTCCAGCAGGTTTGTTGCCCCACTTCCTCTTCTGACAACCGGTCGGCCAAGGGTCCAACCTGTCGGCAGTTCTTCTCTGCTAGTTGTTTTGGGTGTAATTTTTACTGTAGCAAAGGCTCTTCTTTGGCCAACCTTTAGACCTAAGGTCAATCTGTAACGACCCGAGATTTTCGACTCTCGTGTATAACACGACGGTCGAATTCCCAAGTAAATCATGGACTAATTGATTTGTTAAATAATAAAATATAGCATTCAATCACAATGACGGAAATAATTATCATCTTATTCTATCAAACTTACTACGTCATCATCAATGTTTAAATAAGGGAACCAACCAATATCCATACTGATTAATTAAAATACAAAACCATGTCTTCTCTTGAAGACTTATTATAATTCCATAAATGTATCAACTACTCAAAAAAATATTTAATAAATGATAACACCAACTAAGTTTATCTAACATCGTCATCCGCCATGTGATTGTACGAACATCGAACACTTTTCCTTAAAAATCGGGTTCAATACCTGGATCTTCACCTGCATCATCTAAATTGTGTTTGGGATAGCGTTAAACGCTATCATAGTGGGGAATATTCCCTCCAAGACTATCAAGAATAACAATATATAAAACTCAGAGTAACGCAACACAATAATATCTTTATTTAAACAAAACAATCAAGTAAAAATCTTTGTTAATGCGATGCATGGAATGCATGCTCTGGCTAAGGCACCCTGGCTAGAATCACAATACATGAAGTGCGAGACTCCCTGTTATGACTTCATGCTAGCCACTAGTCATCAGAGGTTCCTGGGACGCACAAGCCCATAGTTTTGCCCGACCACGTGAGAAACGGGACGCTCATAGCCCAAATCTACACGTGACAGTGTACGGGAGAAGTAGGACGCTCTAGCCTATCCTCAACTCCGTACACCCACATGGAGCCAAGTGAATGCATGACTTTAGTTTCACCTTTATTTAAGTGTTTTCGCATACAACCGATTTAAATAAAACTCAGTGGTCACTATGGGGAGTCGCAAGCAACCCAGCATAGGCAGACAGCACGGGATTAGTGTCCATAGCACCAACCTTGGCTCATGAGAATTTGTATACCATTAGTGTCCACTCATTGTCCCGTTTTATGATTTCATCATGTCCCAAAAAGCCAATGTTGTACATCATGACCAAATTCATTAAAATACACATGTACTGTAAATGGATCAAATCAAGCATCATGTACATATAAGGATCCATTGATAAACAAGCACTTCATTCTCTCAGTTAAGTCAAGAGATATTCTTCCATCATGGACACCTCTCATGGGTTCCATCTCTCTACATCGAATAATTTTACCAACTTAGGGACAAAGAGTATACAATAATGGGATGTCCATATAATGATCTTATACACATATTTCATATCACAATATGAAAACCAATGTTACTTGTAATACATGGACTAAGAAAATAAGGGCATAGATTTTACAAAGATAGATAACACAAATACACATGCTTCTTAGTAAAAAAATCTAAACAAGGAATCACATCATCATATAATGATATTCATTATAAATCCCACATCAAACTTCAAGTTATATGGATAAGTAATTCAAAACAAAACAACTTCACATGCTACAAAAGAAACTTATGATAATCGTGATATTATTAATGAAAGGCTTGAAGGAAAATTCTCACCTTAGGATGGACTTAGAAGAAGAGAATTGTAGAAGATCTTAGCCGCTGGAAAAATTATGAGAAAGAACTCTCTTCTCTTCTCTCTCTCTCTCTCTCTCTCTCTCTCTCTCTTTTCTCTCTTCTCTCTTTCTCTAAGGCATGGAGGCTAGGGTTAAGAGAAGGATTTGGAGGTGCGTAGTAGAAATATGGAGAGGGATGTGCACGCGAGGTCTTGTGTAACAACCTCTTGAGGTGGGTTTCTCAAATCTCAATATTCGGATGATCTATGATCAATTCTAATCCGTTCATGTTATCAAGCTCGAAGAGTAGAGTTAGAATACGTAAATTTCTTGATGATCCACATTATAGATTGGCCGATCCTTGAAAATGGCCTAACGGGTGCTAAAATGGGCTAGATCTCAATTAACGGTCTACGCTTGATCAGGGCCCAAATTTTGAAAATATATATGGTCATGATAGGCAAACAATTGTACAAAATTTAGTGGTTGATTGATGGTGAGAAATGCCTAGATCTGAAATTTCAACTTTTGGCGGAAAAGGAAGGGGTTGGCTTTGTGGTTCAACGGTGTAGGATTATAGATCGGAGTCCAAATTTTGTGTAAACTCGTAGTCATATGATTATAATAAGTGGTCCAAATTTGAGAAGCGATTGATGGTGAGAAGTGGGTAAATTGAAAGGTTCAGATTTAAAAAGAGTTGGTAACTCATTAATTTCTAAAACGGGATAACTTCGTGCATAAGAAAGATGCTTATCAAGGTGGGGCACTCAAATCACACTATTGGTCCATAATAAAGACAATCCAAGTCACTCATATAAAGAGAAATATTCGACTACGACTAACCATCTACTTTCCTCACTCGATGGACATGAAAATCAAGGGTTAAGGGGCTGATTTGACAATCGGACCACTTCTACTATGATTTAAGGGCTGAAAATTGATGTGTATGGTTAATATTTGCCCAAAAGCTTAAATCCAGAGTTTTGCGTGAAAGTGATCGTCAGAAACTATAATACTTAAAAATGGCATCTTAATTTAAGTTTAACTAATGGCATTTTCGTAATTATCTGAAAAGTGCATGATTTTTGAAATCTGATCTTTTTACGATGTTTATGGGATCATTCTAAGCAACTTTTGTAAAGGGTCCCCTATCATATCTCCTACGGATGTCCCGCTATTCGCAAATCAACGGTAAATGTACGATAATTAATAAAAAATAAATTAAAAATGAATTTTCAAAAATTTTCAAATAAATCTCGAAAATCTGGGGCGTTACAAATCACCCCCCTTAAAAACAAACTTCGTCCCCGAAGTTCCCTAAGCATCGTCGATAAAAGATTGAGGGCAATCTCACTTTATGACTTCTCGTCTAACTTTCTGAACTATTCCGGGTCAGACGCGATCACAATTCACCCCCCTTAAAAATAAATTCGTACTCGACATCGATTTTTTACAAGCTTCCCCAAGTTTCTTTCCTATCATGCTACCACTGCGCACTCTGATTCCTAGATGGTTTTGAATATATTAATTGGTCTCTCAAATCATTCAATCATCTAGCGCCCTAATATTTCTCAGGTTTGGGTAGGTGCTCTTATAGTCAAGGATCTAAGACGATTAGGGTTAGATAATTATCAAGGATGTCTGATCGCTAACGAAATGACTGATCAAGAGTTTAAAAGATAGATCTGGGTTTGATTAGGTTGGCATGATCGGATGGTCACTTGAATGAGTGGATAAACAAGCGGATAACAAAGTGAATGAGATATCATCGATGGTTCTTTAATAGCTGAAAGTGCGACAGAAAGGTGAAGTTAGGAATACCATATTTTAGCTCTTTATAGAATCTAAGTGGCTAAGCTTCTACGTCCTAGGGTTGTCTATACATCTATCTTATTTTTGTCATCCAAAGAAAACAATCACACAGATTCCAAGAGAATGCATAAAAGTCGTCCAGTTAGAACAAGGATGCGATTTGTATTGTATCGACATCACGGGTGAACAGTTCAAGTAGATTCGGATCCGATACTTAGATCTTCTACTCGCATTTGAGCATTGAGTTCATTAGTATCCATTCGAAATTCCGAGTGTCGACCCTCGGGATTTGAACGAGGATCCAATCCTTTACACAATATATTAGGTACGGTTCTGCCCTCCCGTGCAGCCGATTTAGTCTAACATTGTGGGGACTTTCATGTATTCTCCAACAAAAAAAAAATCAACAAAGATCACGTAAATTAAAATCCAACAATACAAAACATTAAACCCTTACGAGATCCTATTTACTTTCATTGTTAGACATGGTCGAAGATCTATGTGAGGGATTGGTAAATGGCATTTTATGGTTACGATAATCTGCTTTAAGTAAGAGGGTTGGGCCTAAAATTCTTAGGGATGTATGAGAATATGGTAGGAAGTATTTCTAAGGGTGCCATCTCACAATAACTAAGCCTAAACAAGGGGTTTAGAGGTTTTCAAAGCTAAGGAACTAGGATAGTGTCGAATCTGGAACACAGGACTTATAAGCGCTCTTAGAATTTTATCTCTCAAACTGAACGTCCTTTTTGCCTAAAATTTGGAGGGTAATCTAAAGGTTAGGTGAGAAATCACCCTAATTTTTCTCAGAATGAAATTCCTATGGTAAGATATGATTCTGACCTCTAAAAGTCTGAAAAACGTAACAGTCCAGCAATTTTTAGCGCAAGATTTTCTCTACTAACAGAATTTTCATGATTTATCTAAATGTCGGATTGATCTGAAATTTTATGAAAGTGTTGGGTAATGAGTTAAAAATATGTATAAAAATTTTCAAAAATTTATCAATTCCGAAAATATAATTATTAGTGGTGGCATTGCCAAAGGGTCATGAAATTTGTCCTAACAAAAACAATTCGAGATAAAATAGTTATCCTTAAAATTTGAGGGAGATAAATCCCATGACTCAGTGTAACGCTGACCTAAATATGAGAAAATGATGAGAGCTCCAAAACTTCTAGAAAAAGTGAGAATCCACTTCCCAAAAATCCTAAAATTTCATATTTTTACGTTCATCGGCTATCCTAATGATTTTAAGGGGCCTATGTTTGAGTCTCTAGATTCATAACATCTCATGCATTCAATAGGGGATGAACCTACGTGTTTTTGTTTTTATTTCATGGGAACCTAATCCCTAAGGGATATTTATTATGAAAATGGTTGGGCTTCTCACCCAGAGGTCCCGATTGTGCTCTGATACCAACTGTAACGACCCAAGATTTTCGACTCTCGTGTATAACACGACGGTCGAATTCCCAAGTAAATCATGGACTAATTGATTTGTTAAATAATAAAATATAGCATTCAATCACAATGACGGAAATAATTATCATCTTATTCTATCAAACTTACTACGTCATCATCAATGTTTAAATAAGGGAACCAACCAATATCCATACTGATTAATTAAAATACAAAATCATGTCTTCTCTTGAAGACTTATTACAATTCCATAAATGTATCAACTACTCAAAAAAAATATTTAATAAATGATAACACCAACTAAGTTTATCTAACATTGTCATCCGCCATGTGATTGTACGAACATCGAACACTTTTCCTTAAAAATTGGGTTCAATACCTGGATCTTCACCTGCATCATCTAAATTGTGTTTGGGATAGTGTTAAACGCTATCATAGTGGGGAATATTCCCTCCAAGACTATCAAGAATAACAATGTATAAAACTCAGAGTAACGCAACACAATAATATCTTTATTCAAACAAAACAATCAAGTTAAAATCTTTGTTAATGCGATGCATGGAATGCATGCTCTGGCTAGGGCACCCTGGCTAGAATCACAATACATGAAGTGGGAGACTCCCTGTTACGACTTCATGCTAGCCACTAGTCATCAGAGGTTCCTGGGACGCACAAGCCCATAGTTTTGCCCGACCACGTGAGAAACGGGACGCTCATAGCCCAAATCTACACGTGACAGTGTACGGGAGAAGTAGGACGCTCTAGCCTATCCTCAACTCCGTACACCCATATGGAGCCAAGTGAATGCATGACTTTAGTTTCACCTTTATTTAAGTGTTTTCGCATACAACCGATTTAAATAAAACTCAGTGGTCACTATGGGGAGTCGCAAGCAACCCAGCATAGGCCGACAGCACGGGATTAGTGTCCATAGCACCAACCTTGGCTCATGAGAATTTGTATACCATTAGTGTCCACTCATTGTCCCGTTTTATGATTTCATCATGTCCCAAAAAGCCAATGTTGTACATCATGACCAAATTCATTAAAATACACATGTACTGTAAATGGATCAAATCAAGCATCATGTACATATAAGGATCCATTGATAAACAAGCACTTCATTCTCTCAGTTAAGTCAAGAGATATTCTTCCATCATGGACACCTCTCATGGGTTCCATCTCTCTACATCGAATAATTTTACCAACTTAGGGACAAAGAGTATACAATAATGGGATGTCCATATAATGATCTTATACACATATTTCATATCACAATATGAAAACCAATGTTACTTGTAATACATGGACTAAGAAAATAAGGGCATAGATTTTACAAAGATAGATAACACAAATACACATGCTTCTTAGTAAAAAATCTAAACAAGGAATCACATCATCATATAATGATATTCATTATAAATCCCACATCAAACTTCAAGTTATATGGATAAGTAATTCAAAACAAAACAACTTCACATGCCACAAAAGAAACTTATGATAATCGTGATATTATTAATGAAAGGCTTGAAGGAAAATTCTCACCTTAGGATGGACTTAGAAGAAGAGAATTGTAGAAGATCTTAGCCGCTGGAAAAATTATGAGAAAGAACTCTCTTCTCTTCTCTCTCTCTCTCTCTCTCTCTCTCTCTCTCTCTCTCTTTTCTCTCTTCTCTCTTTCTCTAAGGCATGGAGGCTAGGGTTAAGAGAAGGATTTGGAGGTGCGTAGTAGAAATATGGAGAGGGATGTGCACGCGAGGTCTTGTGTAACAACCTCTTGAGGTAGGTTTATCAAATCTCAATATTCGGATGATCTATGATCAATTCTAATCCGTTCATCTTATCAAGCTCGAAGAGTAGAGTCAGAATACGAAAATTTCTTGATGATCCACATTATAGATTGGCCGATCCTTGAAAATGGCCCAACGGGTGCTAAAATGGGCTAGATCTCAATTAACGGTCTACGCTTGATCAGGGCCCAAATTTGGAAAAATATATGGTCATGATAGGCAAACAATTGTACAAAATTTAGTGGTTGATTGATGGTGAGAAATGCCTAGATCTGAAATTTCAACTTTTGGCGGAAAAGGAAGGGGTTGGCTTTGTGGTTCAACGGTGTACGATTATAGATTGGAGTCCAAATTTTGTGTAAACTCGTAGTCATATGATTATAATAAGTGGTCCAAATTTGAGAAGCGATTGATGGTGAGAAGTGAGTAAATTGAAAGGTTCAGATTTAAAAAGAGTTGGTAACTCATTAATTTCTAAAACGGGATAACTTCGCGCATAAGAAAGATGCTTATCAAGGTGGGGCACTCAAATCACACTATTGGTCCATAATAAAGACAATCCAAGTCACTCATATAAAGAGAAATATTCGACTACGACTAACCATCTACTTTCCTCACTCGATGGACATGAAAATCAAGGGTTAAGGGGCTGATTTGACAATCGGACCACTTCTACTATGATTTAAGGGCTGAAAATTGATGTGTATGGTTAATATTTGCCCAAAAGCTTAAATCCAGAGTTTTGTGTGAAAGTGATCGTCAGAAACTATAATACTTAAAAAATGGCATCTTAATTTAAGTTTAACTAATGGCATTTTCGTAATTATCTGAAAAGTGCATGATTTTTGAAATCTGATCTTTCTACGATGTTTATGAGATCATTCTAAGCAACTTTTGTAAAGGGTCCCCTATCATATCTCCTACGGATGTCCCGCTATTCGCAAATCAACGGTAAATGTACGATAATTAATAAAAAAATAAATTAAAAATGAATTTTCAAAAATTTTCAAATAAATCTCGAAAATCTGGGGCGTTACCCAATCTAAGTTGTTTACAAGTATGTCTAAATGGGTCATGGTCATCTAGAGGATAAGGGTTTTGGTTTGGTCAAGGTTCAAGGCTCACCAAGGCATCTCTTTTACCTGTTTTTTCTTCCTTGATGCAGCAGGTCCGCTTGAGTCTTTGGTCTTCGTCTTCATTAAGCTTAACTAACACTAGACTCACTGACCTAAGTGATTGACAAATAAGGTGCACTAGTGTTCACTCGCCTCAAGTGTAAGGCTGTGATGTAGTAATAAATCTCGGTAAGACCGAGGTCGATCCACAGGGAAAGAGGTAAACAATTCCAACTATTCTAATAACTAGAATCTAAGAAGTTTTGAAAAATAGTTTTTCACATCAAATAGGAAAATCTGAAAATAAGAAGAACTAGAGCATCAAGGATCCACTTGTAGTAGTTCAATACCAATCCATTCATCCAAGCACAACACAATTAGAATCAGAGTCCTATCTCTCATCTAATTGGAGGATATAACGTTCAAGGACAAATAGTCCCACTTAAATATGAAAATCAGATTTCTAGTTCTAATGAAGCATATAGAACTTAAACTTGTAGCCTTTAGAGTAACAGCCATGCCAAGAGACTATGGCATGCTCAAGGGTTACTACAATTCGAATTCAAACAACCCAATCATGGCATTCTCAGAGGATTGCAAGGAACTCATGTCCGGAGTACACAAACTCTCACAATTCATCTAAAAATTCAAACTTTATTCAAACTAGAAGTTCCAAATCCAAAATTAAGAAAATGGTACTTGAAATAAAAGAATTAAAGCATTGAAACCAACTACAAATTTCACCTCTAGTTCTAGCTAAGAGGTTAACTAAGAAAAAGCATATTAAAACTAGAACTAGAACTAAGAAAAGGAAGAAAAACTAGCTGTAGGAGGCTAGGTAGCCTCCTAGGACTTGAACTCCTTGCTTCCCACGTCCTTGACTAATTTGGAATAGAAGAGAGCACCTCCTTTTATAATACAGCAAGAGTACCGCAACATAACAAATTTTGTTTTGCTTCGTACGGCTTAACCAATGGTCGGATTACCTTCAAATTTGATTTGTAGCTTCCTTGTAATGTGATCTTCCTCATAGATGATTTAGATTTCCAATATTATCTTTTGAATGGGCCCGCCAATCAGATTAGCGACCGCCTCTCAAAATCGCACAATTCAGGTACCTTCAGAACCAGTCATCTTGCTTTCAACGCTCCAGAGTGTACAGAGGTCGGATTGATCTCAAAATTTGAAAATTGGTAGAAAACTTCCTTCTCTACATGATAGATGATTAGATTGTCCAAAACAATTTCAGAATTACGTGTAAAAATTAGAACACTCAACCCTTTTATAAAATCTGCGCAGTTGGATCTTTCGGGATGGTCCATCTTTCCTCAACCGGTACGTTCAAACCACACATCCTTTTGATCTGAAACTTTGTAGTTACTCATATATGGATGTGGTCTAGAAGATGGTTAAAGTAGATTCTTCATATCATTAATGATGGGTCACCTGGACCGGCCCAGAGTGGAGTAGGCGGAATCTAAAACTTTCGGGACAGTTCGTATTGTTTTGGCTACCATGGTCAATCCGTAGCTCCGATTGACACAAAACTACTTGGGTTATTTCGACGTCGAGATCCTCTTCGACATGGATGTGTTGGATTTTCAAATATCATCAAGATGGCCCTAGAAAACTAGGCTGAAAAATAAAAAATGGGAATAGCCTGTTGTTTGAAATCTGAAAACCTGAAATTGTATGGCCAACCGGTCTTGACCGGTCTAGCCTGTCTGTTAGAATAGATGTCTAGGGAGTGCAGCAGACCGGTCTTGATCGGTCGGACCCATTTTTTGCATTCTTTCTTCTTTCTTTTCTTCTCTCCTTCCTCTCTCTTTGCTTTCTTCTTTCTTTGGCCCACCTTGGGTCTTCATCCAAGGCTCCTAAACATTGTCTTTTGGTCTCCAATTGGGTGAAGTTCACTCTCATTCCTACAATCACAAAACATGCATTAGATGTGCCTTTTAAACATGAAAACCATGCATATAATGTGATGTAATGGGTTGGCAAATGTATAAATTGGAGGTTCAACAACTAGTATGCCACCGAAAAGTGCACTAACATCGATAGCCAAATGGTAAAAAAATGGACAGTCCTTGATGACCAACAGTCCAGAAACAGAAAACCCTTGATGATCCAACGATCTGAAACGTATGAAAATTATTGCCAATGATAAGAAATGATGCATAAATGTTCTGAACCATTGATGACTGCCTATTAACAGTCCACACCCATAAGCTTATATAAACAGGACCCTTCTGGTCTAAAAACCATCCAACTTATCCTATCTGAGCTCTCTAAATAGAAAGATAACAAAATAAATTTTTTCCCTCCTTTTAAGGTTACTTAGAGCAACGAGTCTCCTAGAGATGCGAACTACATTAATAGTCCCCGTGGTGGTCCCTTTGTGATTGTTGCACACATGATCATAAGAAGGTTTATCCTATCCTGGAAGTGATTCGCCTGTAACCCAACAACGATCTCTATTGAACAAGAGGGGGAAAATTAAGTTGTAAGGAAAACGTATATCATACATGCTTTAGCCTGGTGTAAAATTTTTATTTTCTATTTTTTCGATTTTCAAAATTATTCCCTGTGTAAATAATTCACAACAATCTTAAAGCTTAATTCCATGTATACCTAAAGTGTCACCTCGGTTAGACTAATGAACCAAGACCTGATAAGACTGGACCAATTTGATGGTACAAACTTTACCAGGTGGCAAGACAAGTTGAAGTTTCTTCTGACCGCCTTGAAGATTTTTTACATTCTAAATTCCAACCTACAACCACTACTAAAAGCGACTGACAACCACACGTTAGAACAAATCGCTGATAGAATCAAATGACAAGAAAATGAACTGCTACATCACGGCCACATCCTGAATGCCCTTTCTGATAGGTTATACAACCTCTACATGAGAACAACATCAACGAAAGTAATCTGGAATGTGTTAGAATACAAGTGTCTAATTGCCAGGTACTTCGATTTCACAATAGTAGACGATAGGGCCTCTACTGTCACAAATTTATGAACTTCAGTTAATTATAAATAATATAAAAATAAAAAAATAGACCTGCCTAAATCTTTTTAAGTTGGGGCTATAATAACAAAGTTATCTCTAAGTTGGAATGATTATAGGAAGAAACTCTTGCATAAGATTGAAGAATTCACCTTGGAACAAATACAAAAACATCTTCGAATCAAGGATAGAGTCTCGCAATTGAGACATGAAGTTAATACCAATGGAGGTATCCTCGTTTAAGGTAAATATAGTAGAAAAATATCTCAGAATAGTAACCCTGAAAAGAATGAATATCTGAAACTTAATAAGGATCAAGGAAAATAAAAAAAATTCTATAAAAAGAAAAATGAAAAACCCAAAGGACCCTGCTATGTCTGCAGAAAGGCCAGGTGTCATGCCCCAAATCCAGACACAGAGTGTACACCCTCAAGCCCAGGTTACGGGGTATGATTGGTGCACAAGTGTACATAATTCACATGTCACATTATTATAGAGGCATAAGATTATATACTAAGTTCTACAAATAACATTCAATCATTACTCAACCCATCAAATAAATCTGAATTCTATAGCTAAGATCCACCCATTCGGGACTTATTCAATGTCATCACTAATGAAATTAATACATAAAACAAAAGATTATAATTTTATGTATCTTGATTTAGAGCAGTGAACTCCTCTTCAGTCAAGTAATGCCAGTTCTCCTGTGGTTCCTCCACTGGTTCAACTTCATGATCAGGAGCTGTTTCAGATGGACCATCTTCCATAAAATCTGTTATATTTTTATCCACAAACCGTCAGATGAAAAGCCCAGTGAGCGAACCCATCATAGTTCGTAAAATAGAAACCAAACTCAAATACATACATACCAATGAAATGTTGTCATGTAATGTAATGCATGATGTATGGATCAAGTGGGAAACACATCCACTTGCTTGAGTTTAACTCCATGAACCCGCATCAACCCTCCTAGGGTCGGTATCTACCCCTCGGGTAGGCTTCCACATATTGTGGGCATCCAGGATGAGTCACTAGGACACCAAGTACTTAAGTACCTACTAGTTTTCAGGAGAGATCCTCTCGAAAGTCCTTATGATGCATAAATGATGGATGCATGTAGTGCACATGTCTCATTCCCAGTCTCATCTCATATTCCTTTATTAGAGATAATAAACCACATCAGATAGCTCATCTCATGATTTGAGAGGTAAACCACACAATTTGTTCCATCTTTCTCATTTTCCAATAACATGCATGTGCAATAATTCATTGGTTGCAGATCAACATAGATTCATGACATACGATTCAGAATTCACATTAGTTCAACACAACATCAACATACACACTATCTTAATTGAAATGTATATAAAATATGGTGGGATCACTAACCTCTGATTGATGATGTGAGTTCCACAAGATTTTCAAGTTCAGAGTCAATATCAAGTTCCTAAAACATAATTCATCATTCAAATAACTTTATTCATTCGATTCATTTGATAAACCCTTTCCTAATCCGCTGTCTGGTTCACTGTAGTTTCCTACCATTCAGTTATTCAAGGGAAAGACTAGAAGTTATAACTCAACTTACCAAACTGATTCAATCCAAAATAGAGAACCAGGGGTCACTCGGTTGATTGAACGTTGTGTTCAGGTCGGTTAAAACCCTCCTCAGTCGACCGAAGACTCCTTCGGTCAAGTTTACAGATTTCTCAAGATTTCGGAGAAAGGGGTCCCTCAGTCGACCCAACCTTGTTTTCGGTCGATCGAAGGTCTTCCTGAGTCAACCGAACCCTTCTTCGTTTGATATTACAGTTGGTTGGGACTAGTCCCTTGGTTTACTGAAGCACTATCTCGGTCGACCAAAGAACTCCCAGTTAATTTCTCAAGTTGACCAAATACCCTCTTTTTTTCTCTTAACCTTAGATTATATTGATCTTTAGGGACTTAGGGTAATCAAGGATCAGATATGGACCGTCCATTACATATTAGATATTTAGATGATCCATGATCATGCCATTGTTCATATCTAATCCATGATGATCATCATTATGCACATCAATCTTCATGATTAATCTCAAATAACTCAGATCTTGATGACCCATTGGACTGATCTAACTCATAAAAACACTTTCGACGCTTCAATTTGGTGCGATGGGTTAGATGCAACTGTTAGGTCACGTAAAGATCATCTCAAAATAAAAAATCAAATTGACGTAGCCCACCTGTGGATCAGATCGATATGAGATTTCTGGCCCTTACATGATTTGGCCTTAGGATCCATCAGATTCATGCAGATTAAATCCAGCCCACTTAAATGATCCCATCAATCACATCTTCATTATTTTGATTTAACCTTAAAAATGGTCCATGGATCTATATGATGGATGGATACCTAATCGGTTCCGTTCATCCGCTAGATCAGGGAGAATACTACTTCAGTTGTTAGAAAATAATTAATGGAGAATGGGGACTTACTAGATCAAAGCCCTAACAATTCCTCTCTCTCTTGCTCTCCTTCTCTCTTTTCTCCTCATCTCTCTTTTCTCTCGTCTCTCTTTTTGTTTATTTTAGATACTTCCTATGGAGCTCCTCTAGCTTTATTTATAGAGAAGAAAATCTCTTGATAAGATAAGATAAGCTTTATCTTATCTGGATTTAAATTTCAAAATTATAGCTAAAAATAAAACTAGAATCCTGTTGGTGATAGGTTTTTAAACCTCGGTCTACCAAGAGAGTTTTAACTATCTAGCCCATGTTTTATTTTTGTTTATTAGTTATAGATTAATCCTTTTAACCCCATTTTATCATAAATTTGGTTTAGGTAGTAAAAAATTTCAATTCGTTACACAGGTACTTCGCTCGAGTTTGTAGGGGCCGCAAGAAGCATAAGAAAGAGGCTAGTGTAGTAGAGACAACATTATCGTGATGATCACTAAAGTGAATATGGTCTAAGGGAAAGTCCCCAGTTGATGGTGTGAGACAACCACAATCCATGTATGCTACAACCGATCTGCTTTTAAAACCTATGAAGATGTGACCAATAATCAAGAGGTCCAAATGGAGAGCAAAGGTCGAATGAAGGCCGTCAGCAAATGAACCGTGAAACTTGTGTTTACCTCTTAAAAGAAGGTAATCAATGTATTGCACGTCTTAGACATGAGAAGAAATTTAGTTTTAAGGGATCTTCTGTGTAAATCTGGGATTAGGGTTGTATATAAGTCTAGCAAGTTAATATTTTCTAGGAATGGAAACTTTGTAAGGAAATGATATGTTTGTAATGGGATGATTAAGTTCTCACTGAATGAAAAAAGTTCTTCTGCTTATATGGTTGAGGCTGTATCACTGTGTCATAGTAGATTAGCACATGTCAGCTATAGTACCATAAAACTCATGACTAAAAATGGATTAATATTATATAATGAAAGTAAGAATGATAAATGTGAAGTGTGCATATGGCCTAAGATGACTAAAAAATCATTTTCAAGTGTTGAGAGATTATCTCAAATGTTGGACCTAGTATATACTGATATATGTGAGTTAAATGACATTTTTACCTGAGGAGGTAAAATGTACTTCATAACATTCATAAACGATTGCTCTAGATATGTTTATGTGTAACTGTTGAAAGCAAAAGATAGGCATTTAGTGCATTTAAGATCTATAAACTGAAGTAGAAAATCAACTAGATAGGAAAATAAAGATTCTTTATAGTGACCAAGGAAAATATTTTTCTAATAAATTTTCTAGCTATTGTGAAGAACATGCTATAGTACACTAGTGCACAATACCTTATACACCACAATAGAATGATGTATCAAAAGGAAAAGAATAGGACTTCAGTTGAAATGGTCATCTCAATATTTATACAAGCAAAATTATCATTAAACCTATGGGGAGAAACGCTACTAACAGTATGCAATGTCTTAAGATCCTATATAATAAAACTAAGATTTTTCCATATGAGATATGGAAAAGAAGAAAACAAAACCTAGGATATCTCAGAGTGTGGGGGTGTCTCGTGTATTGCAGAACACCTGACCTTAGAAGAACCAAGTTAGGGCCTAGAGCTATTAGTTGCTCTTTTGTGAGGTATGAACAAAAGGTAAAGCCTATAGACTTTTGGACTTAGAATCCAATGTGATCATAGAATTTAGAGATGTAGAGTTCTTTGAGAACTCACTATCCATGGAGACAAATGATACTAAAATCCTAATTTTTAGAGATGAAATTGTAGAAGGAACTCAACAAGAAGTTGAAACTTCCAATGAATCTTATAGGAACCAAAGAGCAATAGTAGAAAAGAGTCTCGATCCTAATCAGATAGACTCTCACCGTCTCTCATTTTATTTAATTGAGGGTGATAGAGAGAGGGCTATTAGAAAAATACCTATGGTTTTGATTATAAAAGATAAACTTAAAATCTTTAGTGAAGCTATGACTTCAAGAGACTTCGCTTTTTGGAAAGAGGCTATTAATGATGAGATGGACTCAATTACATCAAATTAAACATAAGAATTTATAAATCTACCTCCAGGTTCTAAATCTATATTGTGTAAGTGGGTATTTAAGAGGAAGTACCACACTAATGGTACAATACAAACCTTTAAAGCTAGATTAGTAGCCAATGGATTCTGTCAGAAAGAAAGAATAAATAATTTTGACACATATTCATCAGTGGCTAGAATAACATCGATTATGATATTATTCGCATTAACATCCATACATCATCTTCATTTTCATAAATGGATGTGAAAACAATATTTCTAAATGGTGACCTCGATGAAGAAGTATACATAGAGCAACTGAAATGGTTTGTTCTGCTAGGAAATAAGAATAAAGTATGTAAACTCATTAAATCTTTGTATGAATTAAAAAAAGCACTCAAACACGCTAACAATGTCATAAAAAGTTGGATTCAAAGGTGCTATCTCATAGTTTCACACATAACATAGCCGATAAATGTACATACTGTAAAGTATGTAATGATTATATTATGTTTATATGTTTATATGTGGATGATATATTAATTATTAGCGACACAATGAAAGGTGTAATTGAAACGAAGATGTTTCTCTCCTCCATTTTTAAAATGAAGGATGTTGGACAAATGGATATTATGCTAGGTATCAAAGTTAACAAAACATAGTGGAGGTTATGCGTTATGTTAGTCTTATTACATTGAGAAGATATTGAACAAGTTTAACCACTTGAAATCAAGGAAGCAAAGGCTCAATTTGACCCAAGTATTAAAATTAAAGGAAAACAATGGAAGAATAGTTGTACAATTAGAGTATGCTAGTGCTATAGGCAGTCTTATGTATGCTATACAATGCACAAGACCAGATATCACATATACAGGGAGTAAGCTAATCAGGTTTACTAGTTATCATAATATACAACACTGGAAGGCAATTGGTAGGGTTCTTGGATATCTCAAAGAAACCAAAGAACTAGGGCTATCCTACTCAGAGTTTTCTGCCTTGTTGGAAGGATATACCGATGTGATTTGGATATTGAGTGTAGGGGACAACAAGTCCACAACAAGGTGGGTATTCACCTTGGGAGGTGTAACTGTCTCTTGGGGATCTAATAAACAAACTTGCATAACACACCCGACTATAAATCCTGAGTTCATAGCCTTGGCTATAACTTGTAAAGAGGCCGAGTGACTAAGTGATCTTTTATTAGAAATCCCATTTTGTGCAAAGCCTATACCAGCTGCTTCACTTCATTGAAATAGTGAAAAGACTTTGATAAGAGCCTACAACAACATATATAATGGTAAGTCTAAACATATAAATTCAATACATGATTATGTAAGGTATTTGATTCAAGATAGAATCATTGTGATCTCTTATGTGAAGTCAAGTAATAACTTGCTTGATCCTTTTACTAAACTTTTAGCGGAAGAGGTAGTAAGGATAACATCTAGAGGGATGGGGTTGAAACTCTTCAACCTAAGTTCCACCTAGTGATGGAAACACAACAAAAAATTAAAAAATCTCTAAGTTCAGATTCAATGGGTAAAAAGAAGTAACTGATATGTAAAAAGTTTCAACACTAAAATAA
This sequence comes from Liriodendron chinense, assembly GCA_003013855.2. Classification (NCBI taxonomy): domain Eukaryota; kingdom Viridiplantae; phylum Streptophyta; class Magnoliopsida; order Magnoliales; family Magnoliaceae; genus Liriodendron; species Liriodendron chinense. Next base: position 1,217,941 of record PVNU02000998.1, read on the forward strand.
TAGATAACCTCATCCAGGATGACAAGTGCTGGCCATTACAGATAAAGAGTTGAGTCTTAGAACTCTTAATGAAATTCAATTTAAAGGATACGTTTCTTAATAGTAATTGGGACATTAAAAGGATTTCACTTATGTGAACATAGAAGTGGTGTCGCCTCTCATGAGAGTTAGAGTTCTCTCTTGGGATCGTTCATGAAATAGGATAAGCACATGAATATTAAAAGTGATAAGAAAAAATATAAGGGAACTCATATAATGTAACAGTGCTAATGTGTGTAGTATCTCTAGTTCTGTCACTTAGGAATAACTGGTTCAAAGTTGTAGTTACCATGAATTTTGACAAAACTTTGAGATACTTACACTAAGGAAAGATGTAATAAAAAAATATCTTTCTTTATGCATAAGAACTGTTTCTTATCTCTGGCAGAGGCTTTCTTTATTTATTTTAAAACAAACTGGAGGATTGTTGAGATTTTAGTTTAAAAATAAAATAAAATAAAATAATATATTTAAAAAAAATATTTTGAAAAATTCATTTTCCCTCCAAAACAGCTTTGGAAAACCAAAGTAAAAAGATGTATTTTGTTTAGTCCCACATAGGAAAGAGATGGAAAAATCATTTGGTTTATAAGCTTGGATTTGTAGAGTATTCTAACTTGGTGGAGATAGAGAGAGATTATCGGGGTATGTGTTTCGGTGTGTAGCATTGAAACACTCCCATGCACGAGAGCGCACGCTCGGGCATGGGCGTGGGCGTGGGCGAGGGCGAGGGTGAGGGCGAGGGCATGGGCAGTGTGGGTGTAGTTGCGCTAGTTGGTGCACTTTGCACGTGCGTATTGTGTTGCAGAGTGGTATCTCCCTTGCGACCTTACACGAGACAGTGAGATTACGGTGCGAAGTGTGAGTGATTGCCTGACTTTATAGGCTGCTATTAACGGTCAGATCAATGGATCTAAAATAGTCGATCGTTTCTGAAAATGGCTAGTAGCCTTGATAGCCAAACGATCTGAAAATGGACAGTCCTTGATGGATAATGGTCTAAAAATAGACAACCATTGATGATCCAACATTCATATCGTTGATTTAACGATCTGAAACGTATGAAATTTACTGCCAATAGTCAGAAACATTGCACAAATGTTCTAAACCATTGATGATCGCCTAGTAATGGTCCACACCCATAAGCTTATATAAACAGGACCCTCCTAGTCCAGAAACCATAACTCATCCAATTTGAGCTCTCTAAATAGAAAGAAAATAAAACAATTCTTTTTCCTCCTTTTAAGATTATGTAGCACAACAAGTGTGCTAGAGACTGAACTACATTAACAGTCTCGGTGGTGGTCCCTTCGTGATTGTTTCACGCAAGATCATAAGAAGGCTTGTGATTCGCCTGTAACCCAACAACGATCTCTATTCAACAGGAGAGGGGGTGAATTAAGCTTTAAGGATAACATATATTATACTTGCTTCAGCCTAGTGTAAAATTTCTATTTTGTGTTTTTTCGGTTTCCAAAATTATTCTCTGTGAAAATAATTCATAATAGGATGGAATCTAAACGTTATAGTGGAGTCTGTTTATGTATTTTATCCACTATGTCCATCCATTTTACCAGATAATTTTAGGGCTTAAGCAAAAAAATGAAGCATATCTAAAGCTTAAGTGGACCACGCACATCTACCATTGAAAAATTCTTGGAGGCCACGAAAGTTTTGGATCAACATAATATTTATATTTGCGTTTTCCCTTCATCTATGTCTGTGTGATCTTATGAATAGGTTGGGTGACAAATAAACATTATTGTTGTTTGGTCGACTTGGGCTTTTGATATGCTTCAAATTTGGGCTCCACTCGTAAAATGAGCTGGAAAAACGGATGGATGGAGTGGATAAACCACATACATTCACAGTAAGCCCAACCCAATAGGCTTTACTCAGTACGATAAAAGCTACTCAGTAAGCAATCCAATTTCGGTTTACATTGGGCTATGTCATCGGCCATCATAAGCGATTCATGTCCAAATAACATACCCTTTCTGATGCAAATGGGCCTAAGCGTTTCAATGGCAGGTGGAAGATGCCTAGGCTACGTCATCGGCCATCATAAGCGATTCATGTCCAAATAACATACCCTTTCTGAGAAGTCCTAGCCTAGATGGAAGATGCCTAGGCATTTCAACAGTAGGTCTTAGGTTCCAAATGTTAAGGAAACACACTAACCTCACCAGTAGGTAGAGGTGGGCAACGATTCGATTCGAGTCGAACATGGACCAGATCGAATCGTTCGGCTGCTTGAGTGGGTGTATTCAAACAAACATTCAAACAGGGTGGCTTTGTTCAAACTCAATTTGGTCTGACCTAGCCATGTTCGAATGTATGGATTTCGGACAAGTTTTACGAGTTCGAACAAGTTCGAACAAGTTCGAACAATTTCGCTTTTCTTCACTCGAAAATATTTTTTCTACTACTGAATAGTGAATACCGATTTGTTCACAAATTACATATCACAAATGAAAAATCATAAGGTTTAAGGTTTTTAACTAACTAAATAAAAAACCAGAACATAGACAGTTAACATCCTCACTGTTTCCTGTGGTGTTGTCCACTCAAGCCTTCGATCCATTTCATTTTTTGGATAATGCCATAAATGATCTTTAAAAAATAAACGGATGACTTGGATAAGCAAATATATCATCGTGGGCCCCACAGAGCACTGACAGGACCGTCTGTCTCTAGATAGGTCCTGGTGGGGGTAGACTGGTAGTAGCCAATCCGTAGATGTGAGTTGGTTGGTGATGCGAACACCAGCTAACAAGCTGGTGTCAATGCTTCGTGGGTCCCACCATGATGTATTTGTTTTATCCACTCCTTCCATCCATTTGTACAACTCATTTTGAGGCATTAAACAAAACATGAGGCAAATACAAAGTTCAAGTGGACCACACCATAAGAAACGGTGAGGAGAATGTTGTCCACCATTAAAACCTTCCTAGGGCCCATAGTCATGTTTATTTGTCATCCAACCCCCCCCCTCTCTCTCTCTCTCTCTACACACACACACACACACACACACACACACACACACATAATCGAGTCGAACGAACGAGTCGAGTCGAACAGGGCTGTGATTGAAACCGACTCAATTTTTTTTTTCCGAATAGACCTTATGTGTTCAAACCCGAAGACTTTCTATTTGAACAGAGTTTTACCGAGTCAATCCGAATGATGAAACTCAGTTCGTGTCCAACTCTACTAATGGTTGCGTGCATCATGTGACTAACCATGTGGGTGCATTGTGCAGCTAATAGAGTGGGTGCGTTGCATGACTAATAATAAAAAAAGTTATAAGCAATTCAATTTCAATAACCCAGGTTATAGGCAAGTGAAGGGGTGCTAGCTGGAGATGGGTCCTTATCCTTGCCTTCATGGTAGACTCCCAGGAGTTTCAGCACGATTGAGATCTAGGGTTCGAGTACCCATAGGTGGTGAAATCCCACTAGTGGCGTGAGTGCGAGAAGGGGTGCCTGGAGATGCATGATCGCAGTTTCATATTTGTAGATGGGTTTCAAGTATATGCGATTTACAGGTGCAATGGGTACGAGGGCAAAGTGGCGGTGGAATGGAACAACTGCTTATGGCTGTGAGCAATTGTACAGATAGAATGAAATAGAGTTGAAGACAATGAATTCAAATAGATTTAAGGGGTGGTTTGGATGCCCTTTAAGGGGTCAAGTTGCAAACAGGGTGAATTATTTACACTCTACCTTTGAATGGCCTATTTTGCTTGTAAATCATTTATAGGCCATAAATGATTTACAACATTTACTCCCATTTCATTAATTTAGGGGGCATATGGATCAGCAAGTTACTAAAGCTACTTATGCCTTTAAGTAGCTTATCTTGATTTATACTTATTAAACTAAACTGATTAACTTTCAATAAAAAAAGTTACTTATAATTGATTGTTGGGGCTCAAAATTTCACCCATGATAGAAGGGTGAATGATGGCTCAAAATGAATGGTTTGGATCGGTTCAAGACCTGAAAAATAGCCATAAAAGCGATAGAACACCTTCCATACATGTAATACATATAGAACCCATGCAAGAGAATAGTGGGTATGGCTATGCATACCTAAAGCCCGCATGAGCACATGCAATCGTAAGCTAAGCCATCACGTGCATGCAACCAACTCATGCATACTATGCATAACCACACATGCCACACACATGTACCTTGTTTTGCATGCCATGAATGCAACCCATACAACCCATGCGTGCTACCCATGTATGAAGCCCACGAAGGGACTGAGTATAAATGTAACTCTCATCTATGCCCATGCATATATCTCAAACATACATACATTCACACCATGCAAGAACACTATTCTCATGTAACCCATTCATACATACATGCATAACACATATAAACCATGGACCATGCCTAAGACTCATGTATGAAACACACGTGTCATCCATGCAACAAATGCATACACGCCACAAACTACATGTTCACATACATATGCAATGCATGCACGACCTGAACACCACCAACATATCATGTGCACACATAAAACCACAATATGTACGTTAGTTCACGTTGCCCATGGTAACATTCCCACCGGACATTGTTCTCTGTACCCCACCATGGAGTATATGCTTGATCTAAGCCGATCACCTGTTTCACCAACCCATTTTACCCCTTGGGGCAAAAAATGAAGAAGATCTGAGTCCTAGAGATACTACACCAGGAGAAACAGTGGAGGAAGAATTTTCCATGGTTGGAAGTTGGTAACACGCATAAAGCACGTAAAACTCACACTTCAAACTTCCAAATTTGTGAAAAACACAACTTTATGAGCTTATTGCTGTGGGGCCCCCATCGTGATGCATAAGGGAAATCCAAACCTCCCAGACATCTTGATAGCTTATTTTAACCATTGGGACTAAGTATGAGGCATATCTGAAGCTCAGGTGGGACACACCACAGGAAGATCAACGCTCACCATTACAACTCCCAAAATGAGTGATCACCGGTTAAACCTCTCTAGTGGCCCACCACAATATTGTTTTCCAAGATCTGGACCGACCAGAGTATCCTAGGGGGTTCACACAAATGGAACATTTAAATGGTTGCTCGACCCAATATCTGTGTGGCCCCCAAATATCATTCAACGGCAAAACAACGGTGACACTATTTCCTGTGGTATGGCCCACATGAACATCTGATTTTCATCAAATTTGGTCCCACCCCCTAGAATAACATTCCCTAGCCAATTGACGGCTTTGATCCTAGACCCATAGACTATAAATGGGACCCACCTAAAACTTTGCCAAATCACGTGGAAGCATGCAAACATGAAAAAGCCACTGTCTTAAAGACATGCGCCCCAGCGCTGATTGAGAAGCGGTTATTGGTTGAAACGTGTGGGGCCACCATGGTGCCCTTTGGACCATCCGAACCGTTCATAGGGTCATAAGGGCCCACACGTGTCATATGCATGAAAACTAGATTGATTTGATACTTCTATGGCTCCACATGAGTCATCAACGGTGATTGAACGGTGGAACTGTTTCCTCTTGTATGGCCCACCTGGAACTTGGATTTAGATGAAACTTGAGGCCACCTCCTAGAATGGCAACCCTGAACTAATGAACCGCTCAGATTTGGAGCCCACGAACTACAAAGGAGACCCACTAACCGATTTTCCAAAAGACGGACGAAACTAGGTGTTGTCAACATCAACCAAGGTCCAGCGCCTCTAAGAGCCCACCATCTGAGTGATTTGGAGAATCTGACCTGTTCACAGGATCAGTGTGGTCCACACGTGCCAGAATACACAAGATTAACCTGATCCAAGTTTCAAGTGGACCACACCATAAGATGATACATATGAACCGTTACAACTCCCAAACCAACAAGTATATAAAGGGGTTGCGTGAGTGGCATAAAGAAGAAGAGAGAAGGAGAGAGAAGAGGAGAGAGGAGGGGAGGATGAGATTGGGAGTTTCTCACATGCGCCCACCCTTTTGAGGTGGAATACATGCACTTGAATGCATGCACCCATCATTCCAAGGTGGGAGACATGCGCATGGATGCATTTCCCAATGGAGGGAGACATGCGCTTGGATGCATTCCAATATTGGGAAGGAGACATGCGCTTGGATGCATTCCAATATCCAACTACCAAAAATCATAAAAATGCACCAAGTGTAAGGGGGACATGCGCCCAAACTCTGTTGGCTAAAGCAGTGAAGCCACATGCGCCCATCTCCACCCACCAGGCGCATGTGCAGAGCCACATGCGCCCGAAGAAGTCGTCTCTCTCTCTCTCTCGTCTTGTATGTTGGTCATGTGCGGCCACCACCCTACTACATGCGCTCACTCTCATAGACACCGGAACTGCACTGCACATCTCTCTGCACTGCCTGCACTTGCACTACACACTGCACACCTTATTTACATAAAAACGTTTAAATATGACATTTACTTTAAGTTATTTATGTAAATAAGGAAGTACCCCCCATTTGGATTCAATAAAAAATACTAGAAAAATAAATTCCCAACAACGAAGATTTTGATTTTCCATCCGAAGTACAAATCGCAACTTTTTGACACTCCCCAAAAAGTTCACCTTTTGATTGGAGGGGTTTTCTTCGAATCTAAACCGTCCAAAAAATCTGAAATACCCTAATTATGCTAAAACACCAAAGTCCAGTGAAATATTCATGATATTTTATGGTCGATCTGTGGATATATCAAAAATCCAGATTTTTACTTAGAATTTTCAGGCAGCGAAATGACCAGAATATCGTTTTAATGCAAATTTGTACAGAAATGGAGTTATGACTAGATAATATTGATTGCTTCATGCATTAACACCTATCTTGCTTAATCTAGCATTCATTCACGCTTAATCTAGTTGCTTAATCTAGCACTCGTCTTTGCTTAATCTAGCACTCATCTTTGCTTAATCTAGCATTCATTTAACTCGATATGTATTCAACTTCACATGGCATATATACTATTGTGTTCTCATATACATTCATTCTCATATGACATACCTTCTGTTGTATTCATTAAATACAATCAATCTCATGTGATATACATTCAATTACATTCATTGTACATTAAAAATCCCTTATCTCGTTACAATGCCCTACACATTTATGCACGTGTGAGCAGGTTCTCTTCTTATCTCTCGTTGCGTATTAGCTATCAACGAAGGTGCGAGGTCGAGATCACTTCTGAAGACAAGTCGACAGACTCCAACCTTACTCGACAACTGATTATAGGAACTTTGTATCGATTATGTTCATTGCACAATTAGGATTCAGCCCGGATTGAGGCTCAAGACTAACCAAAAGGGACTATGGTTATCACAAGAAACCACAAACAAAAGAGTTCCAACTAAGCTTGAAACATCCTGCTATGGATTGCCATTATGAAGAAGACAGTCGATGCCCTACCCATCGACAACGGGTCCATCGGTTGAGCTGATGAGGCAGTTGCGGAGTGCTCTCCTAAGGTCACCCGTCATAAAAATACGGGCGCGGGCCTTGGTTATGCCGACCAACATTTCGAGGATCGTGTATTCCAGCGGTCACCTGTTCACAGTAACAGGCGCGGGCCCAGAGTTGCACTACTCGATTAAAAACCTCAGTTCGGGAACGTTGCGGAGTGCTCTCCTAAGGTCACCCGTCATAAAAGTACGGGCACGGGCCTTGGGTCATGCCGACCAACATTCGAGAATCGTGTATTCCAGCGGTCACCTGTGCGCAGTAACAGGCGCGGGCCCAGAGTTGCACCACTCGAATCTGACAGTCTCTCAACCCGGACAATCCGAAAGAAAATGGGACATAGACATCCGGCTTGTCTAAGAAATGTGGTTCAGTCCATAACAAGAAAATAAATAGGTCTCTACGACCATGAACTCAAAGACGATAGTCCCCGATGACTTAGTCACCTGCTCGATCTATCCGGGCCTTATCTCGAATACTCCATCTATTGTACAAACATTATTCATAGTGGAGCTTTGTCGCTTTGTGCCGTGGTTTTCTCCCGCAAGGGTTTCCACGTAAAAATCCCTGTGTTCTCTGTGGTGTGCATGATTTACATTGATGTTTCTTCATTTGCTTTATTTAATCTATCTATAATGTATGCATTCATTTACTTTTGCCTTTTAATCAAGGGTGGTCAACCATTGATGTAATTAAGGGCTCGTGACAAATATCACAGCCTGGAATGTAAAAGATCTCAGAATCTTTGGAATAAAATTCGCCTTGCGATATCCCTCTTGTGTACACTTGGTGATTGCTTGTGATTGTCTATGAATGTCTATATACTCAGAATTCCCCCAGAACAATGAAACACAAGAAAAAACTGCCTTGAGCACGATTTTTCTAGTTCTAACAAACTGGCGACTCTGCTGGGGATCGAACCATACCAGGATCTCTGGTTATTTCTGAGTAAATGGACATTCTAAGATAAATCATTTGCAAATATTGATGTGTACGTAAGAAAGGTTACCGGAAGGAGAAATGTTCGGCGCCTTCACTGGTGCCAAACTGGCGACTCTCAACGGGAACGTTCTTCCCTTCATCTTTAAGGCAAAAGCATCTGAAATCAAAGTTTTCAAAACTTTTAAAAATCCTAAAGTTTTAAAAGATAACATAAGCATGTGTATTCCTGTTGCGCATTTGGTTTTATGTATAACTTTTATTGCGACTGGTAAGGTCGTGCACTTTCTATATCTAGTTGTAGAATGCTCTAATGGATGTGTGATTGTGCAATGAAAGTTAGCGAAAATATTGACCTTAAAAACAGTAGAAATGTCGTCTGTGCTTATCTTTTGGGTGACTAGAGGATTCTGCTTCTCGCATTCTACTGTAACGACACCAACCGCTTCTAAGTCCAGCTACAGCTAACTCGAAGCCGCAAATAGTTGAAGGAAATGAAAAGAACGATGATGAAGACTCCATATTAGAAGACCACTATGGTCAAGGCATGCTACACTATAAAAAAAGAGGCAGTGGCAACTAGAACAAGTTAGCAGCGCTTCCACTACTGACCAGACTACAGTAATGAGGCCACAAAAGTTCATACGCTCAGTTGGTAGCTTCCCAGCTCTCTTAGAAGTGAACCACCTAGACAGGGGGCAGATCAAGCTGACTATGACAGTCACAAAAGCAAGAGAGGAGATTGTCATCGAGACTAGTCAAATGAAATCAAGGCCGACTCGTGAGGAGCAGCTAGTACAGGTCGTGATGGTGTAGATAATTGAAGGCGAAGAGCCGATCAAACTAAGATGTTAAACCGTTAACAACTCAGGAGCAGAATTAACGAATTGACTGAAGCTCAGTTATTGAGGTGAGTGAAGGAGATCCAGGATGCCTTAACCACCTCAATTGCACAGAGAATAGCCTGTAGTGCCGCTTCACCCACTCGACAGCCGGCGAAAGAATCACAGGGGGCAGATCATGCCATTTGTACAGAAAACAGTTGAAGAGACGGTAGAAACGATCGTCATCAAAGTCATTCTAACAAAGCAAAAACTGACACGTGAGGGACGATCAATGCAGGACACAGCGGTTTAGGTGGCCTAAGATGAAGAATTGTTTAAACAGACTAATTAACCGCCAGCAATCCAAGAACAATTTGATGAGCTAGTTGAAGATTCAAAATGACTTAACAAAGTAGTCGAAGGACATTCATGATGCTCTGGCAATCTTACTAGCGCAGGGGGGCCACTCAAAACATCATTTTCGCCCAAGATATCACAGAGGGCAAGTAACGGGTTTCCTCATCAAGCGAATGAGCCAGTGAAGTAGCGGTCAATCTCATGGCCAGAGAAGCAGCCAAAGCAGTTGTCAACTTGACAATCAAAGTAACAATCAAAGCAGCTATCGACTCAAAAATTAAAAGAGTGGAAGGAAAAGGAAATTGCTAGCCGACTCAGCAGGTTCCTGTGAGTGCCGTAGTGCCATGGGTGATCCCTACATAGTCTACAACCTCGCCGAACTTTGTATAGGCACAAAGTCACGGAACTCTATACATACCTACTCGTTACAGTAAATATACCCTTACACTCCGGGTCTAAATGAGTTGAGAAACAAATATACCCTTGCACTCCGGGTCTAAACGAGTTGAGAAACAAAAATACCCTTTCACTCCGGGTCTAAACGAGTTGAGAAACAAATATACCCTTGCACTCCGGGTCTAAACGAGTTGAGAAACAAATATACCCTTGCACTCCGGGTCTAAACGAGTTGAGAAACAAATATACCCTTGCACTCCGGGTCTAAACGAGTTGAGAAACAAAAATACCCTTGCACTCCGGGTCTAAACGAGTTGAGAAACAAATATACCCATGCACTCCGGGTCTAAACGAGTTGAGAAACAAATATACCCTTGCACTCCGGGTCTAAACGAGTTGAGAAACAAATATACCCTTGCACTCCGGGTCTAAACGAGTTGAGAAATAAATATACCCTTGCACTCCGGGCCTAAACGAGTTGAGAAACAAATGTACCCTTGCACTCCGGGTCTAAACAAGTTGAGAAACAAATATACCCTTGCGCTCTGGGTCTAAACGAGTTGAGAAACAAATATACCCTTACGCTCCGGGTCTAAACGAGTTGAGAAAATACTCCAGGTTACGAGGATAAACTGAACCATACAATCTCCAGGCTACGAGGATAAACTGAACCACACAATCTCCAGGCTACGAGGATAAACTGAACCAGATCCCTCCAAGTTATGAGGTGAAACTGAACTAAATCCCTCCAGGGTATGAGGCTAAACTACACCAGATCCCTCCAGGGTATGAGGCTAAACTACACTAGATCCCTCCAGGTTATGAGGTTAAACTTCACCAGATCCCTCCAGAGTATGAGGTTAAACTAAACCACATGAATATCAATCAATCGATCAGATCAAATATGAAAGATCCATATAAATACGAAACCCCCATATGGGAATGAAATCTTTGCACCAATCAGATCAAAATGAAATCACCATATCATCAAGGAAGATCCTAATATCATGTGAATCAAATATCCACATCATCGGATCAAAGCTAAATCTCTGCATCACTCCGATCAATCATGAATTCGAGATGTCCAATCATAATCATTGATCATAATCATATCTTCAGAATTTTCAGATCAATCCAGTTTGATAAGAGGGTGGTATTCTATAGAGAATCTGCATGAGATGCAATGTCTTCATATTGTTATTTCATCATGGTCTTCTTGTTATCATTATGACATTCTACCGTTCTTCTACTTTATATGAGAGCAATTAATAGTTGTTGGTCTTTTATATATGGTTTCATATGAAGAGGGGCGGAACATTTTACTATATGTCACTTCACATCAGAGCATTTATGACTTTCTCTTATGAATGGTTTCGCAATGAGAGTACACGATTGAGGACTACGGTTAGACGGCCTTTTATATGGATTTCTAGGGCATGAAAGTGTTCTTCACCAAGATATCTTTATAAATTCAAGTCTTTGTATGTGATGATTATTCCTTTATATGCCCGGTTCCCTGGAGAACACTACTTTGCAAGACTATGAGTCAGATACACTGGGGGCAAGCTCTACAGATGGTGAGAAGCCCAAGTATAGAGAAGAAATTATCGGGGCAAGCCAGTGATCCCAATATAATGCTCCATGTCACGAGCTTAAACTGAATCCCATATAATACTCCACGTCATGAGTCTAAACTGAATTTAATCTCTCAAGAAATGATTGATTATGATTAAACTACGATACTCCACGTCATGAGTATAAATTGAATCTTATGTTGTCAAGATGTGAGACTTAATATTACATCCCTGGAGGCGAGCGCAAAGCATAATAAGCTTATATATTCACCAAAGCAATGACATACAAATGAGCACCGGCAAAATCAGAAGGGAAGTGATCTTACCAAATACTTATCTTCTTCCAATGCCTTTTCCTTATTGCATATACATATATCTCTCGAATCATTTATCACTTCGCCTATTAGTGTCATGCAAATTAGCCTAACACTCACACACCTTACATAAACATGAAATGATAAACTGTTGCATAAAGCATGATTGTAATTTCATAATAGTACCATCATCACATTGTCACCTAAACATGAACATCACATCATAAGTCCACGAGATATCATACAAACTCGTGCGAGATACTTGTGTCTATCCTCTCGCCAAATAAAGCACATTAAGAAAATACGATCAAAAGGAGTTCAAGAAGACAAAGCAACAATGAAAGTAGTATCGTGATCAAGTCCAACAGTCGGCTTTGGTGTTCTGACAAGCCTAGGGAAAGGGCCAAAGCTGTCACACTCAATGTACCTCATATTTCTTCAATCATCATAGAGTGCAGGGACATGCAGGCCATTAGACCCTAACTCTTAGGCCGCTATCATTCCTCTCCCAGCTTGAGGAATGGCCACTAGTGCCACCAAAGAAAGTAATGCAAAAGAAGCAAGCTCTACAACTTGTTATACGTGCGCCGTTGCACCATTATTGATTACGAGTTTCAATTCATTAACTATCAAGAGCAATTATAAACTTCTATATGTCAACTACCAGTATCGATTGCAGGCTTCCACATACCTTTCTTCGATAACAATTATAGATCTCTGAATGTATATCTCGTCCACCAGTATCAGTCGTGAATCTTTATACATATACTTTATTGACATCAGTCACAGAATTTCGTTTACATATATTTCTTCATTGTTGTTACGGATCTTCTTATACATATATTCTACCAGTATCGGCCATGGATCTTTGTGTACGTTCCTCTGACCGGTATCAGTCATAGGCTCCTACATATATCTGTCGTCATCCTCAGCTACTGAATTACATACATCCGCAGTCATCCCTAGCTACCGGATATATATATATATATATATATATATATATATATATATATATATATATATATATATATATATATATATATCTGCTAACACCGACACCTACAGGATTCTATACATCCTTTATTATCGCTTGTTATGGGACCAGTCATATCTGCCGCCAACATCAGTTAAAGAATTATATGGACCTTCCATTAGCATCATTGGAGGGTCAGGACTATGGATTTGTACACCTACTGGTTGAATATTATATGGATCTTCTATTAGCATCATTGGAGGGTCAGGACTATGGATTTGTACACCTACTGGTTGAATATTATATGGATCTTCCATCAACATCATTGGAGGGTTAGGACTATGGATTCGTACACCTACTGATCGAATACTCCAAGGGATCAACAACGAGTGAAAGTAACCCCACACCACAATGAATTTGCTACACAGTAAACCAAGTCAGCAAAACTAAGAACGAAGTGACGAAGACGGAAGTACAATTAGAAGATAACAAGATTAGAAGGCTTGAAGTTTCAGTCTCACAAATATAGGTTAAATCAGTATTTTGCCTTCACGCCGCGTCAATACAAGAGTTACGGCTGCAAAACCGGAAGGATAGCAAGATCCCAAAGGGAAGCAAGAAGAACTAGAAGATCCTCATAACTCCATGGTATGGCAACACTCAGATGAAGTCTACAGAATTGAAAAGGGAGGAAAAGCACCCTGTTAAAGAAATGATGATGATGAAATGGTTTAGCTGGACCTGGTTTATATACTTGAGCCTAGGAACCGGTGCACTGCACTGGTAAAGCATAAACGCTCAGCGCAGCGCACCGGGGGGGGGGGCACTTGTTGGGGCTCAAAATTTCACCCATGATAGAAGGGTGAATGATGGCTCAAAATGAATGGTTTGGATCGGTTCAAGACCTAAAAAATAGCCATAAAAGCGATAGAACACCTTCCATACATGTAATACATATAGAACCCATGCAAGAGAATAGTGGGTATGGCTATGCATACCTAAAGCCCGCATGAGCACATGCAATCGTAAGCTAAGCCATCACGTGCATGCAACCAACTCATGCATACTATGCATAACCACACATGCCACACACATGTACCTTGTTTTGCATGCCATGAATGCAACCCATACAACCCATGCGTGCTACCCATGTATGAAGCCCATGAAGGGACTGAGTATAAATGTAACTCTCATCTATGCCCATGCATATATCTCAAACATACATTCACACCATGCAAGAACACTATTCTCATGTAACCCATTCATACATACATGCATAACACATATAAACCATGGACCATGCCTAAGACTCATGTATGAAACACACGTGTCATCCATGCAATAAATGCATACACGCCACAAACTACATGTTCACATACATATGCAATGCATGCACGACCTGAACACCACCAACATATCATGTGCACACATAAAACCACAATATGTACGTTAGTTCACGTTGCCCATGGTAACATTCCCACCAGACGTTGTTCTCTGTACCCCACCATGGAGTATATGCTTGATCTAAGCCGATCACCTGTTTCACCAACCCATTTTACCCCTTGGGGCAAAAAATGAAGAAGATCTGAGTCCTAGAGAGACTACACCAGGAGAAACAGTGGAGGAAGAATTTTCCATGGTTGGAAGTTGGTAACACGCATAAAGCACGTAAAACTCACACTTCAAACTTCCAAATTTGTGAAAAACACAACTTTATGAGCTTATTGCTGTGGGGCCCCCATCGTGATGCATAAGGGAAATCCAAACCTCCCAGACATCTTGATAGCTTATTTTAACCATTGGGACTAAGTATGAGGCATATCTGAAGCTCAGGTGGGACACACCACAGGAAGATCAACGCTCACCATTACAACTCCCAAAATGAGTGATCACCGGTTAAACCTCTCTAGTGGCCCACCACAATATTGTTTTCCAAGATCTGGACCGACCAGAGTATCCTAGGGGGTTCACACCAATGGAACATTTAAATGGTTGCTCGACCCAATATCTGTGTGGCCCCCAAATATCATTCAATGACAAAACAACGGTGACACTATTTCCTGTGGTATGGCCCACATGAACATCTGATTTGCCTCAAATTTGGGCCCACCCCCTAGAATAACATTCCCTAGCCAATTGACGGCTTTGATCCTAGACCCATAGACTATAAATGGGACCCACCTAAAACTTTGCCAAATCACGTGGAAGCATGCAAACATGAAAAAGCCACTGTCTTAAAGACATGCGCCCAAGCGCTGATTGAGAAGCGGTTATTGGTTGAAACGTGTGGGGCCACCATGGTGCCCTTTGGACCATCCGAACCATTCATAGGGTCACAAGGGCCCACACGTGTCATATGCATGAAAACTAGATTGATTTGATACTTCTATGGCTCCACATGAGTCATCAACGGTGATTGAACGGTGGAACTGTTTCCTCTTGTATGGCCCACCTGGAACTTGGATTTAGATGAAACTTGAGGCCACCTCCTAGAATGGCAACCCTGAACTAATGAACCGCTCAGATTTGGAGCCCACGAACTACAAAGGAGACCCACTAACCGGTTTTCCAAAAGACGTACGAAACTACGTGTTGTCAACATCAACCAAGGTCCAGCGCCTCTAAGAGCCCACCATCTGAGTGATTTGGAGAATCTGACCTGTTCACAGGATCAGTGTGGTCCACACGTGCCAGAATACACAAGATTAACCTGATCCAAGTTTCAAGTGGACCACACCATAAGATGATACATATGAACCGTTACAACTCCCAAACCAACAAGTATATAAAGGGGTTGCCTGAGTGGCATAAAGAAGAAGAGAGAAGGAGAGAGAAGAGGAGAGAGGAGGGGAGGATGAGATTGGGAGTTTCTCACGTGCGCCCACCCTTTTGAGGTGGAATACATGCACTTGAATGCATGCACCCATCATTCCAAGGTGGGAGACATGCGCATGGATGCATTTCCCAATGGAGGGAGACATGCGCTTTGATGCATTCCAATATTGGGAAGGAGACATGCGCTTGGATGCATTCCAATATCCAACTACCAAAAATCATAAAAATGCACCAAGTGCAAGGGGGACATGCGCCCAAACTCTGTTGGCTAAAGCAGTGAAGCCACATGCGCCCATCTCCACCCACCAGGCGCATGTGCAGAGCCACATGCGCCCGAAGAAGTCGTCTCTCTCTCTCTCTCTCGTCTTGTATGTTGGTCATGTGCGGCCACCACCCTACTACATGCGCTCACTCTCATAGACACCGGAACTGCACTGCACATCTCTCTGCACTGCACTGCACATCTCTCTGCACTGCCTGCACTTGCACTACACACTGCACACCTTATTTACATAAAAACGTTTAAATATGACATTTACTTTAAGTTATTTATGTAAATAAGGAAGTATCCCCCATTTGGATTCAATAAAAAATACTAGAAAAATAAATTCCCAACAACGAAGATTTTGATTTTCCATCCGAAGTACAAATCGCAACTTTTTGACACTCCCTAAAAAGTTCACCTTTTGATTGGAGGGGTTTTCTTCGAATCTAAACCGTCCAAAAAATCTGAAATACCCTAATTATGCTAAAACACCAAAGTCCAGTGAAATATTCATGATATTTTATGGTCGATCTGTGGATATATCAAAAATCCAGATTTTTACTTAGAATTTTCAGGCAGCGAAATGACCAGAATATCGTTTTAATGCAAATTTGTACAGAAATGGAGTTATGACTAGATAATATTGATTGCTTCATGCATTAACACCTATCTTGCTTAATCTAGCATTCATTCACGCTTAATCTAGTTGCTTAATCTAGCACTCGTCTCTGCTTAATCTAGCACTCATCTTTGCTTAATCTAGCATTCATTTAACTCGACATGTATTCAACTTCACATGGCATATATACTATTGTGTTCTCATATACATTCATTCTCATATGACATACCTTCTGTTGTATTCATCAAATACAATCAATCTCATGTGATATACATTCAATTACATTCATTGTACATTAAAAATCCCTTATCTCGTTACAATGCCCTACACATTTATGCACGTGTGAGCAGGTTCTCTTCTTATCTCTCGTTGCGTATTAGCTATCAACGAAGGTGCGAGGTCGAGATCACTTCTGAAGACAAGTCGACAGACTCCAACCTTACTCGACAACTGATTATAGGAACTTTGTATCGATTATGTTCATTGCACAATTAGGATTCAGCCCGGATTGAGGCTCAAGACTAACCAAAAGGGACTATGGTTATCACAAGAAACCACAAACAAAAGAGTTCCAACTAAGCTTGAAACATCCTGCTATGGATTGCCATTATGAAGAAGACAGTCGATGCCCTACCCATCGACAACGGGTCCGTCGGTTGAGCTGATGAGGCAGTTGCGGAGTGCTCTCCTAAGGTCACCCGTCATAAAAATACGGGCGCGGGCCTTGGGTTATGCCGACCAACATTTCGAGGATCGTGTATTCCAGCGGTCACCTGTTCACAGTAACAGGCGCGGGCCCAGAGTTGCACTACTCGATTAAAAACCTCGTTCGGGAACGTTGCGGAGTGCTCTCCTAAGGTCACCCGTCATAAAAGTACGGGCGCGGGCCTTGGGTCATGCCGACCAACATTCGAGAATCGTGTATTCCAGCGGTCACCTGTGCGCAATAACAGGCGCGGGCCCAGAGTTGCACCACTCGAATCTGACAGTCTCTCAACCCGGACAATCCGAAAGAAAATGGGACATAGACATCCGGCTTGTCTAAGAAATGTGGTTCAGTCCATAACAAGAAAATAAATAGGTCTCTACGACCATGAACTCAAAGACGATAGTCCCCGATGACTTAGTCACCTGCTCGATCTATCCGGGCCTTATCTCGAATACTCCATCTATTGTACAAACATTATTCATAGTGGAGCTTTGTCGCTTTGTGCCGTGGTTTTCTCCCGCAAGGGTTTCCACGTAAAAATCCCTGTGTTCTCTGTGGTGTGCATGATTTACATTGATGTTTCTTCATTTGCTTTATTTAATCTATCTATAATGTATGCATTCATTTACTTTTGCCTTTTAATCAAGGGTGGTCAACCATTGATGTAATTAAGGGCTCGTGACAAATATCACAGCCTGGAATGTAAAAGATCTCAGAATCTTTGGAATAAAATTCGCCTTGCGATATCCCTCTTGTGTACACTTGGTGATTGCTTGTGATTGTCTATGAATGTCTCTATACTCAGAATTCCCCCAGAACAATGAAACACAAGAAAAAACTGCCTTGAGCACGATTTTTCTAGTTCTAACATTGATCATAAACCAAACTTACTTATCTCAAATAAGTTACTCATCTATTGCTGTAAGTAGAAAAAGTATCTTATTTGGTTGTATCCAAATGAGCCCTTACAGATAGAAAGTTTGGATTTCATTTATAGGCTCTCTATTTACAACCTAATGGCTATAAATTGAAAGATTGGCTCTCCATTTACGTTTATAGGTCTTAAACAATTTACAAGCTATTCAAACACAACTTAAAGGCAAGCATGACAAAGTGTAAATAATTTATACTTGTAAATCATTTATACAATTTATACTTGTAAATCATTTACAACTAAAACCATTTAAAGGCATCCAAACAACAGCCAAGACCAATCACTCTGATACCATGTAAATCACAATTTTAAGACTCGAGTCGGGTGTCATTCGAACGAGTTGGCTCGGAGCCCATGCTACCCAATCTAGTTAGATGCCGTGAGTTGCCCCCGACTCGAGTGGTGACTTAGGCAGTACTTTAGGCTAATACTGCCCGACTCAGGCAAATTGAGACTCAACTAGAGATGCACAAGTTGATCCGAGCCCCGGAGAGTAAAAACCATCATTTGAAAACAAGGCATAGAGAAGAAAATATCATTGATATCACAAATTTTGTTAGGATGCAACTACATGAAGATATGTCAAAATCTTCTAGTCCCACTGCCTAAATCTCTACAGATTTACAAAGATAATACACATTTACATTATATATATATATATATATATATATATATATATAGAGAGAGAGAGAGAGAGAGAGAGAGAGAGAGAGAGAGAGAGAGAGAGAGAGTACACAAGGAGCTAATCCTTATCTATGTACATAAATTTCAGGCCTGAAATGTAAAGGGTTGAACTTATACACCTTCTATGTAGTTGTTACATGTATGGTTGAATAAATGTGGAAGAAGTAAGCTCAAGTTAGAGCCATTTATACTTTGTGCATGAAATTTATTACCATACCTAAGGTCTTCAAAGTTAGGCCTAGACCTGGCCCTTTGCAAATGTAAAGACATGGCTCCAATAGGAAATGTTGTTACATAACAATGTGTTTGGATCTAGAGTTCAAGTAAATCGCACAATTTCAGGCAATAAAGAGGAAATGACCAAACCTGGTGACATTTTCTTGCAATTATAATGAGGAAGGAACCCTCCAATTGTAATAAAATTCTTTTTAATTCCAACATAATTTCGATATGAAACTCCATTGCTTGATACACTAGTAAGGTGACCATAATCATGTCATTCCTCTTTATTGAGCTTAAATATTGGAATTCGATTCAATTGTGTATCCAAACACATTACAAAAGATTAAAAGAAAGGAGCAATTGCAAGAATGTGTCCCAAATTCTTTTATCAAGCTAGGGTTTTTCGCAGCAAAAATCATCAACGACACGACTTCCTATAAGGACAAAGTGTAAGACCACATTAGGTGGGCCACACATGATCATCATTTTAGATCATGACCGTTGGATTATTCAGATTGAGTGATTCAGTGGGCCCCACTATGGTTATGATCATTACAAATAGGTTTGGGGCGGGACGCTTGAACCGTGGTCTCTGTACGCGGTTATTAAACCGGATATGGAAACCTATGGTGTGGAGACCCTAGAGGAGAGAAGTGTGATGGGTAAGCTTCTTTGGCACTTTATTCTATAAATATATGTCTTGGTCCCCTCACCAATATATGAGAGAAAACCCTAGTCCCATTGAGAGGTTCTCCTAAAGGTGTAACGTGCAGAAGACAAAGAGCTCTTCTCAGCAACATGAGGGCACCAGGAATGTCTTCCCAATTAGGTACGCCTTTTAAGATTACTTGTAGAATCTTCATTATTGATGCATAGATGATCTGATTATTCCGCAATATGTAAGTTTTACAGTTCGTATCAGAGCCAACTATGTATCAATTTTGATAGATTTTTTACTATGCATGCTGACCGTGTTGGTGGTCGACACATGGTTCCATAGTCATGGTTGATAATTGTTGTAACAGTTACAAGAAACTGGATGGAAAATAGGGCCATGTCACTGAAATTCGATGACCACCACCATGACAGGCAGTGTGTGGAATCACAAAGGATTTCTCGAAACCCACAGTCTCGTGATCGAGCGAGATTTTGCAATCTTGGAGCCTAGATTGCAGAGACCTAATACCCTATGCTTATATCTCCCTGCCCGATTATAGCCATTAATGGCGATGGCTGGTTCCCGATATAGTTATGGCATCCATGGGTATTGTCCTAGCATCACCAGCTACCATTGAAGCCGGTATTAGGATATAAAAAAAATGCTGGAATCAGCGGCAGCCATGGCTAATAGATGGATGGTCATGTATCGACATGCGGATCCAGGGACACCTCTGCCTCATCTCTCACAGACCTAACACCTCTGTCTTCTTTGGTGGTAGCCCTGTTTTGTGAGATTTGGCAACCATGATGCTCAGCAAAAGCAGCAGCGATTTAAATCCATTGTCGTTGCAAGATCGTGCAGGCATCAGAGATCACTTGCGATTGACTGCCAGAATCAATGCTGGTAGTTGTCAATTCCAACGGTGGCGGTGGCAGATGGTGATGGCAGCGCCATCTCCTTCAGCACCAGTGACAACAGCCACCATTGATACCGGTGATCGGTCGCCGGTGGTGCAGCGACAGTGGTGTTGGCAGCAATAGAGAAGGTAGGGCCGACGACGGTTTGGAGGCTGTATGCAGCTACGGTTTCTCCACCATTGAAGAAGTCCAAACGGTTGAGGTGGTTTCCAAAGATAGTTGGAGCTACTGAGATAAGAAAGTTTGGGTTTTCCATTTTGAAATAGAAAACCTTTTGGGATGAGTTTTCTGGTTTGGATGGATGAGGGCTATTACAACTATTGCTTCATTGGGCCCGATTTAGGGATCTGCTTGCATGGGCCTTTGGGTTTGGATGGTAAGTGTAAGCCTTTTCCAATGGGCTGTCTATTAGGTCTAACGCTCAAGTCCTGTTTCCAATAGGCTATGGGCCCGATTTGTGCTCATTTGGGCAGATCCTGGACTGTGCTTTAAGGCCCACTTTGGTGGTAATTTTGTCAAGGCCTGTTTGCATGCCACTTTTAGGCTTATTTTAGGCCAAACCCATGAGACTTGATATTGGATTACTTCTTTTGGATTTTTAAGGGCCCACTTTGGGTACTTGGGCCCATTATCCAAGAAAATTATTTTAAACCATTTAAACCTGTTTGCAGGCGATGGTTAGAACAAAGAAGCATAATCGTTTGGCTGGATGTGAACGGGATGAAGTGATTGGTGATGGTGATATAAGTGTGAAAGATTCATTTCACCCAAAGGTGATGGGCGTCTTAGATTTATTTCACTAACATTGATTAGCTTCATGTTTAGTAGAGCCTCCTGTATGTTACAATTTTGCCCAAAGGAGGAATCGTGATGATACGTTGGGCTCTTGCTAGAATTTGATGAACATGACCCATCATCATTCTGGGTCATTTGATTGAAGGGCCAAACCAATCGAATGTATATACATACATAATGTTTGTGGTTTATATTCATGCATTGTTAATGCTTTGAATGTCCAACTATGACTGTTTTCAATGTTCCAACCCAATTCAATTCCATACCTTTGCTTACTGGGTCTAACTATTCAAAATAGAAGTCGTTCGTTGAAATAGTCCTTGGTTGCATGGACTTGGACTTGACCTTGGAGGAAGTAAGCCTCCCATTCCATCTTACTCTAGTTCGGAATCAGAAAAGGCTCACTACAAGGCCTGGACCAAGTTAAATAAGATGTGTCTCAAGATCATAAAGAACTCAATTTCTGAGACCATCCAGGGTGTCATGCCTGACACCAAGAAATTAAGCTAAAAAGTTCTTAACTGAAATAGGAAAATGAGTTGAGAAATCGGATAAAGCTGAGCTGAGTTCACTTCTACATAAGCTGACTTAAGCCACCTATAATGGGTAAGGAAATATCAGGGAGTACATTAGTAGATTGTCTGATGTGGTGGATAAAATCCATGCATTAGGCCTTAAGATTGAGGATGAACTTATGATTTTCTTGATTTTGAACTCCCTCCCTCCACAGTTCGGTCAATTCCAAATCAGCTATAATACTCAAAAGAAAATGTGGACATTGAACGACCTGATATCTCAGTGCGTTCAGGAGGAAGAGAGACATAAAAGATCGAGCAAGACACAAAGTGCGCACCTAGTGACATTTGGTCAAGGACGAAAAGGTAATAAAAAAAGGAAGCGCACTTCAGGAAAGTGTTCTATGGGTCTTGCGGATGGCAATCAGCCTAACTTTGGAAGAATATCAAAGAAGAAAAAGCGGCAAAAGCCTATTCATCAAAAGAAGGATTGTCAAGGATTTAAAGAATGACTCATTTCTACGGGTAAGAACCATATTTTAATATGTTTTCAATCAAATTTAGCTGATGTGTCCACAGACTCCTAGTGGATAGATTCTGGTGCAACTATTCACATATGTAATTGCATACCGGATATGCTCCAAAGTTGGACGCCTACTAATGCAGCGAGATCAGTATATATGGGGAACGACATTAGAGCGAACATGGAAGCTATTGGAGTCTGTAGGCTTAGAGTATCGTCAGAACATTTTCTTGATCTAGTAGATACTTTTTGTGTGCATTCTATAAGGCACAATTTGGTTTCCATTTCTTGTTTAGACACGTATGGTTATGAGTTTAAATTTACAAATGAAAAATTAAGTATTTATTATGATTCGGCTATGATTGGTTCTGACAGTTTAGTTAATAACCTTTATCAGTTAGACTTGAATGTTTCACATGTATACAGTATGAACTCCCCATATGGAAACACTAAAGGCATTAAACGAAGTTTAGACTGTGAAAATTCATCCATGCTATGGCACAGGTGATTAGGCCACATCTCTCGTCAGAGATTGGAAAGGCTTGTGTGTGAAGGAATTCTTCACTCCTTGAACTTCTCGGACTTTGGAGTTTGTATTGATTACATTAAAGGTAAACATACTAGAATAAGAAAAAATGGTGCCACCAGGAGCGTAGGACTCTTAGGAGTGATTCATACAGATATCTGTGGACCATTCCCTACAGCATCATGGAATGGGCAGAAGTACTTTATCACTTTTATAGACGACTATTCTCGTTATGGGTACCTATACCTTATTAATGAAAAATCAGATGACCTAGATACATTTAAGATCTATAAGCTTAAATTCGAGAATCAACTCGACAGAAAGATCAAAGTCGTTAGATCCGACCGTGGTGGTGAGTACTACGGAAGGTATGACGAATCTAGGCGTAATCCAGGTCCATTCGTTAGATACTTGCAAGATTGTGGCATCGTCGCCCAGTACACCATGCCTGGTACTCTAGAGCAGAATGGTGTAGCGGAAAGGCGTAATCGCATCCTAAAGGACATGGTGCGATCTATAATTAGTAATTCAACGTTGCCAGAATCTTTATGGGGTGATGCGTTGAAAACGGTTGTGCACATCCTTAATAGGGTCCTAAGTAAGGCTGTAATGAAAACTCCATATGAATTGTGGACATGACGAAAGCCTACTCTACGATATATTCATTTATGGGGTTGTCCTACAAAAGCCAAACCGTACAACCCACATGAAAGAAAGCTTGACCCTAGAGCTGTTAGTTGCTTCTTTATTGGATACGCAGAAAGATCAAAAGGATTCAAATTTTATTGTCTATCATATTTCATGAGAGTCATTGAGACTACGAATGCTAGGTTTATTAAGAACGCTGAAGATAAAAGGAGCACAAACTTGAGAAATGTTGTATTTGAGGAAGAACGAATTGTGATTTCCATTATAATCATTCAGAGTAACGTGGTCGTCCATCCAACAGTGGACCCCGAGATCCCTATGGATGGCCATGTAGAGCCTCAAATACAACCCACTGACGAGGAAGTAGAAAACCCAATTCAGAATAATGAGCTATTAAGACGATCACATAGAGATAGAAGATCTATAATACCAGACGATTACATCGTCTATTTGCAGGAGTATGAATTTGACATTGGGGTTGAAAAAGATCTTGTGTCCTTTTCACAAGTCGAACAAAGTGCGAATTCTTCTCATTGGTTTCATACTATGAAGGATGAATTAAAATTCGTGAAGGACAACAAAGTTTGGGACCTTGTTGAATTGCTTGAAGGGATTAGGCCGATTGATTGTAAGTGGTTGTTTAAAACTAAATGGGGCTTTAAGGGCAATATCGAAAGGTATAAAGCCAAACTAATTGCAAAGGGTTTCAGAAGCGTGAAGGCACTAACTTTAAGGAGACTTTCTCACCTGTGTTTATGAAAGACTTCTTCAGAATCATTATGGCTCTCGTGGCTCATATGGATTTGGAGCTACATTAAATGGATGTGAAAACTGCGTTCTTCAATGAAGATTTGATGGAGAACGTATATATGTTGCAGGTAGAAGGTTTTAAAGCCAAAGGCTCAGAACATCTGATTTGTAAACTTAATAAGTCCATTTATGGGTTGAAAGAGGCATCACGACAATGGTACCTAAAGTTTCAACAAGTTGTTTCCTCATATAGTTTCATTAAAAATACTGCGGATGAGTGTATATATGTGAAAATCAGTGGGAGTAAGTTTATCATTTTGGTCTTATATGTTGACGACATTTTGTTGGCTAGTAGTGATATTGGATTATTACGTGAGACTAAAAAATTTCTATTTCAAAATTTTGAGATGAAAGATCTTGGTGATACGTCCTTTGTCATCGGCATGCAGATTAGCCAGGACAGATCATGTGAATTATTTAGCTTGTTGCAGAGGACCTATATTGATTGGGTTCTCGAAAGTTTTGGCATGTAAGGTTGTGCTCCTGGCCAAGCACCTATTGTAAAAGGTGACAAGTTTGGTCAATTTTAGTGTCATAAAAATGACCTAGAAAATGATAAGATGAAAGCTATTCCGTATGCGTCAGCAGTAAGGAGCATCATGTATGCTCAGGTCTGTATGCATTCGGATATTGCTTTTGTGGTTAGAATGTTGGGCATGTACCTTAGCAATCCAGGTATGAATCATTGGATAGCTGTAAAAAAGTGTTTGCGCTACTTGCAAAGGACAAATGACTTCGAACTCACATACAGGAGATCCGACCATTTGGAGTTGGTTGGATATACAAATGTAGATTTTGCTGGTTGTCTCGACGGTAAGAGGTCCACATCAGGCTATATATTCATAATGGTTGGTGGAGCCGTATTATGGAAGAGCGTGAAACAGTCAATTATGTTATCATTTACCATGGAAGCGGAGTATGTAGCTTGTCATGAAGCCACGAGTCAGGCAATCTGGCTTCAGAGTTTTTTCTTTGGTTTATGAGTTGTGCAGATGATCCCGAAACTATTGAAAATCTATTGTGATAGTTTAGCTGCAGTTAACTTCTCCAACAACAACGAGCATTCATCGAGGTCAAAGTACATTGACATTAAGTACCTTATTGTGAAGGAGAGAGTTTAGAATCATTAAGTGTCTGTTGAACTCATCGGCATGAGGCAGATGATAGCGGATCCTCTCACTAAGGGCCTTCCTATCATGCTCTTTAAGGAACATGTGACATCTATGGGGTTTGTTGATCCCAAAGATGTATTTCAGTAGTGGGAGTTTTCATATTTGATCCGATTATGTACAAATATTTTAGAGATCGCTTTTATGCATTGATGGTTCTATTTTTCAGTTTATATCTTGCTTCTCCTTTAGTATGCACATTCAGTTTTGAGTAAGCAAGACTTTGGTTTGTGTCTTTTAGACACGTTCAGTAGGATCACTTGAAGATAAGCACGTATAATCACATTAGACATGTAATTTTCATACCACACCCCATATCCTTGATCCATGTCATTAAGGTAATTGGTATTCGTGATTGTGATTCGTCACACTTCGAAAAAATATTAAATGTTGTGTTGATTACCACGATTCAATATTAGTGGTCTTAATGAACTGGATCTGACAAGCGTTGCTCATAATTATCCAACGACATTGTTTTAAAATCAGTAGGGCGCCCATTAGGAACTTTTGAAACAGATGTGTTTTATAAAATGTTTTCTACGAAACAAAATAAAATGTTTTGTTTTCCTTCAGATATCAGTGTAGCCCAAGTGGGAGAATGTAAGACCACATTAGGTGGGCCACACATGATCATCAGTTTAGATCATGACCGTTGGATTATTCAGATTGAGCGATTCAGTGGGACCCCACTATGGTTGTGATCATTACAAATAGGTTTGGGGCGGGATGCTTGAACCATGGTCCTTGTACGCGGTTATTAAACCAGATATGGAAACCTACGGTGTGGAGACCCTAGAGGAGAGAAGTGTGATGGGTTTCACACAAAAAGCATGCAATTATGACTCAAAATTTTTGAGGAGGATTCAAATTTTCCATTCATTCCTTGCAAAGATGGAGGGAAAGAGAGAAACTGAGGGGGGAGTAGGGAAAAGCCTTCTGAAAAGAGGTGGCGGGGGAGAGAGAGAGGCCGAGGTTAAGTAGGGAAAAAGTCCAGCTAATAACCTCATTTGGACACCTCCAAACTGCGACTACACCACTGCAAATTCTTCGTCGGAATCATTATTGAATTCGTCATTGGCTTGATTTTTCTTCAAGTGTCTGTATTGTTGGATCACCAAAACCGACCCAGTTACTGTAAAGTCCGAAGAGGCTAATAGATCACCGATTACACCGAGCTCAGGGTACTCCTCCCAATCGCTTATTCCCATTGTCAATGGAGAGAGTCCTCGGCCACCCTTCCCCACTATAAATAACGAGAACATGCCTTCCATAGCGCTCAACCCCGAAACGGTTTCAGCTCCATTCTCTACAAACTTCTCCACATATGAGATTATTCCGGTCATCACATACCTGATCGCACGACAACACAATACAAATTGATAAGCATGGTAAAAAATGTGGAATTTTTAGATCCTACTCATCAGCAAATGTATAATTTTCCAAAATTCATTAAGGTGAGGCCCTTTTTTTTGGTGATCCAAGCTATTTTTATTTTTTTATTTTATGGCTCCTACCTTGGATGAAGGATGCATTGCGAATCTCCAAAGGGAAATCCACCCTATTGATCTGAAGAGGCACACAATTGAAGGTGACCAATTCAAATCAAGTCTTTAAGATTAAAAGATACTAAGCTTTCAACCAATGGCCCACAAAACAGTGGCTAGGGATACAGTCCATAGTAAAAGGAATATAGCCAAATGATCAAAAGGTTGAAAATTTATAAGCTTAGAGCTTGTGTTGTATATCCCTCATCCACAGTAAGGCCTATCATATAAACGGTTTGGATCATTGAAGTACATGACCTCAGATCCAACAACTACTGTTCTGAAGTATACATAGCAATTGACCCAAACTAATTTTAGTAAGCCACCCTTTGAGAATAGAATTTGGAAGATCCTTACACTCAGATTTGTTAAGACGACTAAGATAAAAAAGAAGCAGCAGCAATGGTACACATTTAATAGAAAAAATCAGCATGAACAGAAAATCATATGGGTCCACACCATAGCGGACAGTTAGGAGGGGACACCCAATGAATAAAACCTCCTTTAGCCATATGCCTAAAAATCAGCATGATCGGAAACTCAGGTGGGCCGCAACATGGGAAATAATTGAGAGAGGACGCTCACCCTTAATTTCCACCGTGCCGGGTATGTCATCCAACCCATTGCATACGAAACATCTACCTCAGAAAAAGGGATACAACAGAAACCAGGAAATCATGAAGCTTGGGTGGGCCCGTTGCATTTCAATGATGGGCGTCCAATCTCCACTTATTCGTCATGGTGTGGCCCACCTGAGTTTCAGATCGGGTTGAGATTTTATCAAGAACAAATGAGGGGTGGGCCCCACCGTGATGTGTGATGGACATCAACTCCCTGCATTAATTGGTGGCTCCCCTCTAGCTTATGGGATGTGCAAAAAAAAAAAAAAAAAAAAAAAACCATACCTGGAACTTAAGTTGGGCCCACACCATCTGAAATCATGCGAAATCATGTTTTGGATTGGCCTAAATTTTGTTGTGACCCCTGATCCAAGTGGGAAACACACAATGGATGGGCTGGATGTCTAAACAACATCTCCTGGCCATACATACACACACACACACACACACACACCATTGAAACCTTAACTGTTGTCTATGGTGTGGCCCACCTAAGTCATGGATTGGCCTGATTTTTAGGCCCATGGATAATCATGGAAGTGCATCTGATTAATGGGATAAATGGCCATCAAAATCATGGTGGGGCCCACAAAGCAGCTTCCCATGCTTCCCATGAGGTCGACCCCATTGGTTCCGTTCCCCCCGGCTCTCTCTCTCTCTCTCTCTCTCTCTCTCTCTCTCTCTCTCTCTCTCTCTCTCTCTCTCTCTCTATATATATATATATATATATATATATATATATATAAAAGGTATGCGCTCGACCTCATGGGAAGTTCTCATAAGGTCGAGTTGTGTGGGCCCCACTGTGATATTTGATGGGCATCCACCCCATCAGTCAGATGCACCATTCCGTGGTGTGTCATGGACCTAAAACTCAGGCTAATCCATGACTTGGTTGGGCCACACCATAGACAATAGTTAAGAGTGGATATCCACCCATTGAAACCTTTATGATCGTTTATAGGATCGACTGACATGTGGTTGAGAAATCCAGCTCATCCGTGGTGCATGTCCCACTTAAACAAGAGGTCACACCAAGTTTCAACCATATTCAAAACTTAGGTGGGGCCCTACAAGTGCTTTTAGATATTGTAGGCATGATTTTACATTGCTTCAGTTGGTATGGCCCACTTGAGTTTTGGAGGGATATCCCATAACCAATAGGGGACCCACCAAATACATGGTATGAATGCCCATCACACATCATAGTGGGGACCCACACAACTCAACCTTCTCATGAGGTCGAGCGCATAGTACCTTCCCCCCACATATATATAGTTCTATGAGGTTGACCCCATGGGAACTTCCCATGAGGTCAAGCTTTGTGGGCCCCACCGTGATTTGGATCGGACATCAACATCGTGTGTTTGATGGATCCCCTTTAGGTTATGGGATATCAAAAAAATCAGCCATATACAGAACTTAGGTGGGCCATACCATTTAAAAACCATGTGAAGACATGCCTAAAACATCTAAAAGCACTTGCTGTGGCCCACTTGAGTTTTGGATGCGACTGAAACTTGGTTTGACCCCTTATCCAAGTAGGACATACACAATGGATGGGCTGGATTTGTGAACCACATCTCGGTGGGCGTAATAAATGATCATGGAAGTTTTAATGGGCAAATAACCCCTCTCAACTGTTGTATGTGGTGTAACCCGCCTAAGTCATGGAGTGACCTAGTTTTAAGCCCGTGGCCTACCATGGAATGGTGCATGTGACTAATGGGGTAGATGTCCAATCCACATCATAGTGGGGCCCACACAGATTGACCTCATGGGAAGTTCCCATGAGTTTAGCCTCATAGTGCCATTTCCCTATATATTTAGAGAAATAGAGAGAGGTGTGGCAACGGATCTTATCAACACACACACACACACACACACACACACACACACACACACACAGAGAGAGAGAGAGAGAGAGAGAGAGAGAGAGAGAGAGAGCTCGTTTTAGCTCGGCTTGGCTTGGCTTGTATGGCAATTCGATCAAGCCAAAGCTTTAAGTAGTAAGCTTGTTTGAAAACAAGCTAATCTTGAGCATCAGTGAGCCTGGCTCGACTTGGCTCGAAGCTTGAAGCTTGATAAAAGCTTGGGTCGCTTGAGCTCGACTCGGATTGAGCTTGAAATATTAATATTATATATTTAAAGCAAAAATCTTACTCGACTCTACCCCTTTTCATTTTCATTTCCCAACCCAGCCCCCCACGTACCTACCCTCTCTCCTTTTACCCCTCATTTCAAATCTCTCCCTCTCCTTCTCTTTCCCTCCTATCTCTTAACTCAAACCGGCTCCTCTCTCCCTCTCCCCCTTTGGGTTTCCTCTTCGGCTGTTGTACGATCTACACCAGAGCAAATGGACGACTCAGCCACACGGCACACCTGGGACGCACCCACCCGGCCTCCTAACCTTCATTCTTCTCAATCGCAGGTAGGTTTTCTGAATTTTTTCTTATTTGTTTAAGTAAGGAAAACCCTAAAATGGGGCCGATTTGGGGAGCGTTTTGGGGTTGGATTGGGTTGGGTTGGGTCGGTTAGGTCAGCGGGTTGGGCCAGGTCAGGTTAATATATAGGGTGGAGTGGGTCAGCGGGTAGGGTCTGTTAGTGCACTTTTCTGTGGCATACTAGTGCACCTTATTTGTCAATCATGTGAGTCCATGTGTTGTAATGTCGGTTGAGCCTTGGCAAGCTGAAGACCGAAGATTCAAGTGGACAAGAAGCATCAAGGAAGAAGAACAGGTAAATGAGATGCCTTGGTGACCCTAATCCTTTGGACCAAAACACCAAAACCTCTTAGATGACTTGGACCAACTAGGAATATCCTTAATCATCCTTATTAGCCTTAAATCATATAGAAAAACATGATAAATTAGGTTAATAAAAGAGGTGAAATCTGCTGTAAACAAATCAGCCCAAACAATAGTTTTCGATTGATCTTTAATCAATCGGATAGTGGTTCCGATGGGACTCTGATTAATCGGACACAGGTTCCAATCAATTGAAATTTGTTCCAGAGAATTTAAAATTTTCATTGGACAGATTTTCGATCAATTGAATAGTGCCTTCGATCAATTAGATGTGGTCCTTCCGATCAATCGGACCATGTTCCGATAAATCGAAATTTGTTCCAAAGAATTCATTGGACAAATTTTCGATCAATTGGACAGGTCTCCGATCAATCAAACATGTCTCCATTCAATCGGATGTGACCTTCAATCAATCGGAGATACGCGAATCTGCCCGTTTTTTGACCGTTGGAGGAAAATCTATAGAAGCTAAGGCATTCATTTTTGGACAAAATGTGAGGGATTTTGAGGAGATAGAAGCCACCATTGTTAAATACCATCAGAGGCTCTATTCCTAACCCATTGCAAGTCATTCTCCTTGTGATTTATCACAAGCTTGGGGCATTCAATGCTAAAATGAGAATGGATTTATTCCCTCTTGATTCCTAGGAGTTTAGACACCTTGATCATTAGTATATCCCTTGTCCAAATGCCACATAGGAGTCCAAATAGGTGTAACCCTCTAGGAAACCCATTTCCTATCATTTGTAGAGAATTCACCACCTCTTAGCACCTTGGACATTTTCAATAGAGCATCATATGCAAGGGAGCTGATCTTGGAGTTGAAGCCTTGGCAAAGCGACGACATTAACGATCGTTAATGTGAGTTGAAGCACAAGGGGAGTTGATTCGAGCACGTGAGATTGAGAAGAAGCAATCCGAAGTGGCGCACAACGGGACTCAAATCTGACAAGTAAGGTTGTCATTTGTTAGAGTCCATCCACTCTATTCCCGGTGGGAATTGAGTGTAGAGTTTGTGTGTCAAACTCGATAGGTTTGATTGTAGGACCTAAACCCAGTTGTAGGGTCGAATTGAGTCTCTAAGTGGGGAGCCTTCGGTGGGAGTAAACATTAGGTTCAGTTGTAGGGCCGTGACTCGGTTGTAGAGCCTAAAACCATTAAGGTTAGGTTGTAGGATATTGATTCATGAGTATAATCTAAATTGAGGTTCAGTTATAGGACCTTGGCATGTTTGTCGAGCCTAAACAAGTTTCTAAGGGGAGCCACCAACATGGGTATAAATGTGTAGGTTGGGAGGAACCTATAAACTCCTCGATTGGGTGGATCCAATTTAAAATACCTTGGTTGAGAGGAACCAGATTTAAACTCCCTAGTAAATGCCGGTGTGCTAAAAGGGATTGAGTACTTGAACCGGGAGCGGAGTAGACCCAAAGTCAAACCACTATACATCATTGTGTTTGTGATTGTATTTGAGCACATTTCTTATTATGCATTGTGTTTAATTATTTAATTATGAATGCTTAATTAAAATGTATACTAGGCACTTAATATACACATCCACACACACAAGATGTACTTTCACTTACTTGAGTAGACTTGAGCTTATATGATCCATTCTCATATAGTTTACTTAAGTTGCATAAATTAGGTGCTTGATTATTTAATCATTTGATAATCTATGCATGCTTAGACTAGGTAGCTTATAGCTTAAACCATAGGTTAGTCTTATGATTGGATCCACTTAGGCTTGGAAGTCAAAGTGTTCTTGCTTACGTAGTTTAATTTGATAAAACTGTTAAGTAGGCGAAAATCATTTTTAAAAGGTCCTAATCACGCCCCCTCTAGGACTTAGCCATAATTCTAGTTGCTCCGCTCTTACCTTCCACATGTATATATGTAGGTGTCGTATTAGACTATCGACACAATTTTAGGGTTTAGTTAGTGGGGTGGGTTGGGATGGGTCAGGTTAGGTCAGTGGGTGGGGTGGGGTCAGTGGGTTGGGTTTAGGTCAGGTCAGTTGGTTAGATTGGGTTAGTGGGTTGGGTTGGGACAGGTCAGTGGGTTGGGTTGGGTCTATGCATACACTTCTAATAAAAAAAAAGAAAGACAAAGCTTGGCTTGACTCGACTCGGCTCGAAAGAGCTCGATTGACTCGACTTGAGGACAGCAAGTCAGGCTCAAGTTGTTATTTTGAGCTTGATGCTCAAGTCAAGCCAAGCTCAAGCTAAGGTGTTCATTGATCAAGCCAAGCTCGAGCATGGCAAAGCTCAGCTTGAGCTTGGCTCGTGTGCAACTTTAATAGAGAGAGGATCACCTGCTCACGGTTCTCATGAAAACTCGTGAGCACTTTTTGAAGATTCATCACATGTGATATGATCTGAAAATCTGAGTCGTCCATGTGATGTAGCACCCCATAAAACCCCAGGGCCCAACTTTCATCCTGATCTAGAACTTTATTGGGCCATGGCAAAAGGAAACAGTTTCCTCCCTTGATTTGCCTCTCTCTCTCTCTCTCTCTCTCTCTCTCTCTCTGCTGTGGCACACTGGAGTTCTGGATTAGGTTGAAAGGTAGGGCCCTAGGGGTTTTATGAAGTGGTGCATCATGTGGACAGCTCAGATTTTAAACTCATATATATATAAGTTGTTGTGCTGGCATGAAGTGGGCCCCACAATGATGTTTAAGTGAAATCCACCCTAGTCGTGTCATCTCATTTTAGCCGTGGGCCTAAATATCAGTCAGGTGCTGATTTAGGCGGGCCGTGTGAAAGGGAAACAGTTGGGAGAGGGATGCCTGCCCTTAATTTGTACATGGTCCACTGAGATGTATAAGATAAATCCACTCCAATCATAAGATGTGTGACTCCAAATTGGTCCAGGAAAAAAATTAGATTGAAATGCGATTCAGGTGGGCCATACCAAAGGAAACAATTGGAGGAGAGACATCCGCCCTTGATTTTTTTAAGGGCCCACTGCAATGATTATGTGAAATCCTGCATGAACCATTAAATGTAACACAAAAATTTAGGCTTTGAGCCAAAAAATCAAGCCCATCCATGAATAAGGTGAGCCATACCAAACAAAACAGTTTGGAGGGTGCAAGGGTGTTGCGTTGTGTACTGTTTCCAATCATGTTGTCCACTTTAATCACAGATAGGGCTGGTTTGTTAGCCCTGGGCCTTGTTGAGGCATGGAAAATGTAAAGGAAAAGAAGAAAACAAAGCTCAGAAGAAAAACAAACGAGGAAGAAATGAGAGAAGTTGGAAAATGATGAAGAAATTAGAAGAAAGTGCTAAAGACAGCCCTTTTACACGGCTCACGTAAAAGGGGTGGTGTTTACACAGGTCGTGTAAACACTCTGCTGGACTAATGAGTCTTTACGCGAGAATGACCCTCGGAGCCTATAATACCCGACAGGGGTCCTCATTTGCATTCATTTGGAACTTTAAAAGTCCAGAGTTCTCCTTAGAAGGTCCAATGATGCGAAGGGGAGACTTGTGCATCTCCTTCTTCTCGGGTTGAACGCAGAAGTTGCGATCCCCGGGAAGTGAAGAAGAATGACGAGGAAACTTTAATGAAATGAAGATCGGAGGATTGAAGAAGGAAGAATGAAGAAAAGGCGTCGAGGAGGTGTTTATGCGGCCTGCATAAACACACTATGGCCTACAAAATTCCCTGTTTTCTAACAGGAAGACAGATCAAATTGGGGCAAAGCTCTGCCATATTTTCTGCACTGCATACCTGCATTGTACACCTTATTTAGATAAATGTCATATTTTAATTTATGTTTCCATTTACTTTAAGTTATTTATGTAAATTTCATATTTTAATTTATGTTTTCATTTACTTTAAGTTATTTATGTAAATAAGGAATTACCTCCATTTGGATTCAATAAAAAATACTAAAAAAATTAAATTCCTAATAATAAAGATTTCAATTTTCCATTCCAAGTACAAATCTTGAATGTTTTGACATCCCATGAAAAGTTCATCTTTTGAACGAATGGGTTTTCTTTAAATCTAAATCATTAATAAATTCTAATATATCAAAATTAGGTTAAAACACCAAAGACTGATAAATTATTCATGATAGTTATGTCTATCTATGAGTAGATTGAGAATTCAAGGTTTTACTTAGACCCTACAGACATAGTGATATGATCATATCATCCTTTTAATGTGTATTCATGCAAACGAGTCTATGATTTGATAACATTGCTTGTATCCTGCACACACTATTACCTCCAAGGCCCTAAACAGTATAAAACAAAAGTGTTTTACGCGACCCGCATAGAAGGTCTCAAAAGGGCATAAATTTCTCATATACTCTCCTTTTGTCAAAGATGTTGAGAGTATATCTTGGTGATTTCACTCCCGTTCTCCTTTCAAAAGTGAAGGCCATTAAAGAATCAAGCAAGATCAAAGCTGAAATACACAAGAAAGAGAACAATCTTGACTCAGAAGCCTATTCAACTATTTCCCTATCCTTTAGGCAGGATAAAAGAAGAGCATGGCAGAACTCTGTCGAAATTTCTTTATGGAATACATTATATCTGTGCCCATGTACACTTTATTCTAGAATCAAGGGATGTAATGTATCAATGGAATCTAAAAGAACTCAGTCATAATGAATAAAAATAATTAAGTGATGGATGTTTCTCTCTGTCTTATCAAATGTTGGAATATTACTCTTGTTTCTCCTATCTATTGAAAGACAATTTTGTTGTGTAAATGGGCCTAAAATTAGTTCAATCAGTTGATGGTAGGAGTGAATTTTTAAAAAGTATCAAGTTGGGCCTACTGTCACTGACCCATTTCTTGCCTAGTGGCCTTGCTATGTAAAAGTGACGTCTTGCTATGTAAAAGTGACGTAAAAGTCATTTACTGAGATTCATGTAAAGAGATGTGAAGCTTGGTTGGGCCCACCATCATGTATTTTCAAATTCCATTTTGGCCATCAGATGTCTGATTCCAAATCAGGTCTAGGATTAAAAGGAAAAGGCTGAAATGTGATTAGGTGGGCCATACTAAAGGAAATAGTTGGAGAGATATCCACCCTTGATTTTTTTTCATTGCAAAACATAATGATCATGTGAAATCCACTCCAACCATTACATGAAGCACTAAAATTATATTTAGGCTCAGGGCCCAAAAATCAGCTTTATCCATGATTTAGGCGGGCCAAACAAAGGGAAATAGTTTGGAGACATCCCAGCACACTATTTTCACTCATGTGGCCCACATGAATCATCGATCAGGAAGATTTTTGGGCCTTAGGCCTAACGTGAGTTGACGCATTTGATGTACGGAATGGAGTTCACATACAAATCACAATGGGGCCCACCTGCTTGGTAGATAATGTCGTGCTGAGAAAGCTTCTTTGTGAACCTTGGTACTTTGACCCGCTTAATAGTTGGTTGGAAAGATGCTATAAAAGTGTCAGCAAGGTCATATGGTGGCAATTGTACAGAAGACGACAGGAAAGAAACCGTACTTTATGTATGGAAACTTTAGGCATGGTGCCAAGTAATGCACGAAGGACCAGAACTGTTATATCTGCAAAAGAAGAGGCTACGAGTGAACTATGGCATGATCTCCATCAACGTTTCTCTATTTTCATGCCATGAGGACATGGCTTAGCTTGGGGGATTAAATTTAAATTTAAATTTTAAATAATTAATTTAAATTTCAATTTCAATTTCAAATTTTTTTTTATCTTTTGTAGAGAATTGCTATATAAATATTTTTCTCTAGAATGAAAAGAACAGAAGTTGCATTTTGCCATTAACCTGCGTTTTACATTAGAGGATGCCTTCCCCTCTTTCATATGAGCTTGTTAAGGCTTGGACCATAATAACGTCAGGTAGTGATGTTTCTTACGGCGATGGGTATTAAACGAAAATCAATTTGATAGAGATGGGGGTTTTCCTAGCCTTCGCTATGGCTATCAGTGACTAGAGCTGGACATGAACTGAGTTTAAGTACTGTTTGGATTGACTCGGATCGACTCGGTAAAACCTTGTTCGAATAGAAAGTCTTATTGTTCGAAGTTTGTTCGAACGCACATGATGTGTTCGAAAAAAAATTCAATTCAATTTCAAACACAGTCCTGTTCGACTCGATCGACTCGACTCGTTCGTTCGACTCGATATTATATATATATATATATATATATATATATATATATATATATATAGAGAGAGAGAGAGAGAGAGAGAGAGAGAGAGAGAGAGAGAGAGAGAGAGAGAGAGAGATGACAAATAAACGTGACTGTGAGCCTAGGAAGGTTTCAATGGATGGAGTGGATAAAACAAATACATCATGGTGGGACACACAGAGCGAAAAAATCGGTATTTACTATTCAGTAGTAGAAAAAATATTTTCAAGCAAAAAAAGCGAAATTGTTCGAACTTGTTCGAACTCGTAAAAATTGTTCGAAATCCATATGTTCGAACATGATTGGGCTAGACCAAATTGAGTTCGAACAGAGCCATCCTGTTCGAATGTTTATTGGAACATTGTTCGAACACACCCACTCAAGCAGCCGAACAATCCGATCTGGTCCATGTTCGACTCGGATCGGACCGTTGTCCACCTCTATCAGTGACCTTGTTCACTGTCAGAGATACTACAGGATGACGAAAGTGTTGGGCTTGGACGCCTCAAACCTTCAAGCATGAAGACCACCGACCGGCCGGCCGGCCGGTCGGTCACGTTGGAGATGAAGACAGCCGGGCGCCCCACGGTTTTTGGTGACCGGGCGCCCCATGACCCGGCCGGGCGCCCGACCATGTTGGTCCGGGCGCCCGAAATTCAGTTTTTTCCCGCTGGACTTTTTTTTGGGTTGGCCGGGCGCCCAACGGTCTGGTGACCGGGCGCCCGACCCTGCGCGAACTGCTTGTACGCAGTTTCCTTCTTGGACTTGGTTTCTTGCGCGGTTTTGCGCAAGGAGTTTCTAATTCCGGTTTTCTCCTATTTAAGGAGATGTAATCCGAGATTAGGGTTGCCACTAAGGGCCGCCAATGGGCCGAGGGATTGAGAGGGTTCTAGGGGAGAGAAAGAGCAATGGAGGAAGCTTGGAGTTCTCTGGGTTGAGGGAAATGGATGGGTTTGTCCTCCTCATGTGAGAATTAGTTTCGGGTGGCTTGGGATTGCCTTCTTGTGTGTGATGATTTGCTTGTTGATTGCCATTGTGGTGTATTCCTCGCCTGCCTTTGATTGCTTCCGCTGCGGGGCTCCTAACCCCAACAAGTGGTATCAGAGCTAAAAGTTGGGAAGGAGGCAGAGAGAATCTGAGGCGAGACATCAATGACATCTTCTGGCATGAGATTCGTTGTGGAGGAGGATTCCGTGAAAGAAAAACATGGAAAGCGATCGGTATCTATGGAAGAAGTAGAGTTGAAGAAGATGGATCGGTACGCCAATATCTCAATCAGGTTTGTCGACTGCGATCGGGCTTGATCGGGAGCACTATTCATGGTGGAGCTGTGGGATTGGCAGCGGGATCCACGATTGCTTGTGTGTGGCATGCACAAGGGCCACATGAGCGAGCGGGTGATGAAGGTGCAAGTTTGAAGTCGATGAGGCATGAGAAGTGGTGGAGCTATGATGATGACGAAGTAGAGATGAAGATGGTGCGTAGCGAGGTGTTGCATGAAGTTTTGAGTCGTGGTGGAGTTTGTTGGGCTTGGACGCCTCAAACCTTCAAGCATGAAGACCACCGACCGGCCGGCCGGCCGGTCGGTCACGTTGGAGATGAAGACAGCCGGGCGCCCCACGGTTTTTGGTGACCGGGCGCCCCATGACCCGGCCGGGCGCCCGACCATGTTGGTCCGGGCACCCGAAATTCAGTTTTTTCCCGCTGGACTTTTTTTTGGGTTGGCCGGGCGCCCGACGGTCTGGTGACCGGGCGCCCGACCCTGCGCGAACTGCTTGTACGCAGTTTCCTTCTTGGACTTGGTTTCTTGCGCGGTTTTGCGCAAGGAGTTTCTAATTCCGGTTTTCTCCTATTTAAGGAGATGTAATCCGAGATTAGGGTTGCCACTAAGGGCCGCCAATGGGCCGAGGGATTGAGAGGGTTCTAGGGGAGAGAAAGAGCTATGGAGGAAGCTTGGAGTTCTCTGGGTTGAGGGAAAGGGATGGGTTTGTCCTCCTCATGTGAGAATTAGTTTCGGGTGGCTTGGGATTGCCTTCTTGTGTGTGATGATTTGCTTGTTGATTGCCA
This sequence comes from Liriodendron chinense, assembly GCA_003013855.2. Lineage (NCBI taxonomy): Eukaryota > Viridiplantae > Streptophyta > Magnoliopsida > Magnoliales > Magnoliaceae > Liriodendron > Liriodendron chinense. The sequence continues at coordinate 1,256,861 of PVNU02000998.1, forward strand.
TTGTGGTCTATTCCTCGCCTGCCTTTGATTGCTTCCGCTGCGGGGCTCCTAACCCCAACAAGTGGTATCAGAGCTAAAAGTTGGGAAGGAGGCAGAGAGAATCTGAGGCGAGACATCAATGACATCTTCTGGCATTAGATTCGTTGTGGAGGAGGATTCCGTGAAAGAAAAACATGGAAAGCGATCGGTATCTATGGAAGAAGTAGAGTTGAAGAAGATGGATCGGTACGCCAATATCTCAATCAGGTTTGTCGACTGCGATCGGGCTTGATCGGGAGCACTATTCATGGTGGAGCTGTGGGATTGGCAGCGGGATCCACGATTGCTTGTGTGTGGCATGCACATGGGCCACATGAGCGAGCGGGTGATGAAGGTGCAAGTTTGAAGTCGATGAGGCATGAGAAGTGGTGGAGCTATGATGATGACGAAGTAGAGATGAAGATGGTGCGTAGCGAGGTGTTGCATGAAGTTTTGAGTCGTGGTGGAGTTTGTTGGGCTTGAACGCCTCAAACCTTCAAGCATGAAGACCACCGACCGGCCGGTCGGCCGGTCGGTCATGTTGGAGATGAAGACAGTCGGGCGCCCCACGGTTTTTGGTGACCGGGCGCCCCATGACCCGGGCGCCCGAAATTCAGTTTTTTCCCGCTGGACTTTTTTTTGGGTTGGCCGGGCGCCCGACGGTCTGGTGACCGGGCGCCCGACCCTGCGCGAACTGCTTGTACGCAGTTTCCTTCTTGGACTTGGTTTCTTGCGCGGTTTTGCGCAAGGAGTTTCTAATTCCGGTTTTCTCCTATTTAAGGAGATGTAATCCGAGATTAGGGTTGCCACTAAGGGCCGCCAATGGGCCGAGGGATTGAGAGGGTTCTAGGGGAGAGAAAGAGCTATGGAGGAAGCTTGGAGTTCTCTGGGTTGAGGGAAATGGATGGGTTTGTCCTCCTCATGTGAGAATTAGTTTCGGGTGGCTTGGGATTTCTCTTGTGGGCTGTGATTTATGGTTTTCTTCTGTAATCTCTTGTAACTTCTGATTCATAGTGGATTGGTGTCGCTTTGTGCCGTGGTTTTTTACCTTTGAGGGGTTTTTCCACGTAAAAATCGGATTGCCTTCTTGTGTGTGATGATTTGCTTGTTGATTGCCATTGTGGTGTGTTCCTCGCCTGCCTTTGATTGCTTCCACTGCGGGGCTCCTAACCCCAACAGAAAGGGGCTGTAGGGAATTACGACAATGGTAAGGCCGTTGGAAGCGTCGTGGCCTTCTTATCAGCGGTGTGTTGTGCGCAGGTGGGGATGGACCACAACTCATGGCCATGTGTGACTGGAAATGGAGCAAATGGGTTTTTATTTTGAGGGATTTTAAGGACGATGGTTCAGTAGGTGCAATCATGGATAATCAAGCGGATTGCAAATACTGGTGAGAGTTGTTGCTTGCGGCAATGGGAGATATAGGTTTGGAGTTGCTACAAGATTATGCTATGCACGACCAGAAACCACAAAATATCAGGTCAGAGAAGAGGCTCTAATACTTGTGAAGAAAAATAGGAGAGGAAATAATTTTAAATTTTGTATTGATTTTTTTTTTTAATTATTTACATGGAGAGATATTTATAAATAATGACAGGAAGAACTACAACTCCTTATATGAGAAAAAGTTAGTGTATATATAACACAACTATATTACAAGGAAGAGGAGAGTTCTAATCAAACACAATCACCACAATTCTAGAATAATCTTCAACATCTTTTTCCATGTGTGTGTGTAAATGCTCACATCCAAATAAGTCGAAGGAAACTTCAAACTTGCCATATGCATGTGACAACCGCCCTTTCCAATAGGTTGGCCCCACCATGAAGTTTACCTTTTGCAAAAATCAGCCCTATTCAACAATGTCACACCGTGAAAAATAATCTATAGCGGTTGATAAATAAGAAAATACAAGTGATGAGTGGGTGGGGCTAATTTTCTACAATGTGACATACCTAATGAGTGGATGGGGATGATTTTTACGAAAGGTGATCTTCGCGGTGGTGCCAACTTATTAGATATGTTGGATATCACATGCATATGATATGTTTATAGGTATCAGTTGGGTGAAAGACAACTTACCGTTCAATCGTCCATCCCTGTTCACTCTATGGCAGCGGCTGTGATTCCGTCTCAATGTTTGCATCAGATAGAGACAAGCATGACCGACTTCTTTTGGGGGGTGGAAAGGGGATATGAAACAAGCACACTAGATAAGCTAGAAGAAGATCTTACTGAAGAAGATCTTGCTGTCGTTGGAAGAAGGGGGGTTGGGAATTAGAAGGTTGAGTGATGTCACGTGCAGTTTGAGACTAAAGATGGCATGGACCCTGAGGTATGAGGCCGGCATAAGCATGTGGGCGACATTTATGCTAGCAAAGCATGGCTCCCCGTCGCCTCCAACTGCTACTATGTTTCTGCAGCGTCCCCACTCTAGAAAGCAGTGCTGAAGCTGCTACCATGTGTAGATCAGAACTCCAGATGGTTAATTGGGAAAGGGGAATGCAATGTTTGGTTAGAGAATTGGTCGGGACAAGGTTTGCTGGCCCCTTTGATCCCTGGTGGTATTCCTGATAGTTTAGCAAGGTTGAAGGTGCGGGACATCATCGACTCCAATGGGCTGAGAAGGGAGGCAGAAGTAGTGGCTTTCACTCCCCAGGATGTCATTAGCAAGATTGTTTTGGAGGGGATCAGAACGTCGGACAAGGAAGACTGTCCCATTTGACCAATGTACAGGTTTGGAAAAGTCTTTGTCAAGTCAGCTTGGAAGCTATGTAGGCAGCCAGGATCGCCCAAAACGTGGGCCAAATGGATTTGGCACGTTAACATTCCCCCCAAATGCAGCCTGTTCATGTGGAAGACCCTGATGGGCGGCGTCCCTACAGATGACAGGATTAGGAGCAGAGAAATTGCTTTCCCTTCGAAATGTAGCTGTTGCTCTATTTCCAGTTCGGAAGAAACTATCGGACATCTCTTCTCTTCGGGGGAGCTGGTTTGGGTTCATCTGTCGGACAGAAATGTCAGTGGAGAGGATATTCCAACAGTGGTGGGATGAAGCTTCATCCAATAACTTGATTTCATTGTTAAGAGGGATCGTGCTGGTGTTTACCCTGTGGGAAATGTGGAGGGAAAGGAACAAGGTTAGGTTTGAGGGGGTTAGGAAAGAGGCATCCAGAGTGCTTTTTAAGGTTATCCGTTGGATGGCTTGGGCCAGCAAACACACGAGGTCTTGGAACCGCACGAACAAGAAGGTGCAGCAGTTTTGTCAGGAGTTGGGCAACCCTTAACCCAGGCCTCGCTTGGCTCACCTCTCTATTTAGGTCTGGAAAAAACCTCTGCTTGGATGGGTGAAGATTAATGTAGACGGGTCAGCACGCGGTTGCCCGAGGCCAGCAGGAGGAGGCTGTGTTTGCAGGGACGACAAAGGCAGGTTTATTTTTGCTTTCTCCAGAGGGTTTGGTTCGGCATCAAGTGCAACAACGGAGGTTCGAGCCCTTGTGGAAGGGTTAACTTTGTGTGTTGAGAGGGGTCTACCCAGGATTGTGGTGGAAAGCGACTCAAAATCAACAGTGGAGACTCTAACTGGAGGCTCTCCTGCTAGATGGAGGATGTGGTTCTGGCAAGCAAATTTCGATGTCTTTATGGGAAGGGCCCAAGTAAAGGTGAGGTATGCGCCAAGAGAATCCAATCAGGTGGCAGATGGTCTTGCACGGTTGGGTAGCAATTGCCAATCCAATCGCATCTTTGCAGAAGTGAATGAGTTGTCGTCTCTAATTAATCAAGGGTAATCTGTTCTTGGACAAAGTGGGGCTAGGTATAGTCAGTGAGAGATGAGTGGGTTAGTTGTATATGCCTAGTGGGTTGTTTGCCGGTAGCTTGCCGGCTGACTTTTGTATCTTTGGAAATATATACGAAATCAAATTAAAAAAAAATACATTTGGCTCTAGCTAGAGGAGCCTTCTCGAAAAGCAAAAAAAACTTACCGTCCAACTAATTAACATCCATGCAAATCAAGGGTTGGAATCCCCTCCTAACTTGTTTCCTTTGATGTGACCACCTAAGTTTTGGATTGGGCTAATTTTTAGCGCCTCCCCCTGCTTCATGAGGTGACACATATGATGGACAAGTTCAAAGTCATGCATACATCATGTGGGATGAATTCTCAGGAAAGCTATTTAAGAATTGGTTTCTAGGAGACACACATAGACATACATATGCGCACGCGCGCGCACACACACATAATATGAATAGATTTTGGACATTTTACCCTTCCAATTAGTTTTGGTAGTGGAAACTTTGAATATTCAAAGGACATGCATGGGAAGATATTTGAAATAAAGTTAAGTGTATTTTGGAACTGAAAATGTGGTTGTTGTACAATGTATGGTTTAGATTTCACCCACAAAAAGCTTACAAAGACTTAAATTTTACCTGCATTTTTTAGTTCTTCAATGCGAGTAGTGTGCTCAAACTTTCCTCATGTTTGCATGTAGCCCACAACAGAGCATAGTACTAGGTAAGGTTCGTCTACTTGTGTTGGGAGAATCCGTGCTTCTTTCATCTTGAACCTATCTTTTCTTTGTTCATCTCTTTCCTTCTTCCCCGAATCTTTCCCTTTTGATATGAATGGTAGAAGAGGGATGACTAGTCATGAGAATCTGATTCAAACTTGAATGTGGACTGGTTTATGCTAGATTTAGGGATATCCTCATATCTATAGGTCCTCCTTTTTTACTGCTTTTTTTTTTTTGGGATCAACCTTTCATTCATATAAGGAAACAGAAGGATGCACATTGCGCCGGGCGCACTGACCTTCGGGCTACACCAGGACAAAAAATCCCTGATGGGAGCCTATCGTAACTAGCTCCCTACATTTCTTTAAGGGAACCTAGCCCCACCCTATCTAGAAAGAAGATAACATGAATAGGACGAGGCAGCTCCTCCAAATTCCCGTAGAAGAGCCTGCCTTGGGAGGCATTGATCAGACGAGCCAGCCCATCAGTCGTGGGGTTTCCCTCATGCCACACGTGCTCGAAGTGGACCTCAGCCCTTGACATCAGCTCGTCAATTCTGGAGATCTAATACCACCACCTCCACGATGGGCGAGAAGAACGGTTGAGAGCGTCCACCACCAATCTGGAGTTGGATTCTACCATTATCTTAGTGAGCCCTTTTTCCACACATAGAGAGAGCCCATCGTACACAGCTCTCATCTTTGCTCTATTATTGGTGCCCATCCCATACCCGTGCGCAAAGGTAAAAATTTTCTCACCTTTCTCTCCTCTGCAAATTCCCCCTCTACCCGAGTAGCCTGGGTTGCCTCTAGCAGACCCATCTACATTCAACTTAACCCAACCTCTCTTTGGCCTACTCCATTTAACTACAACCTTTGTTTTGCTTAAAGGACCGGAGGCATGCATCCCCAACGCCTATAAGGTCAGCTTGTGCGGCAGCCCATGAAAGTTTGCCACTGGAAACAGAGGGTTGATCTGCAGCAACCACCATTTTCTATGACTGATAATCTTGTCCGCTGTCTCCCTAGATCCTTCGGCTTTGATTGCATTTCTAGATTTCCAAATTTCCCACAGCACAATGCAAGGGACGATCCCACTGATCGCTTTCATCTGGTCCCTCATGGCTGCTGTGTTCCACCATATCCCCAATTTGCTTAACAGGGATTGGCTTTCCATAATCGTTAGCCCAAAAAATGGAGCTGAAGTCATGCCAGACTTTTGTTGCCAGATAACGTCTAATGAACAGTTGTTGAAGCGATTCAGCCTTAAGCCTATGATTAGGTGACATCCTGCAGCAAGCGCACATTGAGGCCATGGCCACACCCTTCGCTTACACTCTCTCTTCAACCGGCACCCCCCTGTAAGAGTCTCCGGACAAACAAGGAAATTCTGGGCGGCAGTTTAGAGTGCCACACCCCATCGACCCAGCTTTTTCACAGCCCCTCGTTCTTGCTTAGCTTCCAGCCATCCTTTGTTGAGAATTTTCCATCTGGATTGGACGTCCAGCAACATGAGTCCACTCTAGCAGAAGTACAAAAACCTTTAATGAAAGATGTGGTCCATGACTACCTGTGGGAGGATGTTCAGCATTGCGGAAGGAGGCAGGGGATCCTCCAGAACAAGCAGATCTCTGACCTTTAACGATTTGAGGATGTCGGGAATCGGTTGAACAACCCATTCCGACAGTGGTCCCAAGCCCATCTAGTCGGTGGACCAGAGATTGCAATCCCCCTTGCCCATTAACTAATGGACCTTCCCTTCAAGGATTGGGGCTAGGGCTTGGATGCTGTTCCAAAGGGGAGAATTACCAGAAGCACCTGCGACAGTCAATGGCTCTGAGGGATCACAGCCGTACTTAGCCTTGTAGAAATTTGCCCACAAGCTAAGGTCGGTCCCAAACCAAACTTCCCAAGCCATCTTTAAATGGAGACCCTTCAAGACCTCTTTCAGCTGCCTGATGCCAAGCCCGCCTTCTGCCTTTGGAATGACAATTTTGTTCCATCTCAGCCAATGAAGCTTCCGCTTCCCATCTGCTGTGCCCCAAAAGAAATTGGCGAATGCTTTCTCCATTTTCACCAACACATTCGAAGGGGTTTGGGAGGTAGCCATAGTGTGAATGGGGATACTGCTGAGGACAAAATTGATCAGGGTAGCCCTCCCTGCCTGCGAGAGATATCTCCCATTCCACCAACTGATGCACGTGACCATCTTATCCAACAAAGGTTGGAAGACTGCACTCCATGCCCTTCCTACTCCAATTGGCACGCCAAGGTAACGAAGGCCCCCACTAGATTTAGAGATGCCAAGGGCTCTCTCGATATCTCTGACTCTTCCTTGAGGAACTTTCCCCGAGCAGTAGAATGTGCTTTTCTGAAGATTTATTTTTTGCTCGGATGAAGCTTGGAAGAGATCCAGGAAGTCGGTCACCTTTCTCAGCGATGATCAGCCCCCATTTAGGAATATAATAGTGTCATCGGTATAAAGGAGGTGGGAAACGAGAGGGTAGGCTTACTTTGTCTTGAAGGGGACGCAGAAGCTGTGCTCTACTAATGCCTTGAAACCCCTGCCGAGGACCTCTGCTACCAAAATGAAGAGCAAAGGGGATAAAGGGTCCCCTTGCCTTAGCCCTCTAGTCGATTTGAAGAAACCAGCCGCTTCTCCATTCACTAGTACCGAGAACTAGTTGTTCTCCCAACATTTTTCCACCAGATCCACCTAACTGTTGCCGAATCCAAACTTTCAGAGCACTTGTTTGAGAAACCCCCAGTCCACCCTGTCGAAAGCCTTCTCCATGTCGAGCTTGATGACTAAGTTGCCCCCACGCACCTTTCTATTAATATCTCTGAACAGCTCCTGCGCTAGAGCGATGTTTTCCACAATCGAACGGCCCTAGATGAAGGCTCCTTGCTCCAAAAATATTACTTTGTGCAACACAGTGTTCAACCTGTTGACAATGAGTTTGGAAAAAATCTTGTAGACATAGTTACATAGGCTAATTGGGCGATAGTCTTCAAACCTCGTGGGAGCCGAAGATTTCGGGATGAGGCAAATGAGCGACGCAAGTGAAAGACCGTGGTAAATGTCCCCCTCTGAACAACTCCTTCGCCGCTTCTAGCAGATCTTTCCCCACAGTATTCCAGCACCCAATGAAGAAAGCGCCCAAAAAACCATCAGGCCCAGTAGCACCATCTTTTGGAAGAGAGAGGACCACGCTCTTGACTTCCTCTAGGGTGGGGCAAGCCGTCAGCGTAGCGTTGTCTTCTAAAGAGATGCAGGTAGGGATGATGTCTAGCAGCTCTCCGGCTGGGGTGGTATCTTCAGACTGAAACACTGTCAAGAAGAACCGAGTAGCTTCCTCTTTTATCTTGGATGAGTAAGAGGTTCTTTCCCCAGACGGCAGTACAATCTCCTGGATCTTAGCTTTTCTGATTTTCTCAATCGCGGAGGAGTGAAAGAACTTTGTGTTTCTGTCTCCTTCTTTGAGCCAGTTGTTTCTAGCCTTCTATTTCCAAAAGGTCTCTTCCATTAAATCCAGCCGGTCTAGGTTATGCTTGGTTTCAACAATCTCATCCATAAGGGAGACCTCTTGCGTGCCTTGCAGGCGGCTTTCTAGATTGCTCAACCGCTCTTCCACTTACTTGATTCGCTGAAAGATGTTGTCGAAAATGTCCTAGTTCCAGCTTCTTAGGACTTGCTTAAGCCTCCTGAGTTATAGTATAAGGTTTAAAATAGGCTCTTCAGCAAGGTCCCCTAACCAAGCCTCTTGGACAACTTGTTGAAATCCTTCATGGGCCATCCACATCCTCTGGAATTTGAAAGGTTTTGAGATAGATGGGGAATACGGGGGAAAATGAAGGCGAAGGGGTGCATGGTCGGAGCTGATCCTGGGAAGGTGAGTAACCCGGAACCTCAGAAAGCAGTTGACCCAACTAGAGCTGTACAAAACTTTGTCCAATCTGGCCTGAGAGTTTTCGGAGTGGTTATTACACCACGTGAACCTATTGCCTATGAAACTTGCATCCCCTAGCCCCGAGTTATTGATGGCTTCCACGAACTCCCTTGAACTGACCTGATTCATAACTTTGTTGCCCAATCTTTTTGAAGCTTCCACCACTGCATTGAAATCACCTCCCACAGCCCATGGAAACTGCACATTGCTGGCCAAAAACTCCAACTCTTCCCATAGGTTCCTTCTGAGAATTCTTGAACATTTAGCATAAACTATGGAGATGAGGATAGTCTGAAGAGCAGTCGGATGCTGCATTTTGAGCGTTAGCATTTGGGGCGAAGAAGCCACCTCTGACACCACCAAAGAGCTATTAAAGAACACCCAGATCTTACCTCCTTCTGAAGCGTTGGAGAGTGAAGAGTGAAATCCTAATTTCAGACCAACCCCATTCTCTTACTATCGTTTGCCATCGGTTCCAAGATCGCCACCAGCCATGGGAAATAATTTCTGACCAAACGCATAAGCGTCTGGATTGTAGCCTTGTTCCCTATGCCCCGAGCATTTCAAATGAGGGCACTATCCATTAGACACTTTTCCTTCTTCCTCAGCCCTTCTCTTCAGCCTTCCCATTCTTCTACCCCAATCCGCTGTTTCGACTCCTCTCAAGTACCTGTTAGCTTCTTTTTTTCCCGTCTCTAGGTTTTGAAGCCGTGAAGTCCTGACCTGAGTGTTGTTGCCCAAAACTCGATCTTAATTGTCTCTATTTGGTTCATGGCCTATATAATCTGAATGCGGAGTGTCTTGGATGGCCTCTTTAACCACCTCATCCCCTAGGTCTTTTTCACTCGCGGAGTTCAGAATGAGGGTCTCTTGATTGGAGAGAACCTCTACATCCTAGCTAGAACCTCTCTCCCCGCCTATTCCCTCTCTATCGAAGTACTGGGAGAGGTCTGCCGCTAAAGCTAGAGGCTCCCTCATTATTTCATCAACTGTTGAAGGACTTTGAAAAATTCCCCGCGACGTGTGACGGTCTCCCTCTTCTAAATCTTCCGCTATCCTCAGCGGGGTGCTACCTACCAATAGTGAGGGAGTCCTACACACTTGATATGTTCCTGTGAGGAAGGATGGTGAGTGTGGCACACTTCAAGGACTTGGCCCACCTCTTGTATGTTCCCCATTATCAGGGGTTCCCCAGTGGGTGTTGGGCCTTGATTTGGATCATCCCCGGAATTATCCTGCCTTTCTTGAATATCTCCACAGATAGAACTGCCACCTATTGCTTCCATTGTTGGACTCTTAGACCCCTGTGCTTCTAGCTCCTCTCTACCCCCCAAGATTGCATTCCTCGTGGTTTCCTCCCCTGTCAATGGTGGGTCCGCCCTTCCTATCGGACACCCCATGATTCTGGTTGGACTTCGTTCGAAATATTGATCTCCTTCATATTCTCCTACCATCTGGCCTTGCTCTCCTACCTGAGCTTCAACCATCTGGCCTTGGTACCTGGCAGCAGTAGTGGGGACCTGATAGTTTAGCTCGATTCCAACTTCCTCCCTTCCGGCCTCCTCGGTTCCCTCAGTCTGATAACAGATTCTTGGACAAACTCTTGGTTGCCTTTCATCACTGGCATCTCGGTTAAAATGGAGTCCAAAGCCCATCCCCTCCGAAGACCGCATCTGGAGTCCACGCTTCCACTGATGCCAGCCCTATATGGTGATGTAGATCTTTGTTAGCCAAAAAATTGAGGAATTCGGCCCTAGTCTTGAATACTATCAGAAATAGGCATTGAGATAGCTTGGCAATATCGAAGGCTGAAGCCGTGAATCTGGACGCCCAAATCGCCCCCATCAATCGCATGATAGATACTGTATTATTTATGGCTAGACCCAAAAATCCAAGCTCCAGTTCTTTAATTTTCCTATATATGGCTGCTGGATCTGCTCTGGTGGTAATCCTCTCCTCCAAGGCCTCTGCGTCCTCTATTGTCGCTGGCTCTGCCCCTTTTTCCTATGTTCTTGCATTTGGACCCTTACCTATAATCGCCTCCGCATAGGACATTCCTTGTCTGATCTTCGTCGTGGAGGGTTCGGCCGTTGGCTGAGAAATATGATTTCGGATTGTAGATCTTGGTTTGGCATCTTTGACTATGACCACCCTACCATCTATTTTCTTTTCATCTAAAAACCCCTTGGCCGCCCTAGCATCGTCCTCGTATAAGAATCTGACGAACGTGAAGCCCCTGGGTTGGATGGAGTTTTGTAGAGTGGGGATGCGAATGTGATGGAGTTTTGTAGAGTGGGGATGTGAATGTCCACAACCTTACCAAATATTTGGAATATGCCGATTAGGTCTTCTTTGCTATAGTCAAATGGGATGTTGCCCACGAATAGGCTATAGTTGCTATCTCCCCCATGCAACTTCTGTGCCTCGAACCCCTTTGTTCAGATTCGTAACCTGGAAGACCTTTCACTATCCGGTGTTCTTCCTCTCCATACTTCCATTCTGCTATTGTCTGCGTGCGAGCGCCTTCTCCTAGAAGGAGCTCTATAGCGCGGGCACCCCCTCATGTGCGAGCCCCTGAAACTGGTAATTACTGTTTATGTGATTTTATGCTAAGGGGTATGATCCTAATGAATTGATCTCATCTCATTGTTGAGGTTTTCTTAATCCCTTTGATTGAAAGTAGTTAGTTAATTAATTTTATTGCCCGAATCTCTTCAATCTGATCATACGTGCATTTAGAGTTAAGTCATTACATACCCCTGCATCAGTGCTCTGGCCAAAGGAGGTAATATCATCAACACAACCAGTTCTTGGCTCCATTTATTAGGCTTTGGGGAACTGGCAAGTAATTCTAGGGGGGGCAATTGGGTGACCCCTTTTTGCCCCTTAGATTTTCTTTGTGGCAAGCTGGGAGTCTATTTTTCATGGACATAAGGTAATCCTAAGGAGGAGCTTGTGCAAGAAGGTCGATCCCCACTAATGTTATTCCTTTGAAGGCTGATGGTGAGGGTTTCATACAATTGGGTCTATAATCAAATATTAAACTTGGACCTAGTGTCTTGGTATCAGTTTCCTATTTATTTAAACGTAGAGGGTTGGATGGCTGAAGCCATCGGGATATTACCACGTCGCCTCCAGAGGTATTTCTCTCCATCAAGTCTTGTAGTTTGCCAATGAGAGAAGGATTGTATTTCTAAAGGGAGCCCTACTATTTGAGCAGATTTGCTTGCCAATTTAGACTCGATCGGGGTGTCTTAACTACTCTAGGTCCTATTTTTCAAGGTTATTTTGAATTCAGGATTGGGCTCGTCCATTAGTGGTAGATCTAGAGATATTTATTCATATGCTTGGCGTTGGATCGTCTTTCCTCATTCCAAGTCACACTTGAATAGGCTCTACTCCATACTAGTGGATGTGGTAGTGGGTGCACCAGTTTCATTTAGCTCTACTCCTCGTAGTGTATCCCGGGGGAGGGAGTTGGCTTCATGCTGAAAGAGGCAAATTGTCCCCCAATTTTTGGCTTGCATTGCCTATTGATATCCTCCGCCCAATCAAGTACAAGAAGAAGTTTGAGAATATTCTTGAAGGATGGATCACTTTTAGTTAGAGGTGGCAATGGGTGGTCGGTTCAAGTTCGGGTTGGGTCCTTTCCACCTCAACCATAACCCGACCCAAATTGAATTCAAGTTGGATTTTCCCAACCCTTACCCAACCCAAATTAAATCAGGTCGGGTCGGGTTGACCCGTATTTTAACAATCAACTAACTAATTTGTAGATTAAACTAGATGCATATACTCTTGCACGTAAAACTTTTTGAAATTGACATTTAATATTTCATTTGAACCATCCAATTAATGTCCAGTCTGGTAATTCTATTTTTATTTTTTGATCATTGGATCAAATTAACAAGACCATTTGATATTTAATTTTTTAAATAGTTAAATTGTGGACACAATTATTGAAATGGAACCATTTGATCCTTTCATTTTAATCATCCAATAACTTCCTATCAACAATCAAATAAATATAACCATTAAGATAATTTTATTAATTTATTTTATGGACCATTAGCTACCATTTTAGTTCTCCAATAAATGAGCATAAAAAAAAATCTCATCATATTTTAGTTTTACATGTCATAAAATGTGATCATTGGTGTGCACATGTTTATTAAATTGACAGACATGTGGATCGTTCCTAGCAAGGTGTGTGAGAAAGAAAAACTATTTATTATTTAACTAATAAGAAAATCCATATATAATAGTCTACTTAACCCCTATATGATTCAGGTCGGGTCGGGCCGGGTCACCTTTAACCCTAACCCAACCCATAAAAATTCGAGTCAACCCAAAAATTGAATTCGGGTCAATTTTTCCAACCCTAAACTGGAAAAAACCGGGTCAGGTTGAATTTTGCCAAGTCTACTTTTAGTGATATATCCAGAGACTTGGAGGAAACGATTGAAGATTTGCAAATGCACCAGGTAGGAGAGGTTGATTAGCTTTTCGCAGAGTAAAGTGTAGAGGTGGTGGATGTACATTCCATCCCGATGGCTATCGTGTTAAGAGTGCAACTGTTAAATGCTCCTCTGGGGGGGCGTGCACAGAGGGCTTTCAAGCAAGAGCTTGAGGATACTAGCGGCATGGGCCTCTAATTTGAATATGTGATCGACATCAGTAGCAAGGTTTATAGGGAGTAAGATGAGCTTCTGGGTGACGATGCCATTGTACTGTGCTGAAGATAGTATGAGTTAGCTTTGAGCCTGCATTGATATCAGGATTATTGCCAATATGCAATTATACTACATCCCTTGGTAAGGGAGGTGCAATATCAGCTAATTGGACTCCTACTTCTTCAATGACGACGAGGAGGCTCTCTCCCATCCTTAAGATGCTAGAGCTTAAGCTGAATCTTGATTGTGGGTACTATATGGATGTCTGATGCAACCTTTTTCTCCCGTGACTGTGACACCTTCGGAGGAACTATCAGTAACAGAGGTACTTGTTGGAGAGCTATTATCCCAACTATCCAAGCTGAGACATCGCCACGCTCCTTCCCCCTATGAGGTCTGAAGAGCAAGTCCCTATTGTAGGAATGCCGGCTAAGGCACAACTAGAGCTTTTAGCTTCTTCAACCATTAAGGCCTTCGGGGTGTGAGGCTACCCAAGATGTAAAACATAATTCTTCTGTTGGTTATAAGGGAAGAGCAAGTGGGCTACCCCGATGTGCACTGAGTGATCAATGACTCCTGCTGATAGAGCTTTTGAGGAAAAAGTAGCTATCAACACCTTTGAGAAAGAAATTTCGATGGCCGCCTCTGTAAGAGAGTGACTCTTATTTCTAGTGCCCAGAAACTTGTAGCGAATTTCGTCCAACAAATAACAAATCTTATTTTCGCCAAATTGGCTGATCTCATCAATTTGTCGAGTCTTCATAAGGAATGGGACATGTTGTTGTCTACTAATGCATGGGTTGGGATGGACATCACTCTAGTAAGTGACCTCCTGACTGGGTTTTTTTGAGGTGGCACGCTAATTAGAAAGTTTACAGTTGAAGCTGTTACCATAGAGGTTGTCTGGGAGTAGACAGGACAACTGCTAGTTTTAGAGGACCAAGATCTTGTGGTTCATGCTAGTGTGCAAGGCAACAATTAATTTTGCTGAAGCAGTGGAGGTGGATATCGAAAGCGATGGGAAATGGTTGGTGCAACAGAGTGGAAAGTTGCGAACCTCTAGGAGTTGCTTGTGGCAACTGAAGTAGAGGAGGAAGTGTGAATCCATACTTGTTACTACCAATAAATTGGTGGAGATGAATCAATCCATCATCCAGAGTGAGAGGGAACAAATGATTGAGCTAAAATGAGAAATTTTGAATTTACTAGCAAGTTTAATGAGTCTTCCAAATTATTTTGAAGAGATCATGCAAGGAGAGTGTAACGCCCTGAATTTTCGCTAACTTGGGAATCGAAAGTCCTTGGGCGTTACCTTTGATTTGTCAATTATAGTGTGTGGCCGTACATGTGTTCACATTTACTTAGGACCAAAACAGATGATTTTGCCCAAGGATAGGAAGGAATTAACATAAGAGTTGAAAAATCTCATAGTTCGGAAGAGCTTTCCGATGACCAGTTCGACTCGGGTATATTGTTGTCTGTAGAGTCTAAGTAAAAGCCTGAATTACTAATCTACTCATAAGTCGACATAACCATCATAAATATTTTATCGGTCTTTGTTGTTTTAGCCTAATTTTGATATTTTAGAATTTTTGAATGATTTAGATTTGGCAAAAATCATTTCTTTTAAAAGGCGTTATTTTTTGAAAATGCCAAAAAGTTGTGATTTGTACTTGGAGTGAGAAATCAAAATCTTTATTAATGGGAATTTGATTTTCTAGTATTTTTTATTGAATCAAAATGGGGGTACTTCCTTATCTACATAAAATAACTTAAAGAGTTATTTCATGTAAATAAGCAGACACTGTCTAGGAGGCTAGTAGAACTGTGGCCTTTCAGAGAGTCTGGCATATAGGAAAATTTCTGAACAACCAGCTTCGGTGGACAGAAGGAGGCCTTCAGTCTGAGCCGATCAAACGAGATCATACTGAAGGGAGTTTTGATTTTTGTCTTCGGTGCATCGAAGGGGACCTTCAGTTTGTCGAGCAGGCTTCGGTCTAAGCCGAAGTACTCTGTCCTAGTTCAATTTTTCGAAGTATTTGGGCTTTGACGCACCGAACTCGACAGAATTTTTTTTAAAAAGGGTTATAAACCCCATTCTCTCTCTCTCTCTCTCTCTCTCTCTCTCTCTCTCTCTCTCTTTCTTATTTCTCATTCTCTCTCTCTCTCATTTTTCTTCTTCATCTTCTTCTCCCCTTTGCTCCCAAGCCCTCTTAGCGATCTTTCTCGCTTCTCAATCCTTCTTCCTCCCTCAAATCCGCTACCATGCCCTTGAAAATCTCGAATTTCTAGATCTTCTTCGACCTCCTTCCATTCTCGCACCTTCCTCGGCAAGATCTGACGAGCTAGGGTCATAATTTTCCTCCCCATGCTAGGTAAGGTGTTCCTTTACTTCTTCTTTTCCTCTTCCTTCCATTTTCTTCATTTTGGACCATTAGGGTTAGAAACCCCCATTTGTTTCTGTCCAAACCCTAACCTTAGGGTTTGTCCATGCTAAGACTTAGACCTTTATTGGTCGTTGGGGGCGGCGCATGCTATTGTGGGAGCCGTAACCGAGCTCGGTTCCGTTGGGATTCCGGTGGTGCTTCAACTTTGGGCCCTGATTCGTTAAATCGATTTGGGATTTTCCCAAATCCGAGATAGCTAAGCCCTAAACCATAATTAGACATTTAATTAGAGTAAACCCTGATTTATTAACACTAGATTTGTGATTCATTGTAGGTAATTGAGGTATTTCTCAATTTTTGACGTTTGGACTGCATCTGAATTGCTGAATTTCGACGCTAAGGTGAAGATCTACCCTCAAGCTTCTTCTCGATAAATTCTAGTTGATGATTTCTTGACTTTATATGTTAATTGTGGATGTATATATAACATGTTTGATAAAATGCGTCTGTTGTTCTTTGATTGATAACATGTTCGATGAAATGCCTCTGTTGTTGTTTGATTGATAAAATGCTCGATGAAATACCTGAATGATATGAATTTACAATATTGTAATGTATCTATGCTTGTGGATGTATGTAATGCCCTGTGTCATCCGTGTCTGTTGGATTGGTCAGGCTAAGTACTTGTGTATGTTTATGATTAGGAGTTTAATACCATAAATTATTATTATAATAAGTTAAGTGTTGCTTTGAATTAAGCTCTGACAACCATTTGATCTATCGTACTGCCTACCACTGGGTTGACCGTCATGGACTTATTCGATTGACCATGTGGGACACGATCGACTGATAATGGCTATTGTTGGTTTGTCGTCGTCCTCTTGGGTCGACCGAATAAGCCTCATTCAGAGTTAATCATTATTATGTTTGACTGTTGAATCACACTATATGGAATCTAGAATGCCATCGTTCCCATTGTGAATAGTCCACTTAAAACTGTACTGCGACTCGATCCACCAAGTCTCGCGAATCAGGCTTTGTGGTATGGGACACTGTGTCTGAGTTGTCGGCCTACACTGGGGTGATGCCTCCCCGTAGTGACCAGTGAACATTGACAAGGTGACAGATTGTTGTTTGAATAACTCTTGTGACCAATGTGACCCTGGCCGATGTTAGCGTGCCTGTGCATCATTCGAACGACCCAAGCGTGCATTGGGTTAATTCTGAGTGACATGCCCGCACCTCTGAATTAATTAATTATATTTGATATTTGGGAGATGAGACCTTCCGTTTTGATTTGGGCGTGACTGACGAGTCACGGTCGAACTAGGCTTTCATAGTAGGATAACTCAACCTTGGATCGAGGGGTTACTGACGATGATTGACGACGCACCATAGGGAGCCAAATGGTCCCAAATAGACTATATGATACAACTATGGTATTCTGGCTTCACCAATTTGCTGAATGAAATGAACTAATAAATACTTTAATTAATCATGCATAGATAACATTTCATTTGAGATGGACTCGTGTGGCCTGGTTGCTTGATGTGGCGCCAGCACTACCTTGAGCACTTCATGTCATTTCTCTATGTCATTCGAGCTGTGTACTCAGTCATGACTTACGACCTGTTGGACAGGTGGGCTGTGGATTCTGATACCAGTCGGTTAGGCTAGGGCTTTGTTCGGAACATGTATTGTGTACGGAATCATGACATCCATGCATTAAATCAACTAGCCTAGGATGATGTATGATTTGTGTGTGGTCATTACCTAAACTTGATTGATTTAATAACATGCTTAGAATTAATATACGTATATAGACCTGTTTATAATTTAAATATCCTGAGTATAAGCTTGGGGTTATTTCTTCACTATGTTGACGTTTTGACACCTTTCATTTGACATATGCAGATTTCTCAGGAATAAGACCAGATGGTGGTGCGCTCGGGGCGCCCTTGTAGTCTATTAGATTCATCCCTTTTGGTAGTTGTATTTTTCCTTCCTATTGTATCTATTGTGATTCGTATAATTCTCATATAGACTTACACTGCATTTGAATTGTACCTTTAAGGTGTTAGCCCTATATTTTTTGAATTTAGTTATCTCATCTTTGCTTATGATCCACTAATTGAAATGCGTTACTCTAATTATTTATGAATAAAATGAATGTAAATCTAATTGAGGACACACGTGGGTGCATTTTCCCACGTGTGGCATTCCTAAACTAGCATTTTATTAAGTTAACTCCCAGGAACTCGGGATCAGAGTCTCCATACTTGGGTGTCGATTTTTAGGTCGTTACAATTCGTAGCAGAGCGGAGTACTGAGATAACCAGGACCTTGGAAATGAGGATTATACAAGCCATAATAATTTAAAGTTAGGATGTTTAGTATTTGTGTCTAGCATTTGTGTCTAGAAACTTTCTTCAAAGTGGTAAATGTGTCCTCCTCTTCCTCTTCCATGGCCACGGCCTCATCCTTGACCTCTTAGACTTTTGGAATCTTCTTCGTTATCTTTTAATGTAAGCTTCGTTTAGAGTACTTTCTTCAACAACTTTGCTTCTTCTTGTTAATTCTTTCTTCATGAGCTTGTAAATATTCCTTGAGTTAATCAACGGTCATGGAATCCAAAGCTTTTAATTCTTTAATGGCTATAACAACATAGTTGGATTTGGATCTATGTAAAGACTGTAAGATTGTCTCCACCATCCAAATTTCATTTGAAGTTTCACCATTTTTTTGTAATTTATTTACAATAGTCAAATACTCTTGAAAAATAATTCGAAACTGATTTCGACTCTTTCATATGTAAAGCTTCAAATTCACCTCTAAGAGTTTGGAGATGTACCTTCTTTACCTTTTTAATTCCTTTATATAAGTTTTATAGGATACTTCATGCTTGCTTTAAGGTGGTGGCGCATGTTAAGCTCTTAACCCTCGAAACCATGAGGTTGTTCTATATGGGTCTCCTTGTCAAGCTCACTATGCGAAAACGTGTTCTTAACATCCATCTGTTAGAGTTTCCATCCATGAGGTTGTTCAAATGTATATGTTCATTATCGATGTCCTAACTGCATGTGCTTATAGAGCCCTACTTGTCCATGTGTGTCTGCTAATATGGGACGCGGATTAAGTACAACCCGCCTGTCCTGAGTGCGGCATAGGCTGTCGCTCTGAGAGGCTCACCATGATGTATGGGTTTTATCCACATCGTCAATCCATTTTTCCAAATCATTTTAAGGCATAAGCCCAAAAATGAGGCTGATCATCTAACACTCAAGTGGACCATAACACAAGAAACAACAATGATAATGATGACCACCATTGAAACCTTATTAGGATCCATCATGATGTTTATTTACTATTCAACTTGTTTATAAGGTCACGTAGACTTGGATAAAGAGAAAAAACAAATATAAACTTGATCCAAAACTTTTATGGACCCCATGAAGTTTTCAACGGTAGGGTTTTAATCCGCACTATGCAGTCCACTTGAGTCTTGATCCACCTCATTTTTAAGCTTAATACTTTAAAATGATATGGCAAAATAGATGAATGATTTGGATAAAATCCATACATCATGGTGGCCCCTTAGAGCCTAACCTTGTGCCAAGCTAGGGACAGCTAGGGTAGTACCCAATTCGTGTTTGCCAATATGAGATACATGTGAAATTTGAGCCTTTCATCTGGTTGTAAATAATGCTGAAGTAGGCCATGATGTAAGACTAAACTGACGATCAAAATTATTTTTTAGCTGTCCATTTATTTGGAAGATGTGGCCCACCTCAATTATGAAATGGCTTGATGTTGAGTGCTAAATATTGCATATTTAAACCCTATTTTACAAAGCTTTACCATGAAAATTCATGATAAATCAGGTTAACTGGATACATTTTTCATATGCAGGAAAGATTAGAAGGTCCGACAGAATTCGAGCTAAAGATGGAGTTTAAAGCCCAAAGATGATTAAGAGTAGAGTGATTAAAGATTTGAACCTCAAAAGATGATGATCAAGCATGTGGACGAATCAAGGAGGAAGATTAATGAACCGTGTTTGAAGAGAAGTAAAGAAATGAAGAGAAGAAAAACAATATAAAATTTTAGGCCAAAAAATTGAAACTCAGAATTGTAGGGCCAGAAAGTCAAAATCCAAAAAAAGTAAATGACCCTACAATATCCATGGTGGCACCGTAGTATATATGGTGGCACCATGGAGTGCTATACAGGGGACACACAGTGGCACAGTGAAGTGCTGGACTTAAAAGCACGATTTTGCAGAAATTGGTGAAATTTTCTAGAAACCCAAGGTCAGTGGGAACTACTCTCTTCTATATAAGGAGGTTCTCTACACGTCCTAAATCATCTTAAAACATGAAAGGAGAGAGGAGATCGAGGGTGGAGCGCATTTACGCTGAATTTTTCTTGTTTTCTTTAGTTTGTGAGTTTGTTTTTCTGTTTTTCATATTGAGATTTAGTTTAATCATGATAATGGTTAGCTAATCTCTTAGTTAGGGATAAGAGGTGAAGCTTTAGATGGATTTTGATGTTTAATTCAGTTTTTTATTCAATGAATTAGTTTTAATTAATGGATAATTAATTATTTTGATTAGATTTTGAGTATTGGTGAAGGATTTGATCTATAAAATTCCTTGATCCATTGTAGACTCCGGGCACATTGGATACTTGGAATTCCCTGCAATCAAATGCCTAGTTCTTCATGAGAGATCATTCAATTATGTTCCTAATCTATGTTGGATTGTGATTTATGATTTAAATGCTCCATATTCCGAATCTTTGATTAAAGTGAATCATTATTCTGCTTCAGTTGTGTTATCAAATTAAATCGTTAAATTGGCATTGTGATCTATCTAAAGTGGATCCTTGGCACTCTAGTTTGTCATGTTATTGATTTCTTATTCGCAGAATTTAACCTTCTTAAATTACTTCTAGTTTAACTTAGATCTAGCTATGTTTGGGAACCATTGTACATATAGTCCCTATGGATTGACCTCGGATTTATTGAGTTATTAATACATCGCAGCCCTGCATGTGGGGTTGTTGAACACTTGACTTCTAGATGATATATTTAAATAACATATTGTACCTTTTGTGATGATTGGATTTTACTTGTATGTTCCATATTGGTACACATGATATGTGTTAGAACCCCATTCTAGCCAAAGTAAATAATTCTATTTAAAAAAAATGCTCAATATATTTGATTTTATATGTTAAAACAAAAGGCCTCCTAAAAGATAGGATGCTTTTAAAATTAATTTCCATAAGAGTTTAGTTATTTTTCTGGGTCCTGTCAATCATATGGGATTATTAAGTTTATCTTGCATGTGGATGAGGGGAACTTACCTTTGAGGTATTCGGGTCTTCCTCTTTTTTCCTCCTATCTCCACATTTGTGATTGTAAACTGCTTCTTGATAAAATGAATAAGCAACTCAGTGGATGGAAGGCTGCCCTTTTGTCTTTTGCTGGCGGATTAGAATTGATTGGATCCACCCTTTTGTCCTTTCATATTTTCTGATCACTTTCCTTCATACTTCTAGAGTCTTGCTACAAATTCTTTAAAAAATGTATCAGGGGGTAGCTCCAAGGTCCATTTTGTTAGTTGGGACCATATTTGTAGGCCTAAATGCCAAGGCAGACTTGGCATTGTTCACTTAGAAACCTCTGCTAAAGCTTTCCTTATCATGCAAGCTTTAGAAGATTCTTTAAAAAGATGATAGTCTCTAAGTAAAATGGATCCATAAAAATACATTAGAGGGAGATTCATTTGGGAGATTGCAATTCTTACCTCAACCTCTTGGGCATGGCATAGCATCCTACAGGTTCATCCCATTGCTAAGCCTCATACAAGATATTGGTTTGGAGATGGTAAATCAACTAGTTTCTTGTATGATCCGTGGTTGGAGGATTCTAGCCTTTTATCGCTTTGGTTACAGACTCATTTATGATCTTGGCATGGTGCTCAGACATAAAGGTCTGTGCTTTCATTAAAAATAAAAAATGACAGACCCCTCTCGCTTCCTCTGATCTCACGAATATTTTTAGTGAATTAACTGACATTGTTCTCATGCCTCTTAAGGATGAAATTGTATGGAGCCTTTGCCCAAAATGCCATCTTTCCCTTTCCTCATCCACCCAAGCCACTAGACCTAGATTCCCCACTACTCCTTGGGTTGATCTTATATGGTTTAATGGTAATATTCTTAAGTATTCTTCACATCTTGGATTGCTTTCTTTAACAAATTAACGAACTAAAGATACGATGCTCAAATTTGAAATTAATTCAGACATTTTTGTTCCTTTTGCCCTTGTTTTATTGAGACTAGTGATTGCCTCTTTTTTAATGTCCTTATTCTTATTGGATTTGGGAGCAACTTCATTTTAAGATGAATTTCCCACATTCCCCGGGCCTCTTCCTTTCCCAATCTATTCACTACTTTGTGAAAAGTCTTGGGAATCCAGTTGGTTCGCTAATTAGTAGGCTTTGCTTCCCCTCCTTGGCTCGACATGTCTGGAAGGAAATAAACAACCATACCTTTAACCTGCAAGTTCCTAAGGAATGCAACCTCATATTTGTTTTGGAGGACATTAGAGCCATAACTATTTTTATTTTTGGTTATAACATTGTTTAGGGAGCCTAACGTCAAATTTTAGTTACTTAAGACCTTCCAATTGCTTATTCTCCAGTCCATTGGCCTTCCCCACAGATCCTCAAGATGGTTGGATTCTCTATTATGCTGAAATTAGTCCTACCCAACTAAGTTTCCTTTATCTTTCATCTTCCACTAGTGTTATCTGGGTTGTGATTTATGAGGTTGACGCCCAAGGGCCTAGAAACATGCTTGTGTCTTACCTGTTTTGTTCTTGCTAGGTTGCATAATGTTGCTATTGGAGGATTTTCTCTTGAGGTACAGAGTGAGAACTCTATTGATGTGCTAGCTTGCCTGAATATGTCTTCCTAGACCATGTAGTTACTTGTGCACTTAGGTGCTTATTACTAGAGCCATTTTGGTGGGCAAACCCGTATAATCTCTATGCAACATCGATCTCTTATTGTTAGATTCTTCAGCACTCCTTGTAGCCAGATCCCTTACTGTCATCCCTCTTATAGACCTTGCCTCTTGCCTACTTGTGAGTGCCCTTTGCTAGTGTAAGGCTCCTATGTCTATTCGTTTCCTAGCCTGGGGTGTAGGCTTTACTCCTGTCATGGGCTTCTTCTCTTCTTTCTTTCTTATACCAGCCCGAGGTGTGGGCTCTTTTCTGCCTTTGGCCTTTGCATTTTTAGGCTATCGGTTGGGATTAATAAAATTTCTTATCTTTCAAAAAAAACCTCCTTGAATTATTTGTAGTATTCCATGAGAAGGATTGGGTAAAATGAAAATATTATTAGTTCATCTTTTTAACTGTTGTTGGGCATTTTCAGTCCGTAGATACACGAGATTTGGGAAATTATTTCATTCATCCAAGTGCAGAAAACACCTATAGCTCCTATAGGTGATTAGTTTTCTTTAAGAGTACTAGAGTTAACCATGGTAGGACTATCCATGACATCCAACCTATCCAACAGGTGCACCCATTATGATGACCATATGTGTGAAAAAATCAAGCTGACTTAATTGGAGGTTCTTAGGAGGTGTTTATTCTTGTCCATGATGTGGCCCACCTGATGATGATGATGATGGCTAGATTCCTATCTTAGGTTAGAGCCATTTTGAAAAATGGTGGTGACTCATGCTGAGGTGGTGAATGCGTATGATGCGCATGTCATTTCCAAATAGGAAACATGTTTCCTTTCGTATCTCTCCTCTATGCATAAACATCTATGAGTGTATGTGTGAAGAATAGTTTTATTAGGCTTTGCATGTGCTCTCTCTATGGTGAGTAGTCTATAAAAGGAGAACATAAGTAGAGAGATGACTCATTCTTCTAGGGTATTCCTTGGTGAGAGAATTCTTGTATGGTGGAAGAGTGGGAGAGAGGTATGCCTTGTATTTCTATTTTCTTTGCTTTTAGTGAATAAGAAAGCTTTGTGTTGCTATCTTATGGATGTAGACATATTGTTGAACTATGTAAATTTTTGTGCCTCTTATCTCTTTTTCCTTTTTTGCTTTGGCCCTTGGGTTTTTGTATTGGCACTTTTCTTTGGTGGCTTTACTTTGCCAATGCCGATCATGTATAGGTGTTTTGCCATAACAATTGGTATCAAAGCTAAGGTTGCAAAGCCTTTTAGCATAAGAACAGTGTTGGCATTCATGTTATAATTGTATTTAAGATGATAGGATCAAGTTCTACTAAATTCAAGGTGATGAAATTCAATGGATCCAATTATGCGTTGTGAAAACTGAAAGTGAATGCGGTGTTGGTAAAGGAAATTGTGCAATTGAGATAAAAGGGGAAAAAAAAGAAATTTTTAGAGATGAAAGATGTGATATTTGAGGGAAATGTTAGTTAGCTATGACAAATTTTCTTCTTGTAATAGATGATTCAATTTTGTTCGAGGTGTTCATCAATACATGGCTGAAGTTTTGTAGGAGAAATCCTAGAATCTATAAAAAAGAAAACGAATGTCAAATAAGATTGTTCTATGGTGGCATTTGTATAACTTGAAGATGAAGGGTCCTCTTTAAAAGAATACTTGAATGGGTTTAATACTTAGATTATCAAATTAGCAACGGTTAATGCAAAGATTAATGATAAAGAAGCTTGCACTTCTACTTTGTTTGATGCCAGATTCATGGAATAATTTGATTATAAATATCAACATGATCCGGATCTCAATATGGAATCATTCATATCTATATTTCTTATTAAAGAGGCTTACAAAAAATAAATAAAAAAATCTTCTGGTAATGTTATGATGGTCAGAGAAAGATTTACCGAGAATGGTACCAATGGGAGAGATAATAAAAGATCTAAGTTGAAAGGGAAAAATTAAGAGACATGTTAGAATTGTGAAAAAATGACTACTTGCGCAAAATGTGGGGTTTGAGTAGTTTGGTGTAAAAACTATCTTTTGCATGAAAATCTTGATGAAGAAATTTATATGACTCGACCTGAAGTCTTTATTGAAAAAAATAAGAAAAAAATTATTTTCAATTAAGGAGATCATTTTACAATTTAAAGAAGGCACTAAGGTATAAGGAACAAGAAAGTCTAGATAACTCAGAAGGGTTATGTTGAAAGAGTTAAAAATTTTATCCAGTCCGTTTTTTCATTTTCTATTGGTTGCAAATTGTCTTTATATTAGTGTCCTATAATAGAATTTGAGAAGGAAAATATATCTTAAGTATCATATTCATCGACAATGTGAGCCTTTTGTTTTCCATGGTGTACACCAGACCAGATATTGCACAAACAGTGAGAGTAATTAGTAAATACATAATGAACCCGAATAGAGATCATTAGATTGCTATAAAGTGGATCCTTCATTACTTAAAGGATACTTCTGAGGCAGTTATTTGTTACAGTGGTCAAAATTTAGAGTTAGTTTGGTTCGAGGATACAAATTATGCAAGAGATCTGATAAAAGAAGATTTACCATGGGTTATGTTTAACCGAGAGTGCAATTAGTTGGTTCTTGAGATTACAATCAGTGATGGGCTTATTTACTATGGGAGTAGAGTACTTGTTAACTATGAAAGCATGCAAGAAAGATATTTAGTTGAAGATGTTGCTAGAAGAATTAAAAATTAAGTGGAAAGTAGAGGTGATTCAATATGACAGCTAAAGCACATTACACTTGACTAAGAATTTGGTATTTAATATTCATACCAAGTACATCAATGTTCGATATCACTTTATTTATGGTGTGGTGGAAGAAGCACAAATTTCATTGCAGAATATTCATACCAACAAAAACATAGCTGATATGCTTACGAAGCTTATTGTAAGGGAAGAAATTCTTTGGTGCAGGACTTCTCTTAAGCTTGTTGTTACTTGGCGATCGATGACATTTAGACAAAGATGTTATTAGGAATATTTTTCGCACTATTGAAAAAAATAGTCTTCAAGTTAGAGAATGTTGAGGCAGTGGATATATACGATACACGTGTCGTTTACAATTAAAAAATGTGTTTCCTTCTCTCCTTTATGCATATGAATCCACGGACATATTATGTACATGTAAAGCCTAGTTTTATTCCCCCCTATATTATATATAAATTAGAGATTCTTGAAAAAAAAAACCTAGTTCTATTTGGTTTTGCACATGCTCTTTCTATGGTATGTAATTTATAAAAAGAAGAGCATAGGTAAAGAGAGGATTAATTCCTATAGGGTGTTCCTTGGTGAGAGAATTCTTATACAGTGGAAGAGTAGAAGACAAGTAAAGCTTTGTGTTTTTATTTTCCCTAGTTTTAGTGAAGAAAATAGCTCCATGGACATATGCATATTTTCAAACCATATAAATTTTCATCTCTTATCTCTTCTTTTTCTTTTTGGCCCTTATATTTTTTGTTTAGCTCTTTTCTTTCATGATTTTATATTGATAGCATTGATCATATGCAAATATTTCTCTACAACAACTCATCATTCACACACGCGGCCTTGATTTGTAGCCCTTCAATGGAGCATATCTCTAAGAGCATACTTGTCCAGGAATCCCAATGACCCAAATAATGGTTAAAGTAAAATAATGATTAGTCTAAATTCAGGAAAAAAAATTAGATTAGTTAATGTTATTTTTCGAGTGCCAATTTTTAGTTATCCTCCATCCATAGTCAGCAATTTTGGATAGTTTGAGTTTCTGATTAGTCTAAATTTAAGAAGAAAAAAATTAGATTAGTTAATATTATTTTTTAAGTGCCAATTTTTAGTTATCCGCCATCCATAGTCAGCCATTTTGGATAGTTTAAGTTTCTGTACAACTAGAGCTGGACACGAACAACAATTTACAGAATAGTTCACTCGGTTCGATTAAAAAAAAAAACAAACCAAACAACTTGTTTGAAAGTGGAACGAACTTGATCGAACTTGATTTTGGTTGTTCAAAAATATTTTGAACCGTACATGAACAGACCTCTGCTCGATTCAATTCAGTTCGTTTTATCAGTTCGAAGTTGTCCGATTCAAATTGATTTGATTCGGTTCGAATGAGATATATAGTATAAATAGTTTTTTTTACCCCTCATTTTTCACTCGACCCCAGCCGGCCCTAGCTCGTTCGGCCATCCTTCTCCCTTTGCTGCTCGTCCTTCCCACTTTCACCCTCCTCCTCTGTTGCTCGTCCTTCCCACTCCCACCCCTTCACCTCTACCTGCTAAACCGACCGAGATTCCGATCATCATCTGCATGTTCTTCAATCCTGCCGAAAATCCAACCATCCCTTCGCTCATCAGTCCTGCTTGTAGCTCACTGCTCGATCATCGATTTCACCATTCCGGTCATCCCTTTGCTCGCACTTGTCAGTCCTGCTCGCAGTTTGCCCATCCGATTCCACCATTCGGTCGCAGCTCGCCCATCTGGATGTCTGGTCATCCCTCTGATCGTCACTCGTCAGTCGTGCTCGCAACTTGCTCATCCGATTCCACCATTCCGGTTGCAGCTCGCCCATTTGGACGTCCAATCACCCTCTGCTCGCACTCGTCAACACGATTAGCTCCAAAGGTTCAAACGAAACCCCCATACTCAGTTTCTCTTTTCTATTTTTTAATTATCTAATATTCTTATTATCTTATTTATAAATGCCTTCAGTTACTGCTCGTTTAATTCCGGTCATCCCTTTGCTCGTCAATCTGCACATCCAGCTCCAAAGGTTCGAATGAAACCTACTTGCTCAGTTGCTCTTTTCTATTTTTAAATATTTAATATTCTCAATATCTGATTGTGATGTGATTTACGAATGTAATGTGATGTCATTAGAGTTTTTAATTTGGGGATTTAATGTTTTTTTAATTTGGGGGTTTTTTAATTAGGGTTAGGGCTTAGGGGTTTTATTTTTTTTTAGATTGTAGTGATATTAAAATACAATTATTTAATTGAAATAAAATTGGAAATAAATGATTCATTTGGGCTACTGTTGAATAGTAATATTTTAATAGATAGGTTGAATCAAGCAATTCATCTATTATAATTATATCCTAATCAGACCATTAATCTTCGATATTGGTACAATTGGACCATTTAACTTAATTTTGACATAACTTGACTATTGATCTTCAATCTTTATCAAAATTGGTTAGTTATGAACATTGTGATTGATGAATTACTATTTATGATTGATATGATATAGTTTTATAGAATAAGATAGATAATTAGTTACCCATTTGAGGATTTTTATGTTCCCAGGCATAGATAGATATAGTGTGTTAATGGAGGCATTGAAATTCTCAAATTGTCCCAATTTGGACAATTCAAAATTGGATAGATTGAATTGCTTTATGTTTTCCTATTTAAATGTTATGCTTGGTTTTGTGCAGTATCTCTCCATTTCTCTCCGGATATGTTTCTCTTAGTGCACTTATCTGCGGCATACTAGTGTACCTTATTTGTTAATCACGTGAGTCCATGTGTTGTAATGTCAGTTGAGCCTTGGCAAGCTGAAGATCGAAGATTCAAGTGGACAAGAAGCATCAAGGAAGAAGAACAAGTAAATGAGATGCTTTGGTAACCCTAACCCTTTGAACCAAAACACTCAAAACCTCTTAGATGACTTGAACCGATTAGGAATACCCTTAATCACCTTATTAGCCTTAGATCATATAAAAAAACATGATAAATTAGGTTAATAAAAGAGGTGGAGGCTGTTGTAAACAAATCTACTCAAACAACAGTTTTCGATTGATCTCTGATCAATCAGACAGTAGTTCTGATGGGACTCCGATCAATTGGATAAATATTCCGATCAATCGAAATTTATTCCAGAAAGTTTGAAAAACTCATTGGATAGATTTTCGATCAATCGGACATACCTCCGATCAATTGGATGGGGTCCTTTTGATCAATCGGACCATGATTTTGATCAATCGGACTATGATTCTAATTAATTAGAATTTCTTCCAGAAAGTTTGAAAAAATCACTAGACAGATTTTTTTATCAATCAGACAGGTCTCCGATCAATCAGACATTTTTTCGATCGATCAGAGATACGTGAATTTGCCAATTTTTTTTACCATTGGAAGAAAATCTATAAAGGTAAGGGGATTCATTTTTGAGGTTAAGAGGGAGATTTTGAGGAGATAGAAGCTACCATTATTAAAGACCATTAAAGGCTCTATTCCTAACCCATTGCAAGTCATTCTCCTTGTGATTCAGCACAAGCTTTGGGCATTCAATGCTAAAATGAGAATGAACTTGTTTTCTCTTGATTCCTAAGAGTTTAGACACCTTGATCATTGGTATACCCTTTATCTAAACACCACCTAGGAGTCCAAATAGGTGTATCAACCCATTTCCTATCATTTGTGGAGGATTCACCACCTCTTAGCACCTTTGACATCTTCGTCGGAGCATCATATGCAAGGTGGCTGATCTTGGAGCTGGAGCATTGGTGATGCAATGACATCAAAGATCAGGGGAGCATAAGGGAAACTGATTCAAGCATGGGAGAGCGAGAAGAAACAACTCGAAACGGTGCACAATGGGGCTCAAATCCAATAAGTAAGGTTGTCATTTGTAAGAGTCCATCCACTCTCTTCCCGTGGAAAATTGAGTATAGAGTTTGTCTTCAAACTTGATAAGTTCGGTTGTAAGACCTAAATTCGGTTATAGGGTCAAATTGAGTCTCCAAGTGGGGAGCCTCCAACGGGAGTAAACGCTAGGTACAGTTGTAGGACCTTGGCTCGGTTGTAGAGCCTAAAACTATTGAGGTTTGGTTGTAGGACCTTGACTCATGAGTGGAGTCTAAATTGAGGTTTGGTTATAGGACCTTGGCTTAAGAAAGCCTAAACAAGTCTCCAATGGGAGCCACCAACATGGGTGTAAATGTGTAGGTTGGGAGGAACCTATAAACTCCCTGATTGGGTGGATCCTAGTTAAAATACCTTGGTTGGGAGGAACCAGATTTAAACTCCCTAGTGAATGACAGTCTGCTCAAAGGGGTTGAGTACTTGAACCGGGAGTGGAGTAGACCCAAAGTCAAACCACTATACATCATTGTGTTTGTAATTATATTTAAGCACATTTCTTATTATGCATTATGTTTAATTGTTTAATTATGAATGCTTAATTAGAATGTATGCTAAGCACTTCATAGGCACATCCATACACACAAGACGTACTTTCACTTCTTGGGTAGACTTGAGCTTATATGATACATTCTCATATAGCCTACTTAAGTTGCATAGATTAGGTGCTTGATTAGTTTAATCATTTATTAATCTATGCATGCTTAGACTAGGTAGCTTAATTGGTTATCATATGCTAGTCTTGTGATTAGACCCACTTAGGCTTGGAAGCCGAAGTGTTCTTGCTTACTTAGTTTAAATTGATAAAACTGTTAAGTAGGCGAAATTTTTTTAAAAGGTCCTAATCACCCCGCAGAACTTAACCATAATTCTAATTGCTCTCTAAACTTCCGCACACATATGCATCCACAAGTGTAATCAAAGTGACGCAATTTCAGTTTCTTCCATTTATTCTCACTGTCAAATATCTACACTTTATGTGGATAATTGACCGGATAATTAAATGTAAGATCAACATATTCTGTAAAGACATGGGGAGATGTTGCCGAAATTTTAGCACGGGCATTTAAATAGAAAAACATAAAGTATTAAATCCATCCAATCTTGGATGGGTAGTTGATTTAGTATAGTAAAGATAGTTACATCTTGAGTACGGAATTTTATAGCAAGTTTATTTTAAATTTTAATATAAATGTTTCTCGTCTTTAAATACATAGATGACTAGTAAAGAAGTTCAAATGCCAGGAGTAGGTGTGTCAGCCACATCTCCTTTAATTGTAGAAGAAGAAGAATCCATCCAAAAAAGTAGTACAGGTCAGCCAAAGGCAAAAGGAAAGAAGAGATCGGTTGTGTGGAACGATTTTGAGGAAGTCACTGTGAATGGGGAATTAAAGAATAGATGTAAGCATTGTAAAATTCTTTACAATAAGACTTTAGGGGGGTCCACCACTTTATTGAGAAGACATGTAGATACTTGTAAAATGAACTATAGAGTACAACTTAAAGGCCAAAACATTGCTTAGTTTCGGGTCATCTCAAGGGGAGGACGATTAATATATCATATCAATTCATAAGTTTGACAAGGGAAAGATGAAGGAGTGGCTTGTAAGATTAGTGATCGTCGAAGAAAAACATTCAGAATGATAGAAAGTAAGGTATTCATGGAATTATGTAAATTCCTTAATCCCAAGTGTGAGAAGGTTTCCTGTAGCACTATTAAGAGGGAATGTATGAAGATGTATGGAGTAGAGAAAGCAAAGTTGAAACACCTTTTAGCATTGATCTCTCAAATTAGCTTGACTTCAAATTTATGGACGACATCCAATCACAGAAAATGATACATGTCATTAACCACCCAATTTGTTGATGCAGAATAAAAATTATGCAAGACAATATTAAATTTCCGCTACCTTCCTCCTCATACAAGTACTTAATGAGCCATGAATATTACATATTCTAACCCCTTTTCGTCATCACATTTGCATACTTTCTATGATAAAGGACCTATCTTATGCATGTTTTTGTGTTTGTAGGAATGAGAGAGAGATTTCACCAATATGATGTCAAAAAACTTACTTTGTATGCCTTAAAGATCAATAGGATAAGTGCCAAGAGGTGGAAGAAAGAAGCACGGAAGAAAGAGAAGAAGAAAGGAAAAAGTGCAGAAAAAATGCACTGTCGACAGGTCGGTTGATTGGTCAACCATGGGCACTGATCAGTCAGAATTTCACTTTAGAGGACAGATTTCCTGCTGAACTTGCTGGACTAAAAAGTTCTATCTTCAATAGGTCGGTAGGAGGCTTCGACCGGTCGGTAGACGGGTCGACAACACATCCAGATTCAGTTTTCATTTAGTTCAGTTGGGTTTTGAGCTCCGACCGATCGAAGCCCACCTCCGACCGGTCGACAACTGCCTCAAGTGTGTAAATCCTTACGCAATTTCAGAAGATTCCAAGTTGGTGGCGGATTTCTTCTATAAAGGCCACCTCCACTCTCTTCCTAAGGCATCTAACAACATGGGGAGCAAAGAGATCAAGACCTAGGAGGCTTCTTAGCCTCCTACAACTAGTTTTCTTCTTCTTCTAGTTCTAGTTCTAATAGTTTAATGTTTTCTTTTAATTAACCTCTTATCTAGAGCTAAGAGGTGAAGTTTGTAGTTTGTTGCAATGCTTTAATTCGTTTATTCAAGTGCCTCTTTTCTTATTTATGGATTTTGAACTTCTAGTTTGAATAAAAGTTGGATTTTTAGATGAATTATGAGAGTTTGTGTACTTCAGACATGAGTTCCTTACAATTCTCTAAGATTGCCATGATGGTTTGTTTAGATTCGAATTGTAGTAACCCTAGAGCATGCCATAGACTCTTGGCATGACTGCTACTTTGAAGACTACAAGTTTGAGTTCTATGTGCTTCATTAAAACTAGAAATTTGATTTTCATATTTAAGTAGGACTGTTTATTAAATGAGAGATAAAACTTTGATTCTAATTATGTTGTGCTTGGATGAATGAATGGCATTGGACCAATATAAGTGGATCCTCGATGCTCTAGTTGCCTTCAATTATCATATTTTCTTGTTTTATGTTTAGTCTTTAAAAACTAATTTTTTAAACCTTTTAGATTCAAGTTATTAGAATAGTTTGAATTCATTTACCTCTTCCCTATGGATCGACCTCGGTCTTACTAAGAATTATTACTACATTGCAGCCTTGCACTTGAGGCGAGCGAACAGTACTGTCATTTTAGATTGTATCTACAATCGTCTTGTCGAGTGGGGTATTGAAAAGAAAATTTCTTCAATCATATTGGATAACGCCTTCACAAATGATAGTGTTATTATAAAATTACGGGAGCAATTCACGACGACTTGATTGTACAGGATGGACTAAAAACTATTGACAACACGATAGATACGATAGTGTAAAATTCATAAGAGGGTCACCGACAATATTGCATATGTGGAATGAAATCGTCTAGCGTTTGAATATAAAATTACAAAAGACGTTGAAGCTAGATGTATGCACACATTGGAATTCAAATTATGAATAATTGGACACAAATTTAGAATTGAAACTTCCATTCTCTCAATATGCTGAACGTGATACAAGTTATCGGTGGTTGCCATCTACTGAAGACTGGTCCAAGGCTGTAAAGGTACATAAATTCCTCAGTTTTTTATCAAGCTACGAAGATTTTTTCAGTGAATAAGTATCCTACAACAAATTTATTTCTTTTAGAAATTTGGAAGATTAAAGATACGTTACAAAAACATGCATATGATGGTCCTCCTTTTCTCCAAATGATGATATCAAGGATGAAATCGAAATTTGATAAGTATTAGTCCGAGTGCGGTATATTAATGGCTATTGTAGCTGTCCTTAATCCCCGTTATAAGATGATATTGATTCAATACTGCTTCTAGAAGATATATTCTTACAACCGAGTTGGTATAGAGATTTCCAAAGTTCAAGATGTAATTGAAGAACTCTACAATTATTACGTTACTTTTGTGTTTGAAAGAAGAACAGACAAGTCATAAGTTGATTCTCAGGCTGGTAGCGCTTATGCAGATTATTCAGACGATGATTTTATGTCATTTGCAGCAGCACAATAAATAAAGAAGAACACGAGCGAATCTGCATTAGAGTTGTATCTTAAGGATCCAATCCTAACGAGTCTAAGTTCAAATTTCTAAGTTTTTTATTATGAAAATTCAGGGATGGAGAATCAAAATACGGAGTATTACCAATGATGGCACGAGATATATTATCTATTCTAGAATCAACCTTTAGCACGGGGACAGAGTTGTTAGCAAGTATCAAAGTTTGCTGACACAAAAAATGGTTGAAACCCTGCTATATGTATAAGATTGGCTCTGACCAGTCTAGGAAGGTAGTAGTTTTGATGGTGCTGATGGCGATGATGAAGACGATGAGGAGAGTCAAGATGAGACTTTGCAATGATGGATAGGTCCATTTTATCTCGCATTGTTCATTTATATCGTGAACTTGTGTGTTTTTTTACTATATTTTATATTTGAGTTTACATGTTTTGTTTGTGAAATTTACTTTACTCATTTTTATAAGCATATGAGTTGTTTACTTGTTTAAAGTTACTTTATTCTTGTTCCATTTGTTTTTTTTTATATGGCCTAATGAATTTTTTTTTTGTAAATGAACTACTAGAAATGTCGTTAAATGAACAATCGTCCGACATTTAGGATTATGGAACCCAAGTTCACTCTCCTAATTCTGTAACAACCAAAATTCAGTGTCTCTTGTGTGGAAAAAAATTATAAACAGAACCCATCGGTTGAAGCTACATTTAACATGTCGAGGAGGAGATACAACGAAGTGTAGCAAAGCATCAGACGAAGTTCAACATTTATTCCAAGCGATCCTAAACTCAAACAAAAAATCTTTCAATCCCTCAACTATTCCAAACACAACAAGCTATAGAAGATATGTTAACAAGCCGATTATTATTGACGAAGTTACAGAGTTAAATTGGGTTTAAAAAATTAGTAAGGATGAGGAAGAGGAGAATGCCAGATTAAAAGAAATGGAGGAAGAACAACTTAAACTTGCATTGAAACTAGTAAAGAAGAGACATTTAAACATCAACACTCTACTTCACGACATCATGACAATGAAGCCGGAACAAGCTCGAGAACAAAGAAAAGTTCGGGGCCATCCAAGATTGTGAAGGGTCTTGCTTCTTTTTACAAGATGATTTGTACTCCGTATAGATCGGCTCACAAAGAAGCCTTAATAAACTTAGCCAAATCTATATAGGAGCATGAAGGAAAGTTTTCTCCACCATCAGATTCAAATGAGGTGAACAAACTTGTTGTTGAAGGTAGTTCGGGCTCAGCTAACACGTCTCAAGTGGTCTAACATACAATAAATTGTTCAAATGATAGATCCAATGAAGAAAGTGATGGATCTGATGGAGGAGATAGCTATTCTTATAGCTATGGGACATGGTTACGTGCCAGGAAGACACTCTTCATATGGAAGATATTAAGAATTTTAAGTTGATGTAATTAAAATATGGAACACTAGTTATGTACTTAACTACTTATGTTGGTTAGTTTTGGTTATGAACATTGTGCTTTTTGAATATTAAATATATGTATGATGTACATATGAGTCATGACTTGTGATTTGGTTGGCTAAAAATCTTATGATTTATGATTTGTAATTTGTGAAAACGTACTAAAACAAAAATATTTTTACATGAAAGAAAAAAATTTGATCGAAATTGTTCGAACTGGAAAAAATTGTTCGAAATGAAAAATGTTCAAACATGTTTAAACATGTGTTGGACCAGACTGAACCGAACACAAATAGGGCCCCATTGTTCGAATGTTTGTTCAAACACAACCCAGTTAGCAACCGAACCGAACCAAACTAGCCCACGTTCGACTTGGTTCGGTTCGTTGTCCAGCTCTATGTACAACTATGCCATCCCATGGTCAAAGTGGCACCATCGTCCATCGTTAAATAATGACACAAAAATGTTGAGGTATTTTTTTTCTCATTAAATAAATCATGTAAGTGTACCGCAGTGTATTTTCAGCCACAAAAATTTACTTGTATATGTGGGGAAAGAATTTATTTTTTTTCCTGAAATTTTTCATGGCTGAAAGGGAACTTTCCTCCTGCCATGCAGACAGCCTACTATGTTAGTTCTTTTTACTTCTTATAAAAAAACCCAAGAAAGGAATCACATCCTGTGTTTTCAGGTTAACATGAGTGGGGCCATTTCATTAGCGTGCGGATGCTTGTCAAACGGTCTACTAACTTTCAAAAGATTGTTGGGTGGACTATTCTCTGACATACGTCTGCACGCGAAGGAAATGTGTCTACCGGATGTTATGGGGAAACGCCTAATCCGCTTCCCCAAAAAAGGTGACACTCTTCACCCCCAACGGGGTAACTACATGGTGTCAGGACTTTTTGTGGGGCCCATCGTGATGTATTTATTTTATCTGTGCCATTCATCCATTTTCCAGCTCATTTTGGGGGCATAAACCCAAAATTGAAACATATCGAAAGCTCAAGTGGACCACGGCACAGGAAACACTAGGGATTGAACTCTGACCGTTGATAACTTCATGGCAGCCACAGAAGTTTTGGATAAGCTGACATTGTGTTTTCCTGTCATCCAGATCGTATCCAAAGCTCAAGCGGACCACACTACAGGAAACGCTGGGGATTGAACTCTGACCGTTGAAAACTTCTCAGTAGCCCTATAGACGTTTTGGATCAAACTGATATTGTGTTTACGTTTGGATCAAACTGATATTGTGTTTTCCGTTCATTCAGGTCTGTGTGACCTTATGAACAGGTTTTATGACAAATAAACATAACTATGGGCCCTAGGAAGGTTTCAACGGTCGAACTCATGATCCCAACTGTTTCCTGTGGTATGGCCCAGTTGGGCTTCGGATATGCTTCAATTTTGGGCTCGTTGTACTAAAATGCTGGACGGCGTAGATAAAACACACATCACAGCGGGCCTCACAGAGTCGTCACACCACGTAGCTAAGTGGTGTTGGGGCAATGAATCATCCATGATCTCTAATTAGATGATACCTTTCGTATACATTGGCAAGGAAGGCGCTATCAGCATCGATCTCGCTCTCGTGCTTCGAGATGGACGAGAGGACCTCATCTTGAGTGGACGTCTGCATCCCGATCCCAGTCTCGTAATCCCTGGCCGAAGTAGGCTGGAATCTGATAACGGTCAGGCTCACGTTGGGATGCTCAGCCATCCGGCAACCGAATGCCAACGCCTCACGATCGTCGTGCCCACCGAAGAAGAGGACAGCAACATGGTTCGACGTCTGCATGGCCATTGTCTGTGTGGTCCCACCAAGGCCCCGGTCGACAAGGATCCCAACGGTGCACGTTGCCCTCCGGAGTAGTTTCTTATTAGTCAATCTGATCCCATCATTCCCTTTGTCCATCTCACCGTTGATTGTCTGGTGACGATGGAATGGGACTATGATCATGGCCGTCCTGATATCCTGGGCCACATTGCAAACATCCTGGTGCATGTTCTTGAACTCGGACACAGCGGATAACTGATGGATGGTGATACCGCACTCAAGATTGAAGCAGTCAACGGCATTGTTGATGTGGATGGTATCCTCACGGCCGTACTGGAACTCGTCGAAGTGTTCTTTCTGGTGGTAGAACAGTTGGGTGGTGATGGTGACGGTTTCGGTGAGCTCGATCAGTTGCATCAAGAAGGCGATGAGGGGCGATCGGTCGGTACCTCTTGCAGCCTCTATGATGTTGAGCATTGCTGGAAGCTCAGGCGGGCTGTGGACGCATGCGAGTATGCGGAGTTCAGTATCAGGCTGTTGCCACTCGAGGCCGGCGTACTTGTAAGCTGGGGATCTTTTTTGGCTTCTTACTACGGCTGTGACTATGGGGCAGATAGCGAAGGAGATGACAACGGCCGATGCTACCAGCGCATCGAACCCCTTTTGCCCCCATACCTGCAATTGGCCTATTAGTGTAAGCATGCTGTAGCTGTTGTGGCCACGCACGCCAGTAGCGAGGTGGTTACTGGACAGAACTGCTGTGTGGAACCACCATGATATATGTGTTTTATCCACGCTCTTTTTCCGTATCACTTTAGGGTATGAATCCAAAAATGAGAAACATCTAAATCTAAAGTGGACCACCCCATAAGAAAATAATGGTGATTGAAGGCCCACCAATTACAACTTCCAAGGTCCCACTGTAATGTTTATTTGCCCATACAACCTGTTCATTAGGTCACACGGACCTGATGATGGGAACATACAAATATCAACTTCATCCAAAACTTTTGTAATAGAGGGTAACTGCTTAGCATGTGTTACCCTAAACGTGTGGGGTCCACCTTGATGTATTTGTTGTAAATCCACATATCATTTTAGGAAGAAATTTCAAACCTTAAAGAAGGTACAAATATTAGGTGGACCACACCACTAGAAATAGTGATGAATGACCATTAAAAACTATTTGTGGACCACAAAAGTTGTGGATCAAGCTGATCTTTGTATTTTTCCCTTCATCCAGGTCTTTCTGATATTATCAACAGGTTGGATGGCAGATGAACATTACAAAAACCATACGATGGGCCCTTTGAAAATTTTAATGGTGAGGCAGTCAATCATCACTGTTTCTTGTTGTGCGGTTTACCTGAGATTTGGATCTGCTTAAATTTTGGGACCACATCGGGAGAAACGGATGAACAGCATGGATATATAACATTTTATCAAGGTGGGCCCCACGGTAAGGGTAACAGCGTTCAGTAACCACTGTTTCCTGTGGTGTGGTCCACATGAGATTTTGATCTAGCTACTTCTTTTTTTAGATCCTGCCCTAAGATGATATGGAAAATGGATGGACGATGTGGATAAAACACATACATGATGGTGAGGCCCATAAACCACCGTCCAATAGCTACTCGCTAGTGGCCAGTGACATCCTCAGTAGGCAACTCCATCCATCAGTGTAGAAATGGGACGCCATTGGTAGGCCCGGTAAAATTCCACACGTCCCACTAACCCGTACGAAAAAACCAGTGTTTGGGTCCAACCTTATCATGTCGGGTCATTAACGAGTTGGCTCGTTAAGACCCGTTAACATAACGGGTCGTGTCAGTGTTTCACCTGCGAAACCCATTTAACCCATTAGTGAGGGCATTTTGGTAATTATCCTTAGTGTGGTGAGAAATCCCTAAGAAACTAAGACAACCAATAAGACTCTCTCTCTCTCTCTCTCTCTCTCTCTCTCTCTCTCTCTCTCTCTCTCACACACACACACACACACACACACACACACACACTGGAGTTTTCTCCATCTTTCTTCCCATGGCCTCACACGACCATACTCCAAAATCTTTATCGAATCGAGCCCATTCTCCATCTCTCTACCCATGAAAGCATTACCTGTTTATTTAACGAGTTAACCGGGTCGGGTTGCGGATAATTCGTTAAATTAATGAATGAGTTTGGTTTCTAGATTTCGACTCGTTAGTTAACGGGCTGGGTTTGGGTGAGCAAATTTTTGACACGACACGAACAAGGTTCAACACGACCTGTTGCCATGCCTAGCCATAGATTATTATCTTGTTATGTGAGGGCATATCATTGGCATCCAACTCACCTGTCAGTAAAGATGAGTTCATACTTGACCTATGAAAGTTGCTGGCATACTCTGACAACTTCTGTGCACTAATGAAATGGCACCACGTCAGGGATAACATGGGTAATATCCAATCAAGTTAATGCCTGATCTGGGTAGCTCTACTTGCCTGTTCTAAGCTCAACATAGGCTAAGGTTCTAAGGAGCCTTGCACCACATGTGCCTGGATCGAAG
This sequence comes from Liriodendron chinense, assembly GCA_003013855.2. NCBI lineage: Eukaryota > Viridiplantae > Streptophyta > Magnoliopsida > Magnoliales > Magnoliaceae > Liriodendron > Liriodendron chinense. Next base: position 1,295,931 of record PVNU02000998.1, read on the forward strand.
TGTCTTTACTTCCTATAGGGAGTATAAGGGCGGTTTGATATTTCTAGGTGATGACTACACCAGCAAGGTTGTAGGGATTGAAACTATATACATCAAGATGTTTGATGGAATCGAATGGACTTGACGAAAGTGAGGTACCTTCACCGTTTGAAGAAAAAAATCTGATTTCTCTTGGTGCACTCGAGGCGATGGGGTACAAGTTCATCGATTTTGGCTGGTTCTGTAAATTTTTAAAGGGGGTCCTTGTAATTATGAAGGGAAAGAAGCATGACAATATTTACAGGCTGATTGAGAGCACTTCATTAGGTGGAGCTACAACATCTGTAGCGACTTCCACGTCTGCACGTATGTGGCATGCCCGTTTGGGCCACATGAGTGAGAGGGGCATGAAGGTACTTTCAGATCGTTCTTTGATTAATGCTTTTAAATCTCTAGACTTTAATATATGTGAGCATTGTATGTATAGTAAACAATCTAGATTGTCATTTAAGGGGGGAAATATGGATGTAAAAGGGTGCTAGAATATGTCCATTCTGACGTACGAGGGTCGTCGCACATAGTTTCTGTTGAGGGGTCATCATGGTTCGTGTCATTTATCAATGACTATAGTAGGAAGGTTTGAGTTTATTTTATGAAAATAAATCCAATGTTTTCACCACTTTTAAGTATTGGAAGACTATTGTGAAGAATCAGTCAGGGTAGAAATTGAAAGTGCTAAGAACCGATAATGGTGGAGAGTTTACTTCTGGGGAGTTTAATAAGTATTATAAGGAAGAGGGGATTGTGAGGCACAACACAGTGCGCCACACACAAGAGCAGAATGGTGTGGCTGAACGAATGAATCGGACTCTCTTGGAGAGAGTCCAGTTTATGATTAGTAATGCTGGGTTGAGCAAAGAGCAATGGATTGAGGCCGTTAACATGGCTTGTTACCTGATAAATTGGTTTCCTTTTATGAAAATTGATTGTAAAATACCTGAAGAAATGTTGAGTGGTCATACAATTGGTTACTCATGTTTGCAGGTGCTTGGTTGTGAGGCTTACTCTTATGTACCGTATATTGAGAGAGATAAACTTGACCATAGGATCAGAAAATGGATCTTTTAGGCTATGGTGACGGTGTGAAGGGTTACAAGTTGTATGACCCTGTCACACGAAGAATCACCATAAGTCGTGATGTCAGATTTGATGAAGGGTCTTTGTTCTGAAAGGATTTGCCAAAGGAACATGAAAAATGAGTAGTTATTGACATCCAGTTTGATAGCGATGAGACACGGGCTGAGACTAGTACGTAGGCAGAGGTACAAGATCAGGTGGTGCAGCCACCTATACGAAGAAACCCACCTAGAGATCGTAGGTTACCGATGAGGTATAGGAATGACTCAAACATTGCATTCGCCCTTTATTACAGATGATAGGGATCCGTCTAACTTTGAGGAGACACTATGGGATGTAGATGCTGAAAAGTGGAAGGCGGCAACACATGATGAGATGAATTCTCTGTATAAGAATGAAATATGGGAGCTTGTGGAGCTTCTTGTGGGCTGAAAAATAATTGTGTGTGAATGAATTTTTTTAAAGAAACATGATAGGTGTAAGGTTAGATTGGTGAAAAAAGGGTATGCTAGACTTCAGTAAGATTTTTACGCCAGTTGTGAAGCAACTATCAATAAGGTTCGTGTTGGCGTTGGTTGCTCAATAAGACCTCGAGCTAGAACAAATGGATATAAAGATTGCTTTTCTGTATGGGGAATTGAAAAAGTAAATTTACATGTCACAGCCAGAATGTTATACAGTATAGGGGGCAAAGAACAAGGTTTGCAGGTTGAGGAGGTCTTTGTACGACCTAAAACAGTCACCTAAGTAGTGGTACATGAAATTTGATTCCTTCATGATGAGTCAGGGCTTTTTCAAGAACGAGTATGATTACTATGTCTATTTCAAGACACTAAGTGATGAAAAGTTTCTCATACTAGTGTTATACGTCGATGACATGGTTATTGCTAGTCATAGTATGTCTGACATCGATGTGTTGAAGACTCAGATTTCAGGGACATTTGAGATGAAGGATTTAGGGGCTGCAAAGAGGGTTCTCAAGATTGACATACACCGAGACAAGAAGAGGAGTGGACTTTGGTTATCTCAGGTTGAATACACAGGGAAGGTATTAGTGAAGTTTGGGATAGATATGGCGAAGCCGGTTAGCATTCCCCATGCGGCTCACTTCAAGCTTTCTTTAGAGCAGTGTCCCAAGATAGATGAAGAAAAGTAGAATATGTCTCGTGTGCCTTATTCGAGCGCAGTAGGCAGCTTGATGTATGCTATAGTCTATACAGGATTAGATATTTCACAGGCCATGGGTGTTGTGAGCAGATTTATGACAAACCTGGCAAACAACATTGGGAAGCAGTGAAATGACTACTTCAGTATATCCGTGGTACGTAAGACTATGTTTTGACATTCCAAATGTCTAAGGACAAGTTGATTGGGTATATAGATTCAAATTACGCAGGTAATGTGGACTATAGGAGATCTACTTCAGGATAATCGTTAGTGTTAGCGGGTGGAGTGATTAGTTGGATGTCCAAGCTTCAGTCAGTGGTGGCTCTTTCTACTATTAAAGCAGATATATGGCAGTGATAGAGGCGTTCAAGGAGACTGTTTGGTTGAAGAGAATGATAAATCAATTGGGGCTTCAGCAAGAGATTGTGCCGATTACTTGTGATAGCTCTAGTGCTATTAATTTGGCTAAGAATTTTGTTTATCACTCTTGTATTAAATACATTGATGTGTGTCACCATTTTATTTGACAGGTGCTTGAGGAAGGAGATGTGACTCCTTCCTCAACATGGTTCCTGCAGAGAAGTTCAAGTTCTGCGCAACTTCTTTAAGATTGACAAAGACGGAATGAAGACGCAGTATGAGAGGTGGTAATGGGTCGGGTTCGGGTTGGGTCGGGTCGTTTCCATCTCAACCCTAACCTAACCCAACCCAAATTGAATTCGGGTTGGATTTTCCTAACCCTTACCCAACCCAAATTAAACCAGGTCAGGTTGGGTCGGGTTGACCCGCATTTTAATGATCAACCAACTAATTTGTAGATTAAACTAAAATCGTATCTTATTTGAAACCCCAATTTGAATTAAAATACTAAGAATTCTCAAGAAAGACTCACCTAGTTGAGGAATTTAATTGAAATCATATTTCAAGCCCCAATTTGAATCAAAATACTAAGAATTCTTAAGAAAGACTTATATAGTAGAGGATTTTACTAAATCAATTCACAACTAGACTCAAATCTTCAGCTATCAATGCTTGCCCAACATTTCTCATAAATTTGACATGAATAGTCATGGATTAGATTTCACCTCAAACTGGACTCATTAAGTTTTGTTGAGTCAACTTAGTACAAGTTATAACTAGTTTAAACCAGATTGAACTTCAAGAGCAAGGATGTATGATCACGATCAATCCAAAATAATTGAACTAAATCAGACATTCCTTGGATCATGAATAACTTCTATAAACTAATATGAACTTAGGCATAGAACGATTTCGACTCGGTTTACCACTCGGTAGCAAATCGGGTCGATCATAGATGTAACAGAAAGATGAAATGGCTGATTATCTTACCTATATCTCAGTAGAAAGAACTCTATGAATACAGCCTAACAATGACCTCAGCAACAACAACACCGCCAAAGAAGAAGACATGACCTTCAATGGTGAAACACCAACCATCAGTTTTCCTTCAATCCGACAGCTATGGATAAATAGAATAATTTCGAGGAGCTTAGGAAAATCTAAGATTTCAACTCTAACCCTTCTAACGGATGCGTTTATATGGTTAACATGAGATTTAAGATTTCTAGATGCAAGAAGGAAGAAAAACGGAAGAAAAATTCTATTTATATGATGGAATTCTCAACCCTAATCTGGGTGAACATCAATGGACAGCTATGATAGCTTGTAACTAAGGGTTATTAATGGCTCAGATTTGCTCGAATGCATTGTCATGGATCGTGGTTAATAGGGAAAAAAATAGAGGTGAGAGAAAAAGAAAATGAAATATTTTCATTTTCAGACCCCCACCCGCACAATATATGCGAAACAATGGTTACACAAAAAACGTCCACACCTGATATCAATTGGGTTCTAGTTAAAAATGATGCTAGAAACTGATAGACGGTTTGGATCGAGCCAAGGTGAGCCACATTGGTCTCAGTGGTCATGTTTTGAAGGGCGTGCAAATACAAAATCAGTTACCTATTGCCATCTTTGACTTCTAACTGTGTATATCATACAATAATACCTCTAATGAAACACTTGAGGTTTGCTAGACTCCCATGTTCGAACCATATGAATGGATTGGATCAACCGAACTGCAATTCAAAAGTGGGTCGCACGATCTTGAAAACGAACAGCGTCTGTTTGAGACATTTCAAAGGAAACAGAGGGATAGAAGATTTTCTCTCGATTTTGGTTTTGATCAAGGTCAAAAGATATTGACCAATCCACCCAATTTGGTGTACAACATATGCACAAATTGTTAGTGCACACTTACTAATAAAAATGGGGTCCACTTTCATCAGAACTGAAATTCGCTCCGTCCATCATCCAGCAGGGTGTGTGAGAAAAAAAAAGTATGTTTTATTTAACTAATAAAAAAATCAATATATAATAGTCTACTTAACCCCTATATGATTCGGGTCAAGTCATCTTTAACCCTAACCCGACCCATAAAAATCCGGGCAAAATTTTCCAACCCTAAACTAGAAAAAAATCGGGTCGGGTCAAGTCGGGTTAGTGGGTCGAGGTTGAATTTTGCTAGGTCTATGCAGTGTGCACGAGAAGCAGTGATGGTAAAGCTATGATGAAGCAGAGATAGAGGACCGAGCATGGCATGTGAAATGTGGTGATTGAGGCATGGTGGAGATTGTTGAAAACGGATGCTTCAAATCTGGCGGGTCATCGATCGATCGACCACCCTGGGTGATCGATCGCCATAAATAAAAAATTCGATTTTTATCACAAGCGAGCTCTCAGGACTATTTTGCGATCGAGTGATCATTCGACTAGCCTAATTGATCAATCGACTGGGGCCGTTGATCAATCAGTAGATCAATCGACAATGGTGCGGACTTACGTAGTTTCATGTGGTTTTGCGCTATTTGTTTCTATTTTCGTTTCTTAGCTATTTAAGCCAGGTGTAAATGGGATTAGGATATTCTAATACATTTTTAACAAGGGTATAGGGTTTTGAGGGAGGAGAGAGCTTGTTTTTGTCTTGGGAGCTTTGATTGTGGGTGGTTCATCTCCTGTAAACTTTTCAATTCATAGTATTGCTTGTCACTTTGTGCAATGATTATTTTTTCCCAAAATGATTTTCCACGTAAAATTGAATCATCTCGTGCATGTGATCACTTGTGTGTTTGTATAATAATTGTTTAATTCTCCTCTATGCTACTACGAGGTTTTCCAATAGAAAGGCCTAGGTGTCTTCTTGTTAGGCTAGCAGGCGAGACACATGGAAATCGTGTGTTGAGCAGGCTTTGTACAAAAGGGGACTTCCTGCAACGGACCCAGATTGGGTACTACCCTGTCCCTAAATAGGAACGTACGGGGACTCTTAGGGGCCACCGTGATGCATGGGTTTTATCCACATCGTCCATCTGTTTTGCTCATTCTAGGGTGCAGGCCAAAAGACGAGGCAGATCCAAGGCTCAAGTGTACCATACCGTAGGAAGCAGTGGTGATAATGGCACCCACCGTTGTAACCGTCCTAGGACCAACCGTGATGGCTAATTGCCATCCAAGCTGTTCATAAGGTTTCACAGACTTGAATGAAATGAAAAGACAAATATTAGTCTGATCCTAAACGTTTATGGCCTTCAAAAAGTTTTCAACGGGAGGTGTCTAATCCCAACTATACAGTCTAATTGAGCCTTGGAACTGCCTCATTTTGGGGTTTGTTCCCTAAAATGATATGAAAAAAATAGACGGAAGATGTTGATAAAACCATACATGACAGTGGACATTAGAGCCCTCTCCGTTCCTAGCCAGGGAGGGGTGGACAGTACCCAATCCTTGTACTCTCGCTAGGGAAAGCTAGATGGCGCCTCTGTAATGTTTGTGATAAATCCACTCTGTTTTCTGATATGTTACGACATGGGCTAAAAATGAGGTAAATCCAAATCTCAGGTGAGCAGTAGGAGAGGAAAAGTTATGAGAGAAATTCCTACGGTTGAAACCTTCCCTACGTCCACCATGATGTTTATATGCAGCCATCTAGTAAAGTTCACAAGGTCATTTCTACTGGGATGAACTGAAAACACGAAAATACTATCCTGATTCAAAACTTTTATGACCCCACAAATGTTTCAACGGTGGATCTCCCTCATTTCTTTTGCCCATTCCTAACATAATTTGGCAAGACGGATGAAAGGGGTGAATTTCTCAAAAACATAACAGTGCACCCCACCTAGCTTCCTGTCTCCACATCCGTTTTACGCCTCATTAGTGGGGACGCGCATTGCGTCCTTCCTCAGTATGGATGCAATCCATCCCGTTTTTTAAAATCATTTCGAGGCATGATACCAAGAATGAGGCAGATCCAACGGTTAGCACCAAATAGTGAGCTTTGTTGCATTAAATGCACAAAGCATTAAATTCAATAGTCATCTATGGTGTGGTCCACCTGACCGTTGGTTCTGTCTCATTTTTTGTATCATATCTTAAAATGATCTTAAAAAAAGGGATGGACAACATGGATAAACAGATACATCACGGTGTGCTCCTCTACTGATCAGCAGCATGGACGCTTTACGTCCATACTGAGGAAGGACGCAATCCGCGTTCCATTAGTGGAAGCCGCCCCACCTAATGAAAGGTCAGGCACGTCTCACACGTATGCAATAGAAAATTTAAAGAGGAGGGAGAAAGGAGAGTTACCTGGCGATTTAATCCCATTGTAATGAAAGACAAGTCAATGTGACCTTTAACGACCAACAAGAGGCCGAGAAGCAATCCATCATTCAAGCGCATCCCGTCGTAAAAGACGACAGCGAGCGTGCCCGCAATCTTGCCAATGGGGACGAACAACATCATAAGGATCACCTTCCTCGAGTATTTGCCGAAGGCCGTCAGATCGGCTTCTATCCCAGTGTTAGCGAAGTAGAGGGGGATGGCAAAGCTGTTAACTAAATAGGTGAGCTTGGAAGTGATGGTGCGCACCGCCTTCCCTTCCCTTGGCATTACTACACCGAAGATGAAGGTAGCTAACATGCCGCTCAATGGCAACAGCTTTTCCATGAACATGTAGAGCGAGCCGGTATAGATCAACAGGGTGGCAACTTCGTTGTACCTGAGTTCCTTTCTTTGCTTGTCCTGCCGGTTTACCCACCGAGTCAATGGCCGAATCATATAGGCTCCGCCTCCCAATAACAGAATGCAACCAAACTGTGCTTTCCAGGGTGAATCATCTCTTTCCTTATGGTATAGGGACATGCATATGCTAATGATGATAGCTGCAACCAATGAAAAGGTGTCGCTGATCAAGGACGAGGTAATGGCCATCCGGCCTACCTCTGTCGTGGCTATCTTCAATTCAGTAGTCATGCGTATGAGGACTGGAGACGCAGAGCTGGAGAAGATGAGAGTGAGGAGAAGAATCGCAGACCCTTGTTTCTCATCGACATCAGCCATCTCTTTTACCTGATTGGAGCACAAAAGGACCAAGAAGAAACACACCAAGAATCCGCCACCAATCACCCTTCCCGCCCGGTATTTGCACCCTTTCAAGTAGTTGATGTCCATCTCCAGGCCCATCAGGAACATGAACAGCCCCCGTCCGACCATCAGTAACTTTCCCATCATCGGCCCCTTTTCGTGTGGGAATATCAATTCTCTGACAACCGGGAACTGTGAAAGTCCCGAATGTCCGAGCACCACCCCTGCCTGCTCAACCACCACACACACATATAGTAAAATAAAAATAAATAAATGAATAAAAAGAAGAAGAAATTCTCCACTCAGCTCACAAGAAACTTACTAGTATTTGGGCAACGATCCGTGGCTGACCCAAGTGCTTGATTATGAAATATATGATCTTGTAAACCATCAAGATTGTTAGCATTTCCATTAACACAGAAAAAATGTCATCCATCGTGTCCGCCTGAGATATCTTCGGGCACACCATCTTGTCTTCCGCCATTGCCACCACCACCACAACAACAATGATAATGAAGGCAACGGTGGTGATGAAGACGCCGGAGACTTTCACTCCTCCTTCTCTCCTTCGCTGAGGGAGGAGGAAAGAAGGGTGGTTTCCCTCTCTTTCCTTCCTCGGCCTCCCTCTTTCCCTTTTTTTTTTTTTTTTAATTTCTCCCTCTCCTAATTTGGATCTGCATTTCGTTACAGTTTTTTTTTTTTTTTTCTTTTTCCTTTTCTTTTTACCCCTTCATTTTCGTGGCTTTTGGTGGATGGCCGTTTCTTGAGGAAGGCAGGGCTATTAGTCGCTGCATGTCATCATGTTTCGCCCCATTGGTGGCCACATGGTGATTTGTGTGATGATTTGAACCGTTCATGCTCTCTTTAACTTTGATTTTTCTTTGAGCTGTTGGAATACGCATTAGTGATATTGGTCACAACCCTCAGTTCTGCGTACTTTTCTTATAGCGGCCCGCATTGCACAGAATAAAGAATATGAACGGTTTTGATCATCGTATCATCTCTGCATATGGCTAGTGACAGGGGATGGAGATTGCGTACATCACCACGTACGTAGCTCGAGTGCCGTGTAGCCCAAGGCCGTCTCAAGGCAAGTTAAGGCCTTAGGCGAGGACTCAAATGAGGCCTTTTTTTTTTTAAATATTAATTAAAAATAATAATTATATATAATAGAAAATACTACTAAAAAAAGGATAAACCAGACGGCATTTAGTCGCTGGAGAAGGGCATGGATAAAGAAAACAGTATTAGAGTCCATATCGATTGACTCCGATGCCTATATCATATGAGCTAATATACATAGGCAAGAAAAATTTATATAGAAATTTAAAATATTAAGATTAATTTTATTTTTTTGAACCTTTTAGTTAGATACAAGCTCTCTAAAACAAAATGAAATAATGAAACAAAATGATGACTATAAACATATTCATAATGAAAGTCAAATAGTACCGTAGCTCCGTATGCAATCCACATGGTATATTTGCAAATATTTTTCCATCCACATAGCACCATGTGCAATCACCATCATGCATTTGCTGCAGGTTAAAGGATATATGGACTAGGTGCGATCTGGCCTCACTCAACACGGTGCGACCCTGATCATGGGGCCTGCCTTGATGTATGTATTGTTTATCCGGGCGTCCATACATTTCTCCATATCAATTTAGAGCACGAGCCCAAAAATGAAGTAGATAAAATCTCAAATGGAGCATGCTAGAGGAAAACAATGGTTATTGAACAACCCACACTAAAAACCTTTTTTGTGGCCACAAAAGTTTTGGATCAAGCTGTTATTTGCTTTTTCTTCCCTTCGTCAAGGTCTGTGTGTCCTTATCAACAGATTCGATGGCCAATAAACAAAAATTGGGCATTACAGGAAATTTCTAATGGTGAGCATTCAATCAGCACTGTGATCCACCTGGGATTTCGATGTGCTTAATTTTTGGATTCTGTCTTAAGAGGAGTTGGAAAAAAAGATAGACGTCCTGGATATGCAATACATGCATTAAGGTGTCCCCTCGGTTAGGACCGCACCTTGTTGGGTGAGGCTGGCTGCAGCTAATTCAAAATCCCTTTTAACTTGCCGTAAAGACACCTACCCAATGATGGGCCTCACTGTGATTTATGTGTTTTATCCATGTCATTCATTCATTTTTTCCATATCTTAGGACATGAGCCAAAGAATGAGGCAGATTTAAACTCAAGTGGACTACACCATAAGAAACAGTGTTTAATGCCGTCATTAAATCTTGGGGCCCACCAAAGTTTTGGATGAAGCTGATATCTGTTTTTACCTTCATCCAGGTCAGTGTGACTTAATCAAAGGTTAGATGGTACAATAAACATTGTGGTGGTCATTAATGTGGCTCTAGGAAGTTTTTAATGGTTGGCATTCAATCATAACTGTTTCCTATGGTGTGGTCCACCTAAGATTGATCTTCCTTATTTTTGGGCTCTTGCCTGGAAATGATACGAAGGAATGGATGGATGGCGTGGATAAAAACTATACATGATAATGGGCCTTACAGAGCAGCAACCAGCAACTAGTCCCAACAATGCAATCTGCGTCTAGAGAAAACAATTGATTTTTTCTCCTTTCGTGTAAAGTTAGGAGGCCTCACTGGACCGGAGGCCTAGGCGATCGCCTAAGCTGCCTAGCGGTCGAGCCAGGCTTGGTGTAGCCATCTTTGCAAGCCGCATGTGGCCCAATCAAATCTTTCCACTTCCCAACACAAATCAAGGAGCACGTGGTGTTGGGGCACAAGGCTTCAGTGGTATCTTGCTCTCAATTCAATAAGTCTGGCCACTCTTGTGAGGGTGTTTAGCTTGGCGTGTCAAAGTCCGCCTAAATCAAGAATTGATTGAATTATTGGTGACCGACACCGAGAAGGATAGGTTAGAGCTGGGACATAAGATCCAAAAGTACTCTCAACCAACTATATTGCTCCATAAAAAATAGAAGGCAAAGCCATTCAAATGAGTTCTTTTTACCTTGTGATAATAGGCATGGAATTCAGATCTTCTGCTCGGCTTCAACAGGATTTCCCTGTTTGCCGATGCCTGATTGGTCCAGCTCATCACACGTGTGATGAGCTGGACCAATCAGGTAGTCAGCAAACAGGAAAATCCTATTGAAGGCGAGTAGACGATCCGAACTCATAGACATGAGTCTATATATGATTTGAAGATTTTTTTTTTTTTTTTACACAAGCATGTAAGTTTAATATTTTTTAAAGGAACAAGTATACACAAATGGAATAAAAAAGGCAAAAAGTTGTCGATTTCATTAATAGGTAAAAATGATGCTCATTACAACTAACATGTTACAAGTCAGTTGTTAGTGCATGTTTCTAAACGACCATGAAGGAGGCGATCAAGAGAATGACATGTGTCCTTGAAAGGCAACAACCGAACGTGTTTTTACATCAAGGGAAAAGCGGCCGAGTGCAGTGCAGCCTGAGACAACGACTGAGTGCACATTACAGCTTGGGAGGAGTGGGTCCCACAAGCAGTTACCGCAACTACCAAACGTGCAAGAGAGTGGAGTGGTCTTACAAGCAGTTACAAGGACATGTGTCATGAGGAGAAATGAAGGAACTCTCAGGAAGATTGATAGTGATCAAACGGTTGTTATAACCGTCCATCAGAGGAAGCATTTAGATGGTGGATTGAAGGCTATAAAGGCAAAGGAGAGTAACATATCAAAGGGTCCAGCACCAACCAAATTAAATCAAATCTCAAATTCATCTCTCAAATTATCATGCTCCTTAGCATTTTGATCTTTAGATTCCTTAGTATAATTGGCAGTTTTATTTTCATTAGTGTAATTATGCTTTTTTTACATTCTTAAGTGTAAGTTGTGAATTTACATTCCGTAGAAATAAATCTATAACGATAATCCAGTAGATGATAACTGTAGCTGTATTCTAAGTCTATGCTCACACGCTGGACTTATCTTAGAGAAGTGTTTTACTCAAAAAGGTGATTTGCAGCTTATTCTCTACGGCCGACTGTAAGTGTTCTTTTTTTTATTATTCTGTATTGAAAAGTCCTTTCATATTAAAGGTAGACGTGAACCCCACCCTCCAAACATCGCCTAATCATTGGAAAACAACTGTATAAGTGGTTGAACAGGCGACCGATCTATATAGATCTTGGTCATATACTGTTAATTCCGGCATATCTACCTATATCAGTGCTTAAGGCCATTGTTGTTCGGTTTGAATCGAGCCGCGCAATCGATTCTAGCATGCCCACATACATCTCCCACACGTGACTGAAGATGAAAAGCAACATTTTCTATCACGTCCGGTGGGACACTACTTTGGTTCATATACCGGTGTGATGTTGTTTAAGTGATCGAAATATCGATCGAGCTTCAAGATATGCAAATAGAAATTCCGCGTATTATAGAACATAGGAGAGCTCTAACGGAGCTATTACTTGCTCAGGCTGAGCAAATTCAGATTGAATGTGAAAATTTCAATAGATGGATGGCAAACAAACCGAGAGCATAAATCGGTTGATGGCTCTTGTTGGTGAAAGAGCACAAACGACACAAGCGACACCTCATCCGAATGTTCCACAAATATTGAGGATGTACGGAATGCTCCACCGCTCGCCAAGTTCAAGCAATCAGAGGCCACGACCGAAGCATTAGAATTGTCATCGCCTGTTTACAAGCAAGATGTCATTGCATTAATTGATCGAAATGTTGAGCTGCTGAATGTTAATGACGACGAGCAATCTAGTGAGGAAAAGCTTGGGGGAAGCATTCCTAGTTTTTTTTCAGGAATCCACTATACCATGGAGGACAAAACCAGATAAGTTTGAAACTGCCACCAATGCCTGAACCAAATTGTTTAGATAACGATCAAATCATGCATCCGATCCAAGAAGTGGTTGGCCAAGTCATTGGTCGTACCACTATCCGGTTTATCATAAGTCATATGTTGAATGGATAGACCGACAATCCCCATCGTCGTGGCTGAATTCGATATTTTCCAATCAAAACGGCCGAGTGTGACCGAGATGGCTGACTTCGATGTTTTCTAACCAAGATAGCCGGTTTCGACCAGGACAAAAGATTTTGATGTTTTCGACCAAGACGGTGGAATTTAATGTTTTCCGACCAGAACATTGAATTTTTCGGTACAAGTAGTCAATGAGCAACAAGGTCAGAAAACACAATCAATGTCACTTTCACCTTTTACCTAAAGGTGAAGTAACATGGGGGGCAATGTTTGCGCATGTTTCTAACATAATCTGGAGGAGGTGATTGAGAGAAGGACATGTGTCCTTGAAAGGCAATGATTGAGCGTGTTTTTGCATCAAGGGAAAAGCGGTTGAGTGCATTGCAGTCTGGGATAGCGACCGAGTGCATATTGCATCCTGGGACAGCGACCGAGTGCACATTGCAGCCTGGGAGGAGTGAGTCCCACAAGCAGTTACCATAACTACCAAATGTGCAAGAGAGTGGAGTGGTCCCATAAGCAGTTACAAGGACATGTGTTAGGAGGAGAAATGAAGGAACTCTCTGGAAGGTTGGTAGTGCTCAAACGGTTGCTGTAACCATCCATCAGAGGAAGCATCTAGATAGTGGATTAAAGGCTATAAAGGCAGAGGAGAACAACATATCAAAGGGTCCAACACCAACCAAATCAAATCAAATATCAAATTTATCTTTCAAATTATCATGCTTCTTAGCATTTTGCTGTTTACATCCTTAGTGTAATCGACAGTTTCATTTTTATTAGTATAATTCTACTCTTTACATTCCTTAGTGTAAGTTGTGAATTTACATTCCGTAACAATAAATCTATAGTGGTAATTCAGTAGCTGGTAACTGTAGCTGTATCCTAAGTCTACGCCCATATGTTGGACTTATATTAATGAAGTGCTTTACTAAAAAAGGTTATTTGCAGCCTGTTCTTTGCGGTCGATTGTAAGTTTTTCTTTTTTCATTCTGTATTGAAAAGTCCTTTCATACGGAAGGTAGAAGTGTAACCAATCATTAGAGGACGAACCCCACCCTCCAAACATCACCTGATCATTGGAAAACAACTGTACATGTGGCTGAATAGGCGACTGATTTGTATAGATACCGATCATTTACTGCCAATTCCAATACATTTACCTATCTTAGCGCTTGGGGTAATTGTTGTTTAGTTTGAATCGAGTCGTGCAATCGATTCTGGCACACCTGCATACATCTCACACGCGTGACCAAAGATCGAGAGCAACAGTAACCACATAATAAAGGGATAAATACATGATGCGCCTATCGGAACAGACGATCAAAGTGGGTGTGATCAACCAAATCGAAACTAAGATAATCACAATCTACAACTTAAAGATGTAGGGAACTAAATCTAATCCTAAAGTACTATAGTGGGAGCCGCCTAGCGATAGCTATGTAAAGACTAGGCTAGGCTAGGAAATGAAAGATAAATGTAAAGATAAGTATAAAAGATAGATTATTGTGTTTTGCGTGGGGCCTCGATCTGTTCTTCGATTGCTCCTTTATATCATGTCGAGGTAGTGAAACCCTTGTTGAGGTTTCCTTGCTAATCCTGAATCCTTGTCTCTCACATTGTTATCCAGGATATGAGAATCCTTTTTATTAATTCGAGACTATCAGATTGCATTAGAAAGATGGAACTCTAGTTGGATTTGGGCTTTGTTGTCTCCCTAGATCTTCTTTTCGTAGCTGATCATCCACGAAGGCATTCGTAACCTATTACATGGATCAAGCTCAGTGACAACCAAAGTTTCATCAAATCCGAGAACCTCCTGAGTTAATTCGGAAGTGACCCCTCTAGAAAATAAAAGCTGCTCATCCATTGGATCCTACTACCTTGATAGAGTGCTGGAAGAGATAGATGGATAAAATCCATCACATCAAGATCTCCTGACCCTTGGTAAGGATTGGTCAAACTAAACATTGGATCTAGTTCTCCCATTCTCTTTATTCCGATTAATGTATAGTGGGGAGGGCTTGATCGAGCTGATGTGTCTGTTTCTTCGAACTCAAGTCCGATCCAAGGTCGGGTTTACTTAGACATTGGTTTGATACGGGGATCTTTAGAATTTTTTCAAACGCTACAATTCCTCCAAATGTCTTTAGGATGATCTCTCATTTTGGAAGAATTGTGAGAGATGGCCTCACTAAGAAGATCATGGCCCAGATTCGTGATAAGATCTTCTCTCTCAGCAGGCCTCTTATAGACATGGCAAACACATTACCTCATTAATGGGCACATTCATCATAGTTATGTGTCAAGTGCTTATTTCCTCTCTAAACAACGGGCATAAGGATTCGTGCCTTCGCATTAGTGATTGAATGCACATCGTCAAAGGAATATCAAACAAAACTGATTGATCCACATAGGAATGAAATGGGTAATGATGCCCCCCCCCCCCCCCCCTCCCCCCCCCCCCCCCCCCCCTTTGTATCGAGAGATGTGATGGGATGTATGATATTAGGGTTTTTGGTGGTTGTTCTAGCGCGTGATACATGGCAGCACGAGGTTTGTGCCTGACCGTCGTGCGACTTTATTTAAGACGTCGGATTTCACCTAGCATGCTTGCCATCTTTTATTGCGGATGCGAATCGCAATGTTTCAATTTACTTATATACTATTACTTTTTCATCACAATAGGTATTTTACCTTCCTCTGACTGTCTTCGTCTCCTCTTCGAATTCTCTTACATCATGGCTTTCTCTTCTAAAGAATCTTACCCTGAGTCAGCCGCCATGGCTGTTCTTGCCCCTAATTATATCCGATCAATCATTGAAAATTGGCTGATTTTGTACGTCCTGCTAGACATCCTTACCCGTTATGAGGTGGGTGAGCCAGACCAATGCTTTCTTGGCCCTGTGTTTGCTTCTACTCCTAGGGAAGATTTCTCATGCATTATTTTCAAGAGAATTTCTCCTATGGGCACCTATGTTGAACCGGGCTTTATGAGACCCAAGCACTTCCCATCATAAATTGTGGCATTGTCTCTCCAGACTGGATTGCATGTTTGGATCGTGTTGAATTCGCATTTAGAGACAATTGGAGAACTATTGGCATCTTCAGTTGTATCCAACTTTCTAAAATCAAGACTATCATGCAACCTGGTCTGTTGGTGGCGGCTGTCTACTTTTGGGGTTCTTCCAGAGACAATTGGAGAACTATTGGTATCTTTAAGTTGTATCCAACTTTCTAAAATCAAGACTATCATGCAACCTGGTTTGTTGGTAGCGGTTGTCTACTTTTGGGGTTCTTCCACCAACTGCTTTCACTTTCCTTGTGGTGTTATGAGTCCAATAGTCCTTGATGTTTGTGCAATGAATGGTCTTCCTATCTTGAGAGTACATAGAACTATGTTTCTCTTGGTCCTCTTCTACTTTTGATAACCAAAAAGTCAATGTGGTTGTGTAGGTTTATTTTTTACATCCCAGCTGGCTAGATGACCAAAGAATACAACAAATTGGCTGAGTCGTTGGCCGTGGGGCGTCGCTTGGCCATTGCCCCTTTTGTTCTTTCTCATTTGTATCAATCTCTCCATAATCTCACCACCAAGAACCTCCATCACTGTGGAGGACCCTTGTGGCTTCTCCAGTTATGGCTCTTTGGGTACTTTTCTCTGCTTTAAGAACTCTAGGGAAAATTCCTCTCAAGTCACCTACACTTATGGCTTTCACTGTTTGATATACTTACATATCTAGGACCTCTCTTTCCCAGAGCATTTGCGTTTCTTTCTAGTTGACCTAAGGAGACCGACAGCGGAAGCAAAGCCGAACATAAGCAACAAATTGAATCAAACAAGCAACACAATGCAATCACAATGCATGCAACCAACCACACATAGACAATCCGAATTTAACGTGGAAAAACCCCTCACAAGTAAAAAACCACAGCACAAAGCGACACCAATCCACTATAATATCAGAAGTCACAAGAGATGAACCCAAAACCCAAGATCACAAGCCCACAAGAGAAATCTCAAGCTTTTCCACGAAGAAAACCCTCTTCTCAAGCTCTTTCTCTTACCTAGAACCTCTCTCAATCCCCTTTCTCATCTAGAATACATTTAATTCCGTAATACACTCCTTAAATAGGAGAAAATCGACTTTAGAAACTCTTTGCGCAAAACCGCACAAGAATCCTACTACAAAAAGAAAACTGCCGACTGGTCGGCCGGCCGGTCGAAGACCCCTGCTGGATGCCCCAAAAACATTCCAACAGCTTTGCTGCCTTGGTTCCACCGTGACTGACCTGGTCGGACAACCGGTCGGTGGCTTATGTTTGTAAAGATTTTAGGCGTCTATTTCCAACACTTTTCCCTTTCTCTAGGATGGTCCATGGTCCGAATTTGCTTAGGTGCTTTCGGCATGGCCCTCTTAACTCTACTACCTTATAATTCTTACGCTAATTGTGGGCCAGCTTCCTGATTTCTCGGGACCTCCTTACTTATGGAGCATTCCTGGTCAACAATCTCAGTGTCAAAATCAGCATTGAGTTCTACCTGGCCTCCTTGTGCACGCATGCACCAGTTTGGTTTAGTTCAGGGCATTCCTCTTTCTCCTTGTTAAGCTTCGATGAATGTCCACCCTTTGTCGTGGATACCCCTCCGTCATAGGGATGACCTTCGTTTAGTTAGGACTGGATTCGAAGATTATGTTGCCATATTTGTTTTTCTAGACTCCATTCTGCTCCACCCTCGTGTGATTCCCAATTTCGATTCTTGGTGGAAATCATACAGGAGAATCCTCAGTACACACTCCTTCAAGTAGCATACCAGGCACATCTTTTCCTGGTCAATCCCAAGGTTGACCCTTCGGCGGGAACAATTGCCTCGGGTGGCCAAAGGACCACGGCTGGTTTTGCCAGTACATCTAGTGGGGTGAGATCTACCCTAAGGGGTGTTACTTCTCACTCTCTTGGCTGGTCAGCTGCTCGTAGTCCTTTTCCGACTAGTAGTCGCCCTGACCAAGTGAAGAGCATTTCTAGCGGAGATACAGATAAGAAGAAATGAACGATGGTTGAGACTCCGGCTGGGAAGGGATTGGTCATAAGTAGAGTAGCCGTGCTATTGCTAGAACTCTCATTCGGGGTACCACACCAACTGACACCCCTATTCTTCTATTAAATGTTCCAACTACCAGTTCGTCCATCAGTTCAGCTACTACCGCTTCTCCTAAGGGTAAGCATCGTCAATTATTTTCCTCTTAGAGTGTTTGGTCTTACAAGATCACCCATCCTTTTTCACTTGCAGACGGCGCTCAGGGCAAGAATCTAAAGCCCCTTCTTAAGCGTCAGAGCATCGATTCATCTGTACAACTGACCCCTTCTACCACTGAGGAAACAAGACAAGTGGTCTCCACGGGGGAAGGTGTCCGAAGGAAGATTACGACTGCTGAACTAATCGGTTTATTCCCTGCCTCTAGATTGGGTGAGGGACTATCTTCTCTTTGCACTCTTGAGTCAGTTCTCGGTTTTGGGAATCAAACGCCTGCCATTATAGTGGCGCTCAGCATCCTCCACCCAATGCTCCACCCATTCTTTCTCCGTGTCGGGAGTCTGTTGTGGCTGCGGGGGCTTTATCGTCTATCGAGGAAGCTGCCTTGGTCCAGATAACTACTGGGAAGACAGTTCCCCCTTCACTATCCAGCGTAGCTAAGGCTGCTAGGGATGATGGAAATGTTTTTCCTGCCATCTGGGGAAGACATCCAGTCAAGGCTGAATTTCCTTCAACAAGCAATTCTGTTGAAGTGGTTCTGCCTTTGGAATGCACTTCGAAGGAAAAAGCACCCATCAACACTGATAGCCTAATTGGCTCGTCCCTTGTGACTCGTGGACCTCACACTGATGCTCCTGCCAGTGTTTCTAGCGACGAAGAGCGAGTTCAAGATCCATTCTCATCCTCCACTCGTCCTGCTAACTCGAGCTCTGTGGGGATCACCTCTATTGAACCCTTTGGTTGCCTTGGAGGTTTGGTGGTAACCTGAGGGATTGTTGATGCTCTGCCCGCATGCATGAGTGTTGATAGCCTACAACTGTTCATCAACCAGTTCTTTTGTCTCAACGTGCTGGATTTGATCTCCTCTCGGGAGCTTGCTTCCATTCCAGATGTTCTTGGTGAGCTTCAACCAGCACTCAAAGCTAACGAAGTATGGTGCTCTAAATTGACGAATGCAGAGGATACATTGTCAGCCTTGTACGAGTATAAGACTGTTTAAGAATGAATGGATATTGCTGCAAGCTGATTTGACTCACAGAACCGAGCAGTGGAAGCCTCCCTATCCTTGCAAGGCGAGTTTTCTGTCATCGACCATGAGGAGGCAGCGTTGCCAAAAGAGCTGGAGGAGATTGATGAGCAACTTCCAGTACTTGTCAAGTAGATGGAAGGCCTGATTCAACGTATAAAAATTTGAAAATTGTAATCTCAACCAAAGAAGAGCATCGTACCGAGGTTGCTGTAGCGCTTGAAAGGCAGTCCGAACACAGGAGGCAGGTGCTCAGACGAGGCCAGGAGGCATTGCAGTGGCTTCATCTGCTCGAAGCCGAGTTTCCTTCCTAGCAAACTGAACAACTGGAGGCATTGCGCTCGGCCATGAGGCTTTTCAGCTATCGAGCATCAACGTGCGAGTTTCGACTTGTCAAATCGACAAAGCTCCCTAGGCTCCTTTTTCCTCTCTTTTTTTTAAACATGCATTCAGGTTCGGCCTTAGGGATGACTTTCGATTATCTAGACATTGGTGGCGAGCTTGGTTTCATGTGTCCTCCCTACACTTATCTTGGAATGATTTTTTTATGGATGATCAATTGCCTTTCTCTATTGATAATCTCTGAGCGGCGAGATGAAGATGGTGATTTGTTGCTGAGCCGCGAGATGAAGATGGTGATTTGTTGTTGAGCCGCTTGCTCTTTTTCATAATTCTTCTAAACGGCTTTCCCCTTCTAGAAATGCCTCTTTGGGCTTTGGACACCTCCATTATAGGAAACTCACTTTGACCCTGGCCATGGTTGCCTCCGGCTGAGTTATGCCTAATAATGTCTAGGATGTGGCAGACATACTCTATGTACCGCCAGTAATCACAGGCCCTCACTGGCTCATGCGGAGGCTTTGCTGTGATTGCCCATTGGTCATTAGTACTTCTTGACTTTGCTCTGGCCTTATTGCTATCAAACTTTGTGGCGTAACCACCAGCCAATTGGTGTACTGACCACTTGCTCCTTATGTATTTGGCCGGGTACCCTTGTATGTTCGTCGTTTGCCAGGTGTGGTAGGGCCCTGGCCTTGTGGCAGTCATCCCTCTAGCTATGAAAGGATTAGTTGGCGCTTTTCCTTTTGCTTTGCTGGTAGTAGCCCTCGAAATGTCGCGGAAACTATGCTACTTACATTGATGATGGGGTTGGGACTCATATTGGTTCTGGAAGGCCCTTGACTTGTATTGGGCTTGATATCGTGCTCAATTTTTCTATCAGTACATCCTCCTTCGGCATTAGCAACAGACAAACATTCGGGGGTTGACATAGGATTCTTGAGTAATCCCAACTCTCAAGCTCTTGGTATATGATTGGAGCTTTTCCTTTATCCAGCGGGGAGGGTTTTTTATGAAAGCTCATGCCTTGAGAGGATCGACCATTTCTGCTTGAGGATCGGGTTGAGCTTTTAGTTGTTTTGGGTCATGGTGTTTGTTCACTTGTCCTGTGTCAACTTGAGGGGTGGCAGCACCTCATTCTCTTAGAAGACACAGATTGGTCACCCGAGAGTCGATCTTCCTGTTTAGACGTGGAGTAAAGAGCTTCAGAGTGCTTCTTCGGTGGTAAATCTATTAATGCCACGTTGGTCTGAACAATCTTAACATTGGTTGTCTCCTGGATGGTAGTGGCGCCTGCTCCCATCACTTGTTCTTCTCTTTTCGTAATGATAAGGAATCCATAGTCGATATTGTCTTGTACTAGGTTTCTGAATACAACACAATTTCTAGTAGAGTGTTTCTTAGTGCCATGCCATTTGCAATAATCTCCTTTTTCAGTTCTTTGGCTAATGGGATTTTCTAGTTTATAGGGACTTTAATGAACTTGCTCTTAAGAAAAGTATCATATATGTCCTCAGCCTTGGAATATCAAATATATGAGTAGGTGGCCTCGGTGGAGCCCTTTTTTGGGTTTGCCAATCCGGAAATTGTGTACTCGACCCTTTTCAGGGCTGAACATTCACAGGGTCGTGTCCCAAAGATCTCAGCCACGGCCACTTTGTACGAGCATCATAACCTTCACCCAACCATTCAGGTACTCCATCTGCCACGACCAACTCGTAATTTAGGTCACGATAAAATGTGCCTTTGGATGCGTTCATTCATATTTGCTCCTCCTGAAGGATTTGCTCGTATCTACTGGCCCTGGTGGATAACTCGAACAGGTCTTCAAAGTACACACACTCAAACTTCTTACAAAGTTTGAAAGTCATGCCTTCTAAGGCCAACCTAGTGAACTCGGCCTCAGGCAAGATCACCAAGCAGTAGTTTCTCATGGTCTTGAACCGAGCAATAAATTGTTCGGCCGACTCTTCCAACAATTGCCTCAACCAAGAGAGGTTGGCCGTAGAGACTTATGATTCAGTGCGATGAAACTACATATAGAATTTCTCTTCAATGTCGGGTCAGGTCTAGATCGAATCAGCCGGTAGGTTGATGTACCAAGTAAAGGCCGTTCCTATATGAGAATTTATAAATAGCCTAAATTTCATATAACTGTTATTGGCCGCTTCACCACACTACATGGTAAAGCGGCTGATGTGTTCTATGATAGAGGTCTCCCCATCCCCTGAGAAAAAAGTGAACTCTAGGAATCTAAAACCTCTTGGGAATTTATAACATCGGTCAACCCACTCAAGATATGGCTTCCAGTAGTTAGCCGTATTCTTTGACGGTCGTTTGGTTGTATGTCGTACTCATAGTTGTACGTCGTAATCCTGAATGAGTCAAATCATGTCATCCTAACTAGAGCTGGACACGAACCGAGTTTAACCGTTTGGATTGACTCGGATCGACTCGGTAAAACCCTGTTCGAACAAAAAGTCTTATTATTCGAACTTTGTTCGAACACACATGGTGTGTTCGAAAAAAAATTCCATTCAATTTCAAACACAGTCCTGTTCGACTCGACTCGACTTGAACTCGAACTCGACTCGAATATTGATCGACTCGACTCGACTCGTTCGTTCGACTCGATTATATATATATATATATATATATATATATATATATATATATATATATATATATATATATAGAGAGAGAGAGAGAGAGAGAGAGAGAGAGAGAGAGAAGAAGGGTGGATGACAAATAAACGTGACTGTGAGCCCAGGAAGGTTTCAATGGTGGACATCATTCTCCTCACTGTTTCCTGTGGTGTGGTCCATTTAAGTTTTGTACCTGCCTCATTTCTTATTTAGTACCATAAACTAAGCTGTACAAATGGATGGACAGAGTGGATAAAACAAATACATCATGGTGGAACGCACAGAATGAAAAAATCAGTATTTATTATTCAGTAGTAGAAAAATATTTTCAAACGAAAAAAAGCGAAATTGTTCGAACTCGTAAAAATTGTTCGAAATCCATATGTTCGAACATGTTCGAACATGATTGGGCTAGACCAAATTGAGTTCAAACAGAGCCATCCTGTTCGAATGTTTGTTCGAACATTGTTCGAACACACCCACTCAAGCAGTCGAACAATCCAATCTGGTCCATGTTCAACTCGGATCAGATCGTTGTCCACCTCTAATCCTAACCGAGCAACTGTTGCGGGCTTAGGATATTTTCATGGCCTGTGAACTCTGTACAACCGCTTCCCCTGTTTTGGTTTACGATCGTAGTTGGTACGACCATAGGGTAAGGTGCAATCAGGAGTTTACCCCAGACGTTTCTACCCTTTGGTAGCCGTTATGGGCAAGATGAGCAGTTGAAGATTGCACCCCAAGCGCCTCTGTCCTAGGTTGTCTTTGGTAGGTGATGAGGACATCAAACCTTCATATCAGGTCTAGTAGAGGAGGAGGAGGGTCTCGACTGTAGCCCCAGCTTCACTTTGGATGGATGACATCTACATGGGGTCTGGTGGGCCACTTTGAAAACCCCACGTGAATAGTTCGTGTATAAGGAAGACCCCACACTAGGAGGATGCATGTTGACTGCTTTGATAGGAGTATTGGACTATTGGATTGCGCCTGTTGGCCCATCTGATCGTCAGATCATCATCTATGGGCCATCAGACCATTGATCTACTTAGATTTTGGACCACATAGGTCCTTAGTAGTAGGCGTTTTAGTTTTGCATATATTTTGAACATGATTGTTGGTTTAGATTTAGATTTGATGGTTTAAATATATTACTTGAGACTACACATTTTTTTGACATTAGTGGCATTCCTATAATTTCTCTCTTTTGAGCATATAAATAGGGGGGCGTGCCAAGCCTTGACCCATATATATATATATATATATATATATATATATATATATATATATATATATATATATATATATATATATATATATATATATATATATATATATAAAGAGAAAACTCTTCTGCTTCCTCTTCCATGTATAGGATGTGCATGTGAAGTTCCAAGCTCTCTAGGGATTAGAAAGAAGGTGTGAAGCCTAGAGGGTGATCCTCATGTATCTTTTCCCTCTTCTTTCTGCAAAAGTATTCATAATTCTTTTTCCACTTTTTTTCCTTTTCTTCCCATCCAAACCTCATATTCTTCTTTCCTTTTCTTCATTTCTTCTTTCTTTTTCCTCCTTTCTTCATTTCTTCTCCTCCACCCAACCAAACAACCAATCCTTAAAAAATCTCAGTTGTATACCCATTCCCATGACCATACGCAAGTGCGCATGCACAGACGTGCAGGGCTATCCACTTAAACAACCACTTTTCCCATATTTTTCCCCGTGTTTCCTTCATGAAACCCTTTTAATACACTCTGTTGAGACAAGAAAAAGAAAAGAAAGAAATAAAGAAAGAAATTAGAAGAAAAGCAGGAAACAAAGGGTATGGAGAGAACACTCATCTTCTCCGCCCTAAGTCGAATGCACTTGGTGCAATCCTCGGGATTAGAAAGAATGATGAGGAAGGCAAGAGTATGAAGAAGGAAGGAGTTGCATGAAGAGTCGAGAGGGTTTAGTGCCTTGCTTGGCCCACGTAATGACCTTGAGTGCATTATGCGGCCGCATAATGGGCTTCACCCTTGTCCGTGTGCTTCATTTCAAGCCTCGCAGAAGCAAAGTCCTATAAGATTGGATCTTGCTATCCTCCAGATGTGCTTGTGAAGGCCCGAAGAAGTGTCCAGATGGGCGGTTCTGCAATGATTGCAGAATCCACACAACCCTTCTACCATTTTGGCAGACCCTGAACAGAGGTGAAATGCTGCCGAAATTACTTTATGAGTTCCCATTGTATTTTAAATATTCCATTCTAGAATCAATGGATGTAATCACGGAATGTAAAAGAACCCTCTTCATGAATAAAGATGGTGAATGTTTCTCTCATTTGATCTATCTTGTCAGTTGTTAGAATACTATTCTTCCCCCGATCTATCAAATAGCATTTTGTTGTGTAAATACACCCCTATTTCAGTCCCCCTAAACCCTAACCCCTAACCCCCATTTTCTCCAAATCCTAACCCTATGTTTTCTATTTCTAACCCTAAGCCCCAAATCACATTCAAAACTTGAAATCACACGTCTACTCCTATGCTAGAACGGGAGATGACTTTTGGTTGGAACATAAATAGTTAAATATGAAATTTCAATTTTATGGTAGAAGATTACATGATTTTTATGCTGGATTTACTTGTATTAGCCTGAAATTTGATCTCATCTCGCACATTAATCTAGAAAGCTATCATCATGCATCAATTTTGGTATCAGATCCTAGGTCTAGTGTAGGATAGATGTTTGTTGAAATTCCTAACCCATCGTAGAACATATTGGTCACATATAGCTTGCTGAATTTTCTATTGTGGCTTGCTGAATTTTCTGTTTAGGTATTTTAAAACCCTATATAGCTGGAATTTCCTAGATTGAGTGATTTCTAAGATACCTTGTTGCTGGATTTTCAGTTTTGGCCTCATTTGAAGCATCATAAGGCTGTCCATAGGGTTTGAAGTACTCAGAGTCGTCATACATAGTGTAGGTGTATTATATTGTCATGTTTAGACTACTAAATCAATCTAGGGTCTTCCCATTCTCATCATCTATTGCACATAGAGTCCTTAGTTCGTAGATCCCCCCCGTAATGAATGAAGAACGGCTTCTCAAGGCTCTCTAGGCCATCAATAACTATCTTGCGGCCATTGAGGACCAGGATAAAGCCAAAATTGACCAACTAGATGAACTCATTACTCGTATGACCCATTTAGAAAACTTTCACATAAGAAAAAAGATAAAGGTTCATTAATTTCACGAGTAGGCTGGCCGTAATTAATAGTCTCAACAATAATAAACATGTGTAGAATCCATGACTAAAATAGTTGGAAAACAAGATAAGTGATCCAGAAGATGTGGAGAAATTTTAGCATTGAGTCGCTCCAGATAATAAATGCCAAAGAATTCGAAAGGGAGATTAAAGTTAATTTGATGGTGTATGCTCACGTGGCAAGTAAGGTCACACCTGAGTTCAGTGTAGAGTTACCACCTTAAGCGAATTCGATGTTTGAGGAGACTAGTGATGTTATTCATGAGGCTAGCGTAGAGTTGTTGCCCGAAGCGATTATGGACTTGGGAAGGACTTGTGATATCTTACAAGATGAAAATTTACACAAGCGGGACATTCAACATGTAATTAATCTTATCCCTAGGTCGACTCTATCAAGCTTTCCCCTCTACTGAGTGAACTTCGTCGAGTATGCGAAAATGTAGATACAATTTGATAAGCTTCTTAAGGAAGATTTCACTCAGGAGAGTTTGAGTTTGAGTTTTATTCTATGTGTCGTACCCAATGTTTGCATTATCCCCGATATTATCGAAATATCCCCGATATTATCTCTATTTCTAGCTCAGTGACACCGATAACACCGGTAGTGATACCGATAACACTGATAGAATAAAAATTCTTGATATCGGTGATGTATCACTAAATATTGCCAATGTATTGATATCGTCAATATTTTCAATTGTGTAAATTCCAAGCGTCATTTGTATTGTCAATACATTGATCTCGTCGGTGTATCGCCAATATTTTTTACTGTGTAAATTCCAAGTGTTGCTTGTATCGTCAATGTATCTGCAATATTTCAATAATATCACCAATGTATTGATATGCCAAAAATTTATATATTTAAAAAATTCCCATTTCATATTTTTTTATGGTTGCATGGTTGTATGCAACGTTCAATTTGTTGACGATAACATTGATAATATCACAATATTATCAATATCGCAACATGGCAATAATGAGACCACAATTTTTAGTTTCTTTTTCAGTTGTTAACGATTTGTTTAAAAATTCATGTGTTGCCGATATTCTGAAATATTAATGGATGTTTGGATGGAAGTTCAGATTTTTTATGGATGAGATGATTGGACTGACTTCTTATAGAAACACGTACTTTTAGGCCCCCATTAATTAGAAACCTATTATGTATGCATTCTTTATGCAATTTTTTTATTCCAAAATATGCAACTTTGTGTATTTTATCAACTCCTGAGGTTTCACTGAAAAATTCCACTGTTTTTCCCTATTTTCCCTGCATTTCCGGTTATTAGCGATATTATCGGCGATATCGATATTGTTTCTGTATCCCCGGCTAGCAAAACTTGTAGCGATACCGAAACTTCGAACACTGGTCGTACCCACCCTTTTCACTTTCAAGAACGATGCATGTGGCGCACATGTGGGCATATTCTAACCATCCACAAAGTCTTAGTGAAGTATCAATTCACTTTGCTACGTATTCACGTCATGTAGATGTGATGGCCAAAGCCCATATTCCGCATCTTGATAACATGTTGACTATAATGGCTAATGCCAAGATCTTCTCAAGACTCGACATCAAAAGTGAGTGTTCTTAAGTATTGGGATACTTGAACATTATCCTTGTTTATAACACTTACGAGGAGCAATACCTCTATCAGTTAAAGCAAGTCAGTGGGATACCAAATAATGAGAAATTATGTGTCACCCGCAAGAAGTGTTCTTTCGTTATAATCTCTCAAGTTCTAGCTAATAGAGTTGTCTATTTTGAGTTCATTGTTTCACCGAAGCGACCTATAGTTTCATTCATGTGTCAGTCTACAATAGACCTTCACATCTAGCCTCTACATTTGCATAGCATATCCATGATTTACACACTAAGATCAAACGAATGATTAATGCAAGTAACGAAAAGTATAAAATTTATGTTGATTCTCACCGCAGGTAAAGAGAGTTTCAAATCGTTAACTACGTCATGGTTCACATACGACTAGAGCAGTTCCTTCAGGGAATTGTTAAAAAGTCATATGCCCATGTTGTAAGTCCTTATAAAATTTTGCAAAGAGTGGGCACTAATGCATATGTGGTGGATATTCCTTCTAATATAGACATTAGTTCCACATTCAATGCAGAGGACCTGATTTCTTGTGATGGTCCTATTACTGCACCCACTAGCCCTCTTGCAGACCCCCATATTCCAGATTTGTCCCAAAGTCCTTAGCTTTGCCTGACCCATTATCTCATCCTTTACCTTTTATACCATCTTTACCTGAGAGAAGAGAGCAGATTGAGGATGTGTTGGATCACCACGTGATCTCCACAAGGCATGGAGGATTCCAGAAATTCCTTGTTAAATGGAATGACAGACCGACATCAGACAACACATAGATTACAGAGACGGAGTTTCAGAGATTGGATCCTGATCTTTTGGAGTGATTTCGTAGTTTTGCTTCGCTAGAGTTGAATCTTTCTCAATCGGGGAGGATTTATGAGGATATTGAGTCTACCAGAGGAGGAGGGTCCCAACTATAACCCAACTTCACTTTGGATGGATTACATTTACATGGGGCCGACAAGCCACTTTGAAGACCCCACATTGGGAGGTTGCATGTGGGCTGCTTTAATAGGAGTATTGGATCATTGAATTGCGCCCATTGGCCCATCAGATCATCAGATCATCATCTGCGGGCCATCCAACCGTTGATCTAATTAGATTTTAGACCACATGGGCCCTTAGTAGTAGGCGCTTTAGTTTTGCATATATTTTGGACATAATTGATGGTTTAGATATTTTATTTGAGACTATGCACATTTTTTGGACATTAGTGGCATTCTTGTAATTTTGCTCTTTCAATCATATAAATAAGAGGGGGGACATCCTTATATATATATATATATATATATATATATATATATATATATATATATATATATATATATATGTGTGTGTGTGGAGGAATGCTCACCTGCGAACCATCTCTCACGAGAACTCGTGAGAACTTTTTGAGGACTCATCACACGTGATGTGTCCCCAAAATCTGAGCCGTCCACATGATGTAGCACCCCGAAAAACCCCCATGGCCCAACTTTCAACCCGATCCAAAACTCTGGTGGGCCATAGAAGAGAGATGAGAGAGAGAGAGAGAGAGAGAGAGAGAGAGGCAAATCAAAGGAGGAAACTGTTTCCTTTTCCATGGCCGACCAGATTTGTGAACTAGGTTGAAAGTTGGGCCCTAGGGGTTTTTCAGGTGTTGCATCCTGTGGAACGTTCAGATTTTGGGGACAGATCAAGTGTGATGAGTCCTCAAAAAGTTCTCACGAGTTCGTGAGAGATGGTTCGCAGGTGAGCATTCCTCTATATAAAAGAAGTTCTTCTTCTTCCTCTTCCATGCATGGGATGTGAAGGTGAAGTTCCAAGCTCTCCAGGGATGGGAGAGAATGTGTGAAGCCTAGAAGGTTATCCTCACATATCTTTTTCTTCTTATTTCTGCAAAGGTATTCATCATTCTCTCTCTCTCTCTTTTATTCTTTTTCTTCCCATCCAAACCCTAGATTCTTCTTTCCTTTTCTTCCCTTCTTCTTCCCTTCTTCTCCTCCACCCAACCAAATAACCAATCCTTAAAAAAATCTCCGTCATACACTCATTCACGTGACCATAAGCACGTGCGCGTGCACATGCGCACATATGGACGTGCAAGGCTATCCACTTGGACAACCACTTTTCCCATCCTTTTCCATGTGTTTCCTTCATGAAATCCTTTTAATGCATCCCTATTTCAATTCCCCTAAACCCTAACCCCAATTTTTCGCAAATCCTAACCTTAGGTTTCCTATTTTTTAGCCCTAAGCCCCAAATCATATTTAAAACTTGACATCACACATCTACTTGATTATTGAGACAATCCTATGCTAGAATGGGATTTTCATATCTCATAAGGCCATTTTTTTTCCTAATTTTATATTGATTATGTATTGTGGGATGATGACTTTTGGTTGGAAAATAAATAGTTAAATTCAAATTTTCAATTTTGTGGTAGATTACATGATTTTTTATGCTGGATTTACTTGTATTAGTCTGAAATTTAATTGCTGGATTTACTTGTATTAGTCTGAAATTTAATCGCATCTCACACATTAATATAGAAAGCTATCATCCTGCAACAATAGAGTGAAGTCATGTTCAGGGATTGCCCCCGAGTGGCTCGCCCCTTTAATAGCCGTTGTGGTAAGGAAAGGCGGTCGAACATTGCCCCCTGATCGCATCAATCCTCTGATACGCGGCCGATGTTCCTTGGGGTTGGCCCCTTTGGTTTCCACTGTAACCAACCGGGCTGCTCAGCGATTGTGCTCCAAGAGGCTGCTGCTCAGAGATTGTGCTCCAAGAGGCTTGACCATGTTACTATATATCAACGACTGGGCAACCAGCTACCCCCTTAAGGTATTAGGTCCTGCTAGGAACG
Organism: Liriodendron chinense; assembly: GCA_003013855.2. Taxonomy (NCBI): domain Eukaryota; kingdom Viridiplantae; phylum Streptophyta; class Magnoliopsida; order Magnoliales; family Magnoliaceae; genus Liriodendron; species Liriodendron chinense. Next base: position 1,325,601 of record PVNU02000998.1, read on the forward strand.
GATCCCCAGAAGGGTAATAACTCTAGCGGTCGTGGAAGTCAGACTATATAAACAATCGACCATCCCGGTCATTCCTTGTTGCCAATGGAGGCGATAAAGGATGACCTTACGATTCGATTTGACTAGCTCTAGTTGGAAGCTCGGTCAATTGCTCTTCCTCGTGTCCAATCGAGATGGAGTAGAGGGGAGCGTTTCTCCATGGCTTCGAGTCTCGCGATGAGACTTTAGGCCGATTTCTCGCTTATCTCAAGCAGTGATGTGCATAATTAGGTAATCCTTTACATGCATCCTGCAAATTGTTCGAAGAATGTAGCAAAGTCATTAGTAGTTTGCTGGGAAGATAATGTTGCATCAATGTTGACAACGGGTTCTTACTGGCCTACATCTTGGTCTTCTGCAACATCGACCATAGAACTAGCTTTCTTCAATTTGGGAGGCATCTTGTTCTATTGATAAATATGAATTTAATTGTGTATCCTAGCCAGCATGTCAAAAGAGTGTCGCTTTCAATTCAATCAAGTCTGGCCACTCGTGTGAGCGAGGGCCTAGATTAGATATTCGTGTGTGAGTATGATGCACAGGCGTGCCAAGAGTTTGCCTGACTCAAAGATTGATTGAATTGTTGGTGTCCCCTTCACCGAGATGAATAGATTAGAGATTACGCATAGAATTCAGAGTCCTCTTAGCCACCTTTATTATGCTTCATTCAGGCGATTTGTGAAAGGATAAGAGGCGAAGCCTTCCGAATAAGTTCTTTACCTTGTAACAATAGACGTGAGTCTACAACTCAAGGACTTTTTCTCACACTAGCATTTAAGTTCAATATTTCTCAAAAGATTAAGTGTACACAAATGGAATAAGAAAGGAAAAATGCTGTCAATTTCATTAATATATAGAAATGATGCTCATTATAATAGACAGGTTACAAAGCAACCAGGTAATATTAAACGAGAAAATGGAAGTAAAGGAATAAATACCTAATGTTGGAAAGTAAATGGATAAATATCTGAGGCGCCTATTGGAACAGACGATCAAGGTGGGTGTGATCAAGCAAATTGGAACTTAGATTATTACAATCTATAACTTAAAGTTGTAGATAACTAAATCTACTCCTAAAGTACTATAGTGGAAGCCGCTCGGCAATAGCTCCATAAAGACTATACTATGCTAGGAAATGAAAGATACATGTGCAAGATGGATTGTTGTGTTTGGCATGGAGCCTCGAACTCTTCTTCGATTACTCATTTATAGCTGATTAGTACTAGTCTAGCCTAACTATACAAATACTAATAAGCAAATGCAACTCAAACATAGCACAACAGCATTCATCATTGGGCTAACTTGGTTGTATTGTTTGTATTTTATTACTTGCATCATCCAATTGAATGATATGAATTCATTTAAAATATAACCACATTGCTTGTGACCAACACCAGACAGTTGTCCCCTAAAAATGCAATCCTAATACACGGTTCTTCTTCTTCTTCTTTGTTCTTCTTCTTCTTCTTTGTTGAGTTCTAAGTGTGTGATCATGTATATTTTTACACCTCCTGAAGTTTCATTGAGAAATTTCATCATTTTCCTAAAGTTTCCCAATTTTCCCTCAGGTTGCAATCATTTTGAGAAAGATGTAATACTTCCTGATGTTTCACATGACATTCCTGTATCCCAAGGGTGTTATACATAGTACGATACAGATACTTTGAACACTGGTTAGGCAAAAGGGGGTAAAAGTTTATTCTAATGGGGTAACCATTTCAAGTATCTATGGTAAAATATATAAATTTAATCATTTCCTGATGTTTCACATGATATTCCTGTATCCCAAGGGTGTTATACATAGTGCCATACAGATACTTTGAACACTGGTCAGGCAAAGGGGGTAAAAGTTTATTCTAATGGGGTAACCATTTTAAGCATCTATGGTAAAATATATAAATTTAATCATTTCAAATGAAGTAAAACCAAAATTAATCTAAATATGATTGGAAAGAAAATTCATATTTCACAACTTGAAATTTATTTTCTACATTTTTTTTTAATGACCGGGCTATTCAGGCCTCTTAGAGTACCCGACTAGATCCTCAGCTAGGTCTCCTCACCGGAGAACCCTTCGAGGTCCCCGGGGCACATGCAAACCCTCCTCATCTACACGGGCCGGGTAATATTTTTATTGTTGGAAGTGGCCACCAAGGGGACTTGAGCTCAAGACCTCTCGCTTCTTGAGGCGGAAGGTCCTGGCCAACCAAGATCCCGTTGAGGGGACCCTACATTTATCAAATTCCATTTAATACAAAAAGCAAACAAAATATGATTTAATTTCTTTTTTCTTTTTTTGCACCATTTCTTTTTCTAATTTCTTTTTAAAGGTTAGGGAAAAATAAAGAAAGAAAAAACAAACAAACAACAAAACAAAACAAAACATAAACTAAACAATTCCAAAAAAATTCAGAGGTTACATTTATTCGAATGACAATCTAAACCAGCATTATAAAATTGCACGTTTTGCATTTTGGATCAAGAACATCAATGGATATATTTATGGTACAAATGTAAAAATTGTATGGTACAACATAACAATCAAACTGCTAAAAAATTCTGCAACAAGAAATAATAAACTAAAGCATTTCTATGAAATGGTACATTCATCAGATCAAGCCACCCATTCGACAAGAGTTGAGAAAATTCCAAGATCAGGGAATTAAAAAAAAAAAAAGGAAAGAAAGAATTTTCTTTCTTGCGTAGTGAACTTTCATCAATCAGCAAATGAATCGGAAGTAGAACCAAAATCCAATGGTGGACCCAATTTCATCTAAATCAAACCACCAGATGCTGATTGTCATAAACATACATGAACTAATCAGAAATCCAGTGTACCACATGGCTTGCTTTGGGAAATTGCTCCCCTCATTTTTTCTGAATCAGATACTATCTCTCCGCTCTCCTTCTTTGAACCATTGAGGCCTCTGGTTCGTCCAATACCTTGCCTTGGCAAGCCTCGATTCAGTCCATCCAGTAAAACACAAGCTTTACACCACTTCTGCATTTACAATTAAAAAAGTCAGCAGCTAAATAAATAGTACATCAAAATCTGTGATTATTCAAATATTAATCCAAGAGAGAGGGGAGAGAGAGTAGGAACAAGGAACAAGTTCAATTATGAACGATTCCGTGGACAAAGTGCAATTATTTTCAGACGCTTAATGTGCATTTGGTTGCACCAAATATCATGAAATTTTCATGATCAAAATTGATTATGAAATTTCAGAATATTTGCTGCAACCAAACACACCCTTAGCATAAATTTATTGATTCATTAGTCCAAAAGGTAGTATCTTCCATATACTTCTCAGAAAGAGCTCCCAGCCAACCGCTCGCTAAATTTGGCAACTCTTTTAAAGACCCATGCTATCTCAAAAGGCTTCAAAAGGTCTCACCAAATCTAACTTGTTGACTTGCAATGAGGTGGACCACTGTTTCTTTTGCTCTCTTATACATAAAACATATGATCATATTTCTAGATTGTAGACGGTCCAATGTCAGTATATTATAGTCGTTGCAATACAAGAAAATTCCACTTGGAAAAATGAATTTACATAATGGTGGAATTAGGAGGAATTGATTCTCACTGTTCAGCATAATATAAACTCAAATCGCCGTGAGTTGAAGTAGGACAAAGCCTTCAGTTTCATCACATGAATTATATCAGTTAATCTGACGTTTTGATTGCTTTGTCTCTAGAATGAAATTTCATCGTCTTATACAGATTCATGGTTCTCTCCTAACATCATTTTGTAGTTTGCTTGCATAATTCTAGCCTTCAGTTTCATCACATGAATTATATCAGTTAATCTGAACGTTTTGATTGCTTTGTCTCTAGAATGAAATTTCATCGTCTTATACAGATTCATGGTTCTCACCTAACATCATTTTGTAGTTTGCTTGCATAATTCTTCTAAACAGGTCCCACTCCTGCTTCCAAGCTGTTTCTACTTGCTAATATTTTGATACAGATGCTTCCTTGCTCCCGTACCCAAATCTGCTGCTGCTTCCCTTCACTCCTTGTGCTAATATGTTTGTAATAATCATATCAATTTGTGTATCATCACTTCATTGGCCACAAAGAAGGTCAATTGGTCATGGACATCGGAATCATCAAAAGAAACAGATTTTCAACCTGGGTGATGAGAAACTAGAAATGGGAACTACAAGCCTTTCACCCATAATAGAGTACTCGCATTTAACATGGTGAAAATTCATAGTCATAAGTCCACACATTAGTGAAAGCTTAGGATAGCTAACAGCTCATAGGATTTGTAGGGCTAAATTTTAAATGATTGTAGAACCACAGAAGTAGCCAAGGCTCTGACTTGTACACATTGACGATAACACCACATCGAAATATTCTTGTTAAAAAATAGATATTTGTTACAACTGTTTTCTCTTTATTTGCTTCTAGCAACATGGCATGATCCGAGTAAGACCTTTACAGACAAATGATTGGTTGTTGATGGTCAAAGTTACACCCATCTTGCGGTGAACTATAACCCCATGCCATTGTAGTGATATGTTGGAAACCCTGACTGCTTTGCATCATAAGCAATTGAACAGGTATAAATATAATTGTAGTACTTCCTTGCAAATTGATTGTCCATAGATGCCAGGCAGGTATAAACAATGTTTATGAACTATAAGAATCCAGTTAGAATAATTGGGGTGGGATTTGAGATTTGTGGTATGCTGGAAACCCCGACTTCTTTTCCTGCTGGGTTTTTGCCAGAGGGCCTTTAATAAAATTTCCATTAATCCTAAAAAAAAAAAAAAAAAAAAGATTTGTGGTAACTGGTACCTTCCTGTGTGCTTGTTTGTGACTTTTGCTCTGAGTTTACTAGGATAAAAATTCAATCAAGAGTTCATTCTTCCATTGAAGGTATTTATCTTGATTATTTGTCACAACCTTGTGGAGAGATTGAGAAGAATGTTGCTCATAGAATTAGAGCTGAGTGGATGACCCTTATGAACCAAACATCTTTTTGCTCAAAGAAAAAAAAGGAAAAAGGTCACCTGGGTCTGTACAATTTATTGGAAGCAGATATGGCAAGCATTTCGTCTAGTAGCAACATGCCGGCCTCTTTGAAGCCCAAGGAGAGTTGATGTCAGATGGGAAGCATGCCGCGAAAATTTTCCAATCGATCATAAGAATTCATTTTTTGAAACTTGCAATTAGTGAAACGGGATTATCAAAGCCAAACACAAATAGCTGGAACAAGGCTACGACAAAAATGATTTGGACTGAGGATGTGGTAACCATCAACCTTCCTACTGTTTCAATGAAAACCATTATCTCGACCTCTATTTCTACTTCTCAAATTGAGTAAGAATTTCAAGTTTAAATAAAATTCTTGATTCCCACAAAAATGGATGGCTCTTACTTGATCCAGTTTCTGAAGTAAAATAAATGTCCATTTGGTAGAATGGGAAAAACTAATGAGCTTTTCTTTTATGCCTACTTGATTAGATTCCTCGAGGTCAGAAGGACAGCTAACTTGGCTTGGATATATTTAGTGCATTATCATTTTATGTCAGGTCCCTATCTATAAGAAAGCAATTGGGATCAAGCATTCTGCTACATCAAAACAAAGTAGAAATAGGGCCACCTGGCTAGAAATATAACCACATCGTGCACACGTTCCTTGATCTGGCATTTTAGTAGATGTGGATATCCTAAAATCTTCACCCGATTTGATGATGTCAAGAATGGCTCTAGGTCTGCATCAATGAAACATTCAACTAAATCAAATTACACAAGTTCAGTCAATAAATGAGTTCAATAAAAGTTTAACAGGATCATCACCTGATCCTTTCCAGATCTTTAATAAATTCACGAGCAAACCCACGATAGGCATTAGGTGAATAAATACCTGCAAATCAGCAAAGCACCAAGATTGTAGGACTGTTGTTGTTGTCATAACAAGGTGGAATGAAATGCTGACAGGGAACCAGTCCAGTACAGAAAACCCAGATCAAAAGTTCTCTAATAGGGCCAAACACCCTATTGAAAATGAAATGGATATAGGTGGGACCCCCTTGATCTCTAATAATTCCAAGCAATAAGGCTCAATCGCTGAAATTCAATTGAGATGTAACAAGTGATAAGATTCACCCTCAGAATTTTCGAACTCAGAACACCTCCCACCAAATATAGAGGTTTTGATATGTCGAATGTGAAATGCAGAGTCACCAAATGAGACCTACCAAAAATCTACACATAATTGGTAGATCTGGATGTCTCACTGGACCTCAGTATTTCCCAGTAACTTATTCCCGTCTTATTCCACTTATTACATTATGCAAGGATATCATTGGGGGGGGGGGGGGGGGGGGGGGGATATATTATGCAGGGAATTTGGGTAACTGGACATGACAGGTTCGGGGTTACAACAGCAAAGAAGATTGAATGGCAGGACTATTGAGAATTTTTGGGCCACTCTTCATGCACATCCAACAGTTTCAAGCAACCAATGAGTCTCAGGAGCTGTGTTGGGCAACCACTCACAGGATATGAGCAGTGCACTGGAGAACATTACTGGTGTGTGATGTGAGAGCAATGCTTATGGATTTTGATGAAAGGGATTCACTAAGCAACCAGCGACCAGTCTTCCAGAGGAAAAGAAGCATCAGGGAGAACCACCTCATCATGGACTTTTATTACACACTTAAATCAGAGGAATGTCAAGAATTCTGATGCTATATGAAACAAATCTCAGTTTATTAATCAGCATTTTTTTTCTTAATCAGCATTTACACACAAGAGACGAGTTTACTTTTTATGGAAAATATAATCCGATAACCTGACCAGTAAGCCTACATGCATGCAATTTATTGCAACTTATAAAAAATTCACAAACAACTAGAGAGAAAGAAAGTCGAAAATGAACTATTACATTCTGTCGAAAAGTAGTCCAGCTTCTTGAAATATGCATACGTAAAACTTGGTCAAGGTTTCACATCATACATCAAACGGAAGTTCCTTGAAATATAATGATGCAAGAACTTTATTATAAAATAAGCTTATCAATTGCAAGGATATATAACAATCTCCTTCTCGTACGTGTATTTAAAAGGCTTGCATCTTGGAATAGGCCCATCTTCACCCGTGGTTATAAGGGTGCATCTACTCAATCTACACAGCAAACGGAATAGTCAGTGAATTAGACAAATAGCATGAGATATCTGAGTTTGGGGGGGGGGGGGGGGAAGGAATACTTTATCAGTTATAGATTACCTTGCAATGTCACCTCGCAATATGTTCAGTAGAACAGTTTCAGCAATATCATCTGCATTATGCCCAGTAGCAAGCTTGTCTGTTTTCATCAGTGCAGCACCTCGATCTAAAGCCTATTTTATTAACAAATATTATCATGTAACTGCTGTGTTCTAATTGAATATCTCCACACATGAGAGGCAATGCATATAGGCTTGAGAAAATGAAAAGGAAACAAGAAAAAAGAAACACAGAAAATCCTTTAGGGCCTGTTTGATTAGTGGGAAAAGAAAGGAAAAGAAAAGAAGATGTAATAATTATTCAATGATGAATTCCATGAGTACTACTGAAACATGGATTCCATTTATAGGCGTTTTGTTTGGATAGCAAATGGAAATCTCATATTTTGTGAGACAATGATCCCATCGTATCTTGTGCACAAGAAATTGACAATGGAAAACGGTAATGATGGCTATGTGGAATCCATTATTTTCTTTGCTAGGCAAACATAGAGCAATGTACCATCATGGGAAAAATGCTTCATTTTTCTTTCTTTTCCTTTCTCATCCGTTCTATCAAACAGAACCTTAAGGAAATGCAAAGACACTAGGGATGGAGAAATCGGCATTGCACTGTAAAAGAACAATAAAATCATTGTTCAGAGTATCCCCGATATTATCGAAATATCCCCAATATTATCCATATCTCTAGCTCGGTGATAACGATAACACTAGTAGCAATTCTGATAATGCTGGTTGTCTAAAAAATTCCAAGTATCGGAGACGTATCACTAAGTACCACCAATATTTTCGACTGTGTAAATTCCAGATGTCGCTTGTATTGCCAGTGTATCAGTGATATTTTGATAATATCACCAATGTATCGATATCGCCAAAGATCTATTTATTAAAAAAAAAAAATCCATTTTAAATTATTTTATGAGCACATGGTTGAATGCAATGTTCAAATTATTATTGATGATACCGCGATATTATCATTATCACAACATGGGTGATATCGAGACCACGGTCTTTCGTTTCCTTTCCAGTTGATGACGATTTTTCGGTGAAATATTATGTGTTGTCAATATTTTGAAACATCGATGGACATTTGGATAGAATGTTGGATGGTTAGATGGATAGATGGGATGGTTGGATGGATAAATGGGATGGATAGGATGGTTGGCTAGTTTCTTACGACAACACATACTTTTAGGCCTCCATTAAATGGAAACTAATTATGTATGCATTCTTTTGCAGTTTTTTTATTCATGAATATGTAAATGTGTATTTTAGCATCTCCTAAAGCTTCACTGAAAAAATTCCACCATTTTCCCCATGTTTCCCCACATTTCCGGTTATCAACAATATTATCGGCGATATCGATATTGTTTCTGCATTCCCAGCCAACGAAACTTGTAGCGATACTGATACTTCAAACATTGGATAAAATTAAGATTTTTTTTTCTGGATATCAAGATTAGGAAAAGATATTAATCATTTTCTGAAAGAACAGATTACACAACATAGCAGAAAAAGCTCAGATGGAAATGCAAGTTATGCTAATGTCTTTGATTGACCACGTAGATTCTTTTCTAACATGTGGTTTTGAGTCAGGTTAGCAACCGAACATAAAACTTTTGCCAAGCTAACGTAAGAATGAATCTTGTTTTGATTCTTGAATCTTAATCAAGCTAGTTGTTTCTTGGAAGCAGTGTGCCACAATTTGTAAATCCAGTCGTGGTGGTAAGTGAGCTAGGGTGTTCCCTAGAAGCAATGCATCACAATTTGTTAACCTGGTTGTGTTAGAAAGTGTGCAATGGAATGCAGTCCCCAGAAGGGACGCGACACATGATGGTTGGTTGGGGTGGAAATAAGGCAAGGATTCCCACACCAAACTAGATGGACGCAGGTAAAGGGGCAATTCCATATGAGTAAAAATTCATATCATCACTTGGAATCTGGGAACTTCGTCAAGTGAGTATGGGGTTGGTGGATATGCAGTGTAAAGGAGCATAATTGCATGCAAAACATGTACAAAACTAGCATACGTGCAACATCTAAGTGATTTATAAGGTCAGTCCTGTCGTGCAGATGGCCCATCACAAAAATTAGGCTGCTCAAATCATAAGGTGGACCAGAAATTAGACTAAATTTGGAAATACTGGCAAGTTTTTCTGAACCATGCATTGTTCTGTATGGGGGCAGCCCACCTGGTAACATGAGCAATGTCCCACACATTAGCCAGTTGGCAGATGTAGCGCCTGTAATGTTGCAAATGATTCAGGTGGCGCTAGAAAGCCTCATACAAGGGAATTCATCGATTTCCTAGATGGGTATGGATACAATGCAATTGTATGCATTGTATGTAGGATCCATGTGTGACTCCCCTACAGTACAGGTGGCATGTACCTCGAATTCAAATTTGCACCCACTGTCAAGGTATTCAATAACAATAATGATGACCATAACGGTCAGCCTTATGGCCATTACAGCCTTGTAACGGTTAAAAAAAAACATTATAAAGTAAGAAATTGCATCGGCCTCTTATCGGGCCAGTATGGCCCATATCAAACCGTTACGGCCCTGTATCGGCCTGTTACAGACCCATAGCGGCCGTTACAGGCCAGTTACAGACCTTTTTTTCTTTCAGAACAGCCACACAGCCCCATATTGTGTAATGGGTCGCACCATTACCATTACGTAACTTACAGCTGTTATATAACCACTTTTCAATACCATGCCCATTGGTGGACGTTTGACACTCCAAAAATTAGAATGGAAGTATAATCCTGATTGGTTGATTAGTGGACATCTGATGGCCTGTAAAATGATAAACATCCAACCAAAATTTGACAAGAAAATACAACCATTTATTAGAGCTTAGGATTCTCTTTTCTTTATTTTTCTTTTTCTTCTCTTTTTTTTTTTTTTGACTCTCCCTTTTTCTTTTTTTTTTTGTGAATGGAATAGCGATGCAGCCTGATGTGGTCACAATGGACAGCTTAAATATACTAACTTCAAAATAGTATATCTTCTTGAATACAACTCTGCTTGAGGTGATTCAAAAGCCAAAATGAACCTTTATGAGTCTAGTTTCAAGTAAAAATAAAGAGAAAATAAAACCCAAACTCAAATGAGACTGATCTTAGGACGTTTTGAAACTGTCCAGAAAACCATCAATTTCAGGCATTTGGTACTTCAAGAATTTTAATAATATTTCTAGAAAACAGAATGAAATGAAATTTTGTAGGATGAAAATAAAATTGATGATGAATTACCAGAAAAATTATAAAATTCATTCATTAACTAGAAGTACCAAAAAATTTCAAGCAACAGACCTGTCAAAACTGAAATTTTCTGTAATCACCCAGTTGGTGCCGATGAACCGGGAGTCACTCAACTGGTATGGGTTGGACTCACTCACAACCAAAGAGGAATCACTCAACTCTCTCTTCTGCTAGAAATTTGCAGGATTTTTTTTTTTTTTTTTAGAAGTAGCGATTTTATCGAGAAGCAGAACAAGAGGCCTAAAAAGAATACAAATAAACTCACAACTCTAACGAAATAATATGTTTTTTAATTAAAAAAAATGGATTCCTTTCTCATTGTAAATAGGTCTTTATATAGACCAATTACACCAACCCCTCTTAAATACATTAGTCACAACTATAGGTTCCCAATGCATGGAACATCTAAGGGGGGAAAAAGTTTCAAAATCATATAAGAGATCTTTCCAAGACGTACTTCAATTTCAAAGTCTTCCCTTTTCTATACAAGCAACATGGTCCCAAAGCCATGCATCATGAATGCACTCAGGCCGAAATAATGGGCTCGATTTCCTGGCTTGGGCCTGATACATGGGCTGGGCTTTTCTCTTGAATTGGGCTAGTGGAACGTGCATCAATTAGGATTGTCTATTCAATCTAATTTTGAGAGAGGACCAATCTCTAGGAGGTTCCATTATCTAGACGGTTGGGATTTGATATAAAACAGCCTGAGCTGTATTGTAACTACAGCACACGTGACTGCACTTTCAACACAGTTTTGAGTTATATCGAGAAGAGGTATATACAATGCTCATGCCAACAGTTTGTACAGTATGCTTGGTTTTTTTACTTTGTAAATGTTTTGGGCCGAGGGCCAAGTGATCCAAACCATCAAATAGCAGGTCTCACACTAGATGCACATGCACCAAAAGGCCCCCATTTGAAAGATCCTAGCTATAAAAACACTTACCCTTTTCACTGAATCCATCAGTTACTATATTTTCTTTCCTAACCATCCATTTGTCCGCCCACTTGTTGAAGGGTTACGCTTCCGGCATTGGTAGAACTTTTGTATAACAGCCATCCAAAGCACGCTCCTTAACATTATTGGTTTGGATCAATGACCATGGGCGCTCAGTTTCAACTGAATGCCACGAGGGAAAATGTCACGTGACAGAAGTTTGCTACAGCAATGCAGCATGTACTGTGTGTATCCTCACATTACACTGGAAGTATTATACTAGCTAGTAAATTGGTGGGCACCTAACAGACTCTAAAATCAAAGTATCCTACCCAATTTCAATAAAAATATATCCACTAATCAGAGGCCACATTGTCTACTCAATCTATTTTCAGTACATGACCATTCGCCCAAATATTGGAACCCTTTCTAGAATGGTCATGTACTGAAAATAGATTGAGTCGACAATGTGATATTTGTGGTATATGCTACAAGGTAGAGGAGCCTTACTAGTACCAACGCGTACGACTGCAGTACGCCAAAACCCCTGCTTGGTTTTGAGTTGTCAGTGAAAGATATTATAAAATGCTCATGAGTAGAATTTGCACGGTGCACTTCGGTCCCCAATTTTAAAGATCCTGGAATATTTGGCATTTCTTAATTGAACATGTAACCGTTGATTTCTTCAGCCACCTGTTGAATGACAAGGTTTCTTCCGTTGGGAGAATTTTGTCGTGTCAAACATCCAAAGTTAGCCTCATAATATCCATAGTTTGGATCAGTGACCACGGTCTTTACACTCATCTTGCAATTGCTAAACCCTAGTAGGGAAAAAGAACTAATCAGTTAGAAGCAAAAGCACCACAACTTGTGGTATGTCAAACATGCAAAGTAGGCCTCATAATATCAATGGTTTGGATCAGTGACCATGGGTCCTTACATTCAGCTTGCAGTTACTAAGCCCTAATAGGTAAAGAGAACTGATCACTTAGAGGCAATAGCACCAGAACTTGTGGTGTCGTACCATACACAGTGGAGCACAACAGATTAATGCTCAAATCTATTTATAAGATGCCCGTCTTTTTCATAGCCATTCATTTTCCAAGCCATATGGGATGATTAGGATGATCGAATGGAAGTGATGCTTTTCGAACCACAAAGGCACCATGATCGGCTCCGACAAATAAACGTATCAGATTGTTGATTAGAATATTTTTTATTAGATTATTTTTAGACTTGATGACCTATGGTCTAACTGAAGGTATGGCCCTTGATAGAGTGTAACAGAAGCACAGGATTAATGTAGCCAACCCAATTAATTGGTATAATGCTTATATGATGATGATGGTCCTCCATTTTATAAACTATTGATCGGACAGTTACAATGGTCTGATTGGGAATTTTTCATGGTGTCTTATGAAATGCATGCTGGACCTTAGCGGACGGTCTGGATCAGTTCATTGGACTGTGTATGTGTCTTGATTTGGAGTCGACTCTTCCAATATTGTGGTGGAGTTCACTCCATGTGATTATTTCTGATTCACACACACATACCTTGGGAGATAGCTGTGGCAGCAAAAATGGCATCTATTAGGTCTCTCATTGTTGTTTTGTCAATGACCTTAATAACAGATGAAGGTGAAGAGCACCTATCATAATAGCAGATCTTTCGCATCTTCACACATGGCTTGTCAACTTCACTAAGCCTTACATGGTCTCAAACAGACTCCACAATCCCAGTTTTAGAAAGTTCAGCTCAGCAGGAAATGCAGCAGGTCTCTCTCACAGGAAGCATGACAGTCTAGATTTGGGCTCTTGTCATCCCATGGTGAAGTTCATCATCACCATCGAAATCACAGCCTTGTCCCAGCTCTTTCATTTTTATATTTTTATGACATGACTACCATTAGTGGTTGCTCTGCTACCACCCAGGCTGTTAAAGGACATTTCGGCACCAATTTGAGAGTACTCCGTACCTGGTAATGAAGTTGCTAGTAAACTTGCATTAGGGAGATAACTCTAGATTCAGGGCCTGGAGGTTTTGCGCCTATCATGAAATCTATCATATAATTTTTAAGTGATCAGAAATAAAGTCATTAGAAAACTAATGAACATGCATAACAAGTAACAACAGTGGCAATACAACAAAAAAAAGTTACTAATAAAAGTAACTGGGTTCACACGCTAAACAAAATTTGGAGTTCCATACCTGACGACGAAAAACGCCACAAAATGTGCAGTTGTTTTTCAAGCCTATTGCCTTCACTATTTCATCCATTGTCCAACCATATAGATCCTTGTATGAAACAACTTTCAGTGGTAACCCATACTGAAAATATCAAATAAGAAAAGCAACCAGTAAATAAGGAGAAGCAAACAGAACAACAATAAATGACTGCAAAAGAAGTAAAAATGCAGAGAATCATGAGAAGCATCATCATAAATAGGCTGGCCCCATTACAAAATGAACAAAGCAGAAGATCATTAACAAAACAACGCATAACAAGTAATGAGAGAGAGAGAGAGAGAGGTTAGCCATATGTGTTTGAAGAAATTCACGAAATCAGAGATAGGTTGGGTGTTACCTTCTGTCATGTGGGCTGATGTTTTGGCAAAGAGAGGAGCTTCTAGTGGATCTTTTTGGATATCAGATAGAGGGTAGGATGGTACGGAAAGTCTCTTTTTTTGTCCTCTATGTGGTTTTTTTTTTTGTTTTTTCCTTCTTTTTTTTTGTGTTTTTTTCTTTTCTTTTCATTTTTTTTTTTTTTTTTTTTTGTATATTTAAATCCTGATGTCTCAGGGAGCTTTATTTCCTTCCCTCATTGTATCGTTTCCTTCTTTCTTTTTCTTTTTTGAATAAAATGATCCAATTGTCAAAAAAAATAAAATGTTGTGCGTTTGGATGCTCTTCGCAGACCTCATAACATCTCCAGCTCAACTAAATAGGCACTAAAATGCTGACTCCTCGAAAACCAATCCAACTGGTATTTGCCAAGTGGACCAAAAAAGGAAGCCTAAAGCCCCCATTTTTTGGAAACTGCCTTTTGAGGAAGTGCATCCAAACGGGCCCTAAAGGAGGAGTTCCAAACAGATCTTCTATCTTCTGATAGAAGAAATGATAGATCTAAATTCATGTTCCTACTCTAACAAACAGATGGAGGAAACATTAGATGGACCAACATTCCTCTTCACAATGTAAACAAATCATGGAAGAAGCAGTTTCAACGGTATGGATGACATTTCAAATGTTATCCTTATTTTGATCCTTAGAGAACTTCACAGAACTAAGTCAGGACCATATTTCTAACTTCGAAGTTCAATTCAGTTAATCAACATCACAGTTCATAGTGCATCAATATCATCAAAGCGCAGTGGAATGAAATAGCCTCGTCTCAACACTAAGGTCTGGCATCGATTCCCAAAGTGGGGGTGGCTAACATTGCGGTGTGACTAACCCCCCCTCCCCAAAAAAAAAGCCACGAGTCTCATTACTCCCATGGAGCTTTTTCATTAACAGAAATCTCTAAGACTGAGATGCAGACAGTGTTGACAATAGGACTAGAAACAGTCCCCTGTCCAGTTCAAGAGGCCAAACACACCAATACGATTATATCATTTTTAATGGCATAATTATATCATTCTTTATTATTATTACCATCATCATGGTATTGCCCCAGCTATTTGGGATCTGCTTATTGTCATAGTAGCTTAGCGAAAGTTCAACTAGCAGCCCCCAGTCTAATATCAACCCTCCTTTACCCAGGTTACAAAACCGGCTGTTGCCCTTGCCACCAAGTGGAGTTGCTAAAAAAAGAAAGAAAGAAAAGGAATGACTGCAACATGAAGACTTTCTAGGAGGTCATCCATCTTGGTACTTGTCTAAACCAAGCAGACTTAACTGCAGAGTTCTGACAGGATCCAGTGCACATGATCTGGTAGGATCACACCCTACAATTATCTGATAGACCAGAGACAATATTACTTCATACCATATACAGAAAAACAGTTCAGATGAATGTATAATGGAACTATACACAAAAGATTGGGGGGGGGGGGGGTGTGGAGGGGGGTGGAGGGAGAGAGAGAGAGAGAGAGAGAGAGAAGAAGAAGAAGAAGAAGAAAACAATAAAACAAGAAATCTGTTACAGCAAGGATCAGTAACAATAGCCATGTGACCAAATACATCAATCTTTCAGAAATCTGTTACACAGGAACAAGAAAACAATAAAACAGCCATTCCATGAAAGGATTAAAAATGAAAAATAAAAAACAAAAAAAATCTCAATACAAAAAGAAATCGAGAGGAAGCAAGCCTGTGTTCATAAGGAGACTTAATCCACATCCATGTCTGCCAGACATGTCAGTGAATTTGTTTGCTTTTCTACAGAGTTAGGATTTATGGGGCTCCGTATTATAGGCTTTGTCTTTCATTTCTATAATAGGATGATTACCATGCTGCAACACACTAGAGAGTTATTTGCATGGGCTATCAAATGGATAACAAGCTCAGATACTTGATATATATATATATATATATATATATATATATATATATATATATATATATATATATATGAGTCACTCTCAAGTCCAACCGGTTGGACCAGGGTTTGCAGTCCACCCAGTGGATTGCTTCCAGCCTGTTAAGTGCTTGAGACATCCAATCCTCCTAGTAGGCTGGCCCCACCATGAGGATCACCTAGTGCAAAAATCAGTCCTATGGCCATTGATTAATAGCAAAATAGAAGTGTGGTACACTAGGTCAGTGGATGCAGCTGATTTTTGCATGAAGTGTTCCTCATGGTGGAGCCAACCTATTAGGAGGATTGGATGTCACAAGCACTTCATAGGTTGGAAGCAATCCACTGGGCGGACTGCAAACTGTGGTCCAACCGGTTGGACTTGAGAGTGACTCTCTCTCTCTCTCTCTCTCTCTCTCTCTCTCTCTCTCTCTCTCTCTCTCTCTCTCTCTATATATATATATATATAGGGAAATGGTACTATGAGGTCGAGCTCTATGGGCCCCACCATGATGCGTGTCAGACATCCACATCGTGCATTTGGTGGGTCCTCTCTAGGTTATGGGATGTGCTAAAAATCAGCCGTATATGGAAACCAGGTGGGCCATACCATCTAAAACCATGTGAAAACATGCCTAAAACATCTAAGAGCACTTGGTGGGGCCCACCTAAGTCTTAGATATGGCTGAAACTTGGTCTAACCCCTCATCCAAGTGGGATACACACAGTGGAGGGGCTGGATTTGTGAATTACATCTCGGTGGGCCCAATAAACAATCATAAAGGTTTTAATGGGCAGGTAACCCCTCTCAACTGTTGTCTGTGGTGTGGCCCTCCTACGTCATGAATTGACCTGATTTTTAAGCCAGTGACCCACCATGGAACAGTGCATCTAACTAATGGGGTAGATTTTTGACACACATCAGAGTGGGGTCCACAAAGGTCAACCCCATTGTACCATTTCCCAGATATATATATATATATATATATATATATATATATATATATATATATATATATATATATATATATATATATATATATAGCTTTGCTAAGCCAACACAAGTGTGCAATAATGCACATGTACACACCACACATGTGCCAGCATGGCATGATAGGTCTGAGATCCAATCCATCCATTAGAACAGCACCACTATATTGATGCCCTCGCCCAAGAATCAGGTTGATCCACTAGTCAGGTGGTCCACGGTTTGCAAGACAAATGAACATCATCATCATCATCATCATCTAAGCCTGATACCAATGGACCGGTTACATGAATCATGTTCCACCATTCCACTCTATCAAGGGCCATACCTTCAGTTAGACCATAGGTCATGAAAAACTAGGCTGAAGTTTTCTAACCAATCGACCTGTTTCTATTACGGCCCACAGACTGATTGAACCAGATTTATTTTTGGGAAAACATGTACAAAGTTGGACCAACCTCATGGATGAATTGGATCTCGCACCTATGTGTCATGCTGGAACATATGGCGTGTTCATGAGCTTTATCACACACGGTGTGCACTTGGCAGAGCTCATTGTATCCAGGATAAGTAGGCTATGGGTAGGCAATCAATGGATTGGATAGCCAAATGGGCTTTTGAGGCCTAAAAACCCGGGATAGTGCCTGTAGTTCCATTAAACAGATCACAACCTGGAAGTTGCAAGGCTGGTCACAGGTTACCTACCAAAACATAAAACATTAAAAAACAAGAAAGCAAGGATCAGTTTGAGGTTCTACAATCAGGAGTCACATTACTCATCTTGTTGCGAGGGGGGGGACAACTTTGCCAGGCTGGTCTACATGGTTTCTTAAACTCTTAAAGGTTCGAGGAGTTGGTGCCACCATCATCAGAAAACAATAATTTAGTTTATAAACTATAAATATGGGAGTATGAAATTGAAAGGGAACATGAAAGACAAGATGCATGCAAACTCATGGAACAAACGATGCAGACCTTACTATAAAAGCACTGGGTGAAATCCCTAAATCACTGCACCTGAATTTCATTTCTTTTGACAGTTTCGAGTGAGTCATCCCTGTAACCTGTAATCCCTTCATCAACAGATAATAGGAAGAGATCTAGACCATAACTGTGCCGACGGTTCAGCTCTGACAATACATAAGCTAGCACAGTGGAGTCTGCAACAGAAAAAAGCATATGAAAATGGTCCTGATTCAAGAATGACATAACTACTCTAGAACTGGAGAAGAGTATTCGGTTATTCATTGGTTGCCTTGAAATACTTCGAGCAAAATGGCTTCTTGTGATCGTGCATGTGTTGTATGAGAATACAATAATTGCCTGATTGTATTATAAGCCCTAGATGCCTCATGGAATATACTTGGAAAAGCATAGCCTAGAAGCCTCATGGAATGTACTTAGGGAAGCATAGCTATATCCATTGTTCAGAGTATCCCCAATATTACAATAATATCCCTGATATTATCAGTATCTCCAGCTTGGTGATACCGATAACACTGATAGTATCAGAAATTCCAGGTTTCGGCGATATATCATTCATTATCACCGATATCTCAATATCGCCAACATATTGCCAATATTTTCGATAGTGTAAATTCCAGGTGTCACTTGTATCACCAATGTATTGCCAATATTTTCAACTGTGTAAATTCCAAGTATTGCTTGTATCGCCAGTGGATCTGCAATATTTTGATAATATCACCAATGTATTGATATTGCCAAAAATCTGTTTAAATGTTTGGATGGATGGGATGGTTGGATGGTTGGATGGGATTGATGGATGGGTGTTTAGATGGATGCATGGGATGGATGGATGTTTGGATGATTTGATGGATGGTTGGATGGTTGGATGGTTGAATGGATAGATGGATGGATGGTATGGTTGGATGGTTGGATAGATAGATGGATGGATTGATGGTTTGATTTTGGATCATCATGGATGTGTATTGTGTTTATATGCTAATTTATGCATGGATGCATAATGGATGGATGCATTATGCAAGTTTATTTCCTTCTGAATTGCTTTAATGATATTTAAGTGATTGTTGTGTTATTATTGGACTGATTTCTTATGACAGCACATACTTTTAGGCCCTATTAAATGGAGACTTATTATGTATGCATTCCTTTTATAATTTTTTTATTCCTAAATATGCAAATGTGCATTTTAGCATCTCTTAAAGTTTCAATGAAAAATTTCATCATTTTTCCCCATGTCTCCCCAATGTTTTCTTGGATTTCCAGAAATCGACGATATCGATATTGTTTCTGTATCTCTAGCACACGAAACTTGTAGCAATACTGATACCTCGAACACTGGCAATATCCATATCCACACACAGACATACTATGCTTGTGTGGCCCACTTGAGTTTTCGCTTGATTTTGGGCCCATGGCCAAACAAGGGATAGCGTCCAAGATGGTTGGAGTGGATGTCATGAATACATCAGGCCCACACAACTCATTTGCATTATGATTATAGTGAAAACACATACATGTATGTCTATATGTATGTATGTATCATGTATGCACATATATTGCTCTACTACCCTAACCACATTCCATGAGGAATCCAACTATATGATACCATCAGAATCTTTCCAAGGGGTAGAAATGGTATCATCAGAATACATATGAGTAACAGTAATAAGCCACTTAGCTAAAAATATTTCAAGGCAACCAACAAATACGATCTATAAGAATGTAGTTTCAGAAAGGAGACATGGAAATGGTGTATGGAAAAGCAATATGCAGTCAAGTGACTCATCCCATGAAATCATCGTTTGTTTTTTATTGTTCACCTTTTCCACCAGAAGCTGCAATAGCGACGCGTTCCCCAGGTTTGAATAGTTGGTTATCCACTATAACATTGTGAATCTCCTCCTCAAAGACACAGTAAAAGCACTCCCTGCAAATCTTTAAAAAGAACAATCTTAGCCTTTAGAAAATAGTTGGGAAGTATCTTCCACCAGGAAGAGATATAACCAAGGTTCTGAAAATCATCTTCAGAGGGCGAATTGACATGATTTTTTTTTTTTTTTTTTTTTTTGCCAAAGAGAAAGGCGGTATGGGATGGCAAAATAAGAAAGATGGGGAGAATATATCATTTATATGTGCTTTTGACATGTATTTGGAGTATTGGAACATTCTTTGGTACAAACGCCGTCAATCAATCTGCTCTGCTGGAAACTTAGTTTTAGATACTTTGACCTCCAATCTTAGTACTAATGCATTTAGGAATTAGTAATTATATTGATAGATCTTCAATATTTACTATAATGGGTATTGACATATTTTTAGATTTTTTTTTATTATTATTTGAAGGTTACGTATTTTTTGTTTTCAACCAAGCAACAAGGGAATCACCACAGATTTTCCAAAATTAAAGTACATGTGATCGAACGCAATACAATGGACAACACACCGTTGCTATTTCTTTTAAGCTGCGAAGGAACCCAAGGCCTCAATTTCAAATGCGCCTTGTCTGCCATTGAGCTACAGGCTCAGCCCCACCATTGCATGTAAAGTTATATTTATATGCATGTTGTACCAAATTCATCCAATACAGTGACCTAGACGGGTTGCCTCCTTGCATATGTCGCCATGGGGATCTGTTTGTGCACATGTTGAATCAATATATTTCATTAAAGACATGATTATCAAATGATTTCTTCTCCACTTTGATTCATCGACTCATGCTCAAATATTGTGTTTTGATTTCCAAACTAAGCCTAGATGTAGTAAAATACAAGTTCCTAGCCCTACTCCACGTTTGAAATGAAGAAATACACAAAAGACGTGAGAAAAAGTGACTTTTTTTCAAAATGGCCTCCTAAAGGCATATCCACCACAATGAAATACATAAGGGTGTATCAGTACCCATATGGCCAATACACCTACGGATTTTTGAAGTGGGAGGTTTCAAAGGATATTGAGTATCAATACTGGCTCATACAGATACGATATGCCCATATCGACCAATACAGAACAGATATTTTGAACCAGATTATGTATATGGATCCATGTCTCTGTTTGCCATTGTACCAAAAGCTTTAAGCAGCATGTTAGTCAAAGATGTGGAAGGGCTCATTGGCATATTTGAGGTGGGAAATTGATGAGGACATCAGTGGTGCACCCTTTAGAGTGTACCAGAGGAGGAGGCGTCGCCGACAGAGTGCCAGAGTAGAGGAGTTGATGTGGATGGACGCCGGGTCCATCGGACCCATTTTCTGATGCACTACGAGTACGTGAGTAGCAGGACTGCAGGACCATGGAGCAGATTTCACGCCCTGTTGCACGGATGTTTTAGTTTTTAGGCATTTTTCTATTCTTTTTCTTGTTTTTAGGCACTTTAGTGCTGTGGTTTAGTTTTAAGCATTTTTCTGTTTTTTTTTTTTTCTTATGTTTAGGCACCTTAGTGCACTTTATTATTTCGTGGCTCATATATACTCGTAAGAAACCTTATTTTATTTATTTTTAGTGAATGAATGAAAAACTGCATGTTTTCTTCCTCTTTATCAAAGAAACTAGGGTTTCAAGATTGGCCCTTGGGTGTTGAGGATTCCACCCCGAATTTTCTGTTTCTTCTTTTTTAGGTCTTCAAGGTGCATGAGAAGGTAAGGTTCCTCTACTTTTGTTAGGAGAATCCATATTTCCTTCGTCTTGAACCCATCTTTTCCTTTTCATCTCTTTCCTTCTCCCCTGAATCTTCCCCTTTTGATATGAAGGGTAGAAGAGGGATGACTAGTCAAGAGAATCTGATTCAAACGTGAATGTGGACTGGTCCATTCTAGATTTGGGGATATTCTCATATCCCTAGATCCTGTTTTTACTGTTTATGTGATTTTATGCTAAGGGGCATGACCCTAATGGATTGATCTCATCTCGTTGTTGAGGTTTGCTTAATCCATTTGATTAAAAATAGTTAGTTAATTAATTTATTGCTTGAATCTCTTCAACCTGATCATACGTGCATTTAGAGTTAAGTCATCACCTGCCCCTGCATCAGAAATTAGCAAACTACACATGTTCTATCAATAATGATACTGCTATTTTGCGATACAAATATGGAGCAGGTGCAGAATTTGAGAATGGTTCTAAAGTGTTTTGAGGTTGTTGGCTAGCAAGTAAACTTCAAGCCCGTTGGTCTAATGTTGTTTATGGAAGTTCCCAAATTCCTATCCCTCCTAACATCTGGACCACTCCCCCTCCTAGTCACTTAAAGGGGACTTTTCACAGTGCTCTGCAGAAATCTTAGGCCACTAAGTGTTAAGGGTGATCTTAGGGGACAGCAACTATGGCTTTATCATGGAATTCTCAAGGCCTATTGAGATTAGAGACTCTAATTTTGCAGAAGCCATGCTCTTCTTCAAGCTAGTAATGATGCCCTAGATGTTGCTTCAAGCCCTGTCATTATCAACAGTGGCATTAGTAATGCCACCTCTTGGGCTATGAGAAAGTCTTGCCCTTGGAGAATACAGACATTATCAAAGAAGTGTGCGCCCTGTGCCATAACCGAGATATATCCTTATCACTGGTCCCTAGAGAGGCCAACTCAGAAAAGGATCATCATTGTGAAGGGCAATGCAAGTAGAGATGATGTTTATGGTGAATGAGTGATAACTTAGGGTCCTTTTTGTATCTTTGTTGCAACTTCTCGCTACTTTTTTAGTTTTATTTATGCAGCTTCGAGGTCCTAGTTTGGTGGGCCTTTGTATTATTTCTCCAAGTTTTCTTCATAATATTTTTTATTCATCCATAAAAAAAGAAGACACTTGTAGATGTGCTTTAACTGAATTAGGTTGAGGTAGTACAGATCTCTAGAAGAACGAGCTAGGGTGACGAAAAGAGACAAGCATTATGACTTGATGACTAAGCATGAGATATATATATATATATATATATATATATATATATATATATATATATATATATATATATCGTAAAAAAATCTAGGAACAAAATGTAAAATAATGAAGATATGATATCATGTAGCTTATAATGCTTGTGGCCTCGAGTGTTGGAGGGACACCCACACCGTTTGTCACATCCTACCCTTCTGAAAACTAGGAGTGGCAATGGGTCAAGCTAGGGTTGGGGCAAGGTTGGCCCTAGCCTAGGCCAAGAGCCCTAAGCCTTGGCCCTCGCCAATGGCCTATGACGCAGGGAAGGGCGTGAAATAATGAAAAGAAGATCACTGTCTTCTTGGAGTAAGCAAATCCTTGAATCCACAAGGTAGTTCTTGAATCCACAAGATACAAAAAGAGAAAACTCAAAATTGTCTGAAGAGATGATCCTAAGACTACTCGATTACATCACTTATAAAGAAAAAGACAAAACCCTAATTCATTTAGAAGTTTTTTTTTTTTTTTTTTTTTTTTTTTTTTTTTTTTTTTTTTTTTTTTGTGAGGGGGGGGGGGTAGTCATGCAACGCACCCACCCAATCAATCACACCATGCTCCCACCCATTGGTGGGGTTAGTGGGTTTCGAACCCGAGACCAGCAATTTAAACGCCCAGGCGTCTACCAGCTGGGCTAGCGAGCACAACCCTCATTTAGAAGTTACCCGAAATAGAAAAAACTCTTAATTACCTGAAATAACAAAACTCTTCTAAAGCCTAATTTGCCAAAAATAGAAAGTCCAAATAAACCTTACTAGAGCATTCCTGGCTTTATTGCAATTTGCAAGCAATTTCTAAAAAAGACTAAAATTCTAAAACTACAAGAATAAGAAGATACGATGAAAACGGAAATTTCTAAAAATTGTAAATTTTCCCTAAAATTGAAGTGTTGAATTGGCGGGGTACGTTTTCTGAAAAAAAAATAGATGAATTAGGCCGACATAGTGGGCTGGTTGTCCTTAGAAGCATCGTTATATAAAGATCGATAGGTCGTGCATTTCATGACAATGCCCAGATCAAAATTACAGTTGATTTACGGTCCACACCAAGGTGTCCCGTATCGGTTACGTATCGGCCGTACCGGCCGATACGTACCGGATACGGCCGTGACCGTTACGCGATACGAGGTCCAAAATGGGGACCCCGAATATTTGGCCCGTAACGGACCGTTACGGGGCCGTAACGGCCGTTACGGCCCAAAACGGCCGTTACGGCCGCCGTAACGGTAAAAAAACGGTAACATTTTTTTTTTTTTATAAATACTTGCTGTTTTGTAATTTCTTCACACTTTTCTTCCCCCATTTCTTTTCTAATCTGTTCTTCTGCTAAAAACGACCACAATTAGTCTATTTTGGAGAATTAAAACGACCAATTTCTACGATTTGGATGAATCGAAGCTTCGTGGGCCATTCTTCGAAGAAATCCAAAAATAGGTATTTATACATTTTTCTTCCTCTAATCACTTTTTTTCCACCTTGATATGATGTTGTAAAATGTTAAAATGTGTATTTCAAGATTATGCAACTGATTTTTATATTTTTTTTAATTTCTATCTATTTTCGGATTAATATTAAAAATTAGTAAAAATCATGTTTTTTTTTCTGGTTTAATGGTTGGATAACATGTGTTACTTATAGTAGGACACAATCATGTACATTTTTCAGATTATGCACATGATTTGCTATTTTTTTTGTATTTTTTTTAATTTCAGAATAATTTCGGAATAAATTTAAAAATTAGGGAAAATCATTTTTTTCAAAAAAAAATTCTGGTTTAAAGGTTGGATAATATGTGTTACTTATAATAGAATATAAGCATGTGCATTTTACAGATTATGCACATGGTTTGTTATTTTTTTTGTATTTTTTTAATTTCGGAATAATTTTAAAATTTAGGGAAAATTAATATTTTCAAAAAAAAATTCTGATTTAAAGGTTGGATGACATGTGTTACTTATAATAGAACATAATCATGTGCATTTTACAGATTATGCACATGGTTTGCTATTTTTTTGTATTTTTTTAATTTCGGAATAATTTTAAAAATTAGGGAAAATCATTTTTTTCAAAAAAAATTCTGGTTTAAAGGTTGGATAACATGTGTTACTTATGGTAGAACACAATCATGAGCATTTTACAGATTATGCACATAATTTGCTATTTTTTTGTATTTTTTTAATTTCGGAATAATTTTAAAAATTAGGGAAAATCATTTTTATCAAAAAAAAATTTTGGTTTAAGGGTTGGATAATATGTGTTACTTATAATAGAATGTTGTCATGTGCATTTTACAGATTATGCACATGGTTTGTTATTTTTTTGGTATTTTTTTAATTTCGGAATAATTTTAAAAATTAGGGAAAATCATCTTTTTCAAAAAAAAATTCTGGTTTAAAGGTTGGATAACATGTGTTACTTATAATAGAACATAATCATGTGCATTTTACAGATTATGCATATGGTTTGTTATTTTTTTTGTATTTTTTTTAATTTCGAAATAATTTTAAAAATTAGAGAAAATCATTTTTTTTTCAAAAACATGGAGAATCATATTTACAGATTAATGAGTAATGACTAATGTATGTTTATATTCTTATTTTTTCGACAGGTTTTGCCGTTTTGGAGCTTCGTAGTTGTACTTTGTAGGCTGTAGCCCATAGGGTTTAGTATTTGAATTTAGTAGTTAGCACTTGATTTCATTATCTGTATTTAAGATTTACAATTATATTTATAAGTTTTAAAATCTAAGTATTTCACTCTTAGACTCAGTATCTAAGTGACATAGCCACATCACATAAGCCATCTCTAATTAAAAAATGTCTGGAACTGGAAGTGGAACTGTAAATGAGGATATTGGATGGGAACATTGTCAGAGGGTAGGTGGTGGAAGGCACCAAATAAAATGCAACTATTGTGATAGAGTAATAAATGGTGGAATTACGCGACTTAAACAACATTTGGCAAATCGAAAGGGTCAAGTTGCAGGATGCACCAAAGTTCCCAAAGAGATAATGATACTAATGCAAGCCAATTTAGATGAGTCAAGGGGGAAACGAGCTGCTGTGCAGAAAAAGAAAGATGATATCCTTGATGCGGCCCGACAAGAGGTGTTTGGTCCAGAATATATGGGCGTTCGTGGCGAAGACATCATTGATTCTGGGGAAGATTCTGATCGAGAAATGACTATAGCTAGGAGAGAAAGCGTGCGCTATGCTCGTGAAGAGGAAGAACGTCGACGCACGTTTGGTTCAAGTGCGAGTGGGAGTGGCCAGGGGAGTACAACTGCAGCCCCAACGGAAAGTACAGCTGGGGTTGGAGGGGGTATGTTTGGTGGATTAAGGCGTATGTTTAGCAGCCGGCGGGGCACATCTTCACATGTAGCTCGTCATCCTATAGATGTAGATGTGGAAGAAGAAGATGTGCCTAGGAGACCCTCTGTTGATCCGATCCTCTTTAGGAAAGAATCTAGTAAACAAAAGAAGATAAAACAAACGTGGAGTAGAACTTCTGTTGAGAAACTGGGTAGGGCAGCAGCAAAGTTATTTATACATGCCAACATAACCCCTAATGCGGCAAACTCTCCATATTGGCAGGTGGTAATTGATGCAGCAGCAGAAGCAGGTGAAGGAATTAAAGCTCCCACAGCCAAGGAGATTAGGGGAAAATGGACAGACGCAGAGTATGCAGATACAAAGGCATACGTAAATACCTTTAAACCCATATGGCAGGCCAGAGGATGCACGATCATGTGTGATGGTTGGACTGGCCCAACAAGACGCAGCATGATCAACTTCATGGTGTATTGCCACTTAGGAACAGTGTACCACAAGTCAATTAATGCCTCTGATGAAATAAAAAATACTAAATATATTTTTAGTTTAATGGATAAAGTAGTGGATGAGATTGGGAAGGAGAATGTGGTGCAGATTGTGACAGATAATGAAGCAACATATAAGTCTGCAGGAAATTTGTTGATGCTAAAGAGAACACATATATTTTGGTCACCGTGTGCTGCACATTGTATTGATCTTATATTGGAAGATATTGGAAAGAGAAAGAATGTCAAAGAAATTGTTGAAAAAGCAAAAGAAGTGACAATATTTATTTACAACTATAATCACCTAGTTGCAATAATGAGGAAGTTCACGAAGGGACGAGAGTTGCTTAGGCCAGCGGCGACTAGATTTGCAACAAACTTTATAGCTTTAGAGAGTTTGTATCAGCATAGGGGAGAGTTGAGTGAAATGTTTGCTTCCCAACAATGGCTCAACACAAAATATGGGAAGAAGACATCAGGGACGCCGGTTGATGTTGTAAACACCATAAGAGACAACAAATATTGGAAGAGGGTTAAGAAAATTTTAAAGGTGATGGAACCACTGATGAGGGTACTTCGTCTTGTTAAAACCGATGAAGCACCTACGATGGGCTTCCTCTACGACGCCATGGATAAAGCGAAGTTGGCAATTCAACGTGATTGTTCAAGCTGGCAATCTTACTGGAATTTGATTGACAAAAGATGGACAAAGCAGCTCCACCACGATATTCATGCAGCAGGTTATTACCTAAATCCTAGGTATAGATATGCCCAATCATTTGTTATGGATGATGAGATTCATATTGGATTAAAGAACGTGATAAAGAGATTAGAGCCTGACTTAGATGTACAAATAAAGGCTTTGAATGAATTGGATATATTTGGAACTCGCCAGGGTAGCTTTGGAGATACTCTTGCACAACATGCAGTACTTAAGTTGCACCCCGCCGACTGGTGGATAAATTTCGGAGAGGACACACCGGCTCTCCAAAAAATTGCAGTAAGGATTTTGAGCCAAACAACGTCTTCCTCTAGTTGCGAAAGAAATTGGAGTTGTTTTGCACTTATTCATACGAAGAATAGAAATAGAATTCAGACTAGGACGTTAGATAGACTTGTCTTTATGCATTACAACATGAGGCTAAGAATGCGCATGCATTCAAGGAGGCCTACCACCAATAATGCCGGTGATGTGGATTATTGTCCAATAAACTTGGACAATATTTATGATGAGGATGACCCACTTCAACCTTGGTTGGAAGTAAGGGAAAAAGAAATAGAAGATGATAGTGAAGAAATAGAAATTGAAGACCCAGAAATACGCAAGGCACAGCAAGAGAGTCGTGCATTTGTGTTGGACCTAGAAAGGGGGGCGAATTTCATGCAAACTCAGCAGAAGAGTGCGAGCTTTAGCGATACTGAAACAGATGATGATGATGATGATGATGATGATGATGCACCTAATGCTGGTCCCACTTCTGGCATTGCTCAACCCACCGGGGCTACTGATATCATACAGTCGTCTACGGATTGTGAGGCTGATGAACTTCGACGAAGCAGGCGGGGCCGAGGGGGTCGAACTTATGAGTGTACTGAGTCACGATACAGCCAGCAAGAGCCTGGCTCCAGTAGTGCACCTGCAGGTCCTGCATCTACACGTCCTGCACCTGCACCGCAATCTACACCGACAGATCTGGAACATCAGCATGCGTATGGCTATGATCCGAGGAATTATGGGTATTCTTACAGCCAATGGGATTATAGGGAACCTGTTCCGCCACTTTCATGTTGGAGTAGTCCTCCTGACGCTGTTCCAGATCTACCATATGAACCAAATCCAAGTTATTCATCTCAATCTCAACAGCCTGGCCCTAAATACGAGTACCAGTATGGGCACGGCTATTCGATGGGCACTAGTAGATATCCTCACTCAGGGTCAGAATCTTTGCCTAGTGAGGATCAGTCATCATCAGGTTTCCTTGACCTGGTCTTTCCCTCTGGCACTGAATATTATGGATATGCAACAACAAAACCACAACAACCCGATGATGATGACGACGACGACGATGTGAGGTTGAGCAACCACAACAAAGCAGGTTTTCATTTTGGTAGTGAGTTCCGATTTGGTGAGTCTTTTCCATTACCCACATGGTCATACATTCACCAAAAAAACACACACTTTACATTGTTGAACTTGTGTTTAAAATAACTCCCCTGACAAGTGACAACCAGTCAAGTAATCTTTAATCAACAAGCTTGCAGGGGAGTATATCAGGTATGACTAATTTTTTTTCTACTTTAGAATGTTCAATTGGCAGGACAAGGGTCGGTCATAGATTCAAGATAAGAGAAGTCTTAATACATTACTTTTTGCAAGTCCTCACTCCTCAGTCCTCACTCCTCAGGTATGTAAATAAATTGTAAATAATATAAAGTAAATTATAAAAAATAATAGTACATGTGAAAATTGAAATACTTTGATGTTACATTTATTCTAATATACATATTATTGGTATTAGACAGTTAGAAATTTGAATTTATAAGTTCTGCAGTTAATTCCAGGTTATTAGCTTCATAAATTCACCAGACAGCCCGATACAGCTTTTTCACCAAAGAGTAGACCGCTTCACCACCATAAATATGTTCAAAATTATAAATGAATGCATATTTGGGATGTTTGGAATTTTCTGGATTTAATCCATATTTTTTTAAAATTTTTTGGCAAAAAAAAAAAGTGGACCGATACGGGGCTGTATCGGCCGATACGGCCCGTATCCGTATCGGAAACGGTGGGCACCGTTACGCCCACCGAAACCGATACGGGACACCTTGGTCTACACTTCAAACGACAATTTCTCCCTATCCAAAATAAATTTCTTCGAACCGAACGCACCTAGGGCCCAATTACGCTATGCCCTACGTAGGATTGGGTCCAAATCTGATGGACTACTTCTGCTTTCGTTTAAACTTCTTTTGGTCCAATCGTGTAAAGAATGCATCTGTGGCACGTCATACATCAATCCCCTCCACTTGGAAAGAACTCGTCCTTAAGTTCTTTAACAGACTAAGCTCGTGATACTCATACAAGTCTGCCATATTGAAAGTTCGTGAGATCTCCATGCCCTCAGGAAGATCAGCACCATAGGGATTATCATTGATTTTCCTAAGAATTAAAACAGGATGGATCTTTTATTTCTCAACTTATTATAAATCCTAGTCGGAAACCTTTCCTTGCACAAGTGAACTAGCACGTTATCACCCACCTCAAACATCTTCTGGCGCCGATGTTTATTAGCCTCTTCCTTATACTTAGCATTAAATTCCTATAACTTCTTAGGCATCAACAGAGCTAGCGCAGCACAAGGACTTATGCTTTCCCTCACTAGACCCTTACGGATTAGTTCCTCAACTTGCCCCTGCAAGATCTCGCACTCCTTCGAACTCATCCGATAATAAGAACGATTAGGCAGATTTAACCCTGGGACTAGGTCAATGTGATGCTAGATATTTCGTATCGGGGGCAACTCATCGAGAAGTTTATTGGGCATAATCTCCTTGAACTCCCACAACACCGGTTTCAACTTCTCTAGAATGTTAGAGGGTTCTACTTCTTCCCCATTTATAACAAATGCATAGATTTTCTCCATCTCCTTAGATCTTTAATAAAATCCCATTAGGTTAGGAGAGAATGCCACTACGCTTTAGAAGCCTTAGGTATGTTCTTCGTTCTCATGGGGGCGATGATAATCTTTCTACCATCTTTAACACATGCAAATATATTATTCTGACCTCTATGCATGGCACCAACATCGTACTGCCATGGTTGACCAAGTAACATGTGAGAAGTCTCCACATCAACCATGTCACACATTACTTCATCTTTATAATATTTATCAATGGAAAAGGGTATACGACATCATTCAGTTAACTTTATTTCTCTAACCTCCTTAATCAATCCAATCGTGTACGGAGAGGGGTGCCTTTCTATCTTTAGTAACAACTTTTCCACCATAGTCATCAACATGTTTTCACTGCTCCCGCCATATATGATCAAATCACAGATCTTCTGGTTCATGCTGCACTTCGTTCGAAAGATGTTGTGCCGTTGTGGATCTATCTCCTCCTTCAGCGCGTACAATAGCTTCCTCACGATCAAAGTAGTGGCTTGCAATGCATCATTAAAAGGTGATGGCCTGCAATTCATCACCGATGTTGCCTCACAAACATGATGACTGTGAGCTCCACCGTCAATCTCACGTTGCTTATCATTACGAACACGTGTCTATCCTAAAGCTTCCGTCAAACGATCGATCGCTGCCTGTAGTCCTTGCATAGCCCGCAGATTCTCCCGCTAGTAAGTTTCAAACGCCACTACTATCATAGGATTGTCCCCTGAAGTATCGTCTGTGGGGTTGTTGCTCAAACTATTGTTAGAAGCCATCAAACCGAGTAAAAGCATCGCTCTAATACCAACTGACATAGGAAAGGTCGTGAAATAATGAGAAAAAGATCATTATCATCCTTGCGTAGGCAAATCCTTGAATCTAAAAGGTAGTTCTTGAATTCACAGGACACAAAAAGGGAAAACTCAAAATTGTATTAAGAGGTGATCCTAAGACTTCCTGATTACATCACGCATAAAGAAAAAGAAAAACCTTAATTTATTTAGAAGTTACCCAAAATAGCAAAACTCTTAGTTACCCGAAATAACAAAGCTCTTCTAAAGTCTAATTTGCCAAAAAGAGAAAGTCCAAATAAACCTTAGCAGAGCATTCCTGCCATTATTGTAAGCAATTTCTGGGAAAAAAAAAAGATAGAAATTCTAAAACTGCAACAATAAAGAGATATGATGAAAGCGAAAATTTCTAAAAATAGTAAACTTTCCCTAAAATTGAAGTGTTGAACCAGTGGGTGTGTTTTCTGGCAAAACGGATGAATTCGGCCGGTGTAACATGTCAGTTGTACCCGGAAGCATTGTTACATAAAGATCGATAGCTCGTGCATTTCGTGACGATGCCCGGATCAAAAGTTACGACTGATTTATGATTCACACTTCAAACGGCAATTTCTCCCTGTTCGGAATGAATTTCTTCAAACCGGTCATGCCTGGGGCTCAATTACGTCATGTCCTAGATAGGATTAGGCCCAGATCTGATGGACTACTTCCACTTTCGTTTGGGGTTCTTTTGGTCTAGTCATGCAAAGTATGCATCTGTGGCACATCCTACATCAGCCTGGCTAAGCTAGTGCTAGGATAGGGCCAAGATTGGGCCGAGTGGATCAAGGTCAAGCTATAGGGCTAGGATTGGGCCGACTGGACCAAGGTAAAGCCAAGGCCAGCCCTACAAGTTAGAGATATGTTAGATATATGCTATGTGAACAATTTATTTTGGTTTACAATTGGTGTGTTCGCATTCATGAATTATCATGCTCATCCAAAGTATCAAAAGGTTTTTCTATGGCACACTTATGACAAATAAGATCATTCATCGACCAAGGGTATACCCTACCAATTATCCACCGTATGCATGGACTTCCATGAGTGCAACAACGTATAGTCCACCAATCAAAACTATTGTCCACAATTTGGACAGTTTATAGGTGTTTGCATATCACCCACCATACTCTACCATAGTATCAAAGTTCTTTATATCACTATATAACACTAGTATACGACTCTATAGTCTACATCGCTAATACATATGTATTATAGAGTATAAAACTAAGGCAACTAGATAGGACGGGCCAGGCTAGGCCATTCATCATTGGCCTTGGCCCAGCATGGCCTGAACACCAGACCTAGATTTCAAGCACAAGCCCAGCCCTCAGACCAAGTTTAGTTCGCCATATTAGGCTGGGCAGCCAGGCCCATCACCACCCCTACTGAAAACTGCCATTTTGCACCCTCATTTGCGTATCCGTGTCCATATCACGGTATTGTGGTTGTGACTTTGTCAAATTAGCCACAAAAAAAAGTCATTTTCCATGGGCTAAAATACCCAAGTTTCTTTGTGGCTACACCAACAAATCCATATAAGGTGGAACAATGATTTAGCTTAGAGGTTATGAACCACACCCTGAGTGAATACAATACTCATCTTGTTGTCAGCCTAACTGGATAGTAATGATGAGCGGGGCCCACCACCTGATTGTGATCAAACATCATATAGTGTTCAATGGGATGTGTGCCCTCAATGTTCGGCATATATGTTATACTGGAAATTCATCTTTAACATATACTAGCACAAAACCATCTAAGAGAGCTCATCATCCATTCCTGTGACGATGTCATGATTAAGTACCCTCGTGCACAAGAGCATACAAATTTTCTGCCCTCGTAAGAAATTTAAATTATGGGGAAGGTATCACGAGACTATTGGTATATTTCTTGTAGATGAGCTGTAATCAAGACCGTTCATCCATCAGGCCCCACCACAAACCACCCAAAGCCAAACAACGAAAAAAAAAATCTCACCACCATCGAACTACCCTAACCATCCGATTGTTATGCTATGAGCAACAGTCCCCGCCCATCGACCACCGCCCATCGACCAACGCCCATCCAACTAAACGGTTGGAATCGTATCAAGGTCACCGTTAATCCAAAGTGGGGCCCGCCGGAGGCACGTTCCTGATGAGGGACCAGCGAACCGAAACATACCCATCAAACAAGCAGTCGCATTCCCATAATCTACAATCCTACGCTCCTTGCAAAAGCAATTTGCGCAAAGGAATTGACATTTTAAACCCACCAAAAATTGCAAGTCCTACACCGATAAGGGGTTACTTTGATCATAAAAGGAGGACTTTTTTATGAACAAAAACAACCCTAGGAGGATGAGAATGTCAATTTAAAGGGGCTGGAAATGTCAATTTCAGGGAGATACCTGTTGTAGGGTTTTGGGCCTCTTGAGGGCGGCCCTCTTCTGATTGCAGACGGAGCACTGCCGACCTCCGCCGGCCTTCTTCGCCTTGCAATCGCCATCCTCCATTGGCAGGGAGTGCGCAGGGTTAGACCTTCCGCATGCAGCGCGCACGTTAGGGTTTTAGTGCGGGTGAAATAGGGAGCGAATTAGGTGTTACCCGGGCTCGGATTGCCTGCGAAAGCCTTTCGCAGGCATCTCCTGCGCAAGGAATCTGGGTGGGGCCCACCGTGAGGTTTGTGAGAAATCTACGCCGTCCAACCGTTTTGTGAGATCATTTTAGGCGTTGCGACCAAAATTGAACGGGATCCAAGACTTAAGTGGGCCGAAAACATGACGATTGAACTTCCACAGTTGAAATATTCGTGGGGCCACAGAAGTTTCGAATCAGGATAAAATTTGTGTTTTCAGTTCATCTCAGTAGGAATGACATTATGAACGGTATGGATGGCATATAAACATCACTGTGGACCCCATAGAGGTTTCAACGGTAAGATTTTCCCTACACACCTTTTGCTTTAGTGCGGCCCACTTGAGTTTTGGATCCCGTTCATTTTTTGTCGCAACGCCTAAAATGATCTCACAAAACGGTTGGACAGCGTAGATTACTCACAAACCTCACGGTGGGCCCCACCCAGATTCCTTGCGCAGGAGATGCCTCCCCAGCTTAGTAGGTGTTACGCATACCGTGTGGCCTAAATGGATAGTATTTTGTATATCCATGCCGTCCATCCGTTTCTCCAGCCCAATTTAGGATGGTCTTCCAAAAATTATGAAAATACGAGCCTCAACTGGACCATATCCACTGGAAACAATGCTGATTGAGTGCCCACCAGTTAAAATTTCAAAGAGCCCATCGTAAGGTTTTGGTAATGTTTATTTACAATCCAAGCTCTTCAGAATGTCAAGCATGTCTGGATGAAGGGAAAATTTAAAGATCAGCTTGATCTAAAACTTTTATGGCTTGCAAAATGCTTTTAATGATTATTCATTACTTTTTCTATTGGTATGGTCCACCTGAGATTTGGATCTTCTTCTAATTTTGGATCGCATCCTAAAATGAGGCGTAACAACAGATGAACGGAATGGATATACAAAAAAATACATCAAGGTAGGCCCCACACAGTAGGGGTTACACCGGCTAAGGTGTTACCAGGGTAACATCTAATTCGCTCCCGGTGAAATAAGTAAACACATGGGTCCCTCACATCTTGCAGCACCAATGTGCAGCTCACATCAATTTTTACATGAATATCACCAAACTCCCACTATCTTGGATACACTAGAATTTCCCATCTTCACAGGTATCAAAGTCATCTGACTTGTAGCTTGTGAATAACTATCTACGTGAAGTAGCGTAATACGACGCTCCTGAGTTTATCACCCAATCGGTGTCTTAACTCGTAATAATGAGACAAGCATCGTGATTTGTAAAAAGTATAATAACAACTGACGTCATCATAGACGACTGCAGTAAAATATGATTCTTGATCTTTCTCCTTCATTTTCCTTTCTTGTCCTTCTTATCCTTGTGACATTTGTTTCTGTAGTGGTTTTTCTTGCCACGGTTCCAACATTCAACATTTTTCCTTATCTTAGACTTACCTCTGGATTTGTTGCGATTATTATTTCCCTTCCTATGTTTTCTTCTCCCCAAATCTTCTGACACGAGGACCTCTTGCTGAGACGACCCATGTGCCTTCCTTCTAATTTCTTTATTAAGAAGATCCTATCTAGTCACTTGGTCCATGGAGACTTTTTCTTTTGATATGGAATTACTCAAAGACACAACCAATGTCTCCCAACTATCAGGCAACAAACTGAGTAGTAATAGAGCCTGTAGCTCATCATCTATGACCAATTTCATCGCGGAGAGTTAATTCACAATGCTACTAACTTTATCCATGTGTTCAGCAATTAAACCACCATCTTTGTACTTCAAGTTTGCAAATCTTTTAAACAAGAATATTTTGTTAACAGTAGTCTTCCTTTCATATAGCCCTGTGAGTTTCTGCCATAGGCTAATGGCTGAGGTCTCCGTAGACACGAGGTAGAACACCGTATCATCCAGCCACTATTTAATGAACCCCACCGCTCATCAGACATATCCTTTGGTCTAAGCCGTTTCACCTGTAATTGGAGCATACAAGTCTTTACAATAAAGTAAATCCTCCATCTTAGCCTTCTAGATGGGCTAGTTAGACCCATTGGGTTGATCATCCTTAACGAGCCACCCTCCATAATTCATACAGTCCCACTGTCCGATATAACCAACATGAACTCTTTAATACCACTTTTGTTGAGGTCGTTACACAAAACTTCTGGATCTCGCACCCCAACTAACTTGAATTATGGGATATGATAATGCAAAAATGCAAACAAACAATCACCACACAAACACAAAAAGATTTTTACATGGAAAACCCTCTAACAGAGGTAAAAACCACGGGACCTCGTCCAGACAAACAAATCCTACTATATAAAAACAATTACACAACGATCATGAACACAACCCTGCTCGGATCCAATCAACTTTACCCACACATGGGCGGATAACAATCAAAGAAAACTGGAACTAGAGAGATCTCACCGATCTGAGGATGTGGAAGAGGCTTGGAACGAACCGGTTATATGGATGAAGTGTCACGAGCCCAGTCTTCTTTTCTCTTCTCTCTCTCTCTCTCTCTTATTCTCTTCTTTTTTTTCTCTCTCTCTCTCTCCTCATCTTAGACATGTAGTATCTCTATTATGATACCCTAACCCTGATTAGCATGTCCTTATAGCAAGCTTGTTTTTTGAGTTTAAGGAGAAAGTTTCATACATTTGATGACCATCCTCGACTATAACAAACACTACAATTTTTTTACCAAAAATGGAAAGAACTAACAATTAATATGATCAAATTGCAACCCGAGTCAAAATCGATGAAGCCGATTTAGATAATTCGTTCGAATCCCAAGAATTATGAGGGTTTTGATAACACTGCCAACTGTTCGCTCACCTCAAGTGCAGGGCTGCGATGTAATAATAATTATCGGTAAGACCGAGGTCGATTCACAAGGATTAACTAGGAATTCATAGAATTTCTTTAAACAACTTTAATTAAAACTGAACTAAATCAAACTAATCTGGAATGAGCAATCTGTGAACTTAAGATGATATTTAGCAATATAAAAAGAATACTAGAGCGCCAAAGATCTACTCATAGCTATTATTGATGCATAATTCGTATAGGTTTCTCAACTACACAACTAGAATTGGAATTCAATCCTATCTAGCCGGATCATGGAGTGGTTATAACATCAAAACAATCCAACACGTGTTATCCATCCACATGACTCCCTCAATTCAAGTTAGGAATTGGGCACACTCAGTTGCATAGGCTAATCCTAGTTTCAATAGATTAAAACCTACAACTATGATAAACATCAAATCATGTCACTAGATTTAACTAATATCATAATTTGAACTTGATTTAAATCACAAGGATGTTCAACACATATCTCAGATTTTCTAGAAAAGATAGAACTTTGGTTCGAAGTTCCCACATGAAGATCCAAGCTCTAAATCGTATTGAATTCGATTCCTCAAAGCGTACAGGTCTAGATCTTACATAACAATTAAGAATTTAAGCATAATTCTTCCAAACATCCATGATTCATCATAAGATTAAGAAAAACTAACTTAGAACTTCATTTAAACATAAGCAAACAATTGTTCAACATGAAAATTAATCTATGAAACCTTAAAAACGAATTAAAACATTTAGAACAACTACAAGCATCACCTCTTAGATCTAGCTAAGAGGTCTAGCCTAAAAAATATGAAAAAATAACAACTAAAAGAGGAAGAAAAACTAGAAAAGAGAGGCTTGAAAGCCTCCTTGGTCTTGCTCTCCTTGCTTCCCATGTCCTTGCCTGCCTAGAAGAGAGAGTTCTCATATTTATAATGTATACAATAGGACAGCAACGTATGCGATTTTGTTTCGTTTGGCACGGGTTAACCAACGGTCGGATTGCCTTGAATTTGATATGTAGCTTTTTTGACATATGAAATTCTTTATTGATGCTTTAGATTTCTAAAATTACCTTCTGAATGGGCCCACCAATCAAATCAAAGACTGCATCTTAAAATCGCTCAATTCAGGTACCTTCAGAACCAGTCATCTTACTTCAATGCTACGGAGTGTACAGAGGTCGGATTGGTCTCAAATTTTGAATATTTATAGAAAACTTTCTCCTCTACATGATAGAGATATTAGATTATCCAAAAAAAATTCTAGAATGTGGTCCAAAAATTAGAACACTTAAGAGTTTTTTATAAAATCTGCGCAGTTAAAATATTTCTGGATTGTCCATTTTTCTTCAAGCAGTACGATCAAACCACATATTTGTTTGACCTAAAACTTTGTGGATATTCATATATCGATGTGATCTAGAAGATGATCAGCTTGAATTTTTCATATCAATATTTGTGGGCCACCTAGACTAGCCCAGAGTTGAGTAAGCAGAATCTGGAAACTTTTTGGACAGTTCGTATTATTTTGGCCGCCATGGTCAATCCGCAGCTCCGATCGACATGAAACCACTTGGGTTATTTCGGTAACGAGCACTTCTTCAATGTAGATGAACTAGATTTTCATAAATCATCAAGATAGGCCTCATGAATGGGATCAAAAATTTTAAAACGGGATCAGTCTTACTGTTTGAATTCTCAAAACGAAAACTTCCTTTTTTTCTGTTAGAAATTCCCAAAATGGACAGCCCTCTTATTTCCTTTTTTTTAAAAGTTTTTTTATTTAGAGTGCTTAACATATGTGCACAGTGGACAAATGATAGATGGCTGAAGATAGAGTTGCATATGCACGTTGGTTGAATGGAGGTCCACTTGACGGAGTAGATGATGCATGGCTGTTGGCTCCTTCATAAATGGTTACACATGTACTGGACGAGATTGCGGCATGTGAGGTTAGACTTTGGACTGAAGTGGGGTCCACCTGCTCGATTGTTGGCTGGTAAGTTAACGATGAATGGGGATAGCTACTTGTATTGGAGGTACTTGGTCATCCAGCCATCTGGACTGTTGTATTTTATGCACGTGTGATTGAAGTGGGACATGGCTGAATTTTGCTTGGATGTTGGCTGATGCACGCGTGTTGAATGTGGACGGTTGATGATTTATTTGATGTCCATTGGAAAATGAGTGACATGGATTGAAGGTGAGGTCCACCAGCTAGGTGTCCTGGATGTGTTGGAAAGGTAGACCGCTGGAAATTGTTGTGCTGCAGTTGGACTTTGCTATGCATTTGCTCCATATTGAGCTTCTTTCATTCACATCTCTCATTTGCTCCTATAATCACAAGAACACATTAAAGTCAGTTTTTAAATTTATTGTTTTGTGTAATTAAAGTATGAAATTAGGGATAAATATAGATAATTCAAGACTTAATACCAATCATGCAAACGGATGACATTAGTAGATACCTCAATGACAAATGTTTCTCGGGAGACAACCTTTTATTGGAAGAATTGCTTGCTAAGGCAGATTCTGTCAAGAATTCAACCTCGAAAGATGAATGTTTCTGTAGCCAAGGTGAAACCAAGGCTTCTCATACACTTGGGGGGCAATGTCCCAAAATAGAGATCGTTTTTGGGACATTGCCACCAATCATTGTCCGACTACAACATGGTTCTAACTCTTCCTATTTCTTTCAAGCAAAACCTTCATAGTCGATAGAAATGAAAGGGGATGTAGAGGACATTGTTTCCCCTATAGTTATTCATACATCTTTCTATCATGATAGTGAAAACAGGACCTCGACCATTATGGTCGAACTAGGGCTTTTTGCTGAGAAAGTAATTATTGAGAGGTCAATTTTCAAAACGACTCAACACCTAAAACCATTATACATCTCTGCTCATCTAGAAGAATGTCCCCCTACTCGGATTTTGGTCGATAATGGAGTGGCAGTTAACATTCTACTTGCTAGGATGATGCAAAATTGGGGAAGACCACTGATGACTTGATTCCATCGGAGGTTATCAGTTAACAACTTTGTAGGAGAAATTACTTGAACACAAGGAGTATTGCCAATCAAACTGATGGTTGTAACTAAAAAGATGCTGGCAACATTCTTTGTAGTATATACTATATCCAATTACAATGGGTTACTTGGCAGAGACTGGATTCATTCTTTTTCTTGGATACCATCTTCATTACGTCAATTCGTGATTTTTTGGAATTAAGACAAAGTTGAATTGGTGCTGGTTGACAATAAATCGTTTTTGGCCACTTCCAACGTGACTGAGGCCTACCTAGTATGGTGATGAAGTTGGACCAGTCAGGTTTACTGGTTGAAATAAACATGGACGATCGATAGGAGACTCCGTATTAATCAACCCTGAAAGTATTGTACAAGATTTATCAACCATGCTATAGTTAGACGAGGATCTACTAAAGGCAATCATGCCATATTAGGGCGGTTCCTAGCTGCATAATAGAAGTGATCCCATGATTATTTCATATGAAGAATGGGATGCGACCGACATTACGGCTAAAATAAGAAAATTAGAAGAAATTTTGGCTAAAAAATGATGACAGTTGTTTTGTCGATCTGGCTGAATTGACAATGTCGACCAAGAAAATAGCCGACGATAGCATTAGCATTCAAGACTTACAAAAGGAACCCTGGTAAATTGGACGATACCCATGCATAGGTCCAGGATCCACTAGTTAAGGTCAATCTTGGAACAGAGTGGGATCTTCAACCAACCTTTATTAGCGGCCTCTTAGGCTTGCAGCAATAAGTCGAGCTCATGTAACAGAGTGAATGAATGGTTTAAATAGACCTCAAGCATGAGCAGTCGCACCCGTAGTTATGGTGCCACAACGGTTAGCTTTCTCATGCGAGTATTGGTAAACCTAAATGGTTATCATTAATGGTTGGTCAAGATATGGTATGCGACGCTTCGGCATTTGTGTTACAATAGTTATGGCATTCTTATGTTACGAAGAAAAAAAATCATTAACATTTGGTGATGCAACAATCGATTTATTACAATTCGTCATTCAAATGAAAAGGTTGAAAACGATAACAATTTTTCAAATAACTTCAGCCTTAGCTTTTCAAGCTGCACCTTCTCAGCTTTTACTTGTTGTACTTGGAGGACGAGTTTCTCAGCAGAGGAAACTATCTCTTTGGCCAACAAGATCAATGACTCGATTGTCTCCTCCTAAAGTTCCTTGTTCTGGACTAGTGAAGGGTAGTGATCCTCTAGGACCCTCAATTGATTCCTCAGATTAGCGATCTGAACATCTGCATCTACCATTTTTCGGTCGAGGAGGGTGATTTTCGTGTGAACAGTCTCCAACCTCTCGATCGCCTCCTTAGACTCTTTCAGTTCAGCAATTACATTGTCGTGCGCAAGTTAAGCTTCTATGGTTGCACGATGAGTGTTTCTGTACTCAGGAACAACGTCAATGCATTCCAATAGAAGAGGTAGTTTGGCAGACAAACTCGCATCTGATTTGGCTAGCTCTTGATATTGCTCTATCAAATTTTCAAATTCTTCTAATCCCTGGGAGGACGAGAGTTTGGTTGTAGAGTGCAGAAGAGACAACAGAGCATTCTGAAGTTTCTTTGCCTTAAGAATGCTCGGTTGAGCTAAGGGTAGACTCAGGTCGAGAGTCTGTCTGAGTGAAGCCAACGTCTCTTCGATCAGGTGCATCTTTGGGTTGGAAGACATACTGGCAGAGGATGATGATTGTGCAGACTAGGATGGCATAGCTACCGAGAAATGACTAAGCACTGGAGTAGACTTCGATGGTCGAGGCATTAGGGCAACGTGAATTGTTGTTCAAGAGCTTGGAGCTTCTGCCTGAGCAGGTTCTGCTGATGAAGGAATGTTGTGGTGAACTGAAATTGACATTTGTTTAACCATTAGATCCTCTCGACTTTGGTCGACAATCGAAAGAGGATCACTCCTTATGGCCTTTAAATCCGAGATCACCAATTCAGTTGGTGGTAAAGGTGGTTCGACATAGTCGAGATCCGTGGAGGCGATTCTGATTCCACAAGGGGAACAACCAGGAATGGCTTATCCAAGGAAGAAATCTCTTTGGGAACTAATAAAACAAACAAACTCATATCAGTACGACAAACTGTTGAGTGTGGAGACAGCCACACCAGACCATGGTCGGGCGCCCGGACGTTCTGATGGCCGGGTGCCCGATATTCATACTTTTTCATCATCAGCCCGCTGGACTGTTTTGTGAGCAGCCGGGCGCCTGACGGTCAAAGTGATCGGGCGCCCGATAATACCCTGAATTAAGTCTTTTATTGCTTGACATATTTTTTAATGGTTGGGCGCTCGACCCAGTTATGACCGGGCGCTCGACCGGCCGCGGACTTAAAGTGCGGGTTTCCTATTTAGTGTTTTAATTGCGAGGTTTACTACATAAAGGGGTGTAAACCGGGTTAGACATGGGGATTAGGTTTGTGTGAGAGTTGGTTTGGGAGCATAGGAGAAGGTAAGTGTATTGCTTGTAACTTCGTTCTTCTTCATAGTGAAGTTTGCACCCATGGTTTTTTACCCTTGTTGGGGTTTTTCCACGTAAAATTCTGTCTTGTGGATTGTTGGTTTGTGTGATTCTACTTCTAGTTATTATTTTCTTCCTGTTTATCGTTTGTGGGTGAGACCGGAGATTGGATCTCGGTTCACCAGCATTGTTGGTGTGCTGCGCAACAACTGGTATCAAAGCTATTGGTTTAGTTCAAGTGGGAGCGATGACGGAAGATGGGAAAACTAGAATTGAGAAGTTTGACGGTTCAAACTTTGCCTTCTGAAAGATGCAGATGGAGGATTATCTGTATCAG
This sequence comes from Liriodendron chinense, assembly GCA_003013855.2. NCBI lineage: Eukaryota > Viridiplantae > Streptophyta > Magnoliopsida > Magnoliales > Magnoliaceae > Liriodendron > Liriodendron chinense. Next base: position 1,368,119 of record PVNU02000998.1, read on the forward strand.
GAAGACCTCTACATTTCTCTAGGAGGAAAAGAGAAGAAACCAGAGAAGATGACAGATGATGAATGAGCTTTAGTGGATCAGAAGGCTTTAGGAACGATCCGACTCTCTTTGTCTTAGAGCGTCGCCTTCAACATATCCAAAGTAAAGACCACAAAAGAATTAATGCAGGCTTTGCCTACGATGTATGAAAAACCCTAGGTATCCAATAAGGTTATCTTATGAAACGGCTATTTAACATGAAGATGTCAGATGGTGGGGGCGTGGCTGAACATCTAAACGAGTTCAATACAATCACGAGCCAATTGGAATCCGTTGGCATCACTTTTGATGATGAGGTCAGGGCACTATTGATCTTGTCCAGTTTACCAGACAGTTGGGATGGTTTGGTGATTGCCGTGAGCAATTCTTCAGGATCTACGAAGTTGAAATTCGATGATGTGGCCGGTCTAATTCTAAGCTGAAGAATCCAGAAGGAAGGCATCGGGAACTTCAGGGGATTCAGGAAATGCTCTAAACGTTGAAGGAAGAGGAGATCTTCGAACAAATGAAGCAATAAACGCGGGCGTTCTAAGTCGAGGAATAAGTCTAAGGGACCGAAAGACAAGGACGGGTGTTAGCATTGCGGGAAGAAGGGACACATGAAGAGTGATTGTAGGGCGCTTAAGAAACAAGAAGGAAGCTCTCAAGGTGGGAAGGATTCAGTGAATCTATCTGAGGAGAGTGACACAGAGGCGTTGATCTTGTCTCTTGATGCGCGTAATGAGTCTTGGGTTATAGACTCAGGTGCTTCGTTTCATGCCACTTCATCAAAAGAAGTTCTTCGTGATTATGTGTCAGGTAACTTTGGAAGAGTTTACCTGAGTGATGATGAGCCATGCAGTATTATTGGCAAGGGAGACGTTCACCTAAGTCAGAAAGACGGAACGGTCTTGAAGCTGAAGGATGTCAGACATGTACCGAGTTTAAGACGAAATTTGATCTCAGTGGGGGCAGTTGGCCGATACCGGATATGTGACGACATTTACGAGCGATGCATGGAAGGTCACAAAAGGTGCCTTGGTAATATCTCGAGGCAAGAAGGAATGTACCTTATACGTGACTTCCGGATCGTATAGTTCACTCGCAGTCGCATCAACTGGAGTGAATGAGCAGTTATGGCATCAGAGGTTGGGACATATGAGTGAGAAGGGGATGAAAGTGCTATTGTCAAAGGGGAAGCTACCAGGGTTGAAGGCAATCGATCTGGAATTCTGCGAGGATTGTGTGTATGGCAAGCAGAAGAGAGTCAGCTTCAAGAAGACAGGACGCGCTCCAAAAACACATCTATTGGAGCTTGTACACACTGATGTGTGGGGACCGGCACAGGTATCATCTCTTGGTGGCTCACGTTACTTTGTTTCTTTTATTGATGATGCTAGTAGAAAACTATGGGTCTACTTTTTAAAACACAAATCAGATGTATTCGATGTATTTAAGAAGTGGAAAGTTATGGTAGAAAATGAGACCGGTAAAACTGTGAAGTCTCTCAGATTAGATAATGGGGGAGAATACTGTGACAAGAGATTTGAAGAGTCAAACATCAGAAAATGATTCCAGGGACACCGCAGCAGAACGGTGTGGCTGAGTGCATTAACAGGACCATCCTTGAGAGCATTAACAAGACTATCCTTGAGCGCGCTAAGAGCATGAAGCTACATGCAGGGTTGCCCAAGACCTTTTGGGTAGATGCTGTGAATACTGCCATATATCTCATAAATAGAAGTCCCTCAGCACCATTGGATGGTGGGCTACCAGAAGAAACGTGGACTGGAAAAGAGGTGAACCATGTACATCTCAGAGTGTTTGGTTGCATTTCTTATGTTCACATTGAGGCAGAGCACAAAAACAAGCTGGATGCGAAGTCCAGGAGGTGCACGTTTATAGGTTACGGGCATAATGATTTTGGCTACCGGTTTTGGGATATTGAGAACCGAAAAATCATCAGAAGCAAGGACGTAGTCTTCAATGAAAAAGTGATGCATAAGGACAGTGTGCAGCAAAAGCAGAACAAGTCCGATGAGAAGGAATTCGTAGAGTTGGAAGAGTTATCGGACACGGGTGTTACAGTGCCACAGGATGAGCATGCACAGGAGCATGATGAGGCAGAGCCACAGACACCGGTTGTGAGGAGGTCTACTCGGGAGAGGAGACCCAAGGTCCGATACTCACCCTCCTTACATTATCTACTGCTGACAGATAATGGTGAGCCAAAGTGTTTTGAAGAGGCGTTACAGTCAGATATACGGGTTAAGTGGGAGCAAGCCATGGAAGATGAGATGGACTCTCTTAAGTCTAATCGTACGTGGGAGCTAGTCACTCTACCCAAGGGTAAGAAAGCTCTTCATAACAAGTGGGTTTACAGACTGAAGGAGGAGCATGATGGTTCGAAACGGTACAAGGCTAGACTGGTTATGAAAGAGTTCCAACAAAAGGCAGGTATCGATTTCACAGAATATTTTCACCTGTGGTGAAGATGTCTACGATTCGCATGGTCTTGAGTATAGTGGCTATAAATGACTTACATTTAGAGCAGCTAGATGTTAAGATAGCCTTTCTTCATGGAGACCTTGAAGAAGAGATATATATGCATCAGCCGACAGGATACGTGGCATCAGGAAAGGAGAACAAGGTGTGTAGACTGAAGAAGAGTCTATATAGTTTGAAGCAGGCTCCGAGGTAGTGGTACAAGAAGTTCGACAGTTTCATGTCGAGAAACGGGTACAGGAGATGTCATGCATACCACTATTGTTACTTGAAGAAGTTTGATACGTCATACATCATTCTTCTTCTGTATGTTGATGATATGCTTGTGGCCGGATCAAGCATGAAGGACATCTTAGATCTCAAAAGATAACTGTCTAAAGAGTTTGCCATGAAGGATTTAGGAACTGCAAAACAAATCCTAGGCATGAGGATAAAGCGTGACAGGAAAAACAAGAAGCTAGTTTTATCACAGGCAGAGTACATAGCCAAGGTACTTGATCGATTCAACATGGGAGGTGCTAAGTCGGTTAGCACTCAATTAGCCAACCACTTCAAGCTTTCTAAGGAGCAAAGAGCTGAAACGAAGGAGGAACGGGACTACATGGCTAAAGTCCCTTACGCGTCAGCTATAGGGAGCCTCATGTATGCTATGGTTAGCACAAGGCCAGATATTGCTCAAGCAGTGGGAGTTGTTAGCAGGTATATGAACAACCCCGGGAAGGAACATTGGGAAGCCGTGAAGTGGATCCTCAGATACTTAGTAGGTACTGTAGATGTAGGGTTGTGTTATAGAGGATCGAAATCAAGCTACAAGGCTACGTCGACTTAGATTTGGCAGGGGATATCGACGCAGAAGGAGCACTACTAGGGTATGTCTTTACCCTTGGTAGTGCTGTAGTCAGTTAGATCTCTCAGTTACAGAAGATAGTATCCATCAGTACAATGGAAGCAGAATATGTTGCAGCTACAGAAGTGTGCAAGGAGATGGTATGGATGCAAGGTTTTATGGAAGAGTTGGGGAAGAAGTAAGCAGATTGCAAGCTGTACAGTAACAGTCAGAGTGCAATACACTTGGCTAAGAATTCAGCCTTTCATTCGAGGACTAAGCATATTGACATCAGATATCACTTCATACGTTCGTTACTGGAAGATGGATCGATTGCTTTGGAGAAGATTCATACAAGTGAGAATCCTGTAGATATGTTGACCAAGGCGGTCACACGGGACAAGCTGAAGCTTTGTTCAGTTTTAATTGGTCTTCAGGCTTGAAGACTGGGAGGTGGTGCACTCCGGATGTAGAAGACGAAGGATCATGTGGTGATGTGTTTCCAAGTGGGAGATTGTTAAGTGTGGAGACAGCCGCACCAGACCATGGCCGGGCGCCCGATATTCATACTTTTTCATCATCAGCCCGCTGGACTATTTTGTGAGCAGCCGGGCGCTCGGCGGTCAAACTGACCGGGTGCCCGATAATACCATGAATTAAGTCTTTTGTTGCTGGACATATTTTGTAATGGCCGGGCGCTCGACCCAGTTATGACCGGGCGCCCGACCGGCCGCGGACTTAAAGTGTGGGTTTCCTATTTAGTGTTCTAATTGTGAGGTTTACTATATAAAGGGGTGTAAACTGGGATTAGACATATGGATTAGGTTTTCTATATGTCCAAGGTGAGAAAAAGGCGAGAGGATTAACAAAATGGCCATCTCTGTGCATGGGAGCATAGGAGAAGGTAAGTGTATTGCTTGTAACTTCGTTATTCTTCATAGTAAAGTTTGCACCCGTGGGTTTTTACCCTTGTTGGGGTTTTCCACGTAAAATTCTGTCTTGTGGATTGTTGGTTTGTGTGATTTTACTTCTAGTTATTATTTTCTTCCTGTTTATCGTTTGTGGGTGAGACCAGAGATTGGATCTCGGTTCACCGACGTTGTTGGCGTGCTGCGCAACACAAACGTCCTACATAACTTGCAGAGGAGAAAGGAAAAAGGATCACCTACTGTCTTTGTTCCAGTTCTACCACGTCTACCGGTGGGCGCTGGAGGAATGACAGGAATGGTTGAACCGACTGTTGGAGCAGAAAGACTAACACTTGTTGTTGGCAAGGAGGAAAGTTGACTCGATGAATATCTTTTCAGAGGCCTAGGGGCAGTCGCCTTTCGTCTCTTTGGAGATGGAGGAATAGACTCAATCACTGGAATGGTTGTATGAGCGGTTCAGGTGGCTTGAGCTGAATTCTTCGACCGGGTAACTGCTTGGCTAGTCGCAGTTGATTGTTATTTTGATGCATCTGTCGAGGAGGTTTTCTTTTCAGTTGTTGTCTTCTCGATTCTAGGGCACAAATGACGGACAAGTGCTTCCTTGGGCTCACTGACTATCGAATGATACTATCCTCCCACCATATGCTGAACGATTGTAATCGCTGAGGGCAGTTGACAAGCACAGAGGGTCAAAGGAAAATTAAATTTCCCCAAAACTACTGTGAAGGACCCGGTATCCAGCTATTGAAGCGACTGTAGTTCGATAGAAAGGAAGTTGATTTACTGATGTCTGAGAAAAAAGGAACGAGAATGCATAGCGCAAATCTAAATTGACATGCCAGGAGGTTTGGGCAATACTGTTCGATCCTTGGGTTTGGCATTAATCCCTGACTCAATAGTGCCATCGTAAGGCAAATTTATGCAGATTAGGTAACTTTTCCATGTCAAATCTTTGCGCCTTGCGAAGATTACATCATCGATCTCGTATTCTCCGGTGAACCAAGCAGGACCGAATTCCTTATTGCTGAAAGGGGTAAATTCTTGGTTTGAGTGATCAATGGTAAGAGACAAAAAGATATCCAAATAGTACTCACTAGAATTGTTTGCTCGTTCATACTTCAAGTTCCTGTGACCGAATGAGGAAAGGGAATCTGATGGAGGAACTGGTAGTAATGACGACTGAGAGAAAATACTCAGTTAACCACATTTGGATGAACCAAATGGGTCCTCCGCTTGAGTAAAAACCTTTAGAAGTTGCGTTGGCCATGCATCAATGAACATGATTGAGGAAAAAGAGAGCAAGAGTAAGCTGACGGCCACTTTACAGAGCTTCAACCAATTATATATATTCTTTTGTGACCTATGAAGAGCTCACGTAGAATACAAAACAGTAGAGCCATACCACATTTGGATAGAACAGAAAGCCGAGTATGATCTCTCTGTCTTATCAGGGAATTCAAAAGTATACAATTCTTGTTGAGCGAAGCTTGGATAGACTGGCTCTCCAAAAGGGAATAGACGGGTGAAGGCATATACATCTATGATGGTAGGACTCATGGGTCCATAGTCGAAATGGAAAATATTGGTAGAATGACTCCAAAATGGCAATGCTGTAGTCAATATAGACATATCTATTACTTGGTCTTATAATGAAAGGGTAATACAATCATATATGCTGATGCATTTTCAGGTCTCTCCATGTTACTGCGAAACCCTATCAAGCCATTCTAGTCATCTGTCTACTTGTCTCGGCCAGGCTTTGGGAGATTTGGAAGAATTATTGGGATTTAGAAGTATGTTGGATTGAATGACGAGCTTTTCACCTATACATAAAGGGAAAAACAACCTTATTGGTGATAGCCGCTCATGATCGATCGAGGAATCAAAGGCCGGGCCTAGTGCTAGATAAGATAGGTTCTGATCAATCGGAACAGAATAGATGATTTCTTCTATGATCTTTGAGCACATCCATTCCAATTCTTTAACGAAGTGGTGTTGGTGGTAATTAAGCAAGAGCGGAAGAGGTTGAAGCAACCATGGAGAATCAGAAAAGATTTTGTAAGAAGAAGACGAATAGCATGGAAGCTAGAGAGAATAACTGAAAATCATTTACGACAGGCGTATATATATCAGATGGAGATATGAGCATTAATGACGGAATGATGAAAACTCCTCGTACGAAATGTTCATTTAAGGAAAGGGCTACTTGTCACATCTACAACCGAGAGAAGGTAACCGAACTGTCGTTTGGTTTTCATCTCGACCATGCGAAGGCAATAGGTTGTTGACACTGTGGAACAACGGTGTGGCTACGTTTCTGACAAAATCTCTAATCAATGTCGCACTCACCTTTTGATCAAAGGCGAGACGACGTGGGGGGCAATGTGATACCCTATTTCTGACCAGGCTAAAAAAGGCATATGGGAAAAGGACACGTGGCGTTGCAGGAGAATGGTGCAACTCATGTGCGATCTTTAAGGTCGCAGCAAGTGGGGTTGCCAAAACGACAAGTGGTGATTGGCTACTAGAACACGTCATTTTGGAAATGAAGTTGTTGAAGTAGGTGCGGTCAAGAAGTGTTGATGAATTTGAAGCATTGCAGTGAAGGTGAAAGGTCTCAGGAAGGTTCAGGAATCTGAAAATCAGTAACAGTCAGAGTAGAGAGGCGATCTAGATGATTCTAATAAGTCTATAAATAAAAGGTGAAATCAACAGAGGAAGGCGTCTCACACCAAATCAAACAACAAACTCTATTTATCTTTCCTTAGCTTATCTTTAGCGTAATCCATAATCTAGAAGTAGTTGTAATCTCTCATCCATGCTCGCTGGGCAATATATCTCAATACAATCAGTTCTCTTTTTGCAGAATTATTTGTTCGACAGTCGATCGGTTTGACCGCCTGTCGTTGTTATTGGTCCTATATCTATAGAAAGTCCTTCCTAATGAAAGGCAAGGTGCAACCCATTTTTGGAGTATGAACCCTACCCTCTGTCAACTGTTTGATCTCTTAAACTCATTAAGTGAGTGACTCAACAGGTGACCGACCTCTACTGGCTTTGGTCATATACGATAAAGCACAGTGTATCTACCTATTTCTTCGCTTAGGGTCGAAGTTGAACCAGTTGGGATTGAGCTGAGTGGGAGGCGTTGATTCAATCGAGCACCAACGTAATCATTGTGCAATAATTTTGTTAATCTCGTCAAATGCAATTCAGTACCATTTAATCCTGCCGGTCAAACAGGCCCTCAGGTCATGGTAGAATGCAGATGCAGCTATGATAGCATGCACTAATTGGAATATGCATGTTAACAATCTCGGTGGGTTGATCCTCTTATCAGGCAATCCTGATCATTTATATGCCTTTCCTCGAAGAATCAGGCCCATCTAATAATGAGATGGGCACACCTGCCTAAAAATGTGGAGACACTCAATTCTATCAATCTTTCATTTTCACGTAAACATCTGGCTGGACCTGACTTGTGAGGCAAGGCATGTGCTAGCTAGATCGATGATGACTATTTTGATGACCTGACTTACATAAGTCAAGGCATGTGCTAGCTACATGGTGACTACTCTACTGACCTGACTTGTAAGGCAAGGCATCTGCAAAATGGTGACTACTCTGATAATTGGCTCCTGTATTTTACAATTGTGACTCTTAAAGTTCTATGGGCCCACAATGTCATGCATGTAACATCCACTTTGTCCATCAAGTTATGTCCTAGATTTGGTCATACACCGGCTTTGGTCATATACAGGTCAAGCACATGTATCTACCTATTTCTTCGCTTGGGGTCGAAGTTGAACCAGTTGGGATTGAGCTGAGCGGGAGGCGTTGATTCGACCGAGCACCAATGCAATCATTGTGCAATAATTGTGTTAATCTCGTCGAATGCAATTCAATACCATTTAATCCCGCCGGCCAAACAGGCCCTCAGGTCATGGTAGAATGCAGACACAGCTATGATAGCAAGCACTAATTGGAATATGCATATTAACAATCTTAGTGAGATTGATCCTCTCATCATGCAATCCTGACCATTTATAAGCCTTTCCTCGAAGAATCAGGCCCATCTAATAATGAGATGGGCACACTTGCCTAAAAATGTGGAGACACTCAATTCTATCGGTCTTTCTTTTTCACATAAACATCTGGTTGGACCTGACTTGTGAGGCAAGGCATGTGCTAGCTAGATCAATGATGACTACTATGATGACCTGACTTAAATAAGTCTAGGCATGTGCTAACTACATGGTGACTACTCTGATGACTTGACTTGTAAGGCAAGGCATCTGCAACGTGGTGACTACTCTAATAATTGGCTCATGTATTTTACACTTGTGACTCTTAAAGTTCTATGGGCCCACAATGTCATGTATGTAACATCCACTTTGTCCATCAAGTTATGTCCTAGATTTGGTCATACACTGGCTTTGGTCATATACGGTCAAGCACAATGTATCTACCTACTTCTTCGCTTGGGGTCAAAGTTGAACCAGTTGGGATTGAGCTGAGCGGGAGGCGTTGATTCGATTGAGCACCAACGCAATCATTGTGCAATAATTGTGTTAATCTCGTCAAATGCAATTTGGTACCATTTAATCCCGCCGGCCAAACAGGCCCTCAAGTCATGGTAGAACGCAGACACAGCTATGATAGCATGCACTAATTGGAATATGCATGTTAACAATCTCGGTGGAATTGATCCTCTCATCAGGCAATCCTGACCATTTATATGCCTTTCCTCGAAGAATCAGGCCCATCTAATAATGAGATGGGCACACCTGCCTAAAAATGTGGAGACACTCAATTCTATCAATCTTTCATTTTCACGTAAACATCTGGCTGGACCTGACTTGTGAGGCAAGGCATGTGCTAGCTAGATCGATGATGACTATTTTGATGACCTGACTTACATAAGTCAAGGCATGTGCTAGCTACATGGTGACTACTCTGCTGACCTGACTTGTAAGGCAAGGCATCTTCAAAATGGTGACTACTCTAATAATTGGCTCCTGCATTTTACAATTGTGACTTTTAAAGTTCTATGGGCCCACAATGTCATGCATGTAACATCCACTTTGTCCATCAAGTTATGTCCTAGATTTGGTCATACATTGGCTTTGGTCATATACGGTCAAGCACATGTATCTACCTATTTCTTCGCTTGGGGTCGAAGTTGAACCAGTTGGGATTGAGCTGAGCGGGAGGCGTTGATTCGATCGAGCACCAATGCAATCATTGTGCAATAATTGTGTTAATCTCGTCGAATGCAATTCGGTACCATTTAAGAGTATATTTTTTCCTGAGAGAAAACAGTAAACAAGAAGCTTTAGCGTTAACAAAATATTTTAATAGACTCAAATCTTTAAAGTAAAAAAATCTTACTCAAATAGAAATTTAATTCAGATATCCCACTAGCATTGTCGCATGTAACAATAATATCATCTACATACACACTAATAATATAATATCTTAGACACGCAATTTAATAAATACTGAGATGTCTGACTAAGTACGAGCAAATTCAATACCAATTAACACCCCACTAAATTTCTCAAAACAGGTGTGAGGGCCTGCTTCAAACCATATATCGTCATTTTAAGACAACAAATTAACCATCTTTTCCTCTCCCTTTCAAGAAAACCAAGAGGAATAAGCATATAAATTTTCTTATTCAAATCACCATTAAAAGGTATTCTTAACATCAAATTGGTGCAATGGTCAATTTAGATTAGCATCAAGAGATAATAATACAGACTGAGTTTATCTTAACTACAGGAGTAAAGGTCTTAGTGTAATCTTCACCATATGGCCAGTGTAAAGCCTTTAGCAACTAAGGGAACTTTATATCTGGCTATACTACCATCAGGGTGGTATATAAGGTTATATACCCAATGACAACCTATTAGAATCTTCTTAACAAGTAAAGTAGTCATTTTTCATGTATGATTCTTCTTAAGAGCAGCCATCTCCTCCTCCATAGCCTGATGCCATGAAAATAAATAAAAGTCTTCTTATAATTTTTTTATATAGTAGAAAAAGAACATCTAAAAGTAGAAATAAAAGACTTATATTTAAGAGACAATGAATAATATAAAATAAAATTTTGAATAGGATGAGTAGTACATCATTTTTTAGCTTTCTTAATAACAATAAACATATTCAATGATGAATTTAAATATAGATAGATAAGAATAAATGGACAAACATGTAAAAATATAATAATTACTTAAATTTAAAGGAGCCTACTTTGTGGTGGACTATGAAAAAAGAGATGGCAGAATATTCCTTTTTTCATATATCTTCAAACATGATTTATTCATATCTAATTTAGTTAACAAAGAATTAAAAAAACCACATTATCTGTATCATTATTAAATGGAGCACATGCCCCTAGAATTTATTAAGGTCAAACACAAGTACAAGAAGAACCATAAAATATTGTTCTTCATTCTCTTTAGAAAAATATAAACCGTTTAAAAAAAAATAACATCCATTGAAATGTAATGATTTTGTTTATTGATTTGATTAAAATACTTATACCCATTTTGAGAAGCTGGATATCACAAGAAAATAGATTTGATAGCTCGATCTAACAATTTATTTCGATAAGGGTCATTATTATAAACATGACAAACACAACAAAAAATTGCAATAAAATTTTAAAAATAGAATAGAATGTTAAGAAATATTGAATAAGAGACCTACCTTTAAGAACTCTAGTAGGTAAATGATTAATTAAATAGCATGCAGTAAGAATAACATTTGATTAAAAAACTTGATAACAAACATACCAGTAAGAAGAGCACAAGTAATTTTTAAGACATATTTTTTCTTTCAACGATACCATTTTATTCTAGGATATACATACAAGTTGATTAAGACTATATATGAGAAAGATATTTCTTTACTTTATCGATATATAAGGTTTATATATTTATATTAAACTAATTTTTAACCAAAAACATTAAACACTTAGAAAATTAAACCAACCTCATTGCTATTTTTTATTAAATAAATCTATGTCATACAAGAAGCATCGCCAATAAAGGAGACAACATATTTAAATCCATTAGCATTAATTGGAATTGGACCTCATACATCAGAATGAATTAACAAAAATATTATTTATCTTTCTTTCTACGGAGGAATAAGCCGACTTATAATGTTTAACTCAAACAAAATTCTCACGTTAAAAAATCTTAATGCCCCAAACTCAACTAACTAATGCAACAAAAATTTTAAAATTGAATTAGTAGGATGACCATAACAACAATGCCAAAGATATGTTAGTGCCCTTATTTGTGCACCTTGTTTGTCAATTATGTAATTTTGTGTGTCAGTCAGTCAGTTGAGCCCAAAGAAAATGAAGATCGAAGATGCAAGCTGACGAGAAGCATCAAGGAGAACAAAACAGGTATATGAATTTCCTTGGCAACCCTAACCCTTGAGCTAAAACAACAATTACATTAGCCTCTTGATGTCTTTTCCCAATTGGCGAACCTCATCATCTTATAACCTTAGAAGTCCCAAGAGATTCATTCTGTATAAAGCTATAGAGGTATATGGTTTAATGCGAACAAAACTACCTAAAAACAACAGATCCAATGACTGACCGAAGTTGGAAGGCGACCGGTCAAATTTATGGTCGACCGATTGCAAAATGTAAAAATTGTCCAGCAGCAAAAAAGTCATTGTTAGACCGCCCAGAAAGTTTCTGTTTGAAACAGAATTTTGAGGGACCATCCGACCTTTTTGTAGGACCATCCAACAGGTCCATTTTCTAGCCGTTGGAACTCTATTTCTATATATTTGTGGCTTGTTCCTTTTTCCTGGTAGATGGTTTTTCAGCCCTTGTTTGTCCCATACATTTGTAGATCTTTTATAGGCTAAAATCATTGAGATTATGTATTTCTCAAGAGTTAATCACTTGTTTAGAGCATTTAATGCTTATTATTGGAGTATGCTTAATTTCTTTTAATCCCTAGGCTTTGGACCTTCTTTTCATAGTTAAATCTGTGTTCCTAAACAGCCTTAGGTGTTTATTTTTTGTGAATCCTTTCCAAATAGTTAAATCCTTTAAAAAGGATCACTATTGATTAGGTCAGAGCTTAGACCTTGTTCTCTAAACCTAATAGCTTGGATTTCTCTTACCCTGTAGTAAAAAGCTTTTAGAGAAAACCATTCTTTTCCTCTAGCATTGGTCACTCAAGAGCATCATCACCAACTCCAGGCGACGATTCGAGGGAACAATTGAGGAGCTACTTATTCGGCAACCACTACGTGAAAACGGGTTAAAAATGATGGCACATGGCCGTCGTTTTTTCAATAATTTGATGGACCTTGGCAACGTTTTTACACGTCGAATTTTTAGTTGCTGAAAATCATTTTCGACGGCCAAAGCTCGACGAATAATATTCGACGAAAGTTGTAAAATGTCGAATAATCTATCAAATTTTAAGTTGGTCCTCTTCATTTTCTGCGGCCGAGGCCGTTGAGTTTAGCTGTCGTTTTAATACTAATTATAACCATCGTTTATTATAAACGGCGGTCTTAGCTGCCGTATTTTTTTTTTTTAAAACGACGGCTAGAGCCGCCGAATTTACAAAAAAAATAAAAAAAAATATCCGTTTATTGGTGCCTTAGGGCATCTGGCTGAGCCCGAAACCTGATAAACACATACATTCCAATCCAAATTCACATTCATTCCAATGACTTTCTTTACTTATAGCGACCAAAAGTATTAGTGTGTTCAATTAATTTGTTAGATAGCAGCCAAATTAGAATATATAGGACTAACTTATCATGGAGATAGTTTCATGGTAAAACCTAATAAACATAAATTAGCAGCACACTGAGACAATCCTATTGCTTTTGCATTCCCTTTTTCCCATTCACAACCCATTGCAACTGTCTTTTTGCATTCACAGAAATTGTACTATCCATCAGAGACGAAAAATAAAATCCTCAGCTTACATTACATAAATATCAAATCAAATATTACCTTTTCAGTGGAAAGGTTTTCTTTAATTTCTTTAGACGTACAAATAGCAAAGGACACCCTCCTCTTCACACCAACTGTCTCTTACAAACACTGTGTGAAAAAGTAAAATGAAAAAGTAGAGGATCAAGCATTGATGGTACTAACAGTACATCAACACATTTTTTTTATATTTAAAGCCAAACTTTAGGATCACCTTTTAAAATGTGCCAATGGAAATATTTTACATTAGTTTCAATGAAACTAAGTTTACCAAAGGAAACACCATTAAGTCACACCTTGCGAGGCTAGCTGCACGAAGAATGCACTCTTTATGTTGGTTAAACAAATATAGAAGTCGAGCACAACTCTGATAAAAAATAAAAGTCAGGCACAGATAACAAAACTCACAATTTGTAGTAAGTAGACAATACGAAGAAAATATCAATATTAATATCACAATTTGTAGTAATAAAAATCACAATTCAACCTCAAAACAAAGAACAGTAAAATGACAAGATATAATACTTGAAACATTCAACCAGAAGAAACAGTTCAAAGATAGATAACAACTTAATACCGGCCTTCCATACTTGGTTGAGGGCAAGAGTAACCTGCCTCAAACATTGAGAGTGTGCCATTGTGGTAGATCTCATCACCTGGGGATGCTTGAGATCACATTTCATCTACATAGGAAAATCATTTTTTGTTAAGAATAAACTCCCTTGTGATAGCCAAATGGTCAAATACCCCAAGATTTAAAAAAGAACAAAGAGACTCAATAATCCCATTATCTTTGGTATGACGAGGATCCCCTAGAAGCAAACTCTTGTTATGTGAGTATGACAATGATTAGGTAAACAAAATGTGAGAACAACCACTTAGGTCCTAAACTCCTAATTAATACTCAAACATAAAATAGAAGAAATTCAGGCTAGATGCTCTTACACATACTTAACTACAATAACAGATGTGCTAATTTCTTTCAGTGTATGTAAATTAACGAAGCCAAAATCATCATTCTCATGAGTTTGATTGTTTGGAACACACATTGGCATCTTGAGACTTTAGAAGCATAATTCATTTAATAGAGACTATATTTAACAGAGACTAGTTCACTTGGCACCAACTAACATCAGCAATCATACTTAGATGCTAACTATTAGTGAGAAATATATGATCTAGTTCACATGCTAACAGATGTGGTGTCAAGCCTAATGCTCTCAATTCCCACACACTGTTGGGTAGGCTTTGTTTTTTAGACAAACAGAAAGAAGAAAGAAGATGTGATCTAGTAAGTAAAAGGCATGGTTAAAGAACATGACATCCACTGTTGGTTATCATTGCAGAGTAAATCCAAAATAGCAGACAAATAAACAATGATTCCTTGAAGCCTCCAATAGGACCACTAAACATTTAAAGTAAAAATCAAGGTAAGAAAAATTACTTGTTCACCGACTACATCCAATACTGGTATCAAGCTCACATGAATGAGGCAGAAGTTGTTTTGTCCTAAGAAAATGCATTAAGTAAAAAGGATGGTTATGGTGATATAAGACAGTATAATTGCTAATCTAGAAACAAGATACATGAAACACAAACGATATTTGTATAGTCCTCATGCTCAAGCAATGTTAAAAACCTCGAACCTCAAAAACTAGCTCTTTGTAAGTTATTGATAATTTGAGAAGAGGCAAGAGGAAATAGAAACAGGTCCAAATACCATATTTGATTATCTTTGCATGTGCATCCATAAGCAAGAAGACCCATTTGCAAAACTCAGCAATATAGTCCTAGAAATGCTTCTATAGTTTTTTTTTCAAAAAACCTCAAACGTCACTTTTAAAAGCTTACTTTCACATATACTAAATAAAACTCATTTCCAGAAATCATCAACGGATTACAAAAAACGATTCTAAAACTCCCCTGACAAACCTCAACTATCACTTTTCATCAGTAGCAAAAGAAAAGAAATCAATGTTTGTGGGTTTTTCATGCATCCATAAACATAACCACATTTGCATGAATCAGGATTTCAATTGAAGAACAGCTTCTGTCACCCTCTAAAAGTACCATCAAATGCCACTTTCCATCGCTAAAGAAAACAAAGAAGCTACTGATTTCAGGCTTTTTCATACATTTCTAAATCAAACATAGTTGCAGAAATCCACTATGCACCTGATACATATAGAGTTCTCTACGCAAAATATAAGTAGAATGGGAAATTAAAGAACAAAATTACCAAATTGGTTGCCATTACATGAGAAGGCTATGTATAATGCTTGATCGACAATGATAGAGATGGCACCCACCTTTCAATAATACAAGTTATCGATCTGGTGGGACTTTCATCATTGGATGGGACATGCACAATGCCTCCATAGTCTTGTCCTCTATGGAAATGAGCAATAACAACCAATGGATAAAATTTAACATGGTAACTTAAACGGTTAGGAGCGTTCGAGCAGGAGATATTTGAGATACCTCCCATCCATCATAGGACACACCATATGAATGGCTTGGATCACCAAAAAATCAACAACACTTACAGCATGTCTAAAACCTGAAAGGCTCAAGCAAACAATGTACATCTCCTCTTACAATAGTATGTGAAAAACAAGGTAAGATAAAAGAAACCCAAATCTCACATGTTTGATGACAACAACATAGGGCACAATCAAATCTAGAACAAAAAATGTCGAAAATCCTTTAGAAGATGCCATTGGGAGAAAACCCCATCACAAAACCCTAAATTCCAGCAGAAGCATGGGAAAAGGGCATGAATCAGGCTAAAAGCCGTAACCCTATGAGGGAAAGAGGGGGTAGGGAAGGGAATCGTGGGAAGGGGGATGAGAGAGAGAGAGAGAGAGAGAGAGAGAGAGAGAGAGAGAGGCGTTGAGTGTTTGGGGTTTTTCTTTAAGGTTGCGGGACCATCATGTATTCCTGATGCTCATTTCTTTCAATCGGTGGCAGCCACACAAAGCGTCAGCGATTATTCGATATGTCGTCAGTAAATGTCGGGTGCCGAAAACAATGGGCTGCAAATACCATTATTTCTTGTAATGAGAGACAGAGAGAGGCGGGTGATGCCGGCGAGGGCAGCCCGTCCTGCCCGACGGAGAGAGAGAGAGAGAGAGAGAGAGAGAGAGAGAGAGAGAGAGGGGTGCAAGGGCGGGGTGAGAGGGGGGGGGGGGGGGGGGGGGGGGGGGGTAGGTTTTATATTTATTTTGCCCTTTACAGGCAATATTCGACGGCCCTGGGCCGTCGTTTATTTCCGTCGTTTATTATCGCTTTTATATTCGACGGTTCAAAGATGTCGTTTATTAGTGCTTTTTTTATTAGTCGGCCATGGCCGACGAATTTTTTCTGCCAAAAATGTCTCATTTTCACGTAGTGAACGGGGCTCAATTTGACCAAGTAAGGGTTTAAATTTGTGAGTCCAAAGAGTTTTTTTAGTCTCCAAGGAGAGCCTCTGGCGGAATCATACACAACTTGTTCTTGAATTGGATAAGTGTAAGTCCTTGTATAAACCACCGACAGGTGCATGTAACGCCCCAGATTTTCGAGATTTATTTGAAATTTTTTTAAAATTCATTTTTAATTTATTTTTTATTAATTATCGTACATTTACTGTTGATTTGCAAATAGCGGAACATCCGTAGGAGATCCGATAGGGAACCCTTTACAAAAGTTGCTTAGAATAATCCCATAAACATCGTAGAAAGATCAGATTTCAAAAATCACGCACTTTTCAGATAATTACGAAAATGCCATTAGTTAAACTTAAGTTAAGATGTCATTTTTAAGTATTATAGTTTCTGACGATCACTTTCACGTAAAGCCCTGGATTTAAGCTTTTGGGCATATATTAACCATACACATCAAATTTCAGCCCTTAAATCATAGTAAAAGTGGTCCGATTGTCAAATTAGCCCCTTAACCCTTGATTTTCATGTCTATCGAGTGAGGAAAGTAGATGGTTAGTCGTAGTCGAATATTTCTCTTCATATGAGTGACTTGGATCATCTTTATCATAGACCAATAATGTGATTTGAGTGTCCCACCTTGATAAGCATCTTTCTTATGTGCGAAGTTATCCCGTTTTAGAAATTAATGAGTTACCAACTCTTTTTAAATCTGAACCTTTCAATTTACCCACTTCTCGCCATCAATCACTTCTCAAATTTGGACCACTTATTATACTCATATGACTACGAGTTTACACAAAGTTTGGACCCCAATCTATAATCCTACACCGTTGAACCACAAAGCCAACCCCTTCCTTTTCCGCTAAAAGTTGAAATTTCATATCTAGGCATTTCTCACCATCAATCAACCACTAAACTATGTACAATTGTTTGCCTATCATGACTACATATTTTTTCCAAAATTTGGGCCCTGATCATCAAGCAGTAGACTGTTAATTGAAATCAAGCCCATTTTACCACCCGTTAGGCCATTTTCAAGGATCGGCCAATCTAGAATGTAGATCATCAAGAAATTTACGTGTTTTGACTCTACTTTTTGAACTTGATAAGATGAACGGATTGAAATTAATCAAAGATCATTCGAATATTGAAATTTGAGAAACCCACCTCAAGAGGTTGTTACACAAGACCTCGCGTGCACATCCCTCTTCATATTTCTACTACGCACCTCCAAATCCTTCTCCTAACCCTAGCCTCCATGCCC
Source organism: Liriodendron chinense (assembly GCA_003013855.2). Lineage (NCBI taxonomy): Eukaryota > Viridiplantae > Streptophyta > Magnoliopsida > Magnoliales > Magnoliaceae > Liriodendron > Liriodendron chinense. The sequence continues at coordinate 1,386,075 of PVNU02000998.1, forward strand.
TAGAGAGAGAGAGAGAGAGAGAGAGAGAGAGAAGAGAGTTCTTTCTCATATTTTTCCAGCGGTTAGGATCTTCTACAACCCTCTTCTTCTAAGTCCATCATAAGGTGAGGATTTTCCTTCAAGCCTTTCATTAATAATACCACGATTATCATAAGTTTCTTCTGTGGCATGTGAAGTTATTTTGTTTTGAATTGCTTATCCATATAACATGAAGTTTGATGTGAGATTTGTAATGAATATCATTGTATGATGATGTGATTCCTTGTTTAGATTTTTTTTACTAAAAAGCATGTGTATTTGTGTTATTTTTTTGAAATCTATGCCCTTATTTTCTTAATTCATGTATTACAAGTAAGATTGATTTTCATATTGTGATATGAAATATGTGTATAGGATCATCATATAGAGATCCCATTATTGTATACTCTTTGTCCCTAAGTTGGTAAAATTATTCGTGTAGAGAGATGGAACCCGTGAGAGGTGTCCATGATGGAAGAATATATCTTGACTTAACTGAGAGAATGAAGTAATTGTTTATTAATGGATCCTTACATGTACATGATGCGTGATTGGATCCATTTACATTACATGAGTATTTTAATGAATTTGGTCATGATGTACAACATTGGCTTTTTGGGACATGATGAAATCATAAAACGGGACAATGAGTAAACATTAATGGTATACAAATTCTCATGAGCTGGGGTTGGTGCTATGGACACTAATCCCGTGCTGTCGGCCTATGCTGGGTTGCTTGCGACTCCCCATAGTGACCACTGAGTTTTATTTAAATCGGTTGTATGCGAAAATACTTAAATAAAGGTGAAACTAAAGTCATGCATTCACTTGGCTCCATGTGAGTGTACGGAATTGAGAATAGGCTAGAGCGTCCTACTTCTCACGTACAATGTCACGTGTAGATTTGGGCTATGAGCGTCTCGTTTCTCACGTGGTCGGGCAAAACTATGGGCTTGTGCGTCACAGGAACCTCTGGCGACTAGTGGCTAGCTGTGAAGTCGTAACAGAGAGTCTCCCACTTCATATATTGTGATTCTAGCCAGGGTGCCTTAGCCAGAGCATGCATTCCATGTATCGCATTAAAAAAGATTTTTAGTTGGTTATTTTGATTTGATTAAATGATAATATCCTACTTGCGTTTACTCTGTACCGTTATTATTACTATTGATTGTCTTGGTGGAAATATTCCCCACTATGATAGTGTTTAACGCTATCCCAAACACAATTTAGATGATGCAAGTGAAGATCCAGGTATTGAACCCGATTTTTAAGGAAAAACGTTCGATGGTTCGTACGATCATATGACAGATGACGATGTTAGAGAAACTTAGTTGGTGTTATCATTTATTAAATATTTCTTTTGAGTAGTTGATACATTTATGGAATTGTAATAAGTCTTCAAGAGAAGACATGATTTTGTATTTTAATTAATCAGTATGGATATTGGTTGGTTCTCTTATTTAAACATTGATGATGAAGTAGTAAGTTTGATAGAATAAGATGAACATTTGTTTCCGCCATTGTACTTGAATGCTATATTTTATTATTTGACAAATTAGTTATTCCATAAACTACTTGGGAATTCGGCCGTCGTGTTATACACGAGAGTCGAAAATCTCGGGTCATTATAGTGTAAAATGTGTTGTGCCCTCGTGTAGGACGTGTCCTGTGTGTAGGATGGTTGTAAGACCTTGAGTAGGCCACCGACGAGTGCAAAACGCGTAGACCTTGTGTAGGTTGTAAAGGTTAAGAGGTGAACCTATTTTAAAACCTCTGAGATAGTGAAATCTGATACACTCGAGGGAAGAGTGCGGCAACTGAAAGTGGAGTAGACTCATCGTCAAACCACTATACATCGTGTGCAATACGTGAATGCTATTTGTCTTTGGAATACTAATTGAATTATCTTATGAATGCTTAAATAAATTTTTCTTTAAGTGTTTGATGTATTGTTCACATGATATGTATCTTAACTCAATACATCTTGTATGAATTAAGTAGTTAAGATCATTTGCACATTATATACATTGCATTTGTAATTCACCGTTGCTAGCATCAGGATCCATTGGAACATTATTGATCATATCTTAGTGCTTATGTATCATGAGATAGATAGAGATTGAATGTTACATGTGCTTAACCATCTCATGTGTTGTTGAGACTAGGTTGAGGTTATGACTTGCTAGCCTAGTAATTGTGATGAAGGCTATCACATTAAAATCTCAACATTAGACTTTATAACATACATCTAATTAAGTCATTTCATTCATGACTAAATTCCTTGAGATACTCATTTGTAAATTCACTTGATTGTATAGTCTTGATTTGTATCTCATGGTTGGACCAAGATCTTTATAAGTATATTCCTTATTAGTCTTCTTTGTAGCTCTTGAAAAAGAGAAAGGACTTAATCATGTAGTTCTTGAGTGTCATTGTCTCTAGAGTAGCTTGTAGAGTTTTCATTTCACACTTATCTTCTCTTGGCTATCTCTATCTCTTGAGTAGGACTAAGTCTATTTTTTATTCATTGATTGCTAGTCCTTATTTAACGTGCGTAGCGACTTTCAATTTTAAATAGTCAAAAGAAATTGAAAATTCCTATTCACCCCCCTCTAAGACATTAGTCATACCTTCAAGCTCCACTTGTAGCGGTATAACCGCAATTTCAAGATAGAAGTTCTCCTTTTTTACATTATGACATTCATTAAATTGATTTGAAGGATTTGAATGAAAAATGTATAATCCATCTTTCTCAAGTCCACCACCAAGCAAGTTCTTCATCTTTAGATTTTAAACAACACAATGATTATAAAAAAAATGTTACACTATAATTAAATCATTCATAAACTAACTCATATATAATAAACTAAAAGCATTATGAACCAATGAAATAGAAGATAAAGAGAACGATGGTGAAGCAAAAACAGTACCAATTTTCCTAATGAGGGTTAAGGGTAATCTATTAACCTTATACAACCCAAATAAGGATTTGAGATAAACAAAGAATAAGAGGCAGCGGTACTTATTATATGATCCATAGGCCTTAAATCAATTATCCGTGGTTGAACGTGAAAGCAATGTAGATGAAAAAAAAATGATATTACATATTTTCAGCCAAATATATAGATGAAGAATCTTTATTCTATGTGATTTTCCTTAATAAAACATCTTACTCACTTTTTTAAGGATAAACTACATTCCTAACTAGTTGAACTACAAATGACGTTGCCAGAGGAGCCACCTCACAAACAGTACATGAAAAGTTTTTATTGTTTGTAGTACCTGAATTAGCATAACAAGCTTTAGGTGGTTTACCATGCAATACCCAACAATAATAAAATGTATGACCATATCGACCACAATAAGTATACAAAACAATCTGCATAACGACCATGATCCAAGAGAGACTTGGATGTCCATCACTCTCCCTTTTATCTATTAAGTGAATGAAAAATTACATAAATTATCCTTAGAGAAAATGGTAACAAAAAGTAACAAAAACAAAAGAGAACTAATAAAAGAAAAATAAGAGACCCATGACCTAAGTCATTGCAACGAGTGATTGATTCTCACTAATGCTAACTTTAATATATTGCTTGTTATTCTCTATTATAGAAAAATTTAATACCTTATGTACACCTTATATAATCTCTTAAATGGTTATAATATATGAACCTTTAATTACCAATTATTGTGATAAATCTTCCTTTTGAACCTTGCAATCTATTATGGTATCATAGCTTCCTTTCTTTTTCTTTCTTCTTCTTCTTAAAAAAAAGAAAAAAAAAAACATCTCATATCGGACTTCTCTCTTACATTCTTAACAACTCTCATATTGTTAGTGTTAAACTCGATCTAAATAAGGATCTCCTGTGAAAATTTCAGTTCTTACCGATCTTAAAGTGCAATGATCTCATCGACTTTATTGATAACATCATGTCCTTCAAAATTCATTTCCGTCATCACAAACGATAGCAATACCAAAATTCAAATCAATGATGTTTATCTTGCCTGACAAAAGTAAGATCAATTCCTTTTAAGCTATATTAATGCCACGCTGACAGAAGGCATATTTTCTCAAGTTGTTGGGTGTTTGACACTCGTGTTGTATGGATCACTCTTGAACATATGTTTTTATCATAATCATAAGCGCAAACAATGCAATTTTGAAGACAATTATAAACATTAAAAAAAAAGTCATACATCAATCATTTATTACCTTCATAAGTTCAAAATCATTGTTGATAAATTGGTTGTTATTGGCAAGCCAGTCGACAATTTTGATTTCGTCACTTACATTTTAGAAGGATTTGGTCTAGAATATGGCTCATTTATCACTTCCATCTCTTATAAAAAAAAACCATCAATTACAATAACTAAATTATATGGTTCTCAAATTACTAAAGAAATCAAGCTCAATATCTCATGTTTATCAAGTGCTACAAAACTAATCACTTTTGTTGTAAATCAATCTACCTCACAATATATTCGAGGCATCCATTTTGTTCGTGGTGTCTCCAATTCTGATTCTCATAGTCAAGGTCATGGAAGAGGATGCAATCAAAGTGGAGGTCATAATAATGAACAACAATATCATATCACATCTTTATTCCATCAGCCAATTTGCCAAATCTATAACAAGGCTGGGCATTTTTCCCTTGATTACTACTACCGCTGAGATCATGCATACCAATGTCGTGGACCCCCTCGCCAACTCAATGCTTTTCATACCGCACATCATGCTCAGCCCTCTCTACATGCACCACCTAATGATGTTGGGTACCCTGATTCCGGTGCCAATCAATACATCACCCATGATCTTTCTAACATCTCCCCATAGTAGGCCCGTTCATGTGGTTGTAGGTAATGGTGTTGCTATTAATATTACACACTATCAAAATGATTTTTTTTTAGGATGGATCAACAATCAAGGGTAAACCCCAAATGATGCCTATCTAGCTCATTGTTCAAACCCTTCCTAGTATAATAAATATACCATCCATTTCACATCCATTAATAAAATGGTTAAATTGTCCTAGCGATAATTTGGATCTTCCATCATGTGGGACCACATTTAATTATAGACCCCTCCTAAAAATCACTTTAATTAGATGATCCTAACCATCTAAACAATGTTTATAAAAATAGATCGTCAATCTGATTATAATAGAGGGCTGACCGTTAATTTGGACCATTTACATTGATTATATTTGAAAAGGTCCAATGAGTAATTGTAACGTCCCGGTTTTTTCAACACTCGGGTATTAAATGTAATCAGGTGTCACTATAAATTTTTGTGATTCACTTGGCCAACATATGCTCTTACACCCAAATCATGACTCGAAACACTTGAAAAGTATTTAGGAAAGCTCATTTCTGGAAATACAACATCAATAAAAACTTTATGGATTACTCAAATAGACAAATTAAACCATTTATCATTAAACTCAAAAATTTGAATCAACGGATCTACTGATTGTCAGGTCCATGATATCCAATATGTAAATCCGCTACTTGGTTACCCTAATCTTACACCCAACCATGTGATCTATTAATCTTGGACCAATATCTGAGAAAGCTACCATTGATTGATCCAAGTAATTGAATCATGATGAAGATCCATCTAAGACTACCATAACTATTGGCTTAAATCTTAATTATCCTAAGTCTAGGAGTTAAATTGACTAAACTACCCTTGCGACATAGAAACTATACTAACGAAATTAAACGTCTTTAGATAACAAATCAATGTACACCATCACCTTAATCTTGTGCCTATCGATGTGAGCTACAAGCCTAGTATCATGATCTATAAAACTCTATTCCTGAAATTACCTTAAATGTGGTCAAAATGTCAAAAAGAGCTCAAGACCACTCGTTGGTGGATAAACAATCATGAAATTATAGAAAGATATTCGCTTTAGTGGACTTGACACTACAAGAAAAATGACCTTTACCCAGGAAATTTTTACCGAGGAAACAAATTTCCTGGGTAATAATAGGTTTTTACCAGTGAAAATAAAATTTCACGTATACTCATTTGCTTTTACCAAGGAAACTTTTCCTTGGTAAAAGCGATAAATATCAACGAAATTAAAATTTCGTGGGTAAAGATGGAATTATTTCGTGGCTAAAAAAGATAGGTTTTAGCTTACCTTCACCAAGGAAAATATTCTTGGGTAAAAGCCCAAATTACCCAAGAATTTGTAATTTTCGTCGGTGAGTGTCCATTTTACCGAGGAAAGTTTTCCTGGGTAAAAGAAAAAAATTTGAAAAAATGAAGAAATTTGAAATTTTGAAAAAGTGATTTAGAAAGAAAATTGAGATTTTGAAAAGAAAATTGAGAAGTTTAAAATGTTGTGATTTCAATAAAAATAAATTCATCAGAAGTTAGAAAAAATTGACAATGTTTGAGAAAAATTCAAGTTTTGAAAATAAAAATTGACAATGTTTGAGAAAAATTCAGGTTTTGAAAAAAAATTGACAATGTTGTAAAATTGAGAAGTTTGAATGAAATTGATGAGTTTGAAAAGAAATTAGATTTTGAAACTATATATATATATATATATATATATATATATATATATATATATATATATATATATAGTTTTATAAAGAAATTAAGATTCTCTATTTGGAAAAAATGAGAACTTTGAAAAAAATGAAGAACCTTAATGATGTGTTTCATATCCATGTCATCCATCAATTTCTCCATTCCATTTTAAGACAGCGTACCAAAAATTGTACAGATCCATATCTAAGGTGGACCACATCATAAGAAATAATGGTAATTTATTGCTCACCCCAACCTATTCATAATGTCCTAGATTATTTGGATAAAAGGTGAATACATATATTAACTTAATCCAAAACATTTGTGTTCGACAAACAGTTTTAGAAATACTGACGAAATTCTAAATGGTCCACTAGCTATTTTCTATGGTATGGTCCAAAAGGAGATAGCAAAATGAACGGAGGGGCCACATACATCTGGATAATACACATACATCATGGTGGGGCCCACAGAGCACCGACCACTGGCCGGACGCGGATTAGCTACTGACAGGTTGGGTAGTTATCTTCACTACTGAAGTGACGTCACCAACTCTTGTGGGTCCCACTGTGATGTGTGTGTTGTATCCACACCGTCCATCCATTTTGAGAGATAATTTTATGGCATTATCCAAAGAATGAGGCAGGTCTCAAGCTTAACTGGACCTCACCAAAGAAAATAGTGGGGATTGATCTCCTACCATTAAAAACTTCTTAGGGGCCACAGAAGTTTTCGATCAAGCTGATATTTGTGTTTTCTCTTCTTCTATGTCTGTGTGAACGTATGAACAGGTTGGATCTAAAATAAACACCAGGGTGGGCCTTGGGAAGGTTTCAACGTTCGCGTCATTGTCTCCACTGTTTTCCTTGGTGAGGTCCACTTGAGCTTTGTATCTGTCTCAATGGGTGTACGGTGTGGATATAACATACACATCACGGTGGGGCCCACAACAGTTGGTGACTGCTCGTGGCAGTGTCAATAGCCAAACTGCGTCCCCAAATGAAATCCCATTTTCCCTCTTTCGCTCTCCCTCTAAAAAGAAACCCCTCTTTCGCTCTCCCTCTCAAAAACCTTTCGTTCTCTCTCCTCTCTCACTCCAGATCTCTCCCTCTCCCTCACCCTCGTAGCCATCGCTCCAAATCTCTCTCTCTCTCTCTCTCTCTCTCTCTCTCTCTCGTGGCTTCGATTGTCGAGGAGCATCACCAGATCTCCCAAGGTATTTTTTTTCTCTTCCTCTTTTCTTTTTCTTTTTCTTTTATTTATTGTTTTCTGTGAAATCTTGTGGAAGATGAGGGTTTGAAATGGCATTTTGTGAAGCTCTTTGTTGTTAGGGTTTTAATTCTTTTTCCATATTCTGAGCAAGTCTCTGTTAAACTGCTTCTTTATTTCTTTCCATATTCTGAGGCCATTTTGGGAATTTTTTTGGGCGAGAGCAGAATCGGAGTTCTTCATTCGTATACTGATAATCATATTGCCATTGTTGTTTGCTAGATTGATGTCTGGGCTTACGCTGGTCATACCCCCAAATCATTCCCTACACAGACACCATCCACATTTGTTATCAACATGTTCTGCCCTTTAACAGCTAGCTGGTATTTGAACCGGAAGCTTATGATTGTGAAGTACACCTCCCACTACAAGAAAACGGATTTTTACCGACGAAAGTATTACCGACGAAATATTTTTCATTGGGAAAAACAATTTTTACCGACGAAATAGAGAAATCGTCGGTAAAAATCGTTCCAGCTTCCCGCCACCACCAAATTTCCTTCCCGCCATACACTTTTACCGACGCAATGTTGATTTCGTCGGTAAAAAGTGTATTGCTGACGAAGTAATCCCGTCGCTAAAAAATTAAAACAGAAAATTTGACTTTTACCGACGAAAATTTTCGTCGGTAAAAGATTGACTTTTACCGACGAACGTTTTGTTGGTAAAAGTCATTATTGCCGATGATTGTTACCCGTCGGTAATAATGAGCGAAGTTCCAGCCACGTGTTAGAAACACTTTTACCTACGAAAATGTTCGTCGGTAAAAGTATTTGAATTGACTTTTACCGACGAAAATTTTCGTCGGTAAAAGTGTTTTAATTTTTTTAACAGCCCTGATCGGCCCTCATTTCTTTCTCTCTCTCTCTCTCTCACTCTCTCTCTCTCTCTCTCCTCTCTCTCCCGATCGGCCCTCGCGCGTCCCTCCTCACCGTCCGTCTCTCCCTCCTCGCCGACCACCGTCACCGTCACCGTCACCTGCGGCCCACCCGCCTCAGCGACCACCCCCCTCAGCCGACCACCGTCACCGGCGCTAGCCACGCGCCTCCACCGGCCTCCGTACGCCGCCGCCACCTCCGATAAACCTCTCTTCCTTCCTTCTTCCTCCATTTCCTCTCTCTCTCTCTCTCTCCTCGTTGTTGATTGTGGGGCCCACTACCAAAATCCAATGCATGTAGGGTCCCACCATCGCTGTCCAAAGCATGTGGGTCCCACCATCGCTGTCCAATGCATGTGGGTCCCACCGTTGCTGATGCATGTGGGTCCTACCGTCTCTGTCCATCGTCCATTGCATGTGGGGTCCGCCTTAGCTGTCCACTATTTGGTGGGGCCCACTGATTTAGTAAATCCCTAATTAGGGATTTCGAAATTAAAATCCCCTAATTAGGGATTTGAAAATTAAAATCTAATGCATGTGGGCCCACTATCGCTGTCCCACTGCCTGTGGGGCCCACCGTCGCTGTCACTGTTTTGGATTAAGCATATATTTGTGCAGAGTAAACTCTGTGGGGCCCACAGTGATTTACGTATTTTATTCACTCCGTCCATCCATCTTAACAGGAAATTTTAGGTATGGTGCCCAAAAATGAAGCATATCAAAATCTAAAGTGGACCACACCACAAGTGTGAACTGAATGTCTATCATTGAAAAATTCTTGGAGGACACAGAAGTTTTGGATCAAGCTGATATTTATGTTTTCCCTTCATCCATATCCATGTGATCTTATGAACAGGTTGGATGACAAATAAAGATCACTGTAGGGCCTGGGAATGGTGGAAATCATTATTCCCACTGTTTCCCATGGCATGGTCCACTTGAGATTTGGATATGCTTAAATTTTGGGCTCAACCACTAAAATGAGGTGGAAAAACATAAGGACGGAATAGATAAATCACATACATTGTAGGTGGGCCCAACTGAGTTTACTCTACACGATAAGAGCGTGCGGAGTAGCTCCGCACGCAATCTGATTCCCATGGTGGGCCCCATACTTATTTGTTCACAAAATAGTCATTAGGTATTTGATTAGACTTGATTCATGGTGTTGAGATTCTGCCATTTTCATGTGCTTGTGTATCTGGAATTGATGGAGCAAACCCGGATGTGCGTCGGAGCTACCCGTGGTTGATTTATGTGGATTTATGTTGTGGATGTATTTGACTTATTATTAATAGTTATTTTTTGTCCACAAATGGTAGTATAATAGAATCAGTTAGCCCATTTGGAGATTTCTATATTGCCGAGCATAGATAAAGTGTGTTTTGGAGGTATAAAAATCTGCTAAATTGTCCTGTTGGAGAGTCCAAGGTTGGATAGATTGGAATGTTCTCGTTGTTTGCCATTTACATGCTTTGTCATTAGTTTCGTGCGGTAAATCTCCTATTCTCTCTGGATATATTTCTTATGTTTATTTCCATTGTCAATTTAATCCACACAATGTGTGGATACTTGACGTGGAAATGAAATGTACGATAAATATATCTGGAGAGATAGGGGGAAATGCTTGTCGAAATTTAGGCTTGGGCAATTAAATGGAAATAATGATAGCATTTCAATCTATCCATCCTTGGATGGGCGATTGATTGTATTATATTATCATTTAGTGGCAAATTAGATGACGAACATGATACTTGTGATTAGGAGTAGTAGATTGATATTGATGTTGAGCGGGGTCCCTGGAAGATGGGAACCGCTGTTGTGACCATGTTGAAGCTGTCCATTTCCTATGGACAACAATATGGGTGGCCTGGCCATTTGGAGAGGCCCGTGTTTATGTATTAGCTCGAAATTAATAGAGCAGACACGGATGTTCGTTGAAGCTATCCGGGTGTTAAACGGGGGTCCCTGGAAGGTGGGAACTGCTGTTGTGACCATGCTGAAGCTGTCTATTTCCTATGGACAGCAATATGGGTGGCCTGGCCATTTGGACAGGCCCGCTTTGTGTGGGGCAGACCCGGATGTGTGTCGGAACTATCCGTGAGTTGGTTGAGTCTCCAAGACCTACACCCTAAACCCTAAACCATAAACCTAAAACTAAAACCTATAAGCTACGGCTAAACCTAAACCTAAACTCAATTTACCCAACATAAACCTACACCCAAACTCAAAAACCTAACCCTAAACCCGATCCCGAACCTGAAATCTTAAACCTATGCCAAAACCTAATCCTAAACTTAAATCACCTAACCTAAACCTACACCTATTCCTAAATTCATTCACCTAACTTAAACCTAGACCCAAACTCGAAAACCTAACCTTAAACCCGATCCCGAACCGGAAACTCTAAACCTACGCCTAAACATAATCCTAAACTCAAATCACCTAACTTAAACCTACACCTATTCCTAAATCCATTCACCTAACCTAAACCTAGACCTAAACTCAAAAACCTAACCTTAAACTCGATCCCAAACCCGAAATTCTCAACCTACGCCTGAACCTAATCCTAAACTCAAATCACCTAACTTAAACCTACACCTATTCCTAAATCCACAACTCTAAACTAAACCTAGACCCAAACTTAAAAACCTAACCCTAAACCCGATCCCGAACCTGAAATCCTAAACCTATGCCTAAACCTAATCCTAAACTCAAATCACCTAACCTAAACCTACACCTATTCCTAAATTCATTCACCTAACTTAAACCTAGACCGAAACTCGAAAACCTAATCTTAAACCCGATCCCGAACTCGAAACTCTAAACCTACGCCTAAACCTAATCCTAAACTCAAATCACCTAACCTAAACCTACACCTATTCCTAAATCCATTCACCTAATCTAAACCTAGACCCAAACTCGAAAACCTAACCTTAAACCCGATCCCGAACCCGAAACTCTAAACCTACGCTTATACCTAATCCTAAACTCAAATCACCTAACCTAAACCTACACCTATTCCTAAATCCATTCACGTAACCTAAACCTAGACCCAAACTCGAAAACCTAACCTTAAACCCGATCCCGAACCCAAAATTCTCAACCTACGCCTAAACCTAATCCTAAACTCAAATCACCTAACATAAACCTACACCTATTCCTAAATCCATTCACGTAACCTAAACCTAGACCCAAACTCGAAAACCTAACCTTAAACCCGATCCTAAACCTGAAATTCTCAACCTACGCCTAAACCTAATGCTAAACTCAAATCTGGATCGGATTTGGATGTGGATAAGGATTTAGGTAAGTGGATTGGATTTGGATCTGACTTTGAACTTTTGGATTGGGATTTGGGCTAGGGCTTGGGCTTTGAGATTTGGATACGGATTTGGATTGATTTGTATTTGAGTTTAGTGGATTACATTTGCATTTGACTGAGATTAGAAACGTAACATCTATACCTATTCTCAACCTACGCTCGATTCTTAACTAAACCGGGTCTCATATTTGTTCCACAATTCCTCAAGTACCTTAAACACACTATAACCCGTCTAAGTCCATTATCTTAATCCACAGGTACGGCTTTTACGTTCTTGTACCAAGTGTTCTGAAATCTGTTTCATCTTCTGCTAAACAAGTATCAACCCTAACTGGTCCCAATGTGAACCACCTAAGTAGTACCACTTCTGAAGGTGATTTCTCAACTCCGGTGATTTCAGGAATGACTGGATTAACACGGATTACTGCTCCTACTTCTGCAACTGCTTTACGAAGATATCATAGGGGATGTGTTAAGGGGAACAATTGCGGATACTGATTTTGCAGTGACAATTAGTAGCCAGGATATTCCTCCTATGGGTGATGCCGAATATGAAAAGTTTAGTAGGTTGTTGAGGGATGCGCAACGTCCACTCTATCTGGGGTGTTGGAACTTCTCTAAGTTGAATTTTCTTACAAGGTTACTTCAATTGAAGACAATAAATCATTGGAGTAACAAATCGTTCGACATGTTACTTGACTTGTTGAAAGAAGTATTACCTGAAGGTGAGACATTGCCTAAGTCTCATTAGGAGGCAAAATCCTTAATGCGAGACTTGGGCCTTAGTTACATCCTCATACATGCATGTATAAATGATTGTGTATTGTATTGGAAAGAACATGAAAATTTTGAAGAGTATCCACAATGTAGAGAGCCTAGGTGGAAATATGACGAAGCCAAGCGTAAGAAAATTCCACAAAAGGTGTTAAGGTACTTTCCATTGAAACCCAGATTACAAAGATTGTTTATGTCGAGCAAGACTGGCTGAAGATATGAGGTGGCATAAGGAGAAACACGTTCATGATGATAATACATTGAGGCATCCCGCTGACTCTGAAGCCTAGCAAAATTTTGATAATCAATATGACTGGTTTGCAGAGGATTCTCACAATGTTCGGCTAGGTCTTGCAAGTGATGGTTTTAATCCATTTGGTAATATGAGTAGCTCGTACAGTATGTGGCCAGTGATACTTATGCCCTACAATTTACCTCCTTGGTTGTGTATGAAGGAATCATTTTTCATGATGTCATTGCTTATTCCTGGACCCATGTCACCGGGGAATGACATTGATGTGTATTTGCGACCGTTAGTAGATGAGTTAAACGAGTTGTGGAGTCAAGGTGTCTAGACGTATGACACTTTTGTAGAACAGACATTTTGATTGCATGCAGCGGTCTTGTAGATAATAAATGACTTCCCTGCATATGGGAATTTGTCTAGGTGGAGCACGAAGGAAAGTTGGCTTGTCCTACATGTAGTACTGAGACTTGTTCATTGTCATTAAAGCATGGTTAAAAAATGTGTTATATGGGCCATCGTTGCTTCCTTCCTATGGATCATAGTTGGCGCAAGGAAGACGATGATCTTTGATGGCAAATAAGATCATAGGTCACCACCGAAAGAACTATCTGGAGAAGATGTGTTACAAGAACTGAATAACATTGAAGAAGTTAGATTTGGTAAGGCACCACACTTGAAGAAGAGAAAACGTATAGTATTAGAGTATAACTGGAGGAAAAAGAGCATTTTTTTAGTTGCCCTATTGGAGTCATCTGAAATTGCGACACAACTTGGATGTCATGCATATTGAGAAGAATATATGTGACAATGTCTTTGGAACATTGATGAACATAGAGAAGAAAACAAAAGACAGTTTTAAGGCTCGATTGGATCTATAAGCAATGGGTTTAAGGAAAGAGTTGCACTTGCAACTACATGAAAATTCATATACTATACCAGCAGCCTGCTACACATTGACAAAATTAGAGAAAAAACGTTTATGTGAATGGTTGAGATTGGTGAAGTTTCCCAATGGGTATGCATTGAATATCTCTCGGCGCATAAACATTATGGACTGTAAGGTAACATGAATGAAAAGTCATGACTGTCACGTCCTTCTACAACGTCTACTACCGGTTGCAATTCGTGGATTCCTTAGCAAGGATGTCAGTGCTGCGTTGATTGAGTTGGGGATATTCTTTAAGGATTTGTGTTCGAAATCTTTGAATGTAGAGGTTATTAAACCACTGGAGAAGGATATTGTCGTAATCCTTTACAAACTTGAAAGAATATTTCTACCTGCGTTTTTCGATGTCATGGTACACCTAGCGATTCACTTACCGCACGAAATGAAGCTTACAGGCCCAGTACAATATCGTTGGATGTATCCGATCGAAAGGTGATAGAACAATTATCATAAATTTTTATTCATTCCATAAACTACGTATATCCATGTTTTCATGTCCTAAACATAGTGATTTTGTGTACAGATACCTTCACACATTAAAATGATATGTGAGGAATAAGGCACGTCCAGAGGGATCCATTGTTGAGGCGTACATTGATAGTGAGTGCCTGACATTTTGCTCCATGTATTTTCATAGCATAGAGACTAGATTCAACCAAGAAGATCGAAATGCTGATGAAGGGCAGAGCATGAACAAGGACTCATATCTGTATTCGCACATAACGTCCGTCCTTTAGGATCGGCGATGTTTCAGGATATGGACTTTCGGGATCAAGCAAAGGCGCGGTGGTATGTGTTGCATAACTGTGAAGAAATACAGTCGTACTTAGTGTAAATCTTCAATCGATAATTATATATCTACATACGATGATCTTAAAATTTCTTGCTGACAACGTGCCAATTGTGTATAGCGAACACATCAAGGAGATGAAGTCCCAATACCCTACAAATTATGATCGATTGCATCAGGATCAGTTTCAGAATGGTTCGCAAAACGTGTAAGATTAATTCACCTTCTATCTCACCACACTTACAATATTGTTGTATTGCACAATATTTACACGTAATCTCAAATCCATAAACATTTATATTCTATACGTGATGATAGATGAAGACGTTGCACGCTGCAACTCTGTGGATGAGTCTGATGCACTCTACTCCCTAGCGTGTGGCCCTGATAGACGTGTATCTAGATATACAGGTTGTATTGTAAATGGGATTCGGTTCCACACTGAAGAGCGTGAGAAGTATAGGACCACACAAAATAGTGGGGTGGTTGTGAAGGGAACGCATGAGGAGGTAGAAATTTATTTTTATGGCGTTTTGATGGATATTATTGACCTGAGTTATTGTATGAGAAAGCGGATGTACTTATTTAAATGCGATTTGTGGGATATTGGAAATAAGAAGTTGGGAATATAGACTGATGACTACTTTACGAGCATAAATTTATCTCGGAAGTGGTTTGAAGATGACCCATTTATCATAACCGGCCAAGCCGAACAAGTATTCTACCTCACTGACACCAAGTTAGGCGGCTCTTGGCACGTGGTGCAGAAAATAAAGCTCAGGAACATATTTGACGTTCCCAAACTAGACGTTGAAGATAGCGATGAAGGGAGAAATGGAGCGTCGTTAGTTGAACAAGCATATCAAGAAGATATGTCATCTTGGAATAGAGGGAATAATCCAAATGTTGATATTGATGTGGTGCAATTAAATAGAGATGATGTGCTACATGATCATGTTGATGCCTCAATCATAAATGACATTGTTAGAGATGATAGCGCTTTCATTGATGATGACGTTGCAGACGATGAAGAGGAAATACTGATCAGCGATAGTGATGGTGAAGAAGAAAGAGTCCTAAGCGATAATGATTCAGACAACGATTATTAAATATATACAAGATTTACATGTCATTTTTCAATTCGATTAATTTGATTATTACATGTATATATGTTTTACAAGTCATGATTTATTCACATTTACAGTTAAGTCACTTTCTGATCATGTCATCCACAAACTGAAGCGTAGCGAAAGCACGCAGCATACTTCATCAGCTGTTGCGGATGGACTTTCCGGCCGTATATTCTTCTGATAGGGCCAGAGAGATACCCGGTCTGGTCGATAAATGTAGGGAGGAGGACGATGACTCAGATGAAAAATTATACAATCTCAAAGAAATTCCGGACCTGATGGAGGAATATAACCGCAGGAAACTTCGTATGGAAGATACGACATTGTCACTTGCACATATGAACGGAGTCCCGAGATATCAGATTTCTCCTATTGTGACTGGCATGTTGGCTGTAACAATGTTGAGTGCTTCATACAGATTGACATATACATCTGCAACGTACAATAACTTACGCAGGGAGTATTTCGGATAGTTGATCCAAAGTTGATTGGTATTATAATAAAATATATGTATTTAATATAGAATGACAATGTGTAATGAATTTTTCAACTTTTATATTCTGTTTACGGTTTTATTATATTCTACTTGCATTATAGTGTAATGGTCTAATTATATTTTTATCATCTCTCTAAGCATAAGCACAAATTCATTCTACCATGAACACTACTTGGACTGTAAAGTTTAATGTGTTTATTATATTGATATTCATAAATTTACATTGACATTGTTTAAATTTATAAGTTTGTATTTCAGACATATTCAGTCATAGCACCAGGTGGGAGATCAGGTCGTTCGCGCACTGGATCTACCCCTTCCACCCGTGATGCTGACGCAGACAGCATCGACATTGTAAAGTGCATCACAGGCGTCCGATCCTTCGGTTCAGCATACACCGGGCACTGCATGTAAGTCTAAACATTTATTTAGTGATTTCTGTTTATGTTGTTACTTACATATTTCTTTTCACGACAGCATCTTCTACTAGCCGACGAGGACGTGGACCCACGTATGGGTTAGTTTTAGAGCGACTTACACGTGAGGGTAGGGTGGCGGATAGAGTTCCCACAGGACTGCCTTAGACCTGTTGGGGATAGTGTTAGACTATTTATGTCTGAGGTCGGTGTCCTATGCCGATCTCTGATCCTCGCCACCACCCCCCGTTGGACTGACGTGACAGATGATGTGCGACAGCTCATCCGTCAGCGCCTTCAGGTAAATTTTAGTAAATTGAAATTTTCTTTTGTGAAAGTTCAATTATGGTTAACTGATTTTCTTAATAAGTTTATTGCCTTAATCTATTATTTAGGAAACTGCAGGATAAATTTGTCTTCGATTTGAATGTTCCTTACATTTCTCATGCCGTCGATGACATGATCAGAGAGCAGTTCAAGGAATACCGCGGAGAGTTACACCAGCGGTATAAGCGGTGTAGGATGCACAATGAGGCCGTACTGTCCGCACCGCCGCACGTGACTACAGACGACTGGCGGATACTCTGCGAGAGATTTTCGTCGAAGGATTTTCAGGAAATATTTACAAATTTATGATATCTTAAGGTAACAATTAAATTCGCAATTAATAGCAATGTATTTTGTATAATGTGTTCAGAAGAGGAGTAGAATAAATTCTGCGAACAGGGAAAAGTTACAAGTGAACCACGTAGCTGGTTCAAAGTCATTTATACGACATCGTTACGACATGGTAATAAATTATTGATAATTAATAATTTAATATATTATTTTGATTGTCATTTATTATAAGTCTTCTTTCCTTTCGATTGCACAGCGAGATTCCGTCACCTGGCCAGGAGCCTAGGACCAGTAGACCTCTACAGAGGGACTCACTGTCGGTAGCCGACGGGATCTTGGGTTCATCCTAGAGCTAGTGAGCATTGGGTAAAAATCTTTACTTTGTAAAATTTAATTGCATTGATTGATAATAATGTCATTCATGTCATTTTTTATGAAATTTCATATGTTTCATTACAGGCGGCGATGGACACCATACGCAGTCAGCCTACTCCTAATGGTAGTTCGCGGAGTGAGCCAGAAATCCTGAGTGAGGTGCTTAGCACCCGTTCTGGATATGTGCGTGGGCTTGGCCATGGTGCCAAGCTCATGGCACCCACTAGAGGTGGCTCCAGCCAATCCGTAGCTGGTGAGAGCGCTATACGCCAAGCTGATATTGCAGAGAGAGGTTTAGCAGCTACGGGTCGTCGTCGATGAGATTAAAGAGCAGCTGGAGAGGCAGATGGAGGAGGAGCAGAGGCGTAGGGAGGAGGAGGAGGAGGAGAGGCGACGGGAGGAAGAGGAGAGGCGACGGGAGGAAGAGGAGAGGAGGATCGAGGAGTTGCGGCTAGAGCATGAGCGACAGATGCAGGAGATGTTTCGGGCTCTCGCTGCACGCTTTGGCACCGATGCCCCACCACCTCCGCCTTCATCCTCATGATCTTTTTTTTTAATATACGAATGTTAACTTATATGTATTTGTGCGTTGATGAATATTGGTTGTTTGTGGATGTGGAATGGATTATTTGTGTATGGATGGTGTAGTTTGTAGTTTGTTCGTATGTATGTGGATGTGAATAGGATAAAAATGTATTATAGTAGGTTTATTTACAGGTGTATATCAAGAATTGTTTCCTGAATTTTGAAAACAAATGGAACCAGGAAAGGAAATATTATTATCGATGAAATTTTTCGTTGGTAAAAAACATTGAAAAGTATTTACCGACGAAAATTGTCGTAGCTAAAAACTTTTCCCAACGAAAACTTTCATTGGTAAAAAAACATTGAAAAATATTTACCGACGGATTTTTTCGTAAGTAAAAACCTTTACCGACGAAACTTTTCGTAACTAAAAACTTTTACCAACGAAAATTTTCGTAGGTAAAAACTTTTCCCGACGAAAATTTTCGTAGGTAAAAACTTTTCCCAATGAAAATTTTCGTAGGTAAAAGTCTTTACCTACGAAAATTTTCGTCGGTAAAAGTTTTTTCCCCGACGAATCACATTTTTCTCCGACCAAAAATCATATGCTTTTCCAACTGATTTTTTTTCGTCAGTAATGAATTTATTATTGCCTACGAAATGATTTTTTGTCGGGAAAAGCCATTACCGACGGCCTTTTTGCTGACGATTTTAGCTGCGAAAAATTTCGTTGGGAAAAACATTTCCCGACGAAATTTGACTAAAAACCGACAAATTATTTCGTCGGTAAAAATTGAATTTCTTGTAGTGTCCATGGGTCACACACATGGTGCATGTGATGCATTAATTCAAAATGAGAAATCTGGAAATTGTCCGGAAGTTTGAGTTTTGCTGAGTATATATTTGTGAAATTCTGAGCGGAAGTAAAAAAACAGAAGAAGAGAGAAACAAATAAATAAATGTATGAAAATCTGGTTAAGTAGAATTTTCAACGCAGCCCAATCTCTGCCTATGAAATTACAGTCTGTCAAAGCAGAAGACATCATTGTTCCAGTCAATTACACCACTCTTGGCCCTACTAAAAGCCCACAAGTAATGCCTAAGGAATTTCCTTTTTCCATTGATTTCCATGGAATGCTATCCAAACATGGCCTGAAGTTTCGAGTGATATGACAATCCTAATCTTTTGACTTTTGGCCTGCAAACAGACAGCCATGATCAAATGAGAGAAGAATTGACACAGGCACTGTATTGGTGGCTAGTTTTCTTTCAATCTAAAAAACTTTTGGTATTTGCCCATCCATTGTTCGAACCAACAGACCAAATGTTAATTAATTAACCATGGGCAGCCACTTGCACAACCTGAAAATTTGAAAACAATTTATGCATATTTTCAGGTCCAGGTCATGTAATTCTTCATTTTTACTAGTGTTGAGTTTCCTGCTTTCCTTTAATTACTTCATTGAAATATGTCACCCATTGGCAGCACGTGTCGTCACTTCTAGAATGATTGTGGCGTGTGGATTAGCAAACTCTATGTGTCTATCTGTTGAATGCCAATAAAAAATGTGATGATGATAATAATTAAAATACAATATTCATCAAAGATAATAAGTAAGAACAACCCTGGGTGATAGCTTTCCATTTATTATATGGCTAAAATTGACTTCTATTTTGGCAATGAAATCTCAAATACTTTTTTTTTGTCGTGATTTTTTGCTTTATACATTTTTTTCATTGTTCATTGTGATGGATGTTTTTAAATGGAGGTTAATTTCAATGAACGAGATGTAATACATGAAAATATCCATGAGGTCTACCAAACCATGGGTTGGGTGATGATGTGAACTCGTTTATTTTTTTTTATGTATGGAGTGGAACTCTTTGCTCAATTTACACCAAGCTCTCAATCTTTATTAATGCTTGGATAATGTTACGTATTAATGCAATTTCATAATGCTTAGTTTTATGCTTAGTCTCATATTCAGTTTACTTGTGAATTGCGACGTGTCAAATTATAAGTTAGACCACTTAGTAGTTTAGTTCTATGTTTAACACCCCCGTTTAGAAATTTATTTTGAATAAGTACAATATTTGTTCTTTATGGATTCCTAAATTGTCCCATTTTGGACAGTTCGGTATCATAACATATACGTAGGAAGTTCTCATATAATTTACATGCAGTTGGAATTTTGACTCTCCCTTAGTTTCTCCAGGTATATGATTCTCTACTATTTAATACCCCCATCCATGAATAATGAATAACATGTGGCAATAAATCAGTAGAGAATTATACATATATTTGGAGAACATGGGGAGATGCTGTCGAAATTTTGACTCACATATGAGTTGTATGAGAATCGTACATTGTATGTTACCGAATGGGATAAAAACAAATAGAACATCTAAATAGAGACAATTAGGAATAAGTGATTAACAAGGAAAACTTGAGACAATATGAGAAAATTTATAGTTATGTATATGTATGTATCCTGGAGGATTTATTGGTTAGGGAACTATTTAAGACACTTGTGTCTTGCAATTTACGGAGGGGCCCCGATATTGTTTGTACTATATATCTATATACATATATAAATGTGATTGGCCAATTGCTTCAATCTGTAACAGTTCGGACACCGCTCTACTATACATTCGAGTACAGTGCATGACATGTATAATGGTCTATGTTACAACTAGAACTACTTGACTTATGCCCTTAAAATGATTACATCACCTTACCTTTGCTTTAAATTTCAGCATCTTATTGGTTGAAATGTCCTTAACATTTTCCTCACCTCTCTTTAAATGAATAAATACTGGTGAGGAAGTCCAAACCCTATCTCTTTTTAAATTAATAAAATCAAGGGTCATTTTTTGTTGATTAAACTTATAATTTACATCAACCTATTAAACTCATTTATGATCATTAACTTTGTTAGGATTGTAGAGATGGATAAGAGTTGGATGCGAGCTAAGAATAGATTTGGCCCGGAGTATAGTCAAGGGGTTAAAGAGTTCATGGATGTTACGCGTTGTCGGGTAGATAGAGCCAATAAGATTCGGTGTCCATGTTGTCAATGCATGAACATGTATTATAAGACCCTAGACAAGGTAGAAGACGATTTGTTCATAAATGGGATTGATCAGAGTTACACTTGGTGGGTACATCACAGAGAAGATTTCCATTCGATAAATGAGGCCACTCATGTCAATGATGACCCCGTTGTGCCGGATGATGAGAATGAAGATGTTGATGAAATTTAGGAAATTCTAGGGGATGTGTATATGGGAACATTTAGAGCGCCATGTAGCAGTCACGATCCTCAATTGGGTGATGTGGAATCAGGAAAATTTCACAAATTGTTGAGGGATGCGCAGTGTCTACTATATCCGAGGTGTGAGAAATTTTCTAAGTTGAATTTCCTTGTGAAGTTGCTTCATCTGAAGATAATAAATCGTTGAAGTAACAAATCAGTCGACATATTGTTGAGTTGTTGAAGGAAGCATTGCGTACTGGGGAGATGTTTCCTAAGTCCTATTACGAGGCAAAAACCTTAATGCGAGACTTAGGCCTTAGTTATATTCCCATACATGAATGTAGAAATGATTGTATATTATTCTGAAAAGAGCACGAAGCTACAGAAGAGTGTCCTGAATGTGGCAAGTCTAGGTGGAGGTATGACCAAGGTAAGTGGAAGAAAATCCCGCAAAAGGTGTTGTGGTACTTCCCATTGAAATCAAGATTGCAAAGGTTATTTATATCAAGCATGACGGATGAAGATATGAGGTGGCACAAGGAGAAACGTGTTCGGGATGAGAATGCATTGAGGTACCCTGCAGACTCCGAAGCCTGGAAAGATTTCGACAGGAAAGATGAGTGGTTTGTTCAGGATTCTCGAAATGCCTGTCTTGGTCTAGCAAGCGATGGTTTTAATCCATTTGGTACCATGAGTAACTTTTACAGCATGTGGCCGGTGGTATTTATGCCGTACAATTTACCGCCTTGGTTGTGTATGAAGGAGTCATTTTTCATGATGATTTTGCTTATTTCGGGACCCAAGTTACCTGGAAATGACATCGATGTGTATTTGTGACCCTTAATAGATGAGTTAAATGAGTTGTGGAATGATAGTGTGCAGACATATGATGCATTCACAAGACAAACTTTTTGGTTGCATGCAGCGGTGTTGTGGACGATAAATGACTTCCTGCATATGGGAATTTGTCTGGTTGGAGCACAAAAAGAAAATTGGCATGTCCAACTTGCAACAAGAAGACATGTTCATTATCATTAAAGTATGGACAAAAAACTTGTTATATGGGCCATCGTCGCTTCCTGCTGCCCAATCATAGTTAAAGAAGGAAAACGACGATCTTTGATGGGAAAGAAGACCATAGAGAGAAACCTAATGAGATGTCTGGAGAAGATGTGGTAGAGCAACTGAGTAATATCAGAGATGTTAAATTTGGGAAGGCGCCACACTTAAAGAAGAGGAAACGTACAACAATGGAGTTTAACTGGACTGAAGAAGAGCATTTTTTTAGTTGCCCTACTAGCGTGCTCTTGATTTGCGGCACAATCTAGATGTCATGCATATCGAGAAGAATATATGTGACGGTGTCTTAGGAACATTAATGAACATTGACGGGAAAACTAAAGGACTCTGTAAAGTCTCGCATGGATCTACAAGTAATGGGTTTAAGGAAAAATTTGCACTTAAAGCCATATGGTAATTCTTATATTGTACCACCCTACGTACTATACATTGACAAAAACAGAGAGAAGGAATTTTTGTAACTAGTTGAAATCGGTGAAGTTTCCCAATGGGTATGCATCAAACCTCTCAGTGTGTAAACAGTATGAAATGTAATATAACAGGAATGAAAAGCCATGACTATCATGTCTTTCTACAACGACTACTTCCAGTTGCAATCCGTGGATTCTTTCGCAAGAATGTTAGTGAAACACTGATTGATTTGGGCTTATTCTTCAAAGAATTGTGTTAAAAAACATTGAACATAGAGGATTTAGACCGACTAGGAGAGGACATTGCCGTAATCCTTTGCAAGCTCGAAAGAATGTTTCCACCGGCATTTTTTTATTTCATGGTCCACTTAGTCATTCACTTACCACACGAGGCGAAGTTTGCAGGGCCAATGCAATACCGGTGAATGTATCCAATCGAAAGGTGAAGCAAGATTCTTATTTCTTTTCAAGTGCACAATTTTTATATGTTTAATAAAATTGTTATGTGGCCAGATTCCTTCACACTCTTAAACGATATGTGAAGAATAAGGCACATCCAGAAGGCTCAATTACGGAGGCATATATTCATACCGAGTGCCTAACATTTTACTCCATATATCTCCATGGTATTGAGACAAGATTTAACCATAAAGAACAGAATGCTGATGGAGGGAAGGAGCATGAACAAGGACTCATATCTGTCTTTGCACAGACCATCCGTCCGTTAGGATCCCCAAAATTCCAGGAATTGGATCTCGAGGTTCTAGCAAAAGCGAGGTGGTACATGTTGAATAACTGTGAGGAAATTGAGCCATACTTGAAGTAAGTCATTTCTCTCTCATGTACATTATGTAGTAGATGGTAAAGTTTGCTTTATGCATCATACTTATATTTGTTTTATGCACAAGTGAACATATTGACGAGATTAAGAGGCATTACAATATCAATTGTGAGCTAAAGGATCAGGACCATTTTCCAAAGTGGTTTGAAGAACGTGTTAGTTTTTCCCTCCTAGTACTTTTGTCCTCAAATTTTACATGTAATACATAATATTTATTGCAATTTAACAAACTTACTTTTCATTATTATGTAATAGATGAAGTCTTTGCGCTTCGTAATCCTGTAAAAGCGTCTGATCAACTTTATTCACTGGCGTGTGGCCCTGATCGTACAAGTTTCAAGATACATGGGTTGCGTTGTAAATGGGATAGGTTTCACACAGAAGAGCGTGAGAAATATCGAAACACTGCAAAATAAGTGGAGTCGTTGTTAAAGGCACGCATCAATCAGAAGAAGTTGACTTTTATGGTGTGTTGACAGACATTATTGAGTTACATTATTGCATGAGAAATCGGGTGTACTTATTCAAGTGTGAATGGTGGGACATTGGAAATAAGAAACTGGGAATATAGTTTGACAACCACTTTACGAGTGTCAATTTATCTCGCAAATGGTATAAAGATGACCCATTTGTCCTAGCAAGTCAAGCCGAACAAGTATTTTACCTTGTTGACACCAAATTAGGTGGTGCTTGGCACGTGGTGCAGAAAATAAAGCCTAGGAATGTGTATGACATTCCCGCGGCAGTTGAGGAAGAGAACAAGGAAGGTGGAAATGAAGCATTTATGGGTGAATAGGTGTATCAAGAAGACTTGTCATCGGGGGCTAGGGAGAATGACCTATATGATGATATTGATGTGGCGCTATTACATAAGGATGGTGTTCCACCAGACCATGTTGACGCCTCTATCATACAAGACATGGAAATCCATGTTGTAGAAGATAGCACATTCATTGATGATGATGAAAATGACAATGTAGAGGATACAATTGAGTACAATAGTGATGATGAAGAACAACTATTTTCAAGTGATGGTAACACAGAAGAAGAAGAGTGATACAACTATTATTATTTTCCTTTTTTGGCAGCTTTGCCATCTTCTTTGAGTTTGGCTTGGTTGAATGATGAACTTGTTGAAATCGGTTCGATATAAGTCAAACTTGAACATAGATAGATAGCTATCACCTCCATCTTGAAAATCATGAGCTTACTCCAAAACTATGGTGGGCCACAGCACAGGGAACAAGGTAGGAGGGGACTCCCACAGTTGATTCTCACCGCACCCATTTGAGAATTAACAAATGGATACGCCATCTTCAGGAATCAAACACAAATTGCCAATGGGGCACATTTTATAGAGCCAGGACGTTTATAGGGTGGTCCCCTTAGTGCATGTCCTCTCATAAGAAAGAAGGCTGGCTCGTTGGGTGAATGACACCTGTTGATTTATTCATAGCGTGCCATGCCAAATGAATGGATTATCTGGATTTTGGGCCAACGAACATTCACCATGGGGACCACCATATGGACACCCTGAATCCCGCATGTGCCATGTTGGCAAAAATGGTGTGCTGGTGCTTAGTGCTTGAAGATGGGGCACATGGAATTAGCATTCCATATGGTCCGTAGCTTCAAAATCACATGAGTTCTCTGTGTAATGGACTATGCATGATCGATAATCTATGAGCACAATTGCAAATCAAACCATGCTAGATTATTTACAAACTGGACCAGGTTTTAACTTTTTTTTATTGGTTGTTCCCCTGACCCACTGTGTGAATAAACTGTCTTAAATATCCTACTCTAAAGGGAATGGAAAGATGTGTCCAAATTGTGGTCTGATGTTGGGGCTCACATGGTGCCATGTAACCTTCATTCCACAGGTCATATCATCTGTGGTCTAGGGCTGTCAACTGGTACCCATTCCCAGTGAAACGAAGTCTCGCCTCTTCAACGTCCTCGTGCTCGGGTGAGATCTCTCAGTTTTTCTTGTCCTTTCACTGTTATCCATCCCTGTGTGGGTAAAGAAGGTTTGATCTAAGCGGTGTGTGCTTGTGATTGGTTGTAACAGTTCTCTGAGATAGTGGATTGTTGATCTGGACTAGGTCCCATGGTTTTTACCTCTTTTGAGGGTTTTCCACGTAAAAACTCCTTGTGTCGTGTGGTTGTTTGTTTGCTCCTGATGATTGCATTATATTAGTTCATAATTCTAGTGCATTGGGGGGGCGAGATCCTCAGGCTTGTGTGAAACGACCTAACAAAGTGGTATCAGAGCGTTCAGGTTGTTTGAACGGTGTGGGATTGATTCTGAATTATGGAAGGTAGCTCATCAAGAATGATTAGTCTCAATGGATCCAACTGGACCATATGGAAGGCTAAGATGGAGGACTTGTTTTATTGCAAGGACCTGTATGCTCCAATTATAGGCGTATCAGCGAAGACAAAGGATATGTCAGATGATGATTGGAAGAAGCTGGACCGAAAGGCGGTGGGGTTTATTAGACAAGGTTGGACGATTCGGTTTTCCACCATGTGTCTACAGAGACTTCGGCCGCTAGCCTATGGCAGAAATTACAAGGGCTGTATGAGAGGAAAGACAGCCGGCAACAAGATATTTTTGATTAGAAGACTTGTAAATCTCAAGTTCAAAGATAATGGTTCTGTGGCTGAGCACATGAATGAAGTCAGCAACATTGTGAACCAACTCTTCACTATAAAGATGGTCCTAGACGATGAACTGCAGGCTTTGCTATTGCTTAGCTCATTGCCTGATAATTGGGAGACATTGGTGATGTCTCTAAGTAACTCCGCGCCAGGCTGAAAGATATCCATGGAACAGGTAACTAGGTTGTCTCTTTAATGAAGAGACAAGGAGGAAGTCTTTAGGGTCTACTCAGCAAGAGGCCCTTGTGACACAGGATCGGGGGAGAGGAAAGAACAGAAAGGGTAGGAAAGCCCGAGAGAAATCCAGAGGCAAGTCTAATGTCAGGAAAGATGTTAAATGTTGGAACTGCGGCAAGAAGGGCCATTACAAAAATGAATGTCGCAAGAAAAAGGATGAAAAAGATGATGAATCAGATTCTACTGCGGTCGCCTCAGATGGCGACATCGTAGTCATTCTCTCAGCAGATCATGATGTTTGTCTCACGGCTACGAATCTGGACACCGATTGGGTGGTTAATTCGGGAGCGTCATTTCATGCAACTCCACGAAGGGATTTCTTCACAAGTTACAAGCAAGGCAGCTATGGTACGGTGAAGATGGGGAACTCTGAAGTGTCCCAGATTGTGAGAGTTGGTGATATTTGTGTGAGGACCGATATAGGCTGTACATTGGTTCTAAAAAATGTGAGACATATTCCAGACCTTCGCCTCAACTTGATGTCGACAGGAAGGTTGGATGTAGCCGGCTGTGAGAGTCGGTTTGTTGGTGGGCATTGGAAGCTCATCAAGGGTTCGATGATCGCAGCAAGAGGGAAGATATGTTGCACCCTATATAAGACATGTGTCAGTATATTTAAGGGTGAGTTGAACGTAACAGAAGATTCAGCGACAGACATGTGGCACAGACGGCTCGGCCACATGAGTGAGAAAGGGCTTCAGCTACTAGCGAAGAAGCACCTCCTTCCAGAGTTGACAAGGTACACCTCTTAAAACCTGTATTGATTGTTTATCAGGGAAACAGAATAGGGTTTCATTTGTAAAAATTGCTTCTCATGTTAAGAAAGTACATTCTATTAGATTTGGTTTATTCTGATGTTTGTGGTCCTATGAGGACTAAAACCTTGGGTGGGGCATTGTATTTGTCACGTTTATAGATAATGCATCTAGGAGGGTTTAGGTTTATGCTTTGAAATCCAAGGACGACGTCTTTGGTGTGTTTAAAACTTTTCATGCCATGGTCGAGAGGGAGACAGGTAGATCATTGAAGTGCATTCGCACTGACAATAGTGGTGAATACATTGGTGACTTCCATGAGTATTGTAAGTCCTTAGGTATACGGCATGAACAGACGGTACCTAAGACCCCCCAACACAATGGTGTATCTGAGCGTATGAATCGCACCATTGTAGAGAGAATCAGGTGCATGTTATCCCATGCGAAGTTGCCCAAGATGTTTTGCGGAGAAGCAATGCACACAGCAGTAATCTGATAAACAGGTCTCCATCAGCCCCTTTGAATGGAGAAGTACCTGAGAAGGTATAGACTGGACGTGATCCTACGTATAGTCATCTCAGGGTATTTAGATGCAGGGCATCCGTTCACGTACCAAAGGACGAGAGGTCCAAGCTTGATACGAAGATCAGGCAGTGTGTGTTCTTGGGGTATGGTGATGAGAAATTTGGCTTCAGGTTGTGGGATCTGATCGAGAAGAAGCTAGTCAGGAGCAGAGATATGGTTTTCATTGAAGATCAGTGTATAGAAGACATTGGAAAGCCAGCAAAGACCCAGCCCAGTTCAGATGAGCTGGAAGATTTGGATCCCACTACTCCTCTCGTGGTGCCTGATGACAGGGGAGTACAGCAAAGTGTAGAGGACGAGGGAGTTCCTACAGAAGATGGACAGGGGGAGCAGCCCCCACTTGATCCACCTGTTGAGCCACAGGTGAGGAGGACATCTAGGGACAGGCACCCGTCCAAAAAGTACTTGCCGCATGAGTATATTATGCTTACTGATAGGGGAGAGCCAGAAGATTATTCTGAGGCTCTAGCCGACGAGCATAAGGAGGAGTGGTTGAAAGCTATGCAAGAGGAGATGGAATCCTTGCATAAGAACCACACATATGACATGGTGAAACTGCCTAAGGGCAAGAAAGCTCTGAGCAACAAGTGGGTGTTCAGAAAGAAGATTGAACAGAAGAATTCACAGACAAGGTACAAGGCCAGACTCGTGGTGAAAGGTTTTGGTCAGAGGAAAGGAATAGACTTCGATGAGATATTCTCACCAGTGGTGAAGATGACATCCATACGGATGTTGCTAGGGTTGGCGGCTAGCATGGATCTGGAGATAGAGCAGTAGATGTTAAAACTGCCTTCCTCCATAGTGACCTGGAAGAAGAGATCTATATGCGACAACCAGAGGGGTTCGAAGTCAAGGGCAAAGAGCATATGGTGTGTAGGCTTAAGAAGAGCTTGTATGGGCTGAAACAAGCTCCTAGGCAATGGTATAAGAAGTTCGACTCGTTCATTTTGACACATGGGTATAATAGAACGGAGTCGGACCACTGTATGTTCACTCACAGGTTTTCAGATGGTGATTTCTTAGTTCTGCTCTTATATGTTGATGACATGCTCATCATGGGAAAGGACATCAAGAAGATTGATAGGCTGAAACAGGAGTTGGGCAAGTCGTTTGCAATGAAAGACTTGGGCCCAGCCAGCCAGATCCTAGGAATGGAGATAACCAGTGACAGAAGCAGCAGAAGGCTTTGGTTGTCACTAGAGAGGTATATTGAGAAAGTCCTAGAGCGGTTCAATATGAATGCAGCGAAGCCGGTCAATACTCCACTGGATGGTCACTTCAAATTGAGCGACAAGCAGTGTCCCAAGACGAAGGCAAAGGTAGAAGAGATGCAGAAGATACCCTACACCTCGGCAGTAGGAAGTTTGATGTATGCTATGGTATGTACGCGCCCAAACATAGCATATGCAGTTGGTGTTGTCAGCTGGTATCTTGCCAATCCTGACAAAGATCATTGGGCAGCAGTGAAGTGGATACTACGGTATCTGAGAGGCTCATCCAGGTTAAGCCATGCTATGGTGACAGGAAGCCTGTGTTAGAGAGTTACACAGATGTAGATATGGCAGGTGACATAGATTCCAGGAAGTCCACATCGAGTTTCATGTTCACGTTTGCTGGGGGAGCGGTTTCTTGGCAGAGCAAGCTACAGAAGGTCGTAGCATTGTCGACGACAGAGGCTGAATACATTGCAGTCATAGAAGCATGTAAGGAGATGCTTTGGATGAAGAGGTTCCTACAGGAACTTAGCCTGAAGCAGGAGAAGCACGTTGTTTATTGTGATAGCCAGAGTGTGATACACTTGAGCAAGAATCTAAGTCAGCATTCCAAGTCGAAGCACATAGAGATTCGGTATCACTGGATTGGGGATACTTTGGAACAGAAGGTATTACAGCTTGAGAAGGTCCACATGGACTGATAACGGGTCAGACATGATGACCAAGGCTCTGCTCAAGGGAAAATTTAAGGCTTGTAGAAGCCGGGCTTGGCTTGAAGATGGTGAACTCCTCCTGAGTCAGAAAAGGGGAAAATTTGTTGGAGTTTTCCTCCTCACGTGGGAAGAGGAGAGAGGGACAAATGTTCCTGTCCGACCGGCCGGACAAAGTGGCTGGAAACCACAATTTCACTGGACAGTTTTTGTGAAGGCCGACCGGTCGGCAGACAGGTCGGGTTACGTGTTTTCTAACACAGTTTTCTCTCTGGACTTAGTTTGGTGGGTCCGACCGGCTGGCGGTCTTGGCCGACCGGTTGGAGGTGTGCGCGGATTGCTACCTGCAGTTTCCAAATCGGGCTAGGACTCTTGCAAATCTACATATATGGAGTTCTAATTCGGGATTTGGTATTCTCACAAGTTGTTCTACACGTCCTAGGTGAGAGAGAGAAAAAAAGAGAAAGAGAGGAAGAGAAAGAGGGAGAGGAAGATTGTTGGTAGAGGAGGCATTGCTTGAGAAGGTGATTCCCAGTGCAACGACGTCTCGGCTCTTCAACGTCTTCGTGCTCGGGTAAGATCTCTCAATTTTTCTTGTCCTTTAATTGTTATCCATCCCTGTGTGGGTGAAGAAGGTTTGATCCAACCGGTGTGTGCTTGTGATCGGTTGTAACAGTTTTCTGAGATAGTGGATTGTTGATCTGGACTAGGTCCCGTGGTTTTTACCTCTTTTGAGGGTTTTCCATGTAAAAACTCCTTGTGTCATGTGGTTGTTTGTTTACTCTTGATGATTGCATTATATTAGTTCATAATTCTAGTGCATTGGGGGGCGAGATCCTCAGGCTTGTGTGAAACGCACCCAACAACTGGTACCCAATTAAAATTAGTTGTAGCTGGGTTTGGGTCTGGTGGTTCTTGGACCCGGTTAAAATCAGGTCGAGTCCAGTTAGTTTTACTGATAACAATACATATTAAATGTATGTTATATATATTCTAGTATGGGATTAAGGTTGTGAAGCCTTGTGGATGTGAGAGAGCCCCTTTGCACGCCAACCTTCAGAAAATTCACATTAGATTATGAAGGCTGGTTAAAGATACGTGATCTCTGTTACTTTAACGATGAAGGGTTTCTCTATATCATTGACAGGTTAAAGGATTTGATAAAGTTCAAGGCATACTAGGTAACTAAGTTATTTTGTCGAAATTTGTGGTTGTGGCAATAGTCACTTTGCCTTTTCAATCTGTCAATTGAATTGGGACATGATTGTAGGTTGCTCTTGCTAAACTGGAGCAATTGCTTCAATCCCATCCAGAGATCGCTGATGGATAGGATTCTTGATTTCGTCAATTCGTCGATGATATTCAATTTTATATCAGTATCTCCAAAATCATTTATAGTTTTTATTTGGCTTCAACCTTATTTATATTCTAGGATGGTTGAAGTAACTATCCTTTTTATAACCAACTACTTTCTTTTAGTCCAATTGAATGGTTAGGGTTGCCAGATCAGTGCACTTTTTCAACTACTTGTTTGCATGTGTGTGAAAACAAGTTACTGATAAGTTGAGTGAAAGAAACTGACCAATTACATTGAGAAAAAAAAAAAAACTGTTTTTAGGGCTCATTTAGATGCACTATCAAATTAAGTTGCAGATATTAGTGTAATATAGTTGAAAAAACTGGATTGTAGTTTTGCTCCTTGTATATCTAAGTATTCGGGATTTTCTAAAGAAAGAATCAAAGAAGAAAAAATATTGAGGGTTTGGTATTCATATTGAAGTTTCCTTACTTTCACATTAGACAATAAGGAAGCATAACTGCAATTCAAGGGACATGCCCTCGTCATGAATGTCAGGAAACTTCACTAATTTTGTGTCATTTCATCTTTGTGTGATTATAATACAGAAGTTTGTGTTGTGATATACAGAAGTACCATTTCTATCAGTTTGTATCATTGATATGGTCACAAAAAGGAATATTTTCTTAATGTATCTTCAGCACATTCCTCCCCACACTAAAACAATTATCCCATGCAGAACCGACAACTGTTGTTGGATGCAGTATCGAATTTTGGATGATACCAGTGACAGTTCGATCGGGATTCGATGTCTCTTACGGGAGGTTTGGATTCTAAGTTACTTAAGACAAGCTACTTATGTCTGAAGTAGCTTTTTTTTTTGGACAAGAAAAAGCTAAGAACGTGTGTTGATTTTTAGCATTCTCACTCAAACTACCAAATGACTCCTTCGTTCTCATGTGCTTCACCAAAGATTCTTAATTGTTTACATCTTCATCAATGCCTCACACAACTATAATTGTTTACTATATATCTAGAGTGCACAAAATTTCCCATACACAGTGATCCGAGCTTTCCATCTGTGTGGTAGCGTCTTGCGTCATGCTGCTTATCACAAACCATTTTTAAGGAGAATATGTAAATAACAAAAAACAGAGAGCAATCTGTACTAGCCTAATGCTACTCCAATTTCTCAGTCTTAATCTAGTAAAGGGATTTATGATTCTTTGATGCTTTGAAATGCATTCTTACTTAGATTTCAATTATCAACAATTTTTAACGACTGAGCATGTGGAAACTTTTTTACAACTCCTCAATATCCATAAGCTAAAAGAGAGAAGATTTGATACTCCAGCAAAGTGTGGTGGTTGATATGCAGGCACAAAAACATTCTACACCTTAAATATTAAGTTCAATTAAACTATCCAAAACATGGCTATGGACCATAGGCCAGAAGTTACATTGATTTTATTTTCTAACTGGTGGATTGGAAGACATTTAATGAATGTTTTGGACAAAAATAGTCAATGGTGTGAATTCAACAAAGAAATGTCCATTAATCATGGTTTAGAATCATCTAACCAATCTGATTTTCAGGTGGTGACCTATTAGTGGTAGGTCCCACTAGTTGAATGGTTGAATTTAAAATATTCCATTCGTATAATTTCTGAGTCTCTGCATACTAACCATCAGGCTTACAAAGGTATCAAATAACTCATCGAATCAAAATGAGATGTCACCACCGAAACATGACCTTAGCTACTCTGGTAAGGACATATAAGGTAGGCTATATCATGATCATCACCTGATATGTAAACCAAACCAATCCACTAATCTGAGTTGGACACAACATCAAAATCAATGTACTACCAATAGCATAACTCAGCAAACTGGTGCAACCCACCCAATGAGTAGATTGCTCCAACTTTCATTTTGGGTGATATCTGGTTATAGTTGATGTTGCTGCTCTCCATCTACAAGCCACAGGTGGGTGTGCAGGAGATTTACATTAGCACCAACAAAGATGGCACGCTGTTAGTTCGTATGAGGCTTCACTCTCCAATCGATATTCTATTTATATTTGTTCGGTCAATTACAATTCATAATTTGAATAAAAATTGTCACCACCTCTACATAATTTGTTCGGTCTATTTATATTTTTCTTTTGCAACCAATTTCCACAAATCACTCTTTCTATGTATGGACGGATAAGATTAAGGAATGCATGATGACCACATTTTAAATTGATAGGATTGTCTTTGCAGTAGAGGTGTGTCGTCCATGGGGTATCAATGGTGGGCCCCCAACTGTTGAAACTGCACATGGTCAAGATCACATAGGCATGAATGAATGGAGCATGCCTACGTGGTCTAAATCTTCAATTCAAGTTGTATTTAGTTTCATAATGTGATTTAAAAAAGAAAAATGAACACCTAACTGCATTTTTTACTTATAAGTTTTAATTACTAATATTGTATTTTGTTTTATTTTGCAGATTGTTTGTTGGTGATAGTGAGGATGTTCGTGCTGATTGATTTTTTTTTTTTTTTTTTGGTATTGGTTGTATGTACTGGTGGGATTG
Organism: Liriodendron chinense; assembly: GCA_003013855.2. Taxonomy (NCBI): domain Eukaryota; kingdom Viridiplantae; phylum Streptophyta; class Magnoliopsida; order Magnoliales; family Magnoliaceae; genus Liriodendron; species Liriodendron chinense. The sequence goes on from PVNU02000998.1 coordinate 1,420,065, forward strand.
ACATTTCGATTTTATTCAAAACATCATTACGGTTGAATGGTCATTTTGATTGGTATACAATTGAATGTTCAATCAGGTGATTGGGATATTGAATATTGAATGTTCTATCAGGTGATTGGGATATTGAATATTGAATGCTGAATGCTTTCAGGTGGTAGGGATATTGAATGTTCCAAAGAAATATTGAATATTGAATGTTCCAAAGAAATATTAAATATTGAATGTTCCAAAGGAATATTGAATTGTAGGGACATTGGATGTTCCAAAGAAATATTTCGTTGGCAATGAAAAGGTAATTCTACATTTCCTTGGTTAAAGCGTTTTTCCAAGGAAAGTTTTCCTCGGTAATAGTTGCATAATTACGGATGAATTAAACAAGTCACAAAATTGTTGACTTTTACCAAGGAAATTTTTTGTTGGAAATGGTCAACTATTTATCGACAAAATTTTAAATTTCATCAGTAAATCTTTTTCCCGAGGGAGATATTTCGACGAAAACGTAATGAACATTTTTGTTGGTAATAACTTTTACCCAGGAAATTATGACATTTAGCTAGGAAAAATTTCCTTGGTAAAAGTCATATTTCTTATAGTGCATCATATCTCATGTGAATCAAATGTCCAAGACTATACCTCAAATCACACAACTTAAATCAGAACCTAAAATGTGAGTTTGTGTGAACCACCTTAGTTTTTGAAAAACTCTACCTTAGTTTTTCAAAAACTCTCTCTCTCTCTCTCTCTCTCTCTCTCTCTCTCTCTCTCTCTCTCTCTATATATATATATATATATATATATATATATATATTCATTTAAGTGAGGGTTATAAAATCATAAATTTAGGATTTTTTAGGGTTTTGAGAATGGTTTTGCTAGGGTTCTCCAATTTAGTTGTCGTTTTATCAGTCTGATCGACTCCTAGTAGTAATCGAAGGTAAATCATTGTCCCGCTATGAAAATTAGGAACTGAAATTTATTTTCTAGAGTTTAAAATGAGTTTTTATGAAAGTCATATAGGGAATTAGTCTTTTCCTAAATCATCGTATCCTAGACACTATTAGCACGTGAAATCATATCCGTAGGTGAGGACTATTCTTCTAAGTTAGCATGTATTAGCCCTTGACCGTCTCGGTTAGTGAATTTTGTGTTTTTATTGGAATTGTTCCTACTCAAATATTAGAATTATGTTATGGTTGTGATTTATATGCTACATGCTTTTAAGTGATAACATGTGGGCTGAATTGTATGAATTAGGTGTTCATTTAAGCTCGATTGTGTGAATATGTGAAGTTATGTATTTTACATGCTAAGTGTTTGGTTAAATGTCAAAGTGATGAATTTGAAGTTACATTACAATTTTATACCTCTTAACATATTTAGGATACTATGTATAAGCATTATTTTGGATTAGTCTCCAAAAAATCATAAACATGTGAACTACCCACCTTGGGTTTGGCCGTCATAGACTTATTCAGTCATTTGAGGCATAGCATGGCTGATTAATTCTAGCTCGGCCGGTCTTGTTATTATTCACTCAATCCACTAGACCAATCTATTCCATAGATAATAATGATTATGTAAACGTTGCCACACATCCTATGGAATCTAAAATACTACGATTTTCATTATTATACAGTCACCATCTATTGTCGACTGTGACTAAGACGATCTTACTCGCTGTAGCTCATGAGCCTAGCATGATTATATGGGACATTATGTTTATGTTGCCTTTGACCCGTGTAGGTGAGAGCCTTATGGTGAGTCTTGAGCACCGATGGAGGTGACGAGCCTACTATAATTGATCTTGGGTGACATCCAATACCGATTAATTTAATGTCTTGGGTGAATGCTCATACTTATGAATTTATTGATTTATGGACCTAGGGTGAGAACCCTGATGGAATTTAGGCCTAAAGACGAGTCACGGTTCTTATCTACTTGACTCATAATATAATTGTGGTGTCCTAGCTTCGTCAATACTACTGCTTGAATACTGATTAATAAAGACTCGACAATCATGCATGCATTTATACGTGTTATCGAGGGGTTGATTGTTCACTAAGAACTCCAGAGTTACTACTTGACCATTTGCATGTGCATCAGTTCACTAAGGACTATGGTAGTAGGTGAGCGAGCCCCACTCTGTTACTATGCCAGTACAAACTATCTTGCATATCATAACTGCATGCATTAACCAACTAGCCTAGGAAACTATTCGTTATGTTGTGCTTTCATTACTTGTACTTGATTGTGTTGATATTGTATATAACTTAGGGAATGGTAACACTTAGTTAGCTACTCACTCCCACTTGGGACAGTATTTTAAAACACAAACTAGTTCACTTTGATACATGTTCTACCGAGGCCGTGGTGATTAATGATAAGGCATAGTTCGACATACCATCGTTTTAGGACTATCATTGAAATCTTTATAGTGCTTTATCGGACTCTTAGTTCATTTTGGATGTATATATATTTTAGTCCGCAACTATGTAGACCCCGGGTTGTTTTTGGATGATTGTATATAAGTTACACTTTACTTTTGAACAATATATACATTGTTTGGTTTAGCTCTTTACTAATGTTTCAATGCCAAATGATTTAAGTCATTAAACTACGCTTCACATTTAAAGGTGACACTCAGAAAATCAGAGATCATGGATGTACCCAACCCCTGAATTTTGGAGCACTACAGTGATCTAGAGTATCTATCATTTGAGCAACTCTTCTGATGGTCGATCCTTTTCAAAAGTCGCTTTAATTTGATGATCTTAACCATTTGATCAATGGTTAGGAGAATGAATGGTCCCTATTATCTTAGGAAAGGTCTAATTGACGATAGATGTTCATCATGTGGCATATGCCTTTGATTATCAATCCCTCCACACACACACACACACTTGTATTGTCCCAATCATCCTATAAATATTTAGGAAAATGGATAGTTCTATTTATTATAATTATAGTTTAAACATTAATATAAACCATCCATCATGAACCATGTCTAATCTCCAATCCCTCTTAAATATTCTTTTATCTAATGATTCTAACCTTCGGATCAATGGTAAGAAAAATATATGGTTCTTATTTACTATATTAGGAAATCTTTCAATGGTAATCTAGATTGTCCATCATGTGAGGACAAATTCCGATTATCGATCTAAAACACTTTGATCAGAGGATCCTAACCATACGATTTATTGATAAGAAAATGGACGTCCAATTATTTACACAAACTATTAATCATGTGGGACAAAACTTTGATTCCAATCCCTCTTTAAAAAAAAAAGTCACTTTAATATGATGATACTATTCATATAATCAATGGCTAAAACATGGACAGTGTATATTTATGATACCTAAAAATGGTCTAATTAGTAATCTTGAGTGCCCATAATATATATGTTGCCCACCTTTGATTATCAATTCCTCTTCAAAGTCATTTTGATTAGATAAATAAGAAATGAATGGCCATAATTATCATAATAGAAAATGTTTGATGAAGGATCTAGCCCTCCGTCATGGGCCCACCTTTAATAGCCAATACTTCCCAAAGCCCGTTTTGATCATAGGTACTATCTAATAACTGGTTAGGAAAATAAACAAGCCGGCCGTCCTTATTACACTGGAGAATATCCAATAATTGATTTGGACCATCAACCACATGGAGTTCACCTTTTATTGTTGGTTTCTTCCAAAAAATACATTGACTAGATGATCCTAACTGGCCGATGAATGGTTAGAAAAATGGATGGTCCATAATCATTAGAACAGAGTTCCAATCATTTTCATGAACCGTCCATCATGCCAGCATGACCTTTAATGGCCAATTCCTCTTGAAAGTTACTTTGATCCTGTGATCCTAACCATTCAATCAATGGCTATAAAAACAGATAATCTAGATTTATTATATTAGAGGTCCAATTAATGATTTGGGTCGTCTATAATACCTAGCACACTTTTGACTAACAATCCCTCTTGAAATTTTTAAGCTGATGATCTTAACCATTTGATCATGGATATTTATCCATCATGCAAGGCACACCTTGGGTTGCATATCCCTCCGAAAAAAAACTTTTTGATCTACTGATCCTAAACCATTTGATCAATGGCCAGGCCCATTTTCATTATACTAGAGCAGGTTCAATCAGTGATTTGGACCATTCATCACGTGGAGCCCACCTTTAGTTGTTGATCACTCTTAAAAGCCAATTTGATCGGATGATCCTAACCATATAGCAACGGCTAGTAAGATAGAGGATCCATACAGATCATGATAGAGGTCCAATCCTTGATTTAGATTGTCCATAACGATGAGATCCACCTTTTCTTGCGATGAGTTGTCAAGAAAAATAAGGATGTATGGTGAGAGAGAGGGATGTTGGAAAGTCAATTATGGTAATAATGCATCATGTTGCATTACTTTCATAAAATAAATATTCCAAAAGCAATATAAGACATTATAAGAAGGAAAAAAAAAAAAAAAAAAAGGCATTACTCTAGAAACACTATTAGATAAGATCAAATTTTTAGTAAGTTTTTTTAATTTGTTACCTTTAGAAGTATATTTCAAAAAGCCTTTGAAGAATGACACCCAGCTTTGTTTGGTTAGAGCTAAAGAATTCTCTAGTTTTAGTTGGACTTAGAAATAGGAACTTTTTTTTTTACATACGTAAGCTGGGCTTGAACCGAAAACCTCAAATGTTGAAACACGATCCTGTCTACCACTGAGGATGTTAATTTCAATACGACACTTTAGGAGAAACAAAAAATGGAAGAAAAACAAATTTTCGTAAAGCATGTACTCAGTGAGGCTTTCCTTAAGTGAAACCCAAATTATGAACATGGAGAAGATAATGACCATTCAATGGCTAATAAATGCTGGTGACCATTCCGTTCTTTCTTTTTCTTACAATCGAAACAGTGCAACTAACCTTTGGAACACATTTTCTATAGTGAGGAATTATCCGATCTGCAAACAGCATCATCTCTAGGTGCACCAGCAACAAGATTCTCGATGATTCTGAGATTCAGTCCTAGCAACTTCAAACAAATGCATGTCATAACTGATTAGAAACAGCTGCAAATGCTCTCAGGCACGACTGTCATTGAACACCCATTCGTCATGTAACTAACAGCATATAACTGCAAGGATCAACATTCAAACTATACACCAAAATTCAGTGTATATACCATTTTTACCATGAGTCCGACCACATCTATCAGACCAAAACTATGCAAAGGACAGACCACCTTTCAAATGAAACAGGCCCTAAAATCAGACCAATCAAATGTTCCTAATCCTGATCAAACAGACCTCAAAATAACATTCAAATTCATATACAAGGTGTTCCTAGACAATGTATCAGACAGCACTAACGTTCAAAAGCCAGAAATACTGTATGGAAGTTGCACAAAAAACTCCCTAGCATGCCTTCTATCAGTGGGGGACTTGCTCATATTTCACCTGTGACACGTAAAACAAAACCAATTGAAACCCATGCCACATGGCCCACCAATTGTAACCGTTCCTACCAGCCTGGATATACAAAATCACTATGAAAGCTAACCCACACAAATGAACCCCTTTGCTCTGATGGGCAAGATTTGTGAATTCAGGGGGCAAAAGAAATCAAGGAAAACCCCCAAAATGCAATGATGACGACTACCAGTCCAATGTCCATTTGATACACAATGCAAACATCAGTTGGTAACAAACCAACCAGCAAATAAAATGACGCATGTGTTATGATCTATCATTGGACGAGTTGGATTCAGAGTGGAGCCGCCGGCGTATGTCACGCTGTAGCATTTCCATGAATTCCTGCCATAGGAACAATTTGTCAAATGCTTAAAATTAGATGGCCCAAAAAAAATTAAAAATCAGAAACAAATATGCAAAAGAGAATTAAATACATTGGCGAGAGTGGGATTGCTGCATATTTCATCCACAAGATCCGTGGAGGCATTTTCACCATACAGACGACCAGCATTCTGGACCACTGTACGGAAAAGATCGGCGGGTGAATCATGGCCTTCAATCCTTTCAACAGCTTCTTGAAGATCAATCTGGAAAACAGCCAAGTTAAAAAGGACTTTTTCCCAAATCCAGAGGCTCAAATTGGTACTGACTTTTCTTTTATTAATAAAAAGAATGTTAATAACAACAGGCAAATAGCTGGATGCCTAAAAAAGTTTAAAAACTTCAATGCCAGAAACTCCTAGAGGATATCCCTTTAAATTACTCATTTGGGGCAGACACATATTGATGCATATGCATTACAGGTAGAGTTATAGGAGAGAATCTAGAGACATTTTTTAGCAGATGTGGATGGACTGATACAAGAAATTCTGAACAGAGAGGAGGATATTCATAGGAGACTTAAATGGGTATGTAGGAAAAGAAAGTGGAGGATATGGTTTTGTGAGAAGAAATCAAATGGGCGATACTATTGTCCTTGACTTAACCATGGCATACAATCTAGCTCTAGCAAACACACAATTTAAAAAGAGAGATGGAACATTTAATAACTTTTAAGAAGTGGATCATATACAAGCCAAGTAGATTTCTTTCTACTTAGGAGGACAAAGCGATCTGTATATGAGTATTGCAAGGTAATACCAAGAAATAGTTTGCCTGTGCAACATAGGTTAATGGTTATAGATTTTACATTAAGAAATGGAAGAGAGGGAGTGAAATTAACAGGTGTCCAAAAACTAGGCAGGGAATTTGAAAGGAGAGAACAAGGTTATTAAGAAATAAATTGATTGAAGAAAGAAAGTGGAATGTCAAGGAAGAAGTAAATATTAGTGGAATGAAATGGCTGAGTGCAATAGCAAAGTGATAAAAGTTGTTTTAGGAGTATCTAGAGGGAAAAGCCAATCACAAAAAGAAACTTGGTTTTGGAATGACGATATATAGAAAGCTATTAATGAGAAATGTTCATGTTGCAAAGCCTAGGAAGGGACTATAAATGATGAAAAATTTGAACAATATTGAAATGCCAAAAAGATTGCTAAGAAAGTAGTAATGAGTAAAAACTTAAGTCTTATGATGATCTTTGCAACAGACTGGGGACAAGGGAAGGTGAGGAAGATGTCTTCAAACTTGAAAAGATACATACAAGAGAAGGGTAGGGACCAAGATCATGTTAGATGCATTAAGAGCAACGACCAGAGAATACCAGCCAGGGACGATAAGATCAATGGAAAGTGGATAAGCTATTTTCAGAACTTGTCATATGACAACCAATCAGAAAACATACGGAAATAAGGAAAAGTATCGTGGTAGCTGCTTACAATGATAAAGAAGTATTGAGATGCACTAACTATAGTCAGATTGAACTAATGAGTACTATGAAACTTCAGGAGAGTGATTGACCATAGACTAAGGCATGAGACGAATGTATCAGAAAATCAGTTTAGTTTTATGCAAGGGAGGTGTACCACTGAAGCTTTTTTCCTACTTAGACAATTGATGGAGAAAAATAGAGAGAGGAGAAAGGATCTCTACATTGTCTTTATGGTCTTAGATAAATCTTATGATAGGTCACTAGAGAGTTAATCTGGTGGGTGTTGGGAAAGAAAGAAGTTTCAAGAGGATATACTAACATGATTGAGGATATAGCAATAACAAATGTGAGGACTGCTGGTAGAGAACACGTGAGCTCCCAATTACTGTAGGCTTGCACCATGATCGGCATTGAGCGCGTACGTTTTCACATTGGTTATGGACGAGTTAATGATGCGTTTGCAGGAAGAGATCGATGGTGCATGTTATTTGCAGATGACACAGTTTTGATTGATAAGACAAGGGAGGACGTAAACACAAAGATAGATTTTTGGAGGGTGCTTTAAAGGATTTAAAATTAGTTGAACTAAAACAGAGTATATAGAGTGCAAATTTAGTACAATAGAAGTGAAAACTAGGAATCAATTAACATTGCTGACCAAGAAGCTCCCCGAAATTACCACTCCTGATATTTTGGGTTGATAATTCATGTGAGCGAAGAGATTTAGAAGGATGTTGCCCATAGAATTCAAGTGGGGTGGAAGAAATGGAGATGTGCCTCTGGAGTTTTATGTGATCATCGTTTATCGCTCATAAGCGAAAAGGAAATTTTATAGGATAGCTATAGACCAACCATGCTTTATAGGACAGAATGTTGGGCAGTAAGGAACACATTCATGAGATGTGTAGCTGAAATGAGGATGTTGAGATAGATGGGTGGCAAGATGGGGACGTGTAGAATTAGAAGTGAATGCATTCAAGGGAATTTAGGAGTAGCACCAATACATAGTAAGATGAAGGGAAGTAGAATTAAATGGTTTGGTCATGTGCAACAAAGACCAAGAATTGCACTGGTTAAGAGTGACTTCGTACAAGTTGAAGGCTCTAAAAGGCAGGGGGGAGGTCCAGGGACATGGGCGGAGATAGTGACCCATGGTCTAACCGAAGTTATTGCCCTTGATGGAGTGCAATGGTAGAATAGGATTCATGTAACCAACCCCAGTTAGTTGGGATAAGGCTTAGATGATGATGATGATTTGGAAAAAACACAAAGGATTAAGTCCCAGTTTTCATTTTTAGAGTAACTTGACTTTCTTTGGGGTACTAGTCCGTGAGTTGAGAAGAACCACTAGAAAAATATAACACTGGAACTGATTCATTGAAGGTTGAGTGATGCAGTCATAGTTTATTAGAGGATTGATAATAGAAGCATATACATCATTGTAGCCTTATGCTAGCTATTTTGATCAGCCTTATGAACCCTCTCACCAATATTTCTTGAGGCCCTATCCTCGGGAAAGTGAACGAGGTTTCATATCACTTCTCAACACCAACTACCCAATCCTTTTTAGGTCTTGGCCTCATGCTTTCAGACCCCCAACCCTAACCAAAGCTCCCTTGCATACTGGGTCCCTTTCCATTTTTCTTAGCACAGGGCTAAACCATCTCAACCAGCTCTCCATCAACTTGTCACCTATTGGTTAGTCTTAGGATGCTTTGAATGAAGTCATTCTTCTTAATTCTACACTTCCTAGTCTTCCCATACATCCATGTCAACGTCCTCATCTGTGCAACACTCATCTTCAGATCATGTTGCCTCTTAATTGCCCAAACATTTGGCCCCATATAGCCCGGCAAATCGCATGTCTAATCAAATTTCCCCCAAGTTCTGTTGGCATCAGGCGATCAGATAGAATTCTAGAGATAAGTTTGCACCACATTCACCTATCTCTGACTCTATTGGAGACATCATCCTCAATCTCTCCATCCTAAATGATAGAGCCAACATAATGAAACAAATCATTGAGAAGCCTAAACAATTTGCAAAAACAAAGTTCCCTACAATCCTTTGAAACATACAACCAGTGCACCTATATCCAGGTCATGTTGTACAGAGAGGAATTATATGACCATAGAGGATGCCAATGAAATCCTTGGGTCCAAAGCTCCTGCAAGCTTCGCCCATAGTTATCTGATACAGACCGTTGATCTGATAGGGCCTGCCATTGATGAAGTATGCCCTGACAATCTCCCTAATGAGGAAACCCTAAATGGATAAACGCCCTTCAATCATTGGCCTGCAGCAAATAGATTGTTATGAAAAACAACAGTCCGCATTCCATGAAGGTCAAAGATTGTATGTCTTCCAATCTGGGAGTTTTTAATGGCATGGTCCATTTAAGTTGGGTCACTTGATAAGGATCCATTAACAGTGGGCCCATCTATATGAACTTACGGCCCAAACTTACTTATAGATATCCCTTTGACGAGGATCATATAACTTCCTGCTGTATAGATCCCTGTATGCAGGTATATCTCATTATCAAGGTGTTTCCCCCCGCTCCCAGGCTCCAGCTTCCATTTCCTTCCACAAAACAACTCCTGAAGGCACTGCACAAATTCCTTAATAGAAGTGCATTGCCATTCTCTAGACAAAATCTCCAAAATTATTATCCTTCCCAAGAAAAACAGAACTGGTTAGACTTGACTAACCCATAGCATAGGTTATGAAGACTGGCTTCTCAGTTCTACTAAAACTAAATATCAACTTCAGTGAAATGCACGAGTCATTTAGTGAGATGTTTTGATGAGGACACAAGATCATTTCAAGTTTACCAACGAAGAAAGCGCCCACCACTAACACCTTCCTTGTGGTTAGGCGATGATTGAGGAGCATTGAAGACCCTACGCACGTGATTTGACACATAGAAGACACGTGTGTAGGATGGAAGAAGACCCAACTGAAAGAATAGAAAATTGCATTTCTGGAGGTGGTCGAGCGCCCGGCCAAATTTGTCACCGAGCGACCGAAATTCAGCAAATTTTCAGTATTCTTGCTGGACAGTTTTTGTCTTAGCCGGGCGCCCGGCCAAATTGGTCACCGGGCGACCGGCCAACGTACGAACTGTTTTTTTTTAGTTGTTTTTTAGAGATGTTTTAGGGGTATTTTGATACTTTTATGTTTTCTTCTTGCTTATTTAAGTGGGCTAAGCCCTAATAACGTGATTAGTTGATTATTAATGAAAAAGCAAACATCTTTGGTGGCTTCTCTCTTCTCTCTCTCTCATGGTGCTTCTTCTCTTTCCTTGATCTTCTTCTTCTAATTTCTTCTTGTGCCCCTCCAAATTCTTCAAGGTAATTATCTTCTTCGTTCTATTTCTAGTTTCGCTAACCCTTCCTCGATCAAACTTTGAGAATCAATCCAAACCCTAAACCCCCAAAATTCTCAAATCCCTAATCCGAGAAACTTCCTGATTCTTCGAACTAGTGATCTTCATTGATCGATTGGGTATGACCATGCAAGATCGGGAGGTCTCATCCCTCGCCGGATCTAACCTAAGTAATAATTAAATTCCATTCTCTATGGTTGTGATGATGACCCGCTCCATTGCATGTTTCCTTTATGATTTTCTCAGTTATGATGATTAATGCTAGAATTTTATATTATTATTGCCTTTTATTTCCGCTGAATAATTGTGTCTACAAGCATGCATCATAATTAGGCCATCCTGCATCAAATTTGATATCAGAGAATAGGCTTGCATGGTTTTGTCTAGATCGAGTTATCAAATTAGGGTTTTGATTTTTAGGTTTAATTTAGGAAAGTTCCAGATTTAGAAAGTTTTCGATTTTAGAAACTTTCCAATTTTAGAAACTTTCCTAATTTGGAAAATTTCCAGATTTGAGTTGTTTCCTGTCTTAATTTATTTGTGTCGGATCATATTAGTTTTGCATTCATCGCATTCATCTTGTAAGTCATAACACCTAGTAGTCTAGTTGGGTAGGGTTTGGTTCAAGTCTTAGTTGTATGCCCACGAGAAAAGGTAGAGGTTTCGGACTTCAACCAATCATGAACAACGAGCAGTTATCTGAGCAACTTGCTCAATTGATGCAAAAGATAACTACAATGGAAACGAGACAAAAGAATGAACTCGCTCGTTTTAAGTACCCAAATCACCACCACCATGAATAAAGTCGAGCAGTTAGAGGCATCCCAAAGGGAGAACCCCACTCTTGGGGAAGACACACTCTCTCAAGTAGGAGAAATCATTAAGGAGCGTGTTCCCATACGTGGAGGACATGGTGGTAGGGGACGTGGAACTGGTCGTGGTGTTGTGCGGGAGGCACAAGCTACATATGACTACCCGGACCACTACGATCCCGATGAGCGTGCGATGAAGAATATGAAGGTGGAAGCCCCAAGTTTTGATGGGCGTCTGGATCCCAAGGCATTCCTTGACTGGGTTGCTGATATGGACCACTACTTTGAGTGGTATAGCGTGTCAGAAAACCGTCAAATGCGGTTTGCAAAGATGAAACTTGTGAGCCAGGCCAAGTTGTTTTGGACCAATACTGAGAGAAAGGTAGAAAGGATTAGTAGAGCACCTATCACAGATTGGCACGAGATGAAAGAGAAGTTGAAGGAGAAATATCTTCCTCTCTCATACCGACAAAAGCTCATTGACCAGTGGCAATCCTTACGCCAAGGGTCAATGTCCGTCACTGACTACATCGCCAAATTTGAGGAATTTATGATGCGGTGTGATATCCATGATGACCCTCTAGTAACGCTCTCGCGTTTCAAGACAGGCCTTCGAGCAGATCTTCAGCGCGAGCTTATAACTCGGCCCTTAACGGACTTGGATGAAGCATATCAAGTTGTGCATGAACTAGAGCAATACCTGAAAGCTCCTTTCATTAGACGTTGTGAGTCCCGAGACTCTAATGCTAGATTTGGTTCCCAGGGAACTAGACCTAACGTTGGTAGTCAACCTAGGGCGCAGGCGACTGTTCCGCCTAGGCCTATAGAGGACAAGGGCAAATGAGTTCTTGGTGCAGGTCCTAGTGGAGGTAGCCAAGTGAGATGCTACGAATGTGGGAATCTCGGTCACATGTCCAATCAGTGTCCCACGAAGAACCGTAGGGAAAGCCTTAGTTGTAGGCGAATCCCACGAGAGTGTTGATGGCCAGGGTGTTGATTATGAAGTAGAAGAATATCACCCTAAAGGAGGTCTTACTGACGAAGATGGCGTAAATGAAGAAGCAACGCTTGCAGTAGTCAGGTGTGTGCTAGCTCAGTCTAGGAGTAGTGTTGATTGGCGTCGGAACACTATCTTCTATACCCTTGCCAAGTGTAGAGAAAAGAATTGTAAGGCGATAGTGGACAGTAGGAGTTGTCAGAATGTGATTTCCGCTAACACCTTAGATCGTCTGAAGCTGAAATCCACACCTCATCCTGACCCAGATGCAAGTCCGTGACAAGGAGCGTCGTGTTCCTTAGTCAGCCTATATAGTGACGGGGGGGGGACTAACTTGCTAATAATCTTCCTCGCCGGGTAGGCAGTTTAGGTGTTTTTGGTGTGAGATCAGACATACCGAGCAACTAGCTGCTGCAAGATTGGACGTCTATCTATCTCACCACGTCAATGACAGCGGAAGGAATGCCCTTCTTTCTTACGGCTCGTTACCGCAGCGCTCGTTCACTCCGACGTGTAGTGTCTTTTTCAACCAGTAGTGTATCAGCTCTGGCATTATTGAACGAAAGAGATGCCGGGTCGGTCAATTGCATTAGGTAGGAGATGCAGGACCTGTCTTAACCGCAAGTGCATTCGCTATTCAGTCGAGTTCCCCTCCAGTAGAGAAAGGTATAGAAAAATAGACGTCGCCTTCTTGCCTGGACTAGCTTGCTTTCTTTCCCGGTAGGCTTGTCTCTGGAGGGCACTCTAACAAGAATAGACTGGACTGGACAAGAGTTGAATAGACTAGCCGCAAAATTTCTTGGGTTGACAAAACATCCCTTCCAGTCACTCATCAGTATTTAGTTCCTATCGAGTTTGGGTCATATAAGGAGTCCCTCTGGTGTGATGTGATACCTATAGATGTTGGACATATTATCCTAGGTAGGCCGTAGCTATTCGACAATGACGTCACGATCTTTGGCCGTTCGAATGTGTGCACCTTCATGCATAACGGTAAAAAGATCAAACTTAACCCTATGCCACCTAACAGCACACTAGGAAAGAAGAAGGATGAGAAGGCGAGTGAGCCTAAGAACGTGAGAAAATCCAAACCTAAGTCTCTTCATATAATTAATGCGAGAGAATTTGAGAAAGAGACTAAGGAGGATTCCATGGTGTATGCCCTTTTGACAAGAGAGACTACACCTGAGGTTCCATCAGAGTTACCCCATGAGGTAACATCGGTTTTAAAGGAATACAGTGATGTATTTCCTGAGGATTTACCGAACGAGTTACCACCTATGAGGGACATTCAGCATGCTATTGACCTCGTCCCAGGGTCGACTCTACCGAACCTTCCTCGCTACAGGATGGACCCTGCAGAACATGCAGAGTTGAAGAGGCAAATTGATGAGCTTCTGCAAAAGGGTTTTATCCAAGAGAGTATGAGCCCATGTGTCGTGCCAGCATTGTTGACACCAAAGAAAGACGGCACGTGGCGCATGTGTGTGGACAGTCGTGCCATAAACAAAATTATCGTCAAGTATAGGTTTCCCATACCTAGACTTGATGATATGCTTGACATGATGGCAAGGTCCACTATATTCTCCAAAATTGATCTCAAGAGTAGATATCACCAAATCCGCATACGCCCAGGAGACAGGTGGAAAACGGCGTTCAAAACCAAAGATGGGTTGTACGAATGGATGGTCATGCCCTTCGGCTTGACTAATGCGCCCAGTACTTTTATGCGGGTGATGACACAAGTCTTGAGGCCGTTCATGGGAAAATTCCTAGTGGTGTACTTCGATGACATTCTTATTTACAGTACCACTAAGGAATCACACCTTGAACATCTGAAGCAGGTCTGTAGCGTCCTTAGGAATGAAAAGTTGTATGCTAATCTTAAGAAATGTGCGTTCATGTCTAGTTAAGTTGTGTTCTTAGGATTTATAGTGTCTTCAGAAGGAATGCGCGCAGACCCTGAAAAGGTCAGGGCCATAGTTGAGTGGCCTGAACCGAGAAACATTCATGAGGTGCGAAGCTTTCACGGCTTAGCAACTTTTTATCGTCGGTTCATTAGGGGTTTTAGCACGATCATGGCTCCCATTACTGAATGCATGAAAAAGGGAGAGCTCGCGTGGTCTAAAGCCGCAGTCAAGGCTTTTAAGGAGATTAAGGGCAAAATGGTAGAAGCTCCTGTCATGCGTCTACCTGACTTTTCTAAAGTCTTTGAGGTAGCGTGTGATGCGTCTGGTGTTGGTATAGGTGGAGTGTTGAGCCAGGAGGGCCATCCAGTAGCCTATTTTAGTGAGAAATTGAATAAGGCAAAACAAAAATACTCCACTTATAACAAAGAGTTCTATGCGGTAGTGCAATCCTTGAGATATTGGCGTCACTATCTCCTACCGCAAGAATTCGTCTTGTTTTCTGATCATGAGGCTTCGAGATATTTACATTCTCAGAAGAAACTCAACCCAAGGCATGCTAAGTGGGTAGCGTTTCTTCAGGAATATTCGTTTGTTCTGAAACACAAGGCCGGGGTTGAAAACAAACCAGCAGATGCCTTTAGTAGAAGAGTGGCGTTGCTCAACTCCTTGAGTGTAGAGGTCGTCGGATTTGAGCAACTGAAAGATGAATACCCCACGTATCCTGATTTTAGGGATACTTACGCGTCGCTCTCTAGTGACCAGCATATTATGGGTGAATATGTTCTTAAAGATGGCTTCCTTTTCAAGGGAGACAGACTTTGTATTCCCCATATGTCCTCTTCGTGAATTCCTCATCTAGGAGCTTCATTCAGGAGGGATAGCTGGCCATTTTGGTCGTGATAAGACCATTGCCCTCATGAAGATCGTTTCTATTGGCCAAGTCTCAAGCGAGACGTAGCCAAAGTTTTAGGGCAGTGTCGTACATGTCAGCTGGCAAAGCAAAGAAAGCAAAATACCGGGTTGTATACGCCATTGCCAGTGCCACATGCTCCGTGGCAAGACATTAGTATGTATTTCGTGCTAGGACTTCCCAAGACAATAAAAAAGCACGATTCCATTTTTGTCGTTGTGAATCGTTTTTCCAAAATGACGCATTTTCTCCCATGTTCTAAAACGTCAGACGCGTCTCATTTGCTCGTATTTTTTTTATGGTATGGTGCGTCTCCATGGATTGCCTAAGATCATAGTTTCTGACCGTGATGTTAGATTTACCAGTTATTTTTAGAAGACACTATGGCACATTGTGGGTACTCATTTATAGTTTTCTACTGCCTACCACCCTCAAACAGATGGGCAAACAGAGGTGGTAAATCGAAGTCTTGGAAATCTTCTACGTTGTCTAGTGGGTGAACATGTTAAGACTTGAGACCTAATTTTATCAACTGCTGAATTTGCTTATAATAGGTCAATAAATCGATCTACAGGGATGAGTCCATTTGAAGTTGTTAGTGGGTATAAACCTAGAATGCCAATAGATCTCTTACCCATGTCAGTCACCCAAAGGTCTTCTGAATCAGCCGATGCATTTGCACGACATATCCACGACTTGCATACGCATATTAGACAGCGGATAAATAAGAGTAATGATAATTATAAAATTTCAGCTGATTCTCATCGTAGACTGCAAGATTTTCAAGAAGGAGACTATGTAATGGTGAGGGTAAGGCCAGAGCGGTTCTCACAGGGTTCCGCTAAGAAATTACAAGCGCGTAGTGCTGGACCATTCAAGATATTGCAGAAAATTGGGTCCAATGCGTATCGGATCGACCTTCCATCTGAAATGGGCATTAACCCGACTTTTAATGTAGAAGATCTAGTCCGTTCCCCTGACCCTACCATTGATTCATCATCTCATTCATGGCCCTTTTCCGATTTTGCTTCACAACCCCTCCCACCCCTTCCTCCACCTATTGTCCATAAAGAAGAAATTGAAGAAATCTTAGATGAGGAGATAGTATCTACGAGAGACAGATGTTTCCAAAGATACATTGTCAAGTGGAGGCGTAAACCACCGTCTGAATCTACGTGGTTGACTGAAGCGGAATTGCAGCGTGTTGATCCAGACTTACTAGAGCGCCACAAGAGTTTTAACTCGTCGGAGTCGAGTTTTTCTCACCCGAGGGGAGTTGATGAGGACACAAGATCATTTCAAGTTTACCAACGAAGAAAGCGCCCACCATTAACACCTTCCTTGTGGTTAGGCGATGATTGAGGAGCATTGAAGACCCTACGCACGTGATTTGACACATAGAAGACACGTGTGTAGGATGGAAGAAGACCCGACTCAAAGAATAGAAAATTGCATTTCTGGAGGTGGTCGGGCGCCCGGCCAAATTTGTCACCGGGCGACCGAAATTCAACAAATTTTCAGTATTCTTGCTGGATAGTTTTTGTCTTAGCCGGGCGCCCGGCCAAATTGGTCACCGGGCGACCGGCCAACGTACGAACGGCGTTTTTTTTAGTTGTTTTTTAGAGATGTTTTAGGGGTATTTTGGTACTTTTATGTTTTCTTCTTGGTTATTTAAGTGGGCTAAGCCTTAATAACGTGATTAGTTGATTGTTAATAAAAAAGCAAACCTCTTTGGTGGCTTCTCTCCTCTCTCTCTCTCATGGTGCTTCTTCTCTTTCCTTGATCTTCTTCTTCTAATTTCTTCTTGTGCCCCTCCAAATTCTTCAAGGTAATTATCTTCTTCGTTCTATTTTCTAGTTTCGCTAACCCTTCCTCGATCAAACCTTGAGAATCGATCCAAACCCTAAACCCCCAAATTCTCAAATCCCTAATCCGAGAAACTTCCTGATTCTTCGGACTAGTGATCTTCATTGATTGATTGGGTATGACCATGCAAGATCGGGAGGTCTCATACCTTGCCGGATCCAACCTAAGTAATAATTGAATTCCATACTCTATGGTTGTGATAATGGCCCGCTCCATTGCATGTTTCCTTTATGATTTTCTCAATTATGATGATTAATGCTAGAATTTTAGATTATTATTGCCTTTTATTTCCGCCGAATAATTGTATCTATAAGCATGCATCATAATTAGGCCATCCTGCATCATGTTTCTTTCCAACAGAAGTCATTTAGTAACACAAAAATAAAAAATAAATAAATAACAGAAAAAATAAAAACAAAAAGCAAAACAAAACAAAAAAAAATGCAGTAGATAATGGAACACGTACCTGAGAATTACTCACATCCACTTGATCATCTCTGCCTTGCCTATCAGCATTACATTGCGGCGGCAGTTCGGATTCCACAGCATGGGAAGGTGCATGGAGGATTGATCCCTGGCCAAGAGCTTGCGAGACTACGGGCATCAGTTGCTGAAACATCCTCGAAAAATCAATCCCACCTTGACCACTTCCTGACCCCAAAAGTATGTTTCCAAGATTATGGCTCTGGCCTTCTACATCCCGAGCAATTTGATTGAGGGTATTACTCACTGCAGGACTCTGAGCAAGCTGTTCCATGATGCTTCTCAAACCAGCAGGAGATCCAATCCCAGCTTGCTCTGACACCCCTTCCAGAAGACCGTTCAAAGTAGGGCTCTGAAGAAGCTGAGACATCATGCTTGCAGGATCAATTTGTCCATTATTGCCTTGCCCTCCTAAAGGCACACTTCCCATAATCTGACGAAATACAGGGGGCAACTGCACTGACAGATCATTGGCATTTGCATTGGCATTTGAATCTGACCTATTTATGTCGGAGCCCCGCGATAAAAGAGATTGCAAAACCTGTTGGCCCCTAGCAATAGACTGCTCGTCCTGATTCACTGGAGTGGTAGAGCTCATTTCACCATCTCTCCCTTGCATCTTCACCTGCTTGCTTCTCCTCTGGGCACATCATTGCAATAAAAAGTCAATTAGGACATCTCGAGTGTACACAGATCCCAAAATCAGAAAGAGACGATTAAGGTCATTGAGCCTCTACAATTGTTCTGTTGAAAGCATTAACACGTACACATGCACGCACGCACAACATAAGTTCATATCAACACAAGTATTCACCTTAGGCTGTAACCCTCCAGACCCTAATCCCAATGGAAAAGTTTTGCCACCCTCAGAAGGCTCCTGGCTTTGGCTGGAACTGGGAGCATTCTCTGAAGTAAATGTACCAGTATTTTTCTCTGAGGAAGACTTGCTAGAATCTGCCTCTACAAAGTCTCCTGGTGAGCTCACTGATGATGTTTGTATTGCACTTGACCTCACTCCCTTATCTTCAATATTACTAAGTTGGCAGCCAGAGGGTTGAGGCTGATATTTATGAACAAATATGTCAGTTTTCATCTCCTGTTGGACCCCAAAAAAAAATGGAAAAAAAAAAAAGGTTGAATAAAGCAGGTATCCATGCAATAACATACCTGATACCCTTCATTGCTGGCACCTGAGTTATAAGACAAATCAGAATCAACAACCACCCTGGTCTGGCCAGCTCCATTAACTCCCATGTCACCCAAGAGCTGATTCTGTTCACCACCAATGCTAGATCTGATGGAAGAACCTTGAAGAGCAGAAATTTCCGATGGGCCTGATTACAGGATGGAGAATTAGCCAATTGGCTCAGACATGGTTCCATTTCATGAAAGTATTTGATCACTGATTACCTGTTGGATCTTGAGGTCCTCCGCCTACACACAACATATCAGCAGTTTGAGAAGTAGAGCGGGATGAGTTCTCACCCTGCATACTGCCATCAACACTTCCAACATGCATTTGCACCTGGGTTATGACTGCAGGAGGAGAAATGGATTGTGATGTTGGCTGTGAAACAGAACTTCCAATATTGGGTCGTGTTCCACTGGACACGGATGGATTAGAACCTTGCCCAGAGGCTGTCTGGTTAGGATTTATCTGCTGAGACCTTGTTTGAAGAGGGTAGAAAACGCTTAGCACATGACCACCTGCTTCTGAAGGGGAACGGCCTGGAACAGCTGCAACAACATTTCTCACAGGCAGTACATGCATTGGACCCGAATTGACTGAACCAGTTCCATTCACACTTGCTTGTGCCTGATTTGGATGTTGACCTACATGAGCAGCTTCCCCAGTACTTGACCTGGAGCCAACTGATGATGTGCCCGGAGCAACAGCAGTCCCTGATGATCAGACAAGGTCATGACAGCTTCTTTTACCAAGAAGAAAGTTCTACTACTATGAGGTTCTCACCAGCATGTATGTGGATGCTGATGTTTCTGGGCACATCCGCAGCACCAATGGAACCTGGAATTCCAGCACTTGCCTGAGCAGCAGCAGAAGAAGCTCCAAAGAGGGAGCTTGATTGTAAAGGAAAGGGCTGCAAGGAAATACTAGACCATGTAATCTATTGTTTAGACATATCATACATTGTAGGCACCATAAGTCAATAATAACCTGAACCATTATAGGATTTGGCCCTGATGGAGATATATAAACTGCTGGTCCAGCATTCACCACAGATTCAGCCTACAGTTTCCCAAACATTATAATAAATATTAAAAGAAGAAGAAGAAGAAGAAGAAGAAGAGAAGACAAGTTGAATCAGTGAATTGGAGAACGGTAAGAAATCATACAGGGGACTGCCCCATGCGCAACGTCAGAATAGTACGACCAAGCTCTAAAAAAAGAGCTCCTAAATGTTGCATGGCCACTCCTACTTGCATTGCTTCTGCCTGAATTTGTCCCCGTGTCACTGGATCAGTAGCACCCCCCTCTCTTTCAATGCGCCCTGCAATATTCTATGGAGCTGCAGAAAGTTACGATTAAGCAAAACTAGATAGAAAAGAATAGTTGGCTAAAGATTCAGAGAATGTGAAATTGTGCATATCATAAAAGTCAAAAGTAACTTCCATGGAAAGAAAATGTCTTATGGTGCCCAAATTACATCAACGCGTTGCCTATCGCTCTGAAGAAGAATGAACGGAATAGGCGTATCTATAAATGCAATTTTAGGATAATGACTCCATGAAATTTTATTTCTACACAAGATGAGAGCTTTAAAGGAAGGCCACTAGAACAAGATGCAAATCAACGCCTGAAATCTACTAATAAAGACATTTATTATAACTACAGTAAATAAAAAGAGTACCCAATGTTGAAGATTTCTTCTAAGCTTTCTCCTATGAATTGTATCTCAGTTATCATTAGACACCAATTGGTAGAAATGCACCAGCAGGTCCCAAGCTCAGTGAAGGACTGATATTGGGTGTGCAGCCCGTTGTTGAACTTTTGCCAAACAAATCACCCATTTCAAGAAACAGATTTTTTAAGCCAACCCCAAAAGGCTTGGACAAGGATAAGATGATAATATTTGAGCCAGTTATCAGGAACTCTTATCTCCATACACGTGGCGCATACACAAGATCCGGTCCGTTGGGCCCAATCATGGACAGGCCACACACCAAAAATCACACTGGATGAATGATCTTAGACACCAAATGGAATGTTTTGCCTACTGTATATGGACCATTGGTTGGACTTTTTTTAGTAGTCCATTTGCACTTTTGCAATCCTCAGAAGTCTTACTGCTATAATCATTCTTTTTTTTTTTTTTTTTGAAAGGTTGCTTTTATAATCATTCGTGTGTCTCCCACTCGTTAGATGAGCTGGTGGAGACTGTGTAGTGTGTGTGAGTGATCCAGGGTTCAAGCCCTGGTAGTGTTACCTTTCATTTATAAAAAAAAAATATATATTCTTGACTGGTATACTTTGGAATGCCACAATTATTTATGTATTCCTCAACCATTGAGGAAGGGAGAGGAGAATTTTTCCACAACAATATTTTCCTTGATTGCGAGAAGGGACGGTCCATAGTCAAATTTGGTCTAGTTATCTCAATTATCCGAGTATGATCTTATCCGGACATGCGCTAAATCGTGGCTCTTTTTTCTTTGTTCTTTTTCTCTTTTTTATCTCTGTTTTTTTCTTTTTAATCCGAAAGGGAGTGAATTAAACAATCTTGGATCAAAAAGTTACATGAAGAGCAGAGGTGAAGTTGAAAATGTGCAGTGGGTCTTTCAAATCAATTTCATTTGTTCTCCCAACCAAACTGAAAGCAGCCTCATTCAAACAGCAGCTAACAGATCTCTTTCCCTTTCAAACAAGCTATAGATGTCTAAATTTGTATAAAGAGATCCATGCAATAAACAAACAAACAAAATCAATCAGTGAAGAATGTGTATTAACATGTAAAGAAGGAATATAGGATATACAGAAAGTGCTACTCCAGCAGGACCGCTGAGGAGCTGTTGTGCTCGTCTAATAACAGTGCTTAGCACTTCAGGCGCTGGTAGTCCCCGGGCATTAGAGGATGGAATTTCTGAAACAGGTGGATCTCCGACATTGACAGGTGGCCTTGACTGGTATCCTACATAAATCATAAAGAACAATCAACTTAATCAAAGAATCAAGATGGCTCCAATCCAAATAAAGAGAATACATCCAATTTTTATCACCATTGTGCGACAATGCCAGCTCCATTCGGTTGATGAACTCCGCAAGGGTTGTCAAAGAATCTGGAATGACCTAGATTATGACACATATCAAGACATTAGAAACTCAGTTAAATTCATTAGAAGGTAAATAGAAGACAGACAACATGAACTGGTACCGCAGACAACATGAATTGGTACCGTTTGTAGTGAAGGAACTGCCCCTGCCCCCAGAAATGGGAATTGTACGGACTGATGGAAAGATTGGAAAGGGACATTCGGAAAGGCCTGCCCATGCGGTACTTGATTTCCAGTTTGACCCCTGCCGCCAGCATTCCCCTGGGTTGCTTCTGCTCCGACACCTTGAGATGGTGGGCCAGCCACATTGGCCTGAAAATCACATACACACAGATGAGAATACAGTGGAACCTCAATGTAAACTGTTACTGCATAAACAAAGCATTACTCACAGCAGATGTATTGCTAACCCCACCACCAGTAGCCACATTTCCAACTCCAACAGAATTCAGAACTGCTCCAATAATCTATGAAAGAAAGCAATGAGAAATTTAGCCTACAACACTGAAAAATAGACTGTTTTGCATAGACCGACTGATTGCACTCTTCAGCAGCAATTGACTGAGATTCACTTACAGCAAAACTAATGAACATACCCGCGTAAGGTCAGGTACAATGCCTTCACCTTGGTCCCCAATGTTGAAAGTTCCCAGAACCACACTGTGTGAAATTTGCCCAACCCTGTTACGGGGGGCACCAGGAGTCGAATCATTTCCTGCAAAATAAAACAAATACTGCATATAGTAAACCTCCATATCAGTTCTAAAAGAATAATTCATGATTGCAAATGCTTAAAAATGTAGGACTAACAACTAGGCCGTTTCCTATCACAATGAGTAAAAAAGAAAGTTAAGGGGCCAATCCAGGGATGGGGGAATAGAAATACCAAGCTATTCCTGCCCATGTTATATTGCAAGGAAATAGCATTCAGCACTGCTCAATAGCAAAGCTGACTTGTTGAACCAGATGCTCCAATCAGACGAAAAATGCATGGCCTGATGGTTGCACCAGCTGAACCAGACTATACGAATAGTTTTCTTTCCCTACAGAGGTTTGTATGGTACCCAACCTATTCCTTTGGCCGGCCCCAATCCAAACCGGTACAACCATCCAGTCTGGTACGGGTTTTAAAAAACGAGAGAATGCCATGGTATTCTGCAGTCCAATGCAGTCCCTTGAGTTTACAGTGCAGGACTTCTTTCTGAATGACAATGATGGTTCTATAACATGCAGACCATGCCTTGGGAATGTATATAGGAAGCAAAACCTCGATTGTCATGATTTCCCCCCATATCTCCAGAGCCAGTGCCTGGCGGTGTTTCTGACTGGATCAGCTGTCTTGCAACTAAATGCAGTGTATGCCCATCTTCCAGATCTAATTATAGTCAAGGGACAACAGAGCGCAGAAAAAGTAACAGAACATGGAAAGTATGGAAAGATGGATATTAGAAACATTTGCTCCAAGCATATGATGCAAGGTATATATCAAGAAAATCAGGATTTCCTGAACAGATTTCAAAATAAAGAGAGATTTTGACTCATCATCACCATCATAGCCTTGTTCCGGTTATTTGGGGTTGGCTTTCATGGTTTCCTGGAACAAATCTTGGCGACTCATTGACATCAACCCTCCTGTAACTGGGCAATGCTGCACAAAATGTCTGGGGGCTGATTGTTTGCCAGGAATGCATTTCTGGAAACGCACTTCTGCATTTCCCCCATTTTCTCTATCTGGTCACATACCATCCCAGGCATTATGTTCCTTAGGGGCTTCTTTTCCCAGCGAAACCCAGGAAATTATGCCCCCAGGTTTTACTTGGGGAAAGCCTTTTGCAGGAATTGTGGAAAGGGATCAAAAGATTCAAAACCCTACCCTATTCTTTCGTTCTTCTTTTTCCTTCTTCCTCTCCACATGCCATCCTCTTTCTTCTTCTTCCTCTTGAACCATCACCATCCATCTTCAAAGGCTGCCTCAAACAGTCAAACCCAAGTCTGGAGCTCACAGCACTTCATCATCTTCATAACAGCTATACATCACATCATCTCAAACCCGTCTTCACTACTACATCTTCACCAAAGCTGCACCAAACCCTTCCTCATGACAGTACATTGAACCCACATCCACCATTTTTTATACAAATATGTGATTGAGTTGACCGGATGACCACAAAGTTGGAGACAGCCTTGGGCCCCACAGTAGCTGGGCCTTAGGAAGATACAGCATATGTTCAACTAACCTTCATGACAGCTGTTCTACCCCCCATGATGGCACCAAACCCTTCCTCATGACAGACCCATATCCACCATTTTTTATACAACTATGTGATTGGGCTGGCCAGACAACAGGCATAACAGTAGCTGGGCCTTGGGAAGATCCATGTGGATATGGCATACATTCAACCAACCTTCATGACGATATTGAGTTGTGAGGTAGTTGGAAGGCCTCATCCATATCCCAATTGGAGCAGCCATAATATTGCTACTCCACATAATGATGGTACTGTGCCCAACTCAGGAGCTAATGATTGTAATCTCCAACATAGTTGTGGTGCTTATTCTCCCCAAACTGCACCAATAGGTGTATTCGTCGACAGTGTGTAGATACTTGTGACCATTGGCTTGCCACAACTCCACACCTCCATACCCATATGAGTATCCTAGTTTTTCCAAATCTATATAAAAGAAGCGAATCTAAACTCATTCAATGTAACTTTCCTTGACAAGTGAATTCTGGCCTATTTCTGCTCTCAGATCGCGATTTCTCCACCAAAATTGCGTTTTGATGTGAAACAACTCAAGTGGAGTTGTCAAAACACATCAATATAAACTCACCCTAAAAATTGAAGTAGAAAGGCTTTTTATTTGAATAATTTTTTTCTGCTTTTTCTTGAATTTCACAGGATTTTTGGTGTGGTGTATTTATTGACAATATAGTGCATTTTTATAAAAGTTCTCTATTCAATATTGATACGTATTGCGATATATCACACAATAGTACAATACATGTGATGTTTTGGTTGATAACGGGGAATTTTTTAAATTACCCCTGTATCTTGTGTAAATGACCTGTGATACTTAATGGCAGTTTTTGATATCATGGGTCCTCAAAGCCTCCATGATAAGATCGCTGTCTTTGTTTAAATACCTTTTCACAAAGACCTTTTGCACCATTACCACCATTATCTGTCTTGGTAATCTTGATGGATTTTTTTTGCCTTTGTGGTACTGGACTTGGGGTTTTTCAGCTTCCTTCAAATTTGAGTCATACATCGACAATGAACTTGAATCCATCTTTGCTATCTGTTTAAACCTCCTAACTCCAAGGAAGGTACCTTAAGGCGGTGACAGCATGGAGTGTGCGCAGCATCTGAAGATTGATTTGGGCATGACAAAGATTTTGAAGAATTGACAGTTAAATTTTGCAAACTTGTAACAGGAAGTTTAGGATTTATGTTGAAATTGCTGTCTGCTTCTGCTGCTATTAATTTTCTTCTCCAAGCAATAACTGGGATGCATTCCTCTACATGTGTCTATTTTACTCTGGCTTGGCAAAGGCACTCGAGTTGTCTTTACCACCCTGAGTAGCCATTCCATAATTTCCCTTAGATTCAGAGATCCTATCTTCCTGGTGATGCAGGACAACTAACCACTTGCTCTAAAAGCTCGAACTGTTAGAGTATGGCGAATCAATCCCTTTATCTCATAGCCCAGGTTGAGAGTGCCCCAATCCACGGGTCACCCTAGGCCATCGGTTAAATGCTCCTACGTGGGCCCCGAATCCATGGATGAGTCCGAATCCATGGTCCGCTGAGTCCACAGCCGACCCCACCCCGAGTGTGCTCCTGAGTCCACAGGCCACCCCACTCGAGCCCGATGTGAAAATGCCCCTACATTACTTGGCTTATGCAACCGGATAGTCCCTTAATTTGTTTCTGCAGCATGTAAATCTGGTCAGGTTAATTATGTGAAACATATCATTCTTGCTCAGTATCTTTCAAATGATACATGATGGAAACTGCAATAAGTGAATGCCTGGGGCAAGTGCCAATCATTGGTGCTGCTGTTTTTCCCTTGTATGTTTACACTTAAAAATTGCCAGCCATAAATGAATGCTTGTGGCAATTGCCATTACAAGCTCCTCACTTAACAAATTCTGCTCAATATATTTCAAAGTTCAGGGGGCTGCTTGTTAGCTGGGGAGTGGTTTCCACTGGTGTTTATTAGTGTTTTAAATAGCGAAAAGTGTGTAACATGGCGTTCATCCCTCTGAAGCATGAGTTGTAAGCTACATAGTGTGTAGATGGTGTTTATCAGTGTTTTAAATAGCGAAAAGCATGTGACGTGGCATTCATCCCTCTGAAGCGTGAGGTGTAAGCTACATAGTGTGTAGCTTACATGCTACTTCTAGATTTTTTAATCAAGGTTGTGCTTGGTTGCACCAATTTCTTTCTTCTTCTTCTTCTTCTTCTTCTTCTTCTTCTTTTTTCGAAAGGCACTTGATTGCACCAATTTCATGATATGCTGCACCAAATTAGACTGATTAATAATGAAATTTAATAAAATTTCATGATATTTGGTGCAACCAAACACAACATAAAGTAATAAGAAAGGGCAATGATTCAGTATAAAGGTAAAGAAAGAGCAACGAAACTGATTTAATACTGTTATTTGTATTATTTTACTAAAAGCATTGAAAATATTAACTAATTTTTATTGAAAGTAGAAACATGTAACAAATCATTGAAATCGTTAATTGATTTTAATGCCGTAGTGAAAAATAACTTTATAATGTCAGCAATGTTGTTAAATTGCATATGCGATCGCATAATCGGATATCTTTTTTTTTTTGAAAAATAAAAAAATGGAAAAATTGAAAAAAATCTAAAAAATTAGTAAAATTTACCTAATTAGTAAAAGTGATTAGATAACTTATTTTACTTTTTTCATTATAATTTGAGTGTTTCATTAAGTTATATAGTTAATTACTTATATTATATTTACATAAATTTTAACAAAACAACTTACAAGCTACATTAAAAGAGAATTAATTATTAGAAACTCTAAAACTAAAGAGAAAGATGAGTAAAAGAGAGTATTTTTTTGAAAGATGAGTAAAAGAGAGAGTAAGAGAGAAAGATGAATAAAAGAGGAAGAGTGAGTGATTTTAAGCTTTAGAGTAGAGAATAGTGAAAATGGAGGGGGGATTTGAGTGCCCATTTATAGGCAAAAGTGACTGAAATTGCAAAAAAAAAAAAAAAAAAGTCCCATTGGGAAATATGCAATCGCATATGCGGTATGCGATCGCATACTCGCATATGCGATCACATATTTATCGCATAATAAAATATGCCATGGCATACTTGTCAGGATCGCATATGCGATCTCTTCACGTATAGCGCATATGCGATCACATTTGATAACAAGGAATGTGAGCTATGTAGCGTGTAGTGTACTCAAATTATAATAACGTAGCTTAAGCTACACACGACTTAAGCTATTTTCATGAGCTACATAGCGTAGTTATTTAAAACGCCGGTGTTTATGTTACCTAGGACAACTGAGGAACAGGAAAATGCTTCTCGGGAGAAAGTTAAATTTGTTTAGTTAAGACTGGTTTCCTATTGATCAAAAGAAAAAGACTGGTTTCCTGGAAGGTTTGAAATCTGTTTCCTTAGCAGTGGGTATGTCCTGGGAGAAGTCTGAATTTTAAGGCATATCTATTGTGCAAGTAGGACTAACATATTTGACAGATCCAAGCCATTGACCTAGTGGGCCTCATGATGCATGGACTGGATGGGCCATGACATTTTCACTTGTGAAGATGTGTGACAGCTCAAGCCATTAATCAAGCAGGGCCACAGCATGCATGGACTGGCCGAAATTTTTGGCTATGACATTTTCACATGTAAACATGTGATAGGCCAACATGAAGATGGGTACGATGTGTGCCATCTGTATAAGGACAAAGAATTGGAGAAGTAAAATGGTTCTAGGCAAAGTATTCCATAGTAGTAACGATGGTTGTAACAGTCACCACTGTTACCGATACAAACCGGTACAAGGGTGTAACGACTGTTACGACCCCTGTAACGGTTGGAAAAAAAAATGCCTTAAAAATTCTATAAAAAAAATTTAGAAAGTCCAGAATAATGTAAATATTCCAAACATGTATTCATTTTTTGTTTTGAACATATTTATAATAGCGTAACGGTTCAATCTTTGGTGAAAGTGTTGTATCTAGTTGTCTGGTGAATTTATGAAGATGGTTATGTGTTTCTGATATTTACACATCACAATCAAGCATTATAACTAGAAATCGCGGGGGGGGGGGGGGGGGGGGGGGGGGGCAATCCACTTGGTCGCTCTCGATTGGCCAATATTCTGCATGTACCTGTTGAGGGATAAAAAAATGCCCAAGTCCCCCCGGGGGCGGGGGGGGGCAATCCACTTGGTCGCTCTTGATTGGCCAATATTCTGCATTTTCGGCTATAAATAACCCGATTCTTTCCATTTTGGGAGAGAGACCTCTAGTTATTAATTGTTGGGCAAAGGACAGAGCTCAAAGACTTTGTCGGAATCCTTTTCCAATCACCGAAATCCCTTTCCGATCACCGGCAGGTGAGAAATGTCCGGCCAAAACCCTGGTGTCTCAACGTCGTTCGCAAACTAAAAAGATGGAAGACAAGTAACCGAGCACGGTAGTGCTGACGCCAGCGCCGCCGGTGCGAGAGGGGGTCAGTGCGGCAATTGCCAGCCCCTGCTGCCAGGGCAATGAAGACAAGGGACAAAGTCCCACACTCCAACGCGGCCGCCGCGCGGCACTGTTTATGCATGTGTTGGATGCCCCGCGACCATCCCCACGCCGCAGCCATCCCGTCCGCACTGTGTCCGTGCCACCATAGCGTTGCGGTGTTTTGGGTTGTGCACAACACTCGTGGGCAAGACACCGCCTCGCAGAGGCCCCGCGCGATAGCCTTCTACCCCGCGCAGCAGGCCTCCTTGGATGTAAATGCCCTACAACTAAAGACACCTTCAGGATCATTTCGGAGTTTCGGATTTGCCAGGGTTGTCCTGGAGCCCAAGCGGAGGTCCCCATGGCCTGGAGCGATCCCAGATCACCCCATTCATGCATGACACACGCCTTCAGGCACCCTGAAGCTGCTACATTGACTTCCAAAACCTAATCCGCTTAAAATACTTTATTCGTGTAATCGCCAAATGTGAAACCCGGATAACGGCCATTACCGTATCCACAGGAGACTACCCTACGTCAAACTACAAACTATCAAATCACTCGCCCTTGCGAGAAATCACGTCAATGTTAAGGACCTTCACCATTCAAAATCATACAGTGCCCTACCCATCCAAAACGGTGTCCGCAGACATAAAATGAGACGTCCAGAGTCGTAGCCAGTCTTCTTGAGGCCACCTATCCCAGAGACGGGCCCCAGAGTTGCACTACGTGATCAGAGGCTAATCAGTCATCTTGCCCAGGGCTTAAATGATGGGACATAGAAACTGAGGCTCATGGAGACGGTGTGGCCCATAAATTAGCTTGACGCAGTCCAAGCAAATTATTACGACTCATTCTTTGAAAGACAGTCCCCTACTAATACGATCTTTTGCCTTTTAATCAAGGATTATCTGTATAATGTACTTAAGGGCTCGTGCCAGATCACAGCCTGGAATGTACAGAACCTGTAATCTCTGGAATAAAATATCCTTCTTGCGTCATGTCGCATTTATGCTTGTTTATGTTATTTGTAAATGCTTATGGATTCCTGGATCCCCCCAAAAGAGAGATGTAAACCAAATGCGAAGAACACAAAACATATTTTCTCTTGCGGATTCCCATTTGATCCAATCCGCAATTTCAACAGTACCACTTTTTCGATTTTTTTTCTAAAAAGGCTTTTAGAGCTTCTATTCGCCCAAATCGCTTCAATCGCTTCAATCTATGATTTTAATCCTAAAATCTAGAGGAGTGGTCGAAAACTACTTTATAATAATCGAGGAAAGTTTATGTAATAAGAAAGTGAAAACATGAGGAGAAAATGAATTTAAATAGGAAAAGAAGTGGTCGTTTTTCGACCGTTACGAGGGTAACGGTCATTATGCCATGTAATGGCTGATACAGTCCCAAAAAACCAACTTCTCCGTTTCACCCTCATATCGCATAACAATCATGGTTGTTACCTATACGTATCATCCTTTTACGATAATATCGTAACAGATACGGAACACCTTGGTTCTAGGTGATTTTTGCTTCTTTTTGGTTTCCAAATGTATTATTTGTGTTTGAATTGTTTCGTATAAGATTTGAATTATATGAACTCATTTGGATATAACTGCATCACTTTTGTTCAATAATGCATTGTTCGGGCCCCCCATCCAATTAAATATGCATGGTGGTTTTTTGTAATGTTTTGAGTTCTAAAGTGTGTAATCGTGTATGTATCTTTTAACATTTCCTGAAGTTCCACTAAAAATTCCATCATTTTCACAATGTTCTATTAATACTATAATCATGGTGTGCCATAGTGGTCATAACGGTAATGATGTCTACCATCATGTGTTATGGGGTAGTAACAAACATTATGGGAGAGAAAAAAAAAATGGCCCGTAACAGCCCCCATAATGGTCTGTTATAGGGCTGATATAGGTTTTTTCGGTTTTCTTTTCCAATAAAAAGACTGTCACAGTCGGTATCGTAACAGTAACGGTGGTGGTCATTACAGCCATTGTTACCATTACAGAATACCTTAATTACAATTATTCCCATGAAATATCAATATGTTTCCATACCCCAAGGGTGAAATGCATTGTGCAATACCGATGCGTAAAACATTGTCAAGGGCTAGGAAGCAAAACGAGAAGACACATAGTGAAGGAAGAAAAAAAAATTAAGAACAATTTTGATATTTTGTCTACAAGAAAAAAAATTACAAAAGATCACAAATAGATCATCTATGGAGCTAGGAGTAGAAAGAGTGGGTTACCCTCAACTGTTGGGGTTCTTATGGGGGGACTATTGTCTTCTTTTTTCTTTTCTTTTCGTTTCTTCTTCTTCTTTTTTCTTTTCTTTTTTTTCTTTTTTTGGTGGGAATCTTCTTAAGTATGTGAAGTTAATGAAGAGGCATGTAACTTCTCCGTTTCCATTAAATTTCAAATCATCTGAAGAATATTGTTTGGTTTTCTACCTATTTTGTGGTTCTAACAACACATCAGGCAAAACTCATTTTGGCGAGAACTTCAAAGCATGTGCTGCGGATTAAAGCCCTTGGTGCCTAGGGGATGATTTTATTCCTAAATAAAATAGGGGATTGCAGTGTAATACCAGGCGCATGAGGAATCTCCAACAACATCAACAAGCATGAGTAGACAGATAAGTCACTAATAAATGCATAAGTCACTTAGGCTACCCATTTAAGGGCCATCTGGACTGTTACCTAGTAACAGCATATTGAGAACAGCATTTTCCAAACACTCCTGAAACCGGCTTCTGAGCATACTCCAATTATACTGGAGTTATCAGGTACCGCCAGTCATCCTAACCCTTTGAGATTGAAAATATGGGGCAAGATCAACCAGAATTTACAGAATTCACCTGAACTAAAAATGCAAACAACCCATTTATGTGTGATCTCAATTGTTTCCTTACCACATCCCTTGATAGGAAATGGACAATAGAATGAGTTTTCCTTTTTTTTTTTTTTATATTGCAAATTTACCTTCAATTTTTTAAGAAATCAGAAAAATTCTTACGATTGCGATTTGATACAGTTAGACAACGTTGGTTATGCCCATCTCTAAGGAAATAACCCCAGCAGTCCTAAAAATGAGACAACAACATATTGAATGCATCTTATTCAATATTTCAAGAATTAGACTGTAATACCCACAACCCGAGCCTATCTGAATCGTACACCTCCAGTGCCTTCTGTGTTATGTCCGACGTTTCCGACAGGACCTGTGGTGAGCGCGCAAGTATGCATCCAAGGGAACAGAACCTCGAGAACCTGAAACCTACGTCAATGTTGCTACAAATCCAACAGTACCCTCTGCGCATCAATGCGTGCACCCGAACCCGAGTTATCGTGGAAGAGCAATTGGTGTTCATGTGCATAAGGAGCCTTAAAACCCCTTAATAGAGGCACAATTCCACTTTTTTTTCTAAAAAACCCATAAGCTAATGAAGTTTCTTAATCGAGACCAAATGGTGCCATGATATGGCCCTAAGCTAGCTTAAACTATCATTATTAGCCCTTAATCAAGGTAAGGGCCAAATTTCCAAAAAAGTCAATGTTTTACCTTGAAATAAGGAGAGAAGGCCACCTCATATTTTCTAGAAAATGATTAAGCCTTAAGAAATCACACTTAAGAGCTCTAATCCACCTCGTCCATCAGTCTCGTCCGTCCATGTTAGGCCATGGGCCCAAAACTAAAACAGATCCAAATCTTTGGTGGACCACGCAATAGGAAACAGTGATGGCTTATCGCCCACCATTCAAAACTCCTTAAGGCCCACTGTAATGTTTATCCGCCACCTAACCTGGTAGTGGGCCCCACCAAGGTGCATGTGGGATCCACACAATGGGCGTGGGGCCCTCTCATAAATGAGGCAAATTCAAATCTTAAGTGGACCACATTACAGAAAACAGTGTTGATTAAGCAACCACCATTGAATAGTTCTTGGGCCAACCATATTGTTTATTTGCCATCTGACTTGGTGGTGGACCCCACCGAGGTGCGGGCCACCTAAAGATGAGGCAAGCTCAGTCTCAAGTGGACCGTGTCGTAGGAAACAAAGTTAATTGAATGGTTGTCATTAAAACTTCCTTGGCCCACTTGATATATTGCATATCTGCACCGTCCATCTTGCAGCCCTTTAACATATGTATTGTATATTGCCACCACCCATCATGCGAGGCCCATTTGATGTATATTGTAGGGCTCGAGTAAGCCCAATAAAGATTAGCAAAGATGATTAAGGGCTAATCGAGGTATGTGGATTTATAATACGCTTAGCAACACACATAAAATACTAAGTAGTTGAGCATAGATCATACTCACACATCATGGAATGATGGTATGTGCATGTGTGCCATAATACATCTATCCATACGTAAGATGTCCTTTGCAGTTGGGTCACATGACCGTGTATTGATATAGCCAATAGTGGCACATGATGATTATATATGAATATTCTAGCCTAAGGGCTAAGCAAACCTTAGACTCATGGCATTACATACATACTGCATGCACCCAGATGTATGCCTTAGCACGATTGCTTGAATTCATGCATAACCATGACATACTTGATGATAGCAATACCACAGTTGTGTCGTATAACATGGATTGGATCTTGGTGATGAAATGTTATCTATGATGATGATTTGGATTATCCCTAAAAAGGGATGGGACACCGGAAGTGCGAAATAGTAGGGATAGAAAGAAATCCCTTTGGTTGAAAGTCCCTAAACCCCAATGATACCTAGGGATGACTCGCTGTCGGGCCAAGTGGACACGTGGGTCATGGATTTGACTCCCACTGACTAGTTCGGGTTGAGAAGAGGTGGGTCCAACTTGCTAAAGGGTTGAGGTGCAAACAGGGACCGGTCTGACCCGCCAGTGAGGAGAAGCGCGAATGAGGTCTATTACTGACGTGTCGGGTGAAGGTCTTACAACACCACCGCAAGGACGAGTATGCGAGATCGAGAACTGGTGCCCAGTATGCAAGGGTGTCAATTACAGTGGCTCCCAAGATCGGGGCACCGAGCTTGGGATTTGATGTATGGGCGCCGGGTGCCGAACTCAGGGTCTGACGCGTCGCGAGCCAAGTCCGGCCACCGTGGATCGGCTGTGCAGGAGGCCAAGTTTGGAGCGCGATAGATGGTGGTCAACAAATTATCAAGTCATATCACCAGCCCAATAGCAAGCTACAAAGCAACCACATTCCAATTATCGATCTATTTTTGTAAATGTTAACTGTTACGAATCTAAAGGTGTTGCGCGTCAAACCTCATGCTTGAAACATTGATCCAAAGATGATAGCATATCCTTTCTTCATAAATTAGGAAGAACTGTGTACAAATATAGACAAGTACACTTTGGCATTTTCATGGTATGATTATGAGCCTTCGGCCCTCAATTCGTAAATAGTTTGCTAGGCTTCAAAATCACAAGACTTGATGAAGTGGTCACACATTCGTATCAAAATATCATTAACAAATAACTCCCATGCCCAGATCCATTTAGTAATCGCAATACAGAAACTGCCAACAAGAAACGCATATCCAATATTGCTATATAAAATGAAAACCCTGAACAATATGCACAATTCCAACAACGAACACGGGAATTAAGTGCCCAATGAAGTCCTATTAGCTCTAACTCCCAAAAAAAAAGAGAGATAATGTGGCATAAGTAACAAACCGAAATAGGAGGATACGATATTCAGACAGAAGGTGATTGTCCTTTAAGACCTTTCCCCTAAAAATTAGGCGTTGCTGCCCAACTGGAACATTGATTGCCGTTGCTATTTTCTCCTTGAGCAAAGAGACTGGCATCTGAAGAAATTAAGCAGCAGAAATATATCAAGATAGTCAAACTCCACATTAGCTAAATTGTTCTTAAAGGATGAGCTAGCTTAAAAATCAAAGGACAAAATCAGTAACATTTATCTCATAAGACATCTCATTCCATAGTTATTGCTTCTTTTGAGTAAATGGACATGATACCATTGTGGGTTTTTTTTTTTTTTTTGGTGACATTATAAATGTGTTTTATGCGGATTATATGTTCTTTGTTGATGCATTATGGGAAATATGCATTCTAATACGAAATCTGTACAAGATGAACTACTAAGATTTAAACAAAAGAAAGAGAATTCACAAACTAATAACACCTTCATCATCACCTAAGCCTTATCCCAATTAATTGGGGTTGGCTACATGAATCCTGTTCCGCCATTCACTCTATCAAGGGCCAGACCTCAGTTAGATCATAGCCATCAAGTCTTCTCTTACCACCTCCGTCCATGTCCTTTTCCCATTGCCGTTTTAGAGCCTCAACTTGTACCAACTCACTCCTAAGTGCGGTGGTTCTTGGTCGCCATTGTACATAACCAAGCCATCTAAGTCTACTTTCCCTCATCTTATTACCTATTGGTACTACTCCTAAGTTCCCTCAAATGCATTCATTTCTAATTCTGTCATTTCTCGTCCTACTAATCCATCTCAACATCCTCATTTCAGCTATACTCATCCTATGAGGATGATGTTCTTTAACTGCCCAGCTTCAGTCCCATAAAGGATGGTGGTCTTATAGTTATCCTATAAAATTACCAAGTTTGAGTGGTACACAACAATCACATAAAACTCTGTAGCCACATCTCCATTTCTTCCACCCAGCTTGAATTCTATGGGCAACATTCTTTTCAATAACATAAAGCTCATAAGACCTTCAGTTACCAAAAAAAAAAAATCTGAATTCACACAAAACAAGAATAAGCTTGTGATCACAAGAGGAAGCAGCAGGAAATCAAACTATTGAAACATTCACCAAGAAGAAGAAGAAAGAGAAGAAATTGGATTACAGCGCTATCTGGAGACGTACATGCATGCCGTATCAAACACAAATATAAAATGGCCAACACAACCCAGACTTTTTTCAGGATGAAGGAACATGTCGCAGAAAGCCACTCTGACAGAATTAGATAGGATAGCCCCATCAATTCCATCCCAGGCAGGAGAAATGAAAGGAGATTGAAATAAGAGCCCCTTCAATGCCTTTCCTTCTCTGGTCAGGGAATTTCTGGAAAAACCAGACCTACTTTTTTAGATTCAAATCATTTCAGATTATAAATACAAAGCCAATGTAGGTATTCAGTCCCTCTAGGAAAAAGCCCTTGCTTGTTAATAAGGAGTTCTAATTGATCAGCCTGTCATTAAAAAGAAAAGCCATGCCGAGCATATGAAATCAAACAGATGAAGGTCTCTACATGCCTGCCAAGTTTAGGACATATCGAGCCAAAAGCAATTTTATTCACCCACAATTTACTAGCCATGCACGATGCACCGCAGTTGAAACATAGACTTTATTACTATAAATTTGATGAACAACAAAACAACCAAAACAATGTAACGACATTGTTACAAACAGAAATAGGATCAAGGTTACCAGAACAACATTACATTTTTGTTCACCCGGAAAGTGTAGATCTGAGAATCCAAAGTCTTGACATTGACCTCAACAGTTAATTCTGAACTTTCAGCATTAACATCACTGGAACTTGCACCTACTGCAGAACTTCCATCAGCCATTTTTTTTCTGAAGAGAAGAAAAACAGGAAACCAAGCAAATAAGACAGTACCAATTAGATATACTCAAGCATGTAGAGAATAAACAACCAGAAAAGTTGCATGTCAAGCTCAGTTTGCAGAAGTTACTAGATATTGAAAATGGATAAGCATGGAGGTGGCTAACTATGCAGGGCCACAAATCCATTCAGGCAAGGGAGAAAATCCATTAAATAGAATTCCCAGAATATAGCTTACCGGCAAAATGTACACAACTCAAATAAATGAAACTTCTATACAGCTAAACCAAAAGGTAAGTAATATGTTTCTGCCATTCTCTAGGCGTAGGATATGGAACAAATAAAGGGAAGATTAAGAAGGGAGCCAAATGACCAATACAACACTTGGTAAAATGTCTCCTGTCCTTGGAGTACCCACACTAAGTCTGAAGTCTTCCATAAGCGCCTGTTTGGAACATGGGAGTAAATGGTATTGAATTGCATTAGGTGGAATTAACACCATTATTACACAATGATTCCATGTCTGGAAGTACCATGGTATTTTGACGGTCTAATCCCGCGTTTGGAATCAAATTCTTCCTTTGAGAAAAACACTGTATCCATTTGGTGGTCCATGGAATTGTAATCAACGGACCAGACTTCACAACTAAAGCCAGCCACCTGTATGCATATGCAACTCGATTGTCATGTGTAAAGGGCGCATATGGATGGATGACAATGGATAGAACACATGCATCAACATGGGGCCCACAGATGTAGTGGATTTCAAAATCTACCAGAAGTACCACCATATCCCCTGCTAAGCCTGGATGATATGATACCTGGATTAATTCAATCCTTTCCAAGCACGGGATGGAATTTACATTGGACCAAACGCAATTCCATACCACCTAATCCCACCTAATCCCATGCTCCAAACATGCCCTAACTCAGTATATGTTCATAGGAGACGTTGCACAGCACCAACTCCAATAGAGTAACCGGGTAACAAGCTCACCGCCATGCTTTCCACAAACACCTCATCCAGAATAGAAAATGCTGGATGTATATACAGGCATCTTCCCCATCATCACCACTCCCCCAGACAAGGACAAGATAACAATAAAGACTGTTTTATAAGGTTCATGGCTACTTTTTCTTAAAATGCTGTTAATTTGACACCTAGAGAGAGATGATACGATAATGGCCCCGGGCAAACTTGCAACACTGCGACTTCGAACCATCTGTTACAGTTCCTTGATAATCCATATTAGTCCATTATTCATAGTATACCACTCGATAGTTGACAGCGGAAACTTGAGATTTATATCGGACTTCCCATTGATGTTACAAGATAACTGATAACTCCTAGCCCGCACGTCATAATGTAACTTGTACAGCTCAATAGCACCCAGTTCAAATATTTTATTATGAGGAAATGCTTGACTTTGTATTTAGAAGCTGTAAGTCATCAACTGAATAATTGATATACCAATCCTCTCGCCCCCACTTTAATTCATGGTACTTGCAAAAGCACTTTCATGGAGGATTTGTGCAGAGGCTTGTAAGTCAATCTAGTTCATGTGGCCCAACTTCAGTTTGAGGATGAGTGGATGACACGCTCTTGTTCTGTAAAGCAAAAATTGACAAAGTAGCTAACCTAAGATGAGCTGTTGATGGTCGAGGCTGCTCTGTTTTAGCTTTTTTGTTTGTTTTTGCACCTTGGCACTTTTCTAATAATATTGTCGTTATCTCTCAAAAAATTAAAAATAAAAAATAAAAAATAAAAAATAGATGGTGTGTTGAGATCAAGGCATGTCGTATCAGTTTCGGTGTGCATATCAACACCCACCGAAACTGATACACTTATTGGCCGTAACGGCTGATATGACCCCCGTAACGGTCTTTCTTTCCTCAAAAAAAATCCAGAAAATGTGGGAAAAATCCCAAACATTTAGGGGCCGTTTGGATGGGAGTAAATGGAGGTAAATGGAGGTAAATGGGAGTAAATGGAGGTAAATGGATTTTAAAGTGTGTTTGGATGGAAGTAAATGCATGTAAATGGAATGAAATGGGAGTAAATGTGCATGGAGAGGATTTGGAAGTAAATGGGGTGAAATGCCTTTCTGAGCTCCTTGAAGAGCTGCACATGCAAACAAAGGTGCCGCTATGCACATGTACGCCATGCACGTGCCATGCTAATGATACTCCGAAACAATCCAATTATAGGCTACCTCACTAAAATCACACCAGAATAATGATCCAAACCGTCCAAAGGATGGCCATCTAAATGAACAGTTAAAAAAGTTGGCAAGTTGCTTGTTTGTGATCATTACATTTGTGGCCTACCCGAAGCTTGAAATTTCCTCATTTTATACTAAAGTATATATTTCAATGGGCTTGTTATAATCTCCATTAAATATCGCATATGTACACTAAGTTAGGATATTAAAGCAGACTTGGACTATCACATATATTCTTGTGAATACATTGAAAAATTCAAATGCATTTCAATTCCGCCCATTTACTCCCATCCAAACAAAATATTAGGATTTCAATTGCATTTGATTTACTTCCATCCAAACACAACTGTGTAAGCCATTTACTCCTAATTCATTTACCTCCAATTCCATTTCCCATTTATAAGCCCCCAAACGAGCCCTTGAAGGATTCCAAATGTGTTCTTTTTTTTTTCTTCTTTTTTCTTTTTTGTTTACCATGTTTATGATGGCATAACGGTCCACTCTTTGGTGAGAATGCATCTCGACCTGTTTGATGACTTTATTAATCTGACAGGCTTTGATTGATCTCAAATTGGCCTACAATTCTTGCAAGTTACAACACTCATCCCACTAATGCATATCCCTAAGCATTTGACATCATTCACCCAAAGAATTTTAAGAAAAAAATTGAAATTAAATTCCGATGAATAATGTCGCCGATTTAGTAGGCCATTCGAATGCCCCCCAAATAGTCCCAAAATTCATGTAATGCATGGAATTCATCCTCGTGTAATGCATTGCTATAAACATTTAACATCACTCCTCCCTAGTAATTATAAGAAACAGAAATTAAATTCAGATGAATAGTGTAGATGATTTGGTGGGCCACTTAAATGCCCCAAATCAGCCCCATCCCACTAATGTATATCCCTAACCATTTGACATCATTTCCCTTAATAAATTTTAAGACAATATTGAAATTAAATTTAGATGAATAGTATCACCGAATTGAGGGACCACTTGATGCCGCCCTAAATCGGCCTCAAATTCATACAATCTATTGGCACTCATTCCCCCAATGAAATTGGCCCTAAATTGGTGGACATTTATTGGACGATGATGAATGAAAAAATATAATGGTCCTATTTCAAAAAACAAGCGTCCGCAAATTAATTGTTAAAATTGTCCAAACAAATTGATTTTGGGATTGTAACTTAGTAACAATGGTTACACCCACACCTTTGGGACAGTGGGAGACTAAGTGAAGATAACCTCGTTTCAACACTGAGGTCCTGGTATCGATTCCCAACGTGGGGGTGGCTAACATTGAAGTGTGACTAATAGTGTGGGTGTGTTACTAAAAGTGGGATGTGTGTACTAACCAAAAAAAAAAAACTTAGTAACAACAGTTCCCATGATTTAATTGATTAATTCTAAGTTAATATATGCCATGTGTACGATTTTCTGTACAAGGAAAAAAAAAAAAAAAAAAGAGGGTCTCAAGTCTCAAGTCAAATCAATTAGACCACAAGGTAGGGTCACCCAACAAATAACTTCCAACTAATTGAGTGCATGTGAAATCCCATGTTGCATATTTTGAAAGGAAGAGAGACGCACATGATTGTCTCCCTTCGAGTTCGAAAACCTAAGGGGTAGGGAGAGTGACGCAGGACAGCCTAATCTAACCTTAGATGCATGCGGAAACTACACATAAGGCGGAATCATGTAGCAAAAAATTAAGCATTCATCAAACACATCATAAAGTAAGAATCACACAAGAGAAACTTATGACGATTAAGGCCATCCATCACAAGCAAGCAGTAATAGATTCGATTCTTGGCGTGGATTGGATCCTGCAAGAGATAGAACTCTTGATCTCGCATGGGCTCATCCAATCAATCAAGTCGATTCTCTAATCCATAAAAATTGGAATTTTCTGGATTAAGGGAATGTGAAAGCTCAAGAGATTTGAAAATAGTTCGATCACAGAAGACCGATCGGGAATGGACGATAAACAAGGCGTTGATGATAGGGGAAGAAGGTTGGAAGAAGAGGGATAGAGATTACCTTGAAGAAAAGTGGAAGAGAGAAGAAGAGATATGAGGAGAAAGAAGAAGATCCACCAAGAGAAGAGTAGTGTAAAGGAAGAAGAAGAAGAAGCCACCACTTGGGTTTTCTACTTTCAATAATCAAAGCATAATCAAAAGAGTTTAGGGCTCAGCCCTATTAATAATTCGAAATCAATAAAATACCAAAAATACCCCTAAAAACTTATAAAACTCGAAAAATTGCGTAATTCCGCAAAAATCTGCGCCTGGTCGTAGGTCAACCAAAGTCCACTTTGGTCACGATTACAAATTGCCTATAATCTTGGTCTACCCCTTCCTTCGATCGACCCAGCCCTGCCTTCGGTTGACCGAAGGTCTCTGAATGTCTTCTGTTGCTCTGTCTGCTCTACTCGGTCCTCCCGTGCTCCTCATGTGTCGTCAAACCATAGCGAGACGGGTAACACTCGCCTCCGACGTTGATAGACTTTGAAAGGTGTGATGTTTGCATCAGAGAGAGAGAGAGAGAGAGAGAGAGAGAGAGAGAGAGATGCACATGGTTCTCCCTTCGAGTTCGAAAACCTAAGAGAGATGGAGGGAGAGAGAGAAGAAAAAGAAATGTCTCCAATTAGATACGCATTTTCCCTTTTTGCCATGAAGAAGATAGAAGAAGAACAAGTAAAGGAAGCTTCTTCTTCTTCTTCTTCTTCTTTTTTGTGTGTGGGTGTGTTTGGGGGGGGGGGGGGGGGG
This sequence comes from Liriodendron chinense, assembly GCA_003013855.2. Taxonomy (NCBI): domain Eukaryota; kingdom Viridiplantae; phylum Streptophyta; class Magnoliopsida; order Magnoliales; family Magnoliaceae; genus Liriodendron; species Liriodendron chinense. Next base: position 1,461,329 of record PVNU02000998.1, read on the forward strand.
GTCATTACGGGGGTAACAGCCATTGTTGTGGGCATTACGCATCTATTTTTCTACCCTACGCCAACTCAGACACGTATCACATAACGGCCTGGGCCATTAACGTTATGGCCGATAAGTAACCAATCTGGCACACCTTAGTTGAGATGTTTTGAAGTCGCTTTAGGCAAGAAAATAACATGCAGAAAAGAAACGCAAGCGATTCGGCTGGGGGAAGAAATGAGTACGAGACGTTAGCAAATATGCTCAGGTGCAAGTTTGGTAACCTTCCTTCAACTTATCTCGGTCTTCCGCTGTGGGGTAAATCAATGAAACGATTATGGGATGTCATCATCGAAAGAGGGGAAAGAAAATTGCGGGTGCGGAAAAGCATATGGGTGTCTATTGGAGGGCTATTAACCCTAATTAAAGCAACCTTATTTTATGCCTGCATGCCATACGTCCCTTTTCAAGTGCTCGGCTAGGATTATTCATTGCCTAGAAAGAGTAGAAAAGAGATTTTCATTGGAGAGGCAGGGACGACGAAGAAATTCCACCTTGTGTGTTGGAATGCGATGTGCACACTCCAAAAAAAGGAGGGTGGTGAAATAAAAGTGTTATATAATTATGAAACAAGCATTGCTTTAATGATGGTAATGGAGATTTTGGGACAGAGGAAAATAGCTTACAAAAGAGGGTAATTTCTTGAAAAAGATGGGACAGAGGGAGGTTGGTGCACTCTAGCATCCTCCCAGTATAGGGACTCGGAGATCTGAAAGTTGCTTGTGGTGTCATATGGAGATTTACCAAGGAGAGGTATTTGAAGTTGGTGATGGGGCTATAATTAGATTTTGGGATGACAACTACCCATTAGGCCAAGATTTTGTCAGGTTATATAATATATCTCTGTATATCAGCATGCTCTAATCTCTCACAATTTCAATTTGAGAGGGCTCGGTCCATAAAGAAACGTTGATTAGGCCATACTTTTTGGCAATAGTTGATGGCCACACGAAGAAGGTGTCTGCGATCATGCAAGCTATTGGCGGGCCCTCCTGGATGATCTTTTGGATGAGTTCTTTGATGTGAGCTGATAGGATGTGCAGGAGTGCCGCCATGAACTGGTCGTGGTTAAGCGATCGGTTGAACTCAACAGGTAGGCCATCGCTCACATTCATGTATCGAATGTCGAGGCCCGATTGACGGGCACGAAAGAAGATATCATTGTTGTCGTCACTGGAGCCAGAGCCATGCTTTGCCTTGGATAATTGGTGGTGGATGGCTTGAGTGTTGACAAAGGTTATGGTGAAGCCCTTGGATGCAAGTTTGATGGCGAGATGGGCGGCTGGGATTAGGTGCCCTTGGAGAGGGTAGGGGATTAAGAGGGTGTGGGGCTTGTGTTGGGTGTCCGCCATTGTTGTGGCCCATGCAGGTTAGAGAGCGAGAGAGAGAGAGAGAGAGAGAGAGAGAGAGAGAGAGAGTTTCTAACTTGGAAACGTTCAAAATGGCCCAAAAGCTTGCTTTGACTTTTTCTTTGGCTTTTGACGCCGTTGTCAATGTAACTGTTTTGACCACAAAATAGCTTCAAGATGACAAAAATGGGGACGCGAATTTCCTGCGAAAGGTGGGGCCCACCGTGATGTTTGTGAGAAATCCACCCCGTCCATCTGTTTTAGGAGATCATTTTAGGACATGTGAACAAAATTGAGCTGGATCAAAGACTCAAGTGTGCTGTACAAGAGGGAAAACTGGGGAAAGAAATGTCTACCGTTTAATACTTCCTAAGCTCCACCTTGATGTTTATATGCCATACAAACAGTTTATAAGGTCATTTCCCTGGGATACAAAACTTTTGTGGCCATGCAAACTTGAGTCTTGGATCCATCTCAATTTCGGTCACGTCCTAATATGATCTCTAAAAACGGAACGGGGTGGATTTCTCACAAACATCGCGGTGGGTCCTACCTAAATTTTCCGTTGCAGGAACTTTCTGTCAAAGACTTTCGGCGCTGGGAAGCTAGATGGGGCCCACCGTGATGTTTATGAAATTTCTACACTAGGTAGTCTGAATTGCGTGCTTCCACAGGAATGCTCGGAACGATGAGATTGAGAATTTCAACATGTTGCAAAATCGCATCAGAGAGATACGCTCATCTCTTCTTCATAGAGATCGGTCATGCAGGAGGCTCAAACCCCATGGAAGTTTTTTGGTGAGGTCCTTATATCAGCTTTTTTGTGGGGGTGATTGTAATCCCTTTTTCGGTGTTGTCAGCTATTACATGGCAATAACCAAGTCTTTTAGGAGTGGTGATTTTCATGTGGATAATGGCAAACCATCAACAACCTATGAAAAGAAATGTGGCAATTATTTCACGTTATGTGCCTTGAGTCAATCGATCATCTATACATTCCTTGTGAGGTTGTCTCAAGTTGTGGAGAAGGCTTCTATCCTTGTTTTGCTAATATAAGGTCATGCCTGATCCGATTGGTGAACTAACGAGTTTCTAGCATCAGCACATTTGAGGCAAAAGGTAAAAGCCATATTTGGAAACATTCATTAATCCATTGTATTGGTCAAGGAAAAGTGATATTTGGAAAAATAGATTAAGCCGTTGTGTGGTTGCTGTGGTGTGAGTATAATAAATGCATGTTCAACAATAAGAATTGATACCACATATGCTATCTTGCACAGGGCCAAGGCTATATCTATCTCTTTGGTGTTGGACCTTATTTTTGTTCATGGGTATAAAAGGGAAGATCTCTCTTTCTTCTTTTTCTTTTTATATCTTTCTTCGTTTTTTTTTTTTTTTTTTGAGAGATGAAAGCAATGTAGGGGAATCTCGGGCCCTTTCACACTCAAAGCTAGAATCATATCACTAAACCAAAATTAGAAATGTATAGCAATTTTGGGGAGGTCTTTTTGGGATGATTCCTCAGCATCCCATGTATTTTGCTTTTCTTTTGTTTGCTGGTAAGCTCTTTTGTTAGTCAAACAAAATTTTAATGTTGCCATTAAAAAAAGTAAAACTATAATTGTAATTTGACAAACTTGGAACTACACAATCATGTAAGTAATAAAACATCCACCAGCAAACATCACTATAACTAATACATTTATATCACAAATTCATGATCTAATGCATTAAAGATGATCCAAAAAAATGATCTCATGCATTAAAAGATGTGAGAATATGAAAAAATAAATGGAAAAGTTAGAGAAGATAACAAATTTTCCCTATTCAGTATGTCTAGAGATAAATAAAGACACTTCTATCTTTAATAATTTCCCTCCTTTCACATTTTCATAATTTTTTCACTTGTTTTTAGCCATTATGACTCAACGTTAAATCTTTTGACAGATCCGGCTATGGATGAGGCACACACATAAGACTGAATCTAAAAACCTGCATCAAAGATGCTTAAAGAATATATCTCATTGTTCTTTTTTTCTTTCTATTCTTTTTTCTTCTTTTGAGGAAAATAACAGAAATCTTACTGTTCTTATTTGACTAATTGATTGCATTGAAACCAACAAAAAAGAAAACAAAATCCCGTACGGTTTTATTCTTTTCCCACACTTTTTTTCCCAAGCTGTGTGAGCTCTGGATCCTTCAGCCGAGGATAAGGTCTGAAAATGGTCGAACTGCAAGTACTCCAAATCTTTTTTTTCTTTTTTCCTTGTGATCTCCAATCTTAGCGGCTCTGCATTTCTGGATGCAAATGTGTAGAGAATTCAAGCCCTGCATAGAGTTCAAGCTTTCGTTTAGATCACTTTGGCCAATAACATACTAATTGTAGATGATCTTCGGAAGAGGGGGGTTGCTGTCAATAGTAGATGCATCACGTGGAAGGAGAATGAAGAATGCAGAGATCATCTCTTCCTACAATATAAGGGGGCAGGGGCAGGGGCAGTTTGGAGTTTGAAATAATTTCTCCTCTTTGGGGTTCAAGGCTGTCTTAATGGTGCCATTTATGATTTTTTGCAGGTTAGGGAAATGACCCATTCACTCCCCAATGGAATATTATTATATTATTATCTGGAAGTTGTTGCCAACTGTGATTACATGGGGTGTCCAAAAAGAAGATACAGAAGAATTTTTAAGACAAAGAAGTCTCAACTGATAAGCTGAGTTTTAGGATTCTCTATGACAATTTTTTGGGCAATGACATGCCAGAGCTTAAAAGGAATCTCCCTCTTTATCTTATGAGGGATTGGAATGCTTTAATTTGCTATATAGTCTAGCTTATCATCCAACTTTTGAGGCAGCTATCCTTGTTTTTCCCCCCTTCCATTTCTGCCTGGGTGTGAAAGATGATCTCTCATTGTCCTTTGTTTAGCTCAGTTCTTGCATTTTTTTTATGTTAATAAATTTGAGTTACCTTTCAATGAATATATATATATATATATATATATATATATATATATATATATATATATATATATATAAAACCGACAACATTCAAAAATAAATAAATAAACCAAGCCCCCAGTGAAGATTTCTTATATTCAAAATGATTCTCCCAGAACTCTCTGCTCAGTCTCCCTACATAGAGCATGGATGGCCATAAAAAAGAGAAAAAAAAAGGAAAAAAACATAAAACTTCTAACGAGGAGATGATTCCAACCCAAGAGGCAGAAAACACCATATAACTCAGTCGAACTTACAAGTTACACTAACCCACTTTTAAAAAAATAAACTAAAAAAATTCACGCAAAATCAAAATTGGTTTTTGGAATCAATATCTTACAACCCTCAACAGCCCTAATAGTCATTTCCTCTTGGTGTGCGTATATAAACCAAATTCATCTTTTGGAATCAATATCATACAACCCTCATAGACCATTAAATCCTTGCAACTTGCAAGTTCTAGGCATCATTTTCATGCCAAACTTCCTCACAACCAAGGAAGATCCAGCGAGTGCTTTGGCTGGATTGCATAGTTCCTTCTGTCTGAAACAAAACTCATCTAGAATTTCCTTTAATGGTCACAACACATGTAGAATGATGATTAGAAAGTTCCATCTATAATTTCATTGTGGCATTTCAGGAAAATGGTGCCTTCTTTTGTATAAATAACAGAACTTCATTAAAAGCACTCGCTTTTACTAAGGGAAGGGTGCTTTGTTGGTCCAGTTCCACGGTTACTAGGAACTTAACCCATCAGAAATACCAACTTTTCCCACATTTGGTCTCCAAATCCATTTCATGCATGCAAGTAACTAATGGAAAAATTTTCATGATTCATGATAAAAGTCGAGTAACTCTCGGAACAAATGTTATAAAATTAGACATTTACTGTGGCCATTACTCTGATTGGCAACAACAGTTAGAACTAACTAGTAACTAGTAACTACAAAAGGGTACCGGCCTTTCACTTAGGAGTCCATGGTTCTAAATATCAGTATCAGGGGGCATATCGGCCCAACCAAAAAAATGATACGATACGGGCATCGCGCATTGATATCGGTCCATTTTAAGCCAAAGAATTAAGGAAAATATCAGGAAAAAAAAAAAGAGAGCGAGAATAATAAGATATTCAAGAATCTATCATTTTTTATATTTTGGACATATATAATGGTGTATTGGACCATTCTTTAATTAGAATGTTGTCTGTCGGTTTGACTTGTTGAAGGTTAACTAAGTGAGCCTTAATTGAACACAAATAAAGCATGATTTGGTGAATTAGGGCCCATTACATTGAAATACAACAAAAAGAATATGAAAATATTAAAAAGAAAGTGAAGGTCTACCCTTCTTTTCGATTTTTCGCATAATGGTCCACTTCGCTTCAATTTGTCGAATCCCATTCAAATCATTTGTTTTGATCCCAAAATAGGTCTAAATCTAGTCTAAAATAAGTTGTTAAGCTTCCTCCATGATTTAAATGGGGAAAAAAAAAAAAGACATGAGTGAAATTTGAAAAAAAAAAATCAAAATTGGGCTTTTATGAGGGTATCGGCCCATATTAGTGCCGATACACCCTAAATCAACCGATACAGGCAAGGTATTCCGTAACAATCACCACTATTACCATTATGGGTATCAGCCATAACTGCCGAGACAAGGGTGTAATGACCGTTATGACCCATGTAACGGTTGAATGTTTTTTTTGTTTTGCCCGAAAAAATCTGAAAAAATATTTAGAAAGTCCAGCATAATGTAAATATTCCAAAATGTATTCCCTTTTTTATTTTGAACGTGTTTATAGTATCATAACAGTAAGTGTTGTATCTGGTTGTCTGGTGAATTTATGAACATGGCTACGTGTCTCTAATATTTACACATCACAATCAAGCATTAAAACTAGAAATCGGAAAAAAAGACATAAGTACCACTTTTTTTTTTTTGAAAAAAAATGGCTTTCGGAGTTTCTATTCGCCCAAATCGCTTCACTCTACAGTTTTAATCCTAAAAACTATAGTAAGAGTGGTCGAAATCTACAGTAGAATAATCTAAATAAGTTTTTGGAATAAGAAAAGTGAAAAAAAAAATGAGGGGAATATGAATTTAAATAGAAAAAGTTGTCGTTTTTCGACCATTACAAGGGTAACAGTCGATATGCCCTGTAACGGATGATACGGGGGCTGTAATGGCCGATACGGTCCCAAAAAACCAACTGCCTTGTTTCATCCCCGTATCACATAACAATCATGGTTGTTACCTATACGTATCACCCTTTACAGCCGTATCATAATGGATACGGAACACCTTGGATACGGATCGGTGTTCCATATCAGGACGATACAACCCCATATCGGGTATCGTCTCATGCTGATACGGATACGATACAACCGTATTGACCGATCGTCAACCATCCAAATTCAAGAACCCCACATGTGTACATGCCATGATCAATATTCAAGCATATGAGAATGTAGCACAAGTGTCACCGTGTGCATTTGTCAAAGTCAATTACCACCATCCACATTAAGTTCCCCACGTGGGCCACAATCCATCCTTCCTCTTCTATGGGCTTGACAAACAAGGAACAAAACAACTAGTCATGACACCATGTCCACAAACAACTAGTCACAACAACGTGTTCATAGCCTGTCATAACACAACTTGACCTTGAATCCAAAGAGACCCTTAAGGATTGCATTTCCAGCAGTGTACTTTTCCAGGTGGCCAAACGACCGCAAAGCAATCAAGACCATTAATCCGAGATCAACCTAGCATTTTAGGGAAAAATCAAAAAATAAAAAACAAAAAAAAAAATCAGATGAAGAATTTCGGTTTGCCAAAATTCAAGATCGATGGCCTCCACTTTTCAAGGGAAGTGGAAGCTTTCGCTGCTGGCCTCTTTATGGTTAATCTGGATTGGGCACAACAACAGGGTTTTTGGGAACCTCTCTGTCTGCAGAAATGGTTTTCGTTTGGGTGGGGAATTCAGTGTCTACAAAAACTACACAAAAATGCAAAAAGAAAGGCCTTATATTGTTGCTTAGGGTTTTCACAACAAGAAGAAAGGAAAATTTCAAGAACTGTGTATAACGAGCGACGATGTAATCGTACCTTTGCTGCAGAGTTTCCGGAATCGAGATGGGAATCGGTGAAGAATCGGTGATTCAGAACGCTGGGAGCTGGAAAAGGAAAAGCAGCAGAAAAAAATGGGGATTTCAAAAGGGGTTATGGACCTTTGTTTGCGTTTGGACGAAGAAATGTTAGAATACTCAGGCCCAGGGACGGTGTAGTTCCCCGTTCGGGTCTAGCGTTTGTACTGGCCCAGGGTGGGACCCCTGACTGTGGGGCCCACCGTCATTTTTTTACTACATCCGCGCCGTCCATCGGAATTGAAATCTCATTTTAGTATATGATCCAAAACCACAAGAAGATCTAAATCTCCGATGGACCAGAGTACAAGAAACGGTGGTAACTGACCATTAAAAACTTCTTGTGGGCCACAAAAGCTTTGTATCAAGATGATATTTGTGTGGCGTCCTCATTTAGGTCTTTGTGACGTTATCAACAGGCTGGATGTCAAATAAACATTCCGGTGGAATCCATGAAATGTTTAATGGTGGGGATTTAATCACCGTGTTCCTGTGGTCTGGTCCACCTAAGATTTGGGTCAGATTCGGTTTTTGGATCATGCGCTAAAAATGATCTGTCAAAATGATTGGACGGTGTAGATTCAAGATGCATACATAACTGTGAGCCCCACGGTCAGGGATTCCACCCACCGCCGTAGGTCCGCGCCTGGGGTAAATGAGAGTCACATCATTCGGTGATCCAAGCAATCGACGTTGGTCCTTGGACGCGACTTGCCTGTAGCCCGTGCGGCCCACCGTGATATTTGCGCCATTTTCATTTTGTCGTCTGTTTCACCAGAGCGGATTGCCTGTCACTCTGCCCGGGGCTGTGTGGGTCCATAGAGATGTCCTTGACAAATCTACTCCGTCGGCATTTTTTAAAGGCCACAATAGGACAGGATTCTAAATATCAGGCCGATCCAAAACTCACATGGGCCATACCAACAAAACAGTGACAACAGCAACGTCCACCGTTGAAACCTTCTTGGACTCAACTATGATATTTACGCTCCATTCAAACCGTTCATAGAATTATTACCACTGAGATAAACTGTAGGAACAAATATCATCCTGATGCAAAACTTCTGTCATAATCAGGCGTCAAATCCCCACTCTTACGTGTGGTATGGACTACTTGGGTTTTAGATCCGCCTGAATTTTAGAATCCTATCCCACTGTGGGCTTTAAAAACAGCTTGACAGAATCGATTTGTAGGGACGTCTCTGGAACCCCAGACAGCCCCGGGCACACACAGAGATATCTCTGTCCCCGCGTCACACGCAATCCGCTTCTCACCTTAGCACACAAGCCCGAAACATGAGGAAGGACAAAAGAAATATTTGCAATGGAAACGCCGATGGTTGAAACCATCCAAAGCTAGACTATGATGTTTTTATGTCATGGACCCATTCATAATGTGATTGGCTCCACGATGAAGGAAAAACAAAAATATCAGCTTGATCTAAAACTTCTTTAGCCTACTATAAGGTTTGAAGAGTGTGTTCAATCTCCACCATTTCTTGTGTTTTGGCCCACTTGAGTTTTGAATTTTCCTGATAATTTTGTCTGCATATTCCAAATGAGCTGTCAAGATATTAGGACTCATTGGATGCAACACAAACATCATGATGGATTGCGTAGAGATTTGTTACAGGAGAGGCGCACCGTAAATAACAGTTTGCGTAATTCAATCATAGGCCAGTATTCCAAACTAAAACTAGAAATGAGGTTGCAGAACTTTCCATCAAGCATTGAGCTCCTATTTGCATTGGGCTCGGATTGGGTACTATCCCCATCAGGACGCAGTTGGCGATGGATTGGTATGTGCCACCTTGGCATTGGTGGAGAGCAGGTGGGACCTAGCTGATGTGACAGGTCTATCAACTCTCACTAATACTGAGGTGTGGGTCCCACCTGCTCTCTACCAATGCAAAAGTCACACTTACCCGTCGTCTCCAGCTGCATCCTGGTGGGGTAGTACCCAATCCGAGCCCATTTGCATTGTGATACTTAACCAATCCAATCCATTGATCTTAGGTAGTTCATTATGGGTTGTCAGGGTCGTCTAACCCCACACCAAAATCTTACATTTTGGACAGTTGGGAGTTAAAATTCAATATTTATAAAAGTGGACTTGTGTTGGCACCCTGTAAATCCTGGATTTTAATTCCAAGGTGGTCCGAAATACAGGATTTTCACTCTTTTTCAATTCTAATGAAGATCCCTGGCATGCAAAGCCTAAAATTTTGGGGGTCATCTCCAACCATCATAACCACCATCTCCAGTGTCTCGTCTGCTAGCCCAGCTGGAAGACTCCTAGGCGTTTCAACAGAAGGTCTCAAGTTCGAGTGCTAAGGAGACACACTAACCCCACTGGTGAGTGGGTGCATCGTGTGACTAACTGTATGGGTGTGTTGCGCAGCTAACAAAGTAGGTGTGTTCCATGACAAAAAAAAAACCACCATCTCCTCATCTCTAGGTATTTACATTCATTCACATTATGGATGTTTTCACTTGCATTTACATAATGACAAAGAGATGTTATGGAAATTAAGCCTATGCAATGTAGGCCATGTCGTGAAAAAATTTAAAAACTACTCCAAAAGAAAATATGGAATTTTGTTTTAATTATGAAATCAATAAGTTTACTTTTGTAAGCTACCAAAAGCTTAGAATTATCTTTTTCTTATAATGAGCTCAATGCAATAATCATCTTATGTTGCACTTGCATATTTGAGAGCATTTAATGTTGTAAATAGTGACACGAAAAATATTCAAATTAGATAAATCAATGGAAAAATAAAACACCACACTTGTTAAGATGATTACCTGGGCATTATATGACTTAGTACATGCTGACAATCTTAAAGGGTGCACGAACCTAGAGAAGAGAGGCACATCTTAAGTGTCATCAAGATTTGGGAGAGGCTGAAGTTAATATATAACAGGCCTACGAAGCTCCCAAATTAGAACTACGTACAGGCTCATAATGCCGCTACATGAGTGGTGCAAACAGTCATGCAAGCATCTCTGGTCTTCTTGAGGAAAATGTACTCAGGCCATTGGTGAATTACCCACAAGTTGGGCATTCGATGTCCCACTCAGACGTATTCAGGTATATCATAAGAGGAATACTTCCACCTTCCCGATATGCCTTAGATCGTTTCATTGACGTATGGTTTGTGTTAGTGGGCATCGAAGACGGAGTCGGCTATACTTCGCGCCCTATTGGAGCCTTACAAGTTAGTGATTTATAACGTGGATCTCTCTCTCCACCTCCATCAAAATTGGGGCAAGGTGAGAAAGATATTCTAACACCTCAGCCCTCCAACACTCGAGTATTGGACGTCCTCAAGTGTTATTGGTGAAATTTCGACTAGGATAGGAAAGTCGCACGTGCCCACATACACATGTAAACTCGAAGACATGGGGATCGTGAGCCAAAACTTAAGCCTAGGAGCCTGTGGCTCAATTGAACCATGTGCCCTAACTGGTAGAACTGTACCATAGTACCTCCGGGTCCTAGATCATTAGATTTCCTGATCCATCGGACCCCTGGCGTGCAATTGGAGATCGTCGCACCCCTTACCAATGAACGAGATGCTTAATATGAGTAAATGGTCAGCAAAACACATAAGGTGAAACCTTAGGACCCCGAGAATAGTGAACCAGGCCAATTCCAAAAAAAGGATAAAATTGGCATTTGTCGGTCCAACCGACCGACCAACCATCGGTCCTTGTCGGTCCGACAACCACTATTGTTGGTCCGATCGACAGCCCCCAAATTTTAAAACACTTGTAATCCACGATCTTCTAATGTAGGGCTATAAAAGGGCTTTTGCGCCCTTTCTTTCATTTCTTCGGTTTAGGAAATGAAGAGGTTGAGAGAAAAGAGAGGGAGGGAGAGGGAGGGAGATCGAGGAGATTAGGTGCAAATCGCCGCACCGGGCCATTCCCCACCAAATTCAGGTTGTGTAAGCTATCCCCCGTCTTTTTCGACCGTAAGATCCTCTGATTAGTTGGGTAGGAGCCCTCCCCACTGTGTATACTTGTCCGTCCATAATTCCTAGTAACATTGAAGTTGAAGTGAATGGGGCAAGAATCTCCTCTTCCTCATCCAAATCTTAAGGTTTTTTATGTTAGGATTTTTTGTGCTAGGGTTTGTAGTCCTTGCAATTGATTAGCGATGGCCCATCCCCCTTCATGCACTGTATTGGAGCGTGGCTTCATGTGGGGGTTGATCATGCGCCGACCCTAGGCCCCGATTCATTGAATCAAGATGGTGTCTGTTCAAATCAAGCTAGGTAAAACCCTAATCCTTAATTAAATGTTTAATTAAGATTGGATCAAGGTCATTAACGATGTATTCATCATTAATTTAGGGTTTGAAGCATTTTTCTCAAATTTTCTATGCTAGGGCCGTGCTTGAGTCGAAAAATCCTGACATTAAGGTGAAATTCTACCTTTCAAGCTTTCCTATGATATTTTTGATCTTGCAGTAGTTTCAACATTAGGACAATCATGCCAAGTAACCAATGAAATATACGATACTTTTATAATCTATCTCGCACGTGATAAATTAGGGATAATGTGTTAAATATATAACATGCTTAGATCCTTTTTAGAATGTATAGCATGCCTAGATTCTGGTATCATATCATTTGACATGCTTAGCCCTTGGTATAAGAGCACATAACATGTTTAGTCCATTACTTGGGTTGGTTCACACATGAGCACCCTATAACATGCTTAGTTACAATAATTGCCTCGTTAAATCCATATGAACCTATGCCATAACATGCTCTAGTGTAAATTAGGAATGTTTACATGCTAAGATGTTTGAGATCATGGACCCGACAACCGGGACCCACTGTGCTTTCCACAGAGATTATGGGCGATTGTGGACTAACTCATGTTCTTTTCACTATAAACATGAGATAAGATTTTTAGAAATTCATATCCTTTATTCTTTTCTCTTATTTTTTTTATGAACAAGGATGGACAAAGTTCCCCGGCTTGGTTCCTCAACACTTTAAATCTTTAGTTTAACCAATTTACAAATCTATATAATTCCTTCAAACCATGAGAATCATATAATGTGAACTAGACTCAAAAGTGTTAAAATTTTCTATTAAGCACCTCAATAAAGAAATTCATATAGAAAACTATTATATTATAGGTAATTTAAGACTTTCAAAATCATATCAATCCATCTCTCTTCCCTTCATACTTATCACATCCCAAGTGCATAGAAACAAAGTTTTTCCAAAAGAGTTTTGAATTTTCAGAAAAATTGAAAAAAAATCCCTACAATAGTTGTTCGAAATGTCACACAAAATACTAAATTCATGTAACAATCTCAACCCAACTAAAAGATATGCAATGAGCAATAACATGAGAGCATGATAAAAATAAAAGAGGGTGAGAATGAGAGTACCCGAGAGAGTCGATTATGGAAATCTACATCCGACAACTAAATCTACTAAAGTAATAAAAAACAAAAAAACAACTAAACCTAATCTACTCTATACCTCCATCAGATTAGGAGATCAATCATCCCGATACACAGGATCCTTCAGAGGGATGGACATATCCTCTGAATCAAACTTCTCAACGAATGGTTTAAGGCGTTGTCCGTATACTTTAAAACAGTTACCATTTGCCACATTCTCTATCTCGATAGCCTTATGAGGAAAAACTTCTTTAATAATATATGGGCCAGTCCATCGAGATCTCAATTTTCTCGAAAAAAATAAAGTCAAAATTATACAAGAGTACTTTTTGGCCTTCATGGAAAGTTTTCCTGAAAATGTGTTTGTCATGGAAGGCTTTCATCCTACTCTTGTAAATTCTCGAGTTCTCATAGGCATCATTCCGGATCTTGTCAAGCTCATTTAATTGGAGTTTGCGAAGCGAGCTAGCCTTATCAATGTTGAAGTTCGATGCCCAAATTGCCCAATAAGCTTTGTGTTCAAGCTCCATGGGCAAGTGACAAGCTTTCCCATAAACAAGTCTATAGGGAGACATTCTAATCGGGGTCTTATAAGCCGTACGGTAAGCCTAAAGAGCATCGACTAATCTTAGCGACCAATCTTTACGATCCGGCCTCACTATCTTCTGCAAAATCTGTTTGGATTTCTGATTGAAAATTTCAGCTTGCCCACTTGTCTGTGGGTGGTATGGGGTACTCACTTTATGTAAAATGCCATATTTCTTCATTAAGGCTTCAAAAGGCCTATTGCAAAAGTGAGAGCCACCATCACTTATGATGGCTCGAGGCATTCCAAATCTGGAAAGTATATTTTCTTTAAGGAATCTTAGAACCATGCGGTGATTATTAGTTCTACATGGAATCGCCTTTATCCACTTAGACACATAGTCTATGGTAAGTAATATATAGACATATCCAAAAGATGAGGGGAATGGTCCCATGAAATCGATGCCCCAACAATCAAAGACTTTGAGATGTTGAATGGGTTGAGAGACATCATATTTCTACGGGATAATTCTCCTAGATTTTGACAGCGCTCGCATGCTTTGCAAAACTCGTGAGTGTTTCTAAACAAAATAGGCCAATAAAAACCACATTGCAGAATTTTTGCAGTGGTTTTCTTGGCGGAAAATGATGCCCACATGCTTGACTATGACAAAAGGAGATGACATCATTTTATTCATCATCAGGGACACATCTTATTAGTATTTGGTCTGGACAATATTTAAACAGTAATGGTTCATCCCAGAAAAATCTGCGCACTTCCCTTAGAAATTTTCGTTTATCCTGTGCAGTCGAATGAGTCAGCATTGCACCTGTGGAAAGATAGTTTGTTATATCAACGTACCACGGTAGATGCATAGCAGCAAAGAGTTTCTCATCAGGGAATGAGTCCTCAATAGGTGACTCGTCAATGAAATTTGGTAAAACTAGGTGGGATAGATGATCCACCACCACGTTCTTTACTCCTTTCTCATCTTTGATTTATAAGTCAAGTTCCTAAAGGAGTAGGATCCATCTAAGCAGACGGGGCTTAGCATCCTTCTTAGAAAGAAGGTGTTTCAACGTCGCATGATCTGTGTAGATAATAACCTTGGATCCTATCAACTAAGGCCTGAATTTGTCCAAAGCAAAAACAACGACTAAGAGTTCATTCTTCGTAGTCGAGTAATTAACTTAGGCGGGATTTAAGGTCCTACTCGCTTAGTAGATAACATGGGGTTTCTTATCCTTCTTTTGTCATAACACCACCTCAATAGCATAATCGCTCGCATCGCACATCAACTCAAAAGGAATGGACCAATCCGGTGGTTACATGATAGGTGCGGTTGTCAACATGTCTTTTAGCTTTGAAAAAAACTAATTGGCATTCGGCTTGGAGAAGGTTACATAAAAGCCTAGATATATGGCTGAAATCCTTTATAAACCTTCTATAAAAGTCGGCATGTCCAAGGACGAATCGCACATCATGTATGCTTTTGGGTAGTGGTAGATTAGCAATAATGTCGATTTTGGCCCGATTTACCTCTATTCCATTGGACGAGATAATATGTCCGAAGGCTATTCCTCTTTATACCATAAAATGACACTTCTTCCAGTTTAAACAAGGTTCTTCTCCTCGCACCTAGTCAAGATCGCTTTTAAGTGATTGAGACACTTATCGAATGTACAACAAAAACAAAGAAATCATCCATGAATACCTCTCACCCACCATGTCCGAGAAAATACTCAACATGCATTGTTGGAATGTGTCGGGTGCATTACATAGTCCAAATGGCATCCTTCAGTAAGCGAAGGTGCTAAATAGGCATGTAAAGATGGTTTTATCTTGGTCTTTCGGGGCTATCTCAATTTGGTTGTAGCCGGAATAGCCATCTAGGAAGAAATAATGTGAATGGCCCACTAACCTCTCTAAAATTTGATCCATGAATGGGAGAGGGAAGTGGTCTTTCCTAGTGACCGTGCTTAGCTTCCGATCATCTACGCACATACGCCAACTGGTGGTCACTCTAGTCAGTATGATCTCATTGTTGATGTTCTCTACAATGGTAATACCAGACTTCTTAAGGACAACTTGGGTAGGACTCACCCATTGGCTATTTGAGATGGGGTAGATAATACCCACATTTAGTAGCTTTAACACCTCGGCCTTGATAACCTTCATCATGTTTGGATTCAATCATCTTTGAGGTTGTGTAATCATTTTTATATTCTCTTTAAGGAGTATATGGTGAGTACAAACCGAAGGGTCAATCCCCTTAAGGTTCGCTATTGTCCATCCTATGGCACCCCTATGTTCCTTGAGTAGCTCAATCAACTTGAGCTCTTGCACAATGTCACATAAAATGAGATCATTGGAATCCTCAAAATGTGCCAAGCATGTCTCTAAGGTTTCAAGTGGTCCAAGTTGGAGAAGCTCATCTTCTTCAAAGGATTCGAGCATGTTAACCTTGAGAGCTCATCCTCCTCATTCCTTTACTTTTTACACATATGGAACACATTCACCTCTAAGGTCATGTTCCCAGAGGACAATTGCATCACCCCATTTTGGCAATTTATGATTGTGTTTGATGTAGCCAGGCAAGAATTGGTGGCCCAAAATTACCGGTATTTGAGTGATAGAATTCATAACCAGTTATGTGTCCAAGACGATAAAATCCACATGGTAGTAGAATTTGTCGACTTGGACTAGTACATCCTCAACTATGCCTCTCGGTACACGGATAGATCTATCAGCGAGTTACAATGTGGTTTTGGTAGGTTTTAATTTACCAAGACCCAATTGCTTGTATATTGAGTATGGGATCAAGTTTATGCTTGCTCCCAAATCTAGTAATGCACGCTCAATCCAGTAGTCACCAATGATACATGAGATTGTAGGTCTACCGGGATCCTTATATTTTGGGTGGGTTTTTTTAGGTGAGAATGATACTCACTTGCTCATTGAGAAAGGCCTTTTGTTGCACATTATATTTATGTTTGGTTGTGTATAAGTCCTTTAGAAATTTAGCATATGAGAGAATTTGTTTAATGGCATCAAGCAGTGGGATGTTTATCTTGACTTGTTTGAAAACGTCTAAAATATCATGAGAGTTTGGGAGAGGTTTTGGAACAACCAATCTCGAAGGGAATAGTGATACAGGCTTAAGAATGTGTTCCATTTCTTGTGGGGTTGAGTTAGATTCATCCTCATTCTCAGAAATTGCCAGATCATTAGACTTGTCGGCCTTCACCGGAATAGATTTGTCAATTTGTTTACCACTTCTAAAAGTGGTGATGGATTTTGCTTGCTCCAAATGTTGGTTGGGAATATTAGGAATGTTGATTTCATATGATTGTTTAGGATTGGGCCGGAAAGGTCCATTCCCTAGCATCCAAGCATCAATTATTCTTATCAATTAACACTTAAGCTCTTGAAACATTTGCTGATTTGATTGATTGATTTGCGTTTGCCCTTGCATAAACACCTTTAAAGTATCCTCTATTGGGAATTGAGGTGGGGCCATGTTTTGCATGGGTGGCCCTCCTTGAGAGTTGGTAGGATTGGCAGTGGGACCATTCCTCCAATTGAAATTTGGATGGTTCTTCTAAGTAGAGTTGTACGTGTTACCTACCAGTCCATTGAAAGGTCGTTGATAACCGTATGCGGCGTTTACTTGCTCTTGTAACACCTTTTGAAACGTGGGAATTGTAGGACAATCTTGCGTAAAGTGTACATTAGCGGCAATAATGCCACATGTTTTCAATAGCTTTAATGGGTTTTGCAACTCCACTTTTACTAAGTTCCATGGCCTCGAATTTTCTTATGAGGTTGACTATCCTTACATTTACATCATCTTTCTCTTTAAGGACATAGATCCCTCATTTCTCTTTTGTTTAGGAGGCTTGAGGTTACTAGACTTGTCCGAGGTATCTCATGATTAGGCATTCTCAGCCAACATGTCCAAGTAACTTCATGCATCATCAGGATCTTTGCTCATGAACTCACCGTTACACATCATCTCTACGAATTGATGCATATTCAAGTTCGATCCTTCAAAGAAGAAACTAATGATTCGTCGTATCTTGTAGCCATGATGTGGACAAGCAAGTAGGAGGTCCTTGTATCTCCCCCAACTTTGAAAGAAAGTTTCACTCTTTTTGACAGAAAAATTCATTATAGCTCGTCAAAGGGTGTTTGTTTTATGAGCCAGGAAGAATTTTTTCAAAAACTCCCGGGTCATCTCAGTCCATGTCCTAATTGACCATGGTTTTAGAGAGTGAAGTCATGTTTTGGCTCTTTGTTTCAAAGAGAAAGGGAATAACCTTAACTTCACTATATCTTCTGTCATGTTATTATGTTGCAAAGTAGCAACTACCTCATCAAACTCTTTCAAGTGTAGATATGGGTTCTCGGAATCTAGCTCATGAACTTAGGTAGAAGTGAATTACCCACGGCTTTATATCAATTGTTCCGGCATTGTTTGGAAAAAAACATGCATGAAGGCGTAGTAGTACGGGCTGGTTGTAGGTAATCACATAAAGCTCTTATTGGAGGAGCATTATTTACCTCATTCTCTCCTACTCCCTCTTGATTTGCGTTTATAGTTGGAGTAGGAGGGGGAGGATTCCTTAACGGTGTTTGATCCATACTCCCTGAACTTTCACAAAGTTTTAGATATTTCCTAACTCGCCTTTGGATGAAAAGTGGTCCAACTAAACCACCCTCGTTTGGAGATGCTTTGTGTGGTCATGTCCCCAATGGGACATAAACGACACAAACACAAACTAAACTAATTCTAGATCTTAAATAAATCTGGACTAAACTAAAATTCTGGAAAAACTAAAAATTGAAAATCTGAAATAGAAGGAGTTCTAAGTTAGAAGGATGTTACCCGATGTGCTTGAACTAAAAGAAATTCCTACAAAACAAAGCAAACAATGTTAGTTTTAAAAATCAGAAACTAGTCTTAGGAAAACAGAAAATCCTACCTAACTAATTCTACTTTTACAGGTAACTAAAATAATTTAGGATCGCTTAACGTTAGTTCCCCAGCAACGGTGCTAAAAACTTATTCTCTCACCTCAAGTGCAAGGCTGCGATGTAGTAATAATTCTTAGTAAGACTGAGATCGATCCATTGAGAATTAGGGTAAACAATTCGAATTATTCTAATAACTTCAATCTAAATAGTTTTAAAATTCAATTTTAAAACTAAGGAAAAACACTAATTAAGGTAGAAGAAAATTTGAGAATTTAAAAGAAAACTAAGGCTTAAAAGATCCACTTGTAGTAGTCCAATGTAAATTCATTCATCAAGCATAAACATAACTAGATTCGAAGTTGTATCTCTCATTTAGTTGAAAGATTAGGCATTAAATGACAAACAATCTCACTTAAGAGACACATAGAACTTGAACTTGTAGCCTTTGAAGTAACAACCATACCAAGAGATCATGACATGCTCCAGGGTTACTACAATTTAATTCTAATTAATGGTAATCTCAGAGAATTGTAAGGAACTTATGTCCGAAGTACATGAACTCTCATAAAACATAAAAAATTGTAACTTTTATTCAAACTAGAACTTAAAAATCCAAACTTAAGTAAAGGTGCTTGAAATAAACAAATTCAACATTGAAACTATCTATAAACTTCACCTCTTAGCCCTAGCTAAGAGGTTTTAGCCAAGCATTATTATACTTCAACTAGAAACAAAAGAAAACTACTAAAAGCATAAAAAATCGGATTCAGAAGAGTTACAAAGGCTCCATGATGATCCTCTTCACCTCCCATGACTTCCCAAGCCTTCTATGATGAGTTTAGATTCAGACCCAGGTATCCTTTTATATATTTGATGCTCCACTGACTCCGAAACTTCTAGATTTGCGTAGCAACTTACGCAGTGCGCAGCGTTTTTTAGAGCTTCATGAAGAAGTTACTGGAAATCTGATTTGTAAGTGGCTGACTGATCATAACCGGTCGGACCTGGCTGGCCGACCAGTCAGACTGGTCCGGGTCAGCTCCAGAATTGTTTAGCAAGGCAGCAAGCAGGCTGTTATGAGTAGCCGACCGGTCATGACTGGTCGGACCCACTGTTTTTTGTTAATTTTCTTCTTTTCTTTCTCTCTTCTCTCCTTGCTTTTTCTTCCATTCTCTTGGCTCATCTTCTTTCATCCCAATACACTCTAAGTTGTTCTTTTAATCATCAAATAAGTGATGTATCTCTCTCATTCCTACAATCATAAAACTATGCATTAGATAAACCTTTAGACATAAAATTCATGCATAATGAGTGATGAAATGGGGTTAGAATATGTATAATTCAAGGCTCAATAAGGGAAGTTGTAATAAACATAAGACCAAGAAAAGAAATGAAAGAAAGATACAAATGTAAAAGATTCACAAGGTTGAAATGCTAACGGTTCACTCCAAATGCTGGGATCGGAGGCTGCTGAAAGATTCCACTTGACTTGGGGAAGAGACGCGGGCAGGCGAAGGAAAAGGTTTGAGTTTAATCTTCGTACTCGGCTTTTTTAGCCTTCGTACGCGGGCAGGGATCAGAGGCATTTCAAGACAATGAAGTCATGAGAAGAGCTTCCAAAGACCCAATGCATACAGAGGCACCAAGTCAGCATCACAAACCAAGCCTCAACTTCTGAGAATTGGCAAAGTCAAACAGAGAAGATCAACTTCAGCTTATGAGAAGGAGCCTTGAAAAGGGGGGGATATAAGCCAGCAAATCCTCGTATTGAAAGGATCACCTCATAGCACTTAGAATGCAGGGCATTCACTGCATTCCTAGTGACTGATATGCAACATCAACCAATTCACACTTTGTCACACACAATCACACATTTACATATAACCATGTATGATCACACAAGCATAATCAAAATTCATAAAGCATGAAATCATGATCCTCAAAAGTATTTAAAGTTTCACATAGGTAGTTAAAACTAAATAAGTATCAATTCGTGTCACGATAAGAATTCTAAAAAAGCTTTTATTTCTACCAAAGTGCAGGACACACAAATGCCCTAAAATAGTAGGAGAGTTGTAAGGTTAATTGTCCAGCAATCGAAGTAGCTGGCGTGCAAGCGATACACTGCCACCTGCACTTGGCGCTCCTTATAGCACATGCCTATCAGCTCGAAAATACATCCCTGGACAGCTCTTCAAGATTTTGCTCCTCTAGCACGACCGTTGACGCCCTTTCCTCCATGACAAAAAAACGTCGTTCACATTCCTTATGAGCATCAGCCACAACCCTCCAGAGCCCCGACGGTGGTCTCGGGATTCCGCTTCAGCAATTGCGGTAAGATACCCGACTCGCGATACGCCCCTTTGAAAAGAATGGGCTACTCTGTTAAACCTGTGCAATAAGTGGAGGTCTGATGCGACAAGTGAAGACTCGGCCCCTATCAGAAAGGACAGTTCATCATCAAAAGAGAAAGGAGAGAGAGACCCTGGTCATTCATCTCGCTGAGAATCCAAGTCACGTGCTAAGGCGGCAATATTCCACAATGAGAGTATCAAGGCTTGAGAATCTCCCCTCAAGCATGCCACTGCCTTCGAAACACCGTCCAGATAAGCGTCAATGGATGACCACATAACAGATTGCTCCAGGAGGGTGAGAACCTACATGAGACGTGCCTGCGCAAAGACCCGCGAAGCTCTGGTTTGAACCATGATTGTCTGCAAAAGAGATGAAGAAATCAGGGTAAACACCATGTAAAGAAAGAGAGCATAACCAGGTATGCTTAAACCCTACTTAAATCAGCTACTTATAGAAGGAAGGTTTCACTAAGTTTAGTATGGCTCAAGATTTTCAAGTGTATAAGGCCGAACGTATTCCCAAATAAACAACTGTATATTTAAAAACACAAGAAATTTACGTTGGACCCTGTGCACTTTGAAATAATGGTCCCAAAGTCGAGGAAGGAAGTATCTGGAACTTGGGGCAAAAGTGTAATGGCCAAATCATCAAATATATTAGACCGAAATAGGCATATAACTTAAATGACCTAAGTCAAGATTTCAGATGCGTCAGCTCCAGCGCACCTATAGAAACAAGGTGAAAACTGAGAACCCTTGACCTAAATCTAGAAGTGAGGTGCGTTAGGACTGGCACATCCAAGGAACCTAGAAACTGACCAAGTTTGATTAGATTGGGTGCGCTGGCAATGGCGCACCTTAAAACCCAAAAATCGGACGAAGTACAGGAAATGGATGCATTGGAGGTAGCGCACCCTCGAAGAATGACATTCGGGCTCACCTTAAAATTCTTGGGCGGGCATGACAATTTTTGGGTGCGTGCGACAATTTTTTGATGCGCTGGTAGGTTTGCTCAAGAACAGTAAAAGGAGGGAATGATGAAAATAACCCAAGCCCCAGTATTCATAGGGTGGGGCAATAAGTTAAAAAACTTCCAGACATGCACCTATTTGTTCAAGTACATCATCATCTTATTCACATTCAGTACATTACTTCACCTTAATTGATGCCCTGAAAAACCCTGAAAGCGAATGTTGAGTTATTCAAAGGGATTACCACTCAAGAACCCGAATTAGTCCTAAGAAGGGGACCCATTGCTTACAAGTTCTGTAACTTCATCAGCGCATTTACAAGAGAATAACCTTAGATGTCATATGGTTAGTCCTAACGGGGGGGACATGCTACCTTTCTCAAATTACCCGTTTGTCATCATTTTATCTTTACATGTCATATGATTAGTTCTAAACGGGGGACATGCTACCTTCTCAAATACCCATTTGTCATCATTTATCTTTATATGTCATATGGTTAGTCCTAAACAAGGGACATGTTACCTTCTCAAATTACCCGTTTGTTATCATTTTATCTTGACATGTCATATGGTTAGTCCTAAATGGGGGACATGCTACCTTCTCAAGATTAATCGTTTGTCATCATTTTATCTTTATATGTCATATGATTAGTCCTAAATGGGGATGTAGCGACCTGAGATTTTCGACTCTCATGTATAACACGACGGCTGATTCCCAAGTAAATCATGGACTAATTGATTTCTTAAATAATGAAATATAACATTCAAGCACAATGGTGGAAACAAATGTTCATCTTATCCTATCAAACTTACTACTTCATCATCAATGTTTAAATAAGAAAACCAACCAATATTCATACTAATCAATTATAATATCAAACCATGTCTTCTCTGGAAGATTTATTACAATTTCCATAAATGTAATCATTAATAAAAAGAAATGTATAATAAATGAAAATATCAACTAAATTCCTTCAACGTCTTCATCCACCATGTGATCGTACGAACCATCGAACTCTTCACCTTGAAAGTCGAGTTCGATACCTGGATCTTCACCTGCATCATCTAAATTGCGATTGGGATAGCATTAAACGCTATCATAGTGGGGAATATTCCCTCAAAGACAATCAAGAATAATAATGTACAAAACTCAGAGTAACGCAACCCAATGATATCTTTATTCAAACAAAATAATCAAGTAAAAATCTTTGTTAATGCGATGCATGGAATGCATGCTCTCGCTAAGGCACCCTGGCTAGAAATCATAATACATGAAGTAGGAGACTCCCTGTTACGACTTCACGCTAGCCACTAGTCACCAGAGGTTCCTGGGGACGCACAGGCCTATAGTTTTGGCCCGACCATGTGAGAAACGGGATGCTCATAGCCCAAATCTACACATGACAGTGTACGGGAGAAGTAGGACACTTTAGCCTATTCTCAATTCCATGCACCCACATGCAGCCAAGTGAATGCATGACTTTAGTTTCGCCATTATTTAAGTAATTTCACATACAACCATTTTTAGCAGCTCACTGGATATTATGGGGAGTCGCAAGTGACCCAGCATAGGCCGACAGCTCGGGCTTACTGTCCATGACACCAAACCCTGGCTCATGAGAATTTATATACCATTAGTGTCCACTCATTGTCCCGTTTTATGATTTTATCATGTCTCAAAAAGTCAATGTTGTACATCATGACCAAATTCATTAAAATACTCATGTAATGTAAATGAATCCAATCAAGCATCATGTACATGTAAGGATCCATTGGCAAACAATCACTTCATTCTCTCAGTTAAGTCAAGAGATATTCTTCCATCATGGACACCCTCTCACGGTTTCCATCTCTTTACATCGAATAATTTTACCAACTTAGGGACAAAGAGTATGCAATAATGGGATGTTTATATGATGATCTTATACACATATTTCATATATATCACAATATGAAAACCAATGTTACTTGTAATACATAGACTAAGAAGATAAGGGCATAGATTTCACAAAGATAAATAACACAAATACGCATGCTTCTTAGTAAAAAATCTAAATAAGGAATCACATCATTATATAATAATATTCAGTACAAATCCTACATTAAACTTCATGTTATATGGATCAGCAATTCAAAACAAAATAACTTCACATGCTACAAAAGAAACTTATGATAATCGTGATATTATTAATGAAAGGCTTGAAGGAAATTCTCACCTTAGGATGGACTTAGAAGATGGTTTGTAGAAGATCCTAGCCGCTGGAAAAATATGAGAAGAACTCCCTTCTCTTCTCTCTCTCTCTCTCTCCTCTCTTTCTTTAGGGCATGAAGGCTAGGGTTAGGAGAATGGCTTGGATGTGCGTAGTAGAAATATAGAGAGGGATGTGAGCACATGGGGAGAGAAAAGAAGGAGGGAGAGAAAAGAAGGGCGTGCGCGTGAGGTCTTGTTGTAACAACCTCTTGAGGTGGGTTTCTCAAATCTTAATATTCGGGTGATCTTTGATAAATTCCAATCGTTCATCTTATCAAGCTCGAAGAGTAGAGTCAGAATACGTAAATTCTTGATGATCCACATTCTAGATTGGCGATCCTTGAAAATGGCTTGACTGAAATTACGTCGGGTAGTCTAACACAACACCCTATGCATACACGTGCGGAAGCTTAAGGAGCAACTATAATTATGGCTAAGTCCTAGAGGGGGGTGATTAGGACCTTTTGAAATTCTTTTCGCCTACTTACACAATTTAACAAATTAAACTAAGTAAGCAAGAACACTTTTGGGTTCCAAGCCTAAGTGGGTCCAATCACAAGACTAGCATATGGTTAAGCAATAAACAACCTAGTCTAAGCATGTATAGGTAAACAAATGATTTAACTAATCAAGCTCCTAACCTATGCTACCTATGTAGACTTATGAGAATGGATTATGAGCTCAAGTCTACACTACTAGTGAAAGTACATCTTGTGTGTGGATGCGCCTATCTAGTACCTAGCATACATTCTTATTAAGCATTCGTAGTTAAATAATTAAACTTACAATGCTAAGATATTAATGTGCTCAATTTAATCTCAAACACAAGCATGTATAGTGGTTCGACTACTTGTCTACTCCACTCCCGGTTCAAGTACTCAACCCCTTTGAGCACACTGGCATTCACTGAGGAGTTTAAATCTAGTTCCTCCCAACCAAGGTGTTTTAACTCGGATCCACCCAACCGGGGAGTTTACCAGGCTCCTCCCAACCTACACGTTTGCACCCGTGTTGGGTGGCTCCCCCTGGAGACTTTGTTTAGGCCCGACTAAACAGGCCAGGATCGGCAAACGATCGTAGTTCGAGTTTGTTAAACAAACTCTACACTCAACTCCCACAGGGAATGAGTAGACGGACTCCTAACAAGACAACCTTACTTGTCGGATTGAGCCCCTTTGTGGCGCCGCTTGAGTTGCTTTCTTCTCAGCTCTCCCTTGCTTGTGACTCAGCTCCCCTTGTGCTCCCCCGATCTTTGACGCACTGCTTTGCCAGGCTTCAGCTCAAGATCAGCTACCCTTGCATAGGTGATGCTCCATTGGAAGATGCCCAAGGTGTTTGGGGACGGTGTGACTGAATCCTCTACAAATGGTAGGAATATATTTCCTAGAGGAGATAACAACAAAACTTTGTGACTCCTAAGGTTATGTTATAGATCAAGAGTTTTTAACTATGATCAAGTTGTCTAAACCCTAGGAATCAAGAGGGAACAAGTCCATTTTCAAGATGCCATTGAATGGCCCAAGCTTGTGATGAAAATACAAGGACTTATCGAACGATACCCAAACCCTATCTCGGAGACTACCAGAGATCGTTACCACCGAAGATAGAGGAGTTTTAGGGGAGAGAATCGATTTTTTGCTTTGGGGGAGAAATTTATCTAAAAGAAGGTTACCATTTTATTACCCGTCTAAGAGCGTAGAGGCTAACTAGCCTTTTTCCTAGGCTAACTAACCTCTGGTCAAACTAACTAGCCTCCGTACAGGCTAACTAGCTTTTAGTCAGATCACTTAAGAAACCTTCTATAAGGCTAACTAGCTTTTGTACTAGGCTAACTAGCCTGACTGGGGAAGGCTACCTAGCCTTCTGACAGGCTAACTAGCTTTTATATAGGTCACCTAAAAGTTCAAACGACCCTGTTAAAAGCTAACTAGCCTTGAAGCCAGGCTAACTAGTCTCAGGATAGCCTCGGTTACAGGCTAACTAGCCTCTAGTTAGCTTTTAACGACAAACTCGACTAGTTAGCCTTTAACGACAAACTCGACAAAACTAATGTCGTCGAAGGTGGAGAAATTAATCAGATTGAATAGTATAAAAAGTACTTCAAGATTCTGATTACTACTACTGGTTCCCATATGAATCAACCAGGTTCAGTAGATTCTCCAATACCAAAACCCATCCAAGTTCCGTTCCGTGTGGTTCCGTAAATGGAAAAAGAAGTAGGAACTACATCGACCAGGCAGAACTCAGAAGCCAGAAATAGAAGTAGTTCGAGTTGGCTGTGATCTGAGTAATTGGATTCACTAACTGTTTGTTCCACGTGATCATACGGTGTATTTTCACGTGATTGTAACTACCCACGATTTTACCCTAACTAGAGTTAATTACCATATGCGAACTACTAGTCCCGGGTATAAAACTTTTTTATATATCAGTACTATCCATTTGTTAACATGTTTCAAATTACCAACTAACTACCACTCTTTACAGATCTAGACTTTAAGGTTGAAAACCGCCTTTTCCTTCACCGACCGAAACACCAAGTTGCCACATCCTAATATCTAGCCCCAGGTTTAAAAGACATTTGAGCATCAGTATACTCATATTACCCACCAGGTTTAAACTCTTCACTAACTTCCACTCCTCACCCATTTAACTTTCCAAGTTTAAATTTTTCTCAACCATTGAACAATTAAAGATCTTGTCCTATTAAAGCGTGTATTCTTTCTCCGAATAGTTCCACCCCGTGAGTTTAGTGTGATAATCAGGTATTATTTCTATTAGGTTCAGTGAGTATATTTCTCTTTATAAGCTGATGCTGATTGGTAGATGAAAGGAGTGAGCTATCTGTACTTTTAGTTCCCAATTCCCCGACTAAACTGTTAACCTGGTGAAGATGATATTAAATTCCCGACTTTAAATTGCACATACCAATTATACACGGGTTTTCGAATTTAGGTCCTAAAACGTACTTTCACTAGCAGTCTTTGATATTATGAATTTTGACCGTAGAATTGAATTCAAATTGACTACCGTAAAAGCATTAATAGACTTTTCACGCACGAAAAACTTTAGATTAGAAAGATGCTATAAATACCCTAGTAAGATTCGTTGAAAACATTTCCTAGGGGATAATCTAGGATACCTACAGGACGATAAGCGTTTAGTTACTATGTACATGCTATTAATTATTTTTATTTAATTTTTACTTAAATTTTTTAAAAGTTTATTTAGAGCTTTTAGACCCCGCAATGTCCCCTGTACAATGGAAGATTTATAATAGGTAAACAGTAATAAAATAGAAATGTACAGTATACTAATCAGGACTTTCCCTCTGTATTGGGTTGAGTTTTATGAGCTACAATAATGTTCATCAGAGAACTTACGTAGGACTATCACTTGGTGAATTACAGATGAAGTAAAGTATTTCTTCACAAATAATACTTCTTTTCTGTTGTTACGTCCAATAATGTTTAGGTGTGTAATTGTATTCGTTGTGTTCTATAGTATTTATAGCAAAGTTTTATGGAATGTTATTTCAATGTTCTGTGTAGTCTTTAGAAAATATGGGTTGTGTATTGTCTTCTATTGTATTTGAGAGTACTCACGTTCCCCGCTTGTGTAACTAGATACTCCGAGTATTGACTAAGATCCCAGTGGAAAACACACCGAAGGCGGGAACGATTTTAAAGTTGTTCTAGTCCTTACGGAACCTAACAATCACATGAAAAGATACCGTATGATCACGTGGAATAAACAATTTATGAATCGAGTCACTCAGATCATAGTCAACTCGAATTACCTCTACTTCTGGCTTTTGAATTCTGTCTAGACGACGTAGTTCTTTCTTCTTTGTCCACTTACACTACGGAATTATTCGGAATTGGAACATGGATAGGTTTAGTATTTGGAGATCTACTGCTACTGGTTATCTGTATGGTAATCAGTAGAATCTAACCGGAATCCACAGGGTTTTCTGGTGGTTTTCTAACAGATTCTCCAATGTACAAAACGACGTTTTGTATTTGGTTCTTGTCATCTTTTTGTACGGACCGGCCCGCGGGTTGAGTCACAGGCGGCCCACGGACTGGATATTCCCTTAGGCAGGTTACTCAACCGGTCTTTTAGTCTACCAGTAACTTGCGGGTTGGTGTTAGACTGGTCCGCGAGCTGGTCACGTTTTTTACAGCTCGTTGTGTCTGGTAAGACCTAACTTAAAACTTGCAGACTGGTTTCACTGGTGGCCCGCAGGCTGGTTACTTTCATACCAGTAGCCCACGGACTGGTGTGGAACAGACCCACGATTTGGTAGAAGTTTAGACGGATCGCAAATTTTCGATAAATACCTGACCTAAAACCCATAGGGCTGGGTCACAGGTGGCTCGCGGACTGGGACGTGCTTAGACGGGCAATAAACTGGCAACCTCTTTCAGATATTATCCCCCCCCCCCCAGGAAAAATCCTGGTTCTCTCCCCTAAAACTCCTCTATCTTCGGTGGTAACGATTTCTGGTAATCTCCGAGATAAGGTTTAGGTATCGTTCAGTAATAGGAATACAAAGTAGTGTTCGAACCCGGTAAGTTACCGTTATACTCTTACCTGAACAAGAGAACTAAAAATTCTCAAATTTGTGGAACTAGTATCAATTTAGGGAACAGATTTGTGGTGGATCCTCAGGTTTATCCACATAGGGAGATCCTTTGGGTAAAGGATAGTAAACATCTCCAAAAGTGGTTAGGGATCGTGGAATCCGTAGAGGTTATCTCGTAGTGTACGTTCCATCGACTAGAACCTCTACTTCGGAACCGTTTCGACGTCGTAATTTCTAGCCCCCTCGTGTTCCCCTCGACTAAGTTCGTGCCCTCTCATTCTTCTTCGTTGGGTTTCGTCGCCATGTTTCAACGAATTAGGCTGTTCACTCAACAGATAACATTCTCAGACAAAAGTGAGAAAGGGATACCCTCAAGTCACATCTCAAACAATCAGTTTGAGCTAGATCCCAGCAAACGGCTAGGAATTGAGCAAACGGCTCGGAATTTGAGTTCCCTGCAATCGGCAAGGAACTGGATAAATAGACGGATTTATGATCCCCAATAAACCGTGAGAAACCGAGCAAACGGCTCGGATTTAAGTCCCTACAAATAGCAAGGAACCGTGCAAACCGCCCGGATTTGTTCAGAGTTTCCCCTCGGTGGTTGTGTCCACACTTGCTCATCCAACCCTCCTTGGACATTTGAGGTGTCAACCCACCTAGATTCAATTTTGTGGAACCAACCCTCCTTGGTTTAAATTTGAGGGATCACTTACGCCACACGAATTTCCCGAACTCATGAACTTGGCTCTCACCTCATCTGTTCTTCAACTTGGTGATATGTATGAACACAAACACTAATATAAACTCGAGTAAAGAATAATACGAAACATAAATTAGTGAATTAATACTTACGAATTAATCCCTACATACGATCCATGAACTATCCGTATAGGTGTGTGTGTTTTACATGAAAGTGAGGAGCACATGTGAACTCGAGTACAACTAGGTAGGAGATATCAGATAAACTCAACTAATCTGATCCTACAAATAACAAATTTGATATACGATCAGATAACTAACCTGGGTGAATCCGAACCTTCAGCTTCACAATTAGCGAATGAATCAAATTAAACAATTTTGACAAATCATCCGCTTTTCTAAAATTTTCCAGGATTAGTGAGGGGGAAATCCTGAATCGGTATTAAAATCAACGAGGAATTCGAAAGTGTGTACATACATCCCACAGCACAATCTGATGGGCTGCATTAAAGTAAACCATGGTCTCGCCCAACGAGAAGTTCCTGAATTGACAATCTCACTCTAGACTATGGCCTCGTGATCGTAGTACAGATGGGTTCTACCCTTATGACAGTTGGCAGGTGGTATGAAACTGCCTAAG
The DNA here is from genome assembly GCA_003013855.2 of Liriodendron chinense. NCBI lineage: Eukaryota > Viridiplantae > Streptophyta > Magnoliopsida > Magnoliales > Magnoliaceae > Liriodendron > Liriodendron chinense. The sequence goes on from PVNU02000998.1 coordinate 1,491,299, forward strand.
TTGATGCGGATAACCTTCCGATCTTACCCCTAAAAAGAGATTAGGTAGCTGGCTAGGCATATCTGTCATTATAATTTACCTATAAGAAATGGGTGACTTGTTCACCTCCAACTATCTTTCTAGTAACAGTAAGGGTTTCTACTACTCTTTACTTTATTGTTACTCTCTCGAGTTATACACCGTTTGCGATTTCGAGAGTTACGTTAAACGACACGTCAAAGGGGCCTTCTTAAAGTCGCGTAAGAGTGTACGTGTTGACGTTTTCTTCGCACCCTATATAAACTTCATTAGCTGCTCTCTTGATCGTGTCATTCTGCGAGCTTTGAAGTCGAGAATTGGTGTTTTGAACTTTCGTAATCCTACCTTCTCTGACTTTGGAAGTACCTCAAAATATGTTTCGAAAGACTATAAACGTTGAGGTACAAACGGAACCCCCTTGCCCAAGGCCTTCCTTCCTAAACATGTTTTATGAATTCAGGGAGGGCCTTTCTAAGCCATGATTCCATCACCGGAATCTTCTCACATTTCAGCATCTATTGTACTTCATCTTCGTGAATATCCAAGGGATGTTTGAGTACTTAATGTGAAATCCCGGGGGAGATTCTTCTTTCTCCAGCGAAAATTTAGAAGTGTATCTGTGAGTGTATCCGTTTCTTTTAATTCTTACTCAGCAGGCTTCTATCGCTACTACTCCTACTACTAGAATTATTTTCTGAGTTCTCTAAGGAGTTTAAACTATCTCCCTCATCGGCACTATTCAATGAGGGATTGGAATGCTTTAATTTGCTATATAGTCTAGCTTATCATCCAACTTTGAGGCAGCTATCCTTGTTTTTCCCCCCTTCCATTTCTGCCTGGGTGTGAAAGATGATCTCTCATTGTCCTTTGTTTAGCTCAGTTCTTGCATTTTTTTTATGTTAATAAATTTGAGTTACCTTTCAATGAATATATATATATATATATATATATATATATATATATATATATATATATATATATAAAACCGACAACATTCAAAAAAATAAATAAACCAAGCCCCCAGTGAAGATTTCTTATATTCAAAATGATTCTCCCAGAACTCTCTGCTCAGTCTCCCTACATAGAGCATGGATGGCCATAAAAAAGAGAAAAAAAAAGGAAAAAAAACATAAAACTTCTAACGAGGAGATGATTCCAACCCAAGAGGCAGAAAACACCATATAACTCAGTCGAACTTACAAGTTACACTAACCCACTTTTAAAAAAATAAACTAAAAAAATTCACGCAAAATCAAAATTGGTTTTTGGAATCAATATCTTACAACCCTCAACAGCCCTAATAGTCATTTCCTCTTGGTGTGCGTATATAAACCAAATTCATCTTTTGGAATCAATATCATACAACCCTCATAGACCATTAAATCCTTGCAACTTGCAAGTTCTAGGCATCATTTTCATGCCAAACTTCCTCACAACCAAGGAAGATCCAGCGAGTGCTTTGGCTGGATTGCATAGTTCCTTCTGTCTGAAACAAAACTCATCTAGAATTTCCTTTAATGGTCACAACACATGTAGAATGATGATTAGAAAGTTCCATCTATAATTTCATTGTGGCATTTCAGGAAAATGGTGCCTTCTTTTGTATAAATAACAGAACTTCATTAAAAGCACTCGCTTTTACTAAGGGAAGGGTGCTTTGTTGGTCCAGTTCCACGGTTACTAGGAACTTAACCCATCAGAAATACCAACTTTTCCCACATTTGGTCTCCAAATCCATTTCATGCATGCAAGTAACTAATGGAAAAATTTTCATGATTCATGATAAAAGTCGAGTAACTCTCGGAACAAATGTTATAAAATTAGACATTTACTGTGGCCATTACTCTGATTGGCAACAACAGTTAGAACTAACTAGTAACTAGTAACTACAAAAGGGTACCGGCCTTTCACTTAGGAGTCCATGGTTCTAAATATCAGTATCAGGGGGCATATCGGCCCAACCAAAAAAATGATACGATACGGGCATCGCGCATTGATATCGGTCCATTTTAAGCCAAAGAATTAAGGAAAATATCAGGAAAAAAAAAAAGAGAGCGAGAATAATAAGATATTCAAGAATCTATCATTTTTTATATTTTGGACATATATAATGGTGTATTGGACCATTCTTTAATTAGAATGTTGTCTGTCGGTTTGACTTGTTGAAGGTTAACTAAGTGAGCCTTAATTGAACACAAATAAAGCATGATTTGGTGAATTAGGGCCCATTACATTGAAATACAACAAAAAGAATATGAAAATATTAAAAAGAAAGTGAAGGTCTACCCTTCTTTTCGATTTTTCGCATAATGGTCCACTTCGCTTCAATTTGTCGAATCCCATTCAAATCATTTGTTTTGATCCCAAAATAGGTCTAAATCTAGTCTAAAATAAGTTGTTAAGCTTCCTCCATGATTTAAATGGGGAAAAAAAAAAAAGACATGAGTGAAATTTGAAAAAAAAAAATCAAAATTGGGCTTTTATGAGGGTATCGGCCCATATTAGTGCCGATACACCCTAAATCAACCGATACAGGCAAGGTATTCCGTAACAATCACCACTATTACCATTATGGGTATCAGCCATAACTGCCGAGACAAGGGTGTAATGACCGTTATGACCCATGTAACGGTTGAATGTTTTTTTTGTTTTGCCCGAAAAAATCTGAAAAAATATTTAGAAAGTCCAGCATAATGTAAATATTCCAAAATGTATTCCCTTTTTTATTTTGAACGTGTTTATAGTATCATAACAGTAAGTGTTGTATCTGGTTGTCTGGTGAATTTATGAACATGGCTACGTGTCTCTAATATTTACACATCACAATCAAGCATTAAAACTAGAAATCGGAAAAAAAGACATAAGTACCACTTTTTTTTTTTTGAAAAAAAATGGCTTTCGGAGTTTCTATTCGCCCAAATCGCTTCACTCTACAGTTTTAATCCTAAAAACTATAGTAAGAGTGGTCGAAATCTACAGTAGAATAATCTAAATAAGTTTTTGGAATAAGAAAAGTGAAAAAAAAATGAGGGGAATATGAATTTAAATAGAAAAAGTTGACGTTTTTCGACCATTACAAGGGTAACAGTCGATATGCCCTGTAACGGATGATACGGGGGCTGTAATGGCCGATACGGTCCCAAAAAACCAACTGCCTTGTTTCATCCCCGTATCACATAACAATCATGGTTGTTACCTATACGTATCACCCTTTACAGCCGTATCATAATGGATACGGAACACCTTGGATACGGATCGGTGTTCCATATCAGGACGATACAACCCCATATCGGGTATCGTCTCATGCTGATACGGATACGATACAACCGTATTGACCGATCGTCAACCATCCAAATTCAAGAACCCCACATGTGTACATGCCATGATCAATATTCAAGCATATGAGAATGTAGCACAAGTGTCACCGTGTGCATTTGTCAAAGTCAATTACCACCATCCACATTAAGTTCCCCACGTGGGCCACAATCCATCCTTCCTCTTCTATGGGCTTGACAAACAAGGAACAAAACAACTAGTCATGACACCATGTCCACAAACAACTAGTCACAACAACGTGTTCATAGCCTGTCATAACACAACTTGACCTTGAATCCAAAGAGACCCTTAAGGATTGCATTTCCAGCAGTGTACTTTTCCAGGTGGCCAAACGACCGCAAAGCAATCAAGACCATTAATCCGAGATCAACCTAGCATTTTAGGGAAAATCAAAAAATAAAAAACAAAAAAAAAATCAGATGAAGAATTTCGGTTTGCCAAAATTCAAGATCGATGGCCTCCACTTTTCAAGGGAAGTGGAAGCTTTCGCTGCTGGCCTCTTTATGGTTAATCTGGATTGGGCACAACAACAGGGTTTTTGGGAACCTCTCTGTCTGCAGAAATGGTTTTCGTTTGGGTGGGGAATTCAGTGTCTACAAAAACTACACAAAAATGCAAAAAGAAAGGCCTTATATTGTTGCTTAGGGTTTTCACAACAAGAAGAAAGGAAAATTTCAAGAACTGTGTATAACGAGCGACGATGTAATCGTACCTTTGCTGCAGAGTTTCCGGAATCGAGATGGGAATCGGTGAAGAATCGGTGATTCAGAACGCTGGGAGCTGGAAAAGGAAAAGCAGCAGAAAAAAATGGGGATTTCAAAAGGGGTTATGGACCTTTGTTTGCGTTTGGACGAAGAAATGTTAGAATACTCAGGCCCAGGGACGGTGTAGTTCCCCGTTCGGGTCTAGCGTTTGTACTGGGCCCAGGGTGGGACCCCTGACTGTGGGGCCCACCGTCATTTTTTTACTACATCCGCGCCGTCCATCGGAATTGAAAATCTCATTTTAGTATATGATCCAAAACCACAAGAAGATCTAAATCTCCGATGGACCAGAGTACAAGAAACGGTGGTAACTGACCATTAAAAACTTCTTGTGGGCCACAAAAGCTTTGTATCAAGATGATATTGGTGTGGCGTCCTCATTTAGGTCTTTGTGACGTTATCAACAGGCTGGATGTCAAATAAACATTCCGGTGGAATCCATGAAATGTTTAATGGTGGGGATTTAATCACCGTGTTCCTGTGGTCTGGTCCACCTAGATTTGGGTCAGATTCGGTTTTTGGATCATGCGCTAAAAATGATCTGTCAAAATGATTGGACGGTGTAGATTCAAGATGCATACATAACTGTGAGCCCCACGGTCAGGGATTCCACCCACCGCCGTAGGTTCCGCGCCTGGGGTAAATGAGAGTCACATCATTCGGTGATCCAAGCAATCGGACGTTGGTCCTTGGACGCGACTTGCCTGTAGCCCGTGCGGCCACCGTGATATTTGCGCCATTTTCATTTTGTCGTCTGTTTCACCAGAGCGGATTGCCTGTCACTCTGCCCGGGGCTGTGTGGGTCCATAGAGATGTCCTTGACAAATCTACTCCGTCGGCATTTTTAAAGGCCACAATAGGACAGGATTCTAAATATCAGGCCGATCCAAAACTCACATGGGCCATACCAACAAAACAGTGACAACAGCAACGTCCACCGTTGAAACCTTCTTGGACTCAACTATGATATTTACGCTCCATTCAAACCGTTCATAGAATTATTACCACTGAGATAAACTGTAGGAACAAATATCATCCTGATGCAAAACTTCTGTCATAATCAGGCGTCAAATCCCCACTCTTACGTGTGGGTATGGACTACTTGGGTTTTAGATCCGCCTGAATTTTAGAATCCTATCCCACTGTGGGCTTTAAAACAGCTTGACAGAATCGATTTGTAGGGACGTCTCTGGAACCCCAGACAGCCCCGGGCACACACAGAGATATCTCTGTGCCCGCGTCACACGCAATCCGCTTCTCACCTTAGCACACAAGCCCGAAAACATGAGAAGGACAAAAGAAATATTTGCAATGGAAACGCCGATGGTGAAACCATCCAAAGCTAGACTATGATGTTTTTATGTCATGGACCCATTCATAATGTGATTGGCTCCACGATGAAGGAAAAACAAAAATATCAGCTTGATCTAAAACTTCTTTAGCCTACTATAAGGTTTGAAGAGTGTGTTCAATCTCCACCATTTCTTGTGTTTTGGCCCACTTGAGTTTTGAATTTTCCTGATAATTTTTGTCTGCATATTCCAAAATGAGCTGTCAAGATATTAGGACTCATTGGATGCAACACAAACATCATGATGGATTGCGTAGAGATTTGTTACAGGAGAGGCGCACCGTAAATAACAGTTTGCGTAATTCAATCATAGGCCAGTATTCCAAACTAAAACTAGAAATGAGGTTGCAGAACTTTCCATCAAGCATTGAGCTCCTATTTGCATTGGGCTCGGATTGGGTACTATCCCCATCAGGACGCAGTTTGGCGATGGATTGGTATGTGCCACCTTGGCATTGGTGGAGAGCAGGTGGGACCTAGCTGATGTGACAGGTCTATCAACTCTCACTAATACTGAGGTGTGGGTCCCACCTGCTCTCTACCAATGCAAAAGTCACACTTACCCGTCGTCTCCAGCTGCATCCTGGTGGGGTAGTACCCATCCGAGCCCATTTGCATTGTGATACTTAACCAATCCAATCCATTGATCTTAGGTAGTTCATTATGGGTTGTCAGGGGTCGTCTAACCCCACACCAAAATCTTACATTTTGGACAGTTGGGGAGTTAAAATTCAATATTTATAAAAGTGGACTTGTGTTGGCACCCCTGTAAATCCTGGATTTTAATTCCAAGGTGGTCCGAAATACAGGATTTTCACTCTTTTCAATTCTAATGAAGATCCCTGGCATGCAAAGCCTAAATTTTGGGGGTCATCTCCAACCATCATAACCACCATCTCCAGTGTCTCGTCTGCTAGCCCAGCTGGAAGACTCCTAGGCGTTCAACAGAAGGTCTCAAGTTCGAGTGCTAAGGAGACACACTACCCCACTGGTGAGTGGGTGCATCGTGTGACTAACTGTATGGTGTGTTGCGCAGCTAACAAAGTAGGTGTGTTCCATGACAAAAAAAAAACCACCATCTCCTCATCTCTAGGTAGTTACATTCATTCACATTATGGATGTTTCACTTGCATTTACATAATGACAAAGAGATGTTATGGAAATTAAGCCTATGCAATGTAGGCCATGTCGTGAAAAAATTTAAAAACTACTCCAAAAGAAAATATGGAATTTTGTTTTAATTATGAAATCAATAAGTTTACTTTTGTAAGCTACCAAAAGCTTAGAATTATCGTTTTTCTTATAATGAGCATCAATGCAATAATCATCTTATGTTGCACTTGCATATTGAGAGCATTTAATGTTGTAAATAGTGACACGAAAAAATATTCAAATTAGATAAATCAATGGAAAAATAAAACACCACACTGTTAAGATGATTACCTGGGCATTATATGACTTAGTACATGCTGACAATCTTAAAGGGTGCACGAACCTAGAGAAGAGAGGCACATCTTAAGTGTCATCAAGATTTGGGAGAGGCTGAAGTTAATATATAACAGGCCTACGAAGCTCCCAAATTAGAACTACGTACAGGCTCATAATGCCGCTACATGAGTGGTGCAAACAGTCATGCAAGCATCTCTGGTCTTCTTGAGGAAATGTACTCAGGCCATTGGTGAATTACCCACAAGTTGGGCATTCGATGTCCCACTCAGACGTATTCAGGTATATCATAAGAGGAATACTTCCACCTTCCCGATATGCCTTAGATCGTTTCATTGACGTATGGTTTGTGTTAGTGGGCATCGAAGACGGAGTCGGCTACTACTTCGCGCCCTATTGGAGCCTTACAAGTTAGTGATTTATAACGTGGATCTCTCTCTCCACCTCCATCAAAATTGGGGCAAGGTGAGAAAGATATTCTAACACCTCAGCCCTCCACACTCGAGTATTGGACGTCCTCAAGTGTTATTGGTGAAATTTCGACTAGGATAGGAAAGTCGCACGTGCCCACATACACATGTAAACTCGAAGACATGGGGATCGTGAGCCAAAACTTAAGCCTAGGAGCCTGTGGCTCAATTGAACCATGTGCCCTAACTGGTAGAACTGTACCATAGTACCCTCCGGGTCCTAGATCATTAGATTTCCTGATCCATCGGACCCCTGGCGTGCAATTGGAGATCGTCGCACCCCTTACCAATGAACGAGATGCTTAATATGAGTAAAATGTCAGCAAAACACATAAGGTGAAACCTTAGGACCCCGAGAATAGTGAACCAGGCCAATTCCAAAAAAAGGATAAAATTGGCATTTGTCGGTCCAACCGACCGACCAACCATCGGTCCTTGTCGGTCCGACAACCACTATTGTTGGTCCGATCGACAGCCCCCAAATTTTAAAACACTTGTAATCCACGATCTTCTAATGTAGGGCTATAAAGGGCTTTTGCGCCCTTTCTTTCATTTCTTCTTCGTTTAGGAAATGAAGAGGTTGAGAGAAAAGAGAGGGAGGGAGAGGGAGGGAGATCGAGGAGATTAGGTGCAAATCGCCGCACCGGGCCATTCCCCACCAAATATTCAGGTTGTGTAAAGCTATCCCCCGTCTTTTTCGACCGTAAGATCCTCTGATTAGTTGGGTAGGAGCCCTCCCCACTGTGTATACTTGTCCGTCCATAATTCCTAGTAACATTGAAGTTGAAGTGAATGGGGCAAGAATCTCCTCTTCCTCATCCAAATCTTAAGGGTTTTTATGTTAGGATTTTTGTGCTAGGGTTTGTAGTCCTTGCAATGATTAGCGATGGCCCATCCCCCTTCATGCACTGTATTGGAGCGTGGCTTCATGTGGGGGTTGATCATGCGCCGACCCTAGGCCCCGATTCATTGAATCAAGATGGTGTCTGTTCAAATCAAGCTAGGTAAAACCCTAATCCTTAATTAAATGTTTAATTAGATTGGATCAAGGTCATTAACGATGTATTCATCATTAATTTAGGGTTTGAAGCATTTTTCTCAAATTTTCTATGCTAGGGCCGTGCTTGAGTCGAAAAATCCTGACATTAAGGTGAAATTCTACCTTTCAAGCTTTCCTATGATATTTTTGATCTTGCAGTAGTTTCAACATTAGGACAATCATGCCAAGTAACCAATGAAATATACGATACTTTTATAATCTATCTCGCACGTGATAAATTAGGGATAATGTGTTAAATATATAACATGCTTAGATCCTTTTAGAATGTATAGCATGCCTAGATTCTGGTATCATATCATTTGACATGCTTAGCCCTTGGTATAAGAGCACATAACATGTTTAGTCCATTACTTGGGTTGGTTCACACATGAGCACCCTATAACATGCTTAGTTACAATAATTGCCTCGTTAAATCCATATGAACCTATGCCATAACATGCTCTAGTGTAAATTAGGAATGTTTACATGCTAAGATGTTTGAGATCATGGACCCGACAACCGGGACCCACTGTGCTTTCCACAGAGATTATGGGCGATTGTGGACTAACTCATGTTCTTTTCACTATAAACATGAGATAAGATTTTTAGAAATTCATATCCTTTATTCTTTTCTCTTATTTTTTTATGAACAAGGATGGACAAAAGTTCCCCGGCTTGGTTCCTCAACACTTAAATCTTTAGTTTAACCAATTTACAAATCTATATAATTCCTTCAAACCATGAGAATCATATAATGTGAACTAGACTCAAAAGTGTTAAAATTTCTATTAAGCACCTCAATAAAGAAAATTCATATAGAAAACTATTATATTATAGGTAATTTAAGACTTTCAAAATCATATCAATCCATCTCTCTTCCCTTCATACTTATCACATCCCAAGTGCATAGAAACAAAGTTTTTCCAAAAGAGTTTTGAATTTTCAGAAAAATTGAAAAAAAAATCCTACAATAGTTGTTCGAAATGTCACAACAAAATACTAAATTCATGTAACAATCTCAACCCAACTAAAAGATATGCAATGAGCAATAACATGAGAGCATGATAAAATAAAAGAGGGTGAGAATGAGAGTACCCGAGAGAGTCGATTATGGAAATCTACATCCGACAACTAAATCTACTAAAGTAATAAAAAACAAAAAAACAACTAAACCTAATCTACTCTATACCTCCATCAGATTAGGAGATCAATCATCCCGATACACAGGATCCTTCAGAGGGATGGACATATCCTCTGAATCAAACTTCTCAACGAATGGTTTAAGGCGTTGTCCGTATACTTTAAAACAGTTACCATTTGCCACATTCTCTATCTCGATAGCCTTATGAGGAAAACTTCTTTAATAATATATGGGCCAGTCCATCGAGATCTCAATTTTCTCGAAAAAAAATAAGTCAAAAATTATACAAGAGTACTTTTGGCCTTCATGGAAAGTTTTCCTGAAAATGTGTTTGTCATGGAAGGCTTTCATCCTACTCTTGTAAATTCTCGAGTTCTCATAGGCATCATTCCGGATCTTGTCAAGCTCATTTAATTGGAGTTTGCGAAGCGAGCTAGCCTTATCAATGTTGAAGTTCGATGCCCAAATTGCCCAATAAGCTTTGTGTTCAAGCTCCATGGGCAAGTGACAAGCTTTCCCATAAACAAGTCTATAGGGAGACATTCTAATCGGGGTCTTATAAGCCGTACGGTAAGCCTAAAGAGCATCGACTAATCTTAGCGACCAATCTTTACGATCCGGCCTCACTATCTTCTGCAAAATCTGTTTGGATTTCTGATTGAAAATTTCAGCTTGCCCACTTGTCTGTGGGTGGTATGGGGTACTCACTTTATGTAAAATGCCATATTTCTTCATTAAGGCTTCAAAAAGGCCTATTGCAAAAGTGAGAGCCACCATCACTTATGATGGCTCGAGGCATTCCAAATCTGGAAAGTATATTTTCTTTAAGGAATCTTAGAACCATGCGGTGATTATTAGTTCTACATGGAATCGCCTTTATCCACTTAGACACATAGTCTATGGTAAGTAATATATAGACATATCCAAAAGATGAGGGGAATGGTCCCATGAAATCGATGCCCCAACAATCAAAGAACTTTGAGATGTTGAATGGGTTGAGAGACATCATATTTCTACGGGGATAATTCTCCTAGATTTGACAGCGCTCGCATGCTTTGCAAAACTCGTGAGTGTTTCTAAACAAAATAGGCCAATAAAAACCACATTGCAGAATTTTGCAGTGGTTTTCTTGGCGGAAAATGATGCCCACATGCTTGACTATGACAAAAGGAGATGACATCATTTTATTCATCATCAGGGACACATCTTATTAGTATTTGGTCTGGACAATATTTAAACAGTAATGGTTCATCCCAGAAAAATCTGCGCACTTCCCTTAGAAATTTTTCGTTTATCCTGTGCAGTCGAATGAGTCAGCATTGCACCTGTGGAAAGATAGTTTGTTATATCACGTACCACGGTAGATGCATAGCAGCAAAGAGTTTCTCATCAGGGAATGAGTCCTCAATAGGTGACTCGTCAATGAAATTTGGTAAAACTAGGTGGGATAGATGATCCACCACCACGTTCTTTACTCCTTTCTCATCTTTGATTTATAAGTCAAGTTCCTAAAGGAGTAGGATCCATCTAAGCAGACGGGGCTTAGCATCCTTCTTAGAAAGAAGGTGTTTCATAACGTCGCATGATCTGTGTAGATAATAACCTTGGATCCTATCAACTAAGGCCTGAATTTGTCCAAAGCAAAAACAACGACTAAGAGTTCATTCTTCGTAGTCGAGTAATTAACTTAGGCGGGATTTAAGGTCCTACTCGCTTAGTAGATAACATGGGGTTTCTTATCCTTCTTTTGTCATAACACCACCTCAATAGCATAATCGCTCGCATCGCACATCAACTCAAAAGGAATGGACCAATCCGGTGGTTACATGATAGGTGCGGTTGTCAACATGTCTTTTAGCTTTGAAAAAACTAATTGGCATTCGGCTTGGAGAAGGTTACATAAAAGCCTAGATATATGGCTGAAATCCTTTATAAACCTTCTATAAAAAGTCGGCATGTCCAAGGACGAATCGCACATCATGTATGCTTTTGGGTAGTGGTAGATTAGCAATAATGTCGATTTTGGCCCGATTTACCTCTATTCCATTGGACGAGATAATATGTCCGAAGGCTATTCCTCTTTATACCATAAAATGACACTTCTTTCCAGTTTAAAACAAGGTTCTTCTCCTCGCACCTAGTCAAGATCGCTTTTAAGTGATTGAGACACTTATCGAATGTACAACAAAAACAAAGAAATCATCCATGAATACCTCTCACCCACCATGTCCGAGAAAATACTCAACATGCATTGTTGGAATGTGTCGGGTGCATTACATAGTCCAAATGGCATCCTTCAGTAAGCGAAGGTGCTAAATAGGCCATGTAAAGATGGTTTTATCTTGGTCTTTCGGGGCTATCTCAATTTGGTTTGTAGCCGGAATAGCCATCTAGGAAGAAATAATGTGAATGGCCCACTAACCTCTCTAAAATTTGATCCATGAATGGGAGAGGGAAGTGGTCTTTCCTAGTGACCGTGCTTAGCTTCCGATCATCTACGCACATACGCCAACTGGTGGTCACTCTAGTCAGTATGATCTCATTGTTGATGTTCTCTACAATGGTAATACCAGACTTCTTAAGGACAACTTGGGTAGGACTCACCCATTGGCTATTTGAGATGGGGTAGATAATACCCACATTTAGTAGCTTTAACACCTCGGCCTTGATAACCTTCATCATGTTTGGATTCAATCATCTTTGAGGTTGTGTAATCATTTTTATATTCTCTTTAAGGAGTATATGGTGAGTACAAACCGAAGGGTCAATCCCTTAAGGTTCGCTATTGTCCATCCTATGGCACCCCTATGTTCCTTGAGTAGCTCAATCAACTTGAGCTCTTGCACAATGTCACATAAAATGAGATCATTGGAATCCTCAAAATGTGCCAAGCATGTCTCTAAGGTTTCAAGTGGTCCAAGTTGGAGAAGCTCATCTTCTTCAAAGGATTCGAGCATGTTAACCTTGAGAGCTCATCCTCCTCATTCCTTTACTTTTTACACATATGGAACACATTCACCTCTAAGGTCATGTTCCCAGAGGACAATTGCATCACCCCATTTTGGCAATTTATGATTGTGTTTGATGTAGCCAGGCAAGAATTGGTGGCCCAAAATTACCGGTATTTGAGTGATAGAATTCATAACCAGTTATGTGTCCAAGACGATAAAATCCACATGGTAGTAGAATTTGTCGACTTGGACTAGTACATCCTCAACTATGCCTCTCGGTACACGGATAGATCTATCAGCGAGTTACAATGTGGTTTTGGTAGGTTTTAATTTACCAAGACCCAATTGCTTGTATATTGAGTATGGGATCAAGTTTATGCTTGCTCCCAAATCTAGTAATGCACGCTCAATCCAGTAGTCACCAATGATACATGAGATTGTAGGTCTACCGGGATCCTTATATTTTGGGTGGGTTTTTTAGGTGAGAATGATACTCACTTGCTCATTGAGAAAGGCCTTTTGTTGCACATTATATTTATGTTTGGTTGTGTATAAGTCCTTTAGAAATTTAGCATATGAGAGAATTTGTTTAATGGCATCAGCAGTGGGATGTTTATCTTGACTTGTTTGAAAACGTCTAAAATATCATGAGAGTTTGGGAGAGGTTTTGGAACAACCAATCTCGAAGGGAATAGTGATACAGGCTTAAGAATGTGTTCCATTTCTTGTGGGGTTGAGTTAGATTCATCCTCATTCTCAGAAATTGCCAGATCATTAGACTTGTCGGCCTTCACCGGAATAGATTTGTCAATTTGTTTACCACTTCTAAAAGTGGTGATGGATTTTGCTTGCTCCAAATGTTGGTTGGGAATATTAGGAATGTTGATTTCATATGATTGTTTAGGATTGGGCCGGAAAGGTCCATTCCCTAGCATCCAAGCATCAATTATTCTTATCAATTAACACTTTAAGCTCTTGAAACATTTGCTGATTTGATTGATTGATTTGCGTTGCCCTTGCATAAACACCTTTAAAGTATCCTCTATTGGGAATTGAGGTGGGGCCATGTTTTGCATGGGTGGCCCTCCTTGAGAGTTGGTAGGATTGGCAGTGGGACCATTCCTCCAATTGAAATTTGGATGGTTCTTCTAAGTAGAGTTGTACGTGTTACCTACCAGTCCATTGAAAGGTCGTTGATAACCGTATGCGGCGTTTACTTGCTCTTGTAACACCTTTTGAAACGTGGGAATTGTAGGACAATCTTGCGTAAAGTGTACATTAGCGGCAATAATGCCACATGTTTTCAATAGCTTTAATGGGTTTTGCAACTCCACTTTTACTAAGTTCCATGGCCTCGAATTTTCTTATGAGGTTGACTATCCTTACATTTACATCATCTTTCTCTTTAAGGACATAGATCCCTCATTTCTCTTTTTGTTTAGGAGGCTTGAGGTTACTAGACTTGTCCGAGGTATCTCATGATTAGGCATTCTCAGCCAACATGTCCAAGTAACTTCATGCATCATCAGGATCTTTGCTCATGAACTCACCGTTACACATCATCTCTACGAATTGATGCATATTCAAGTTCGATCCTTCAAAGAAGAAACTAATGATTCGTCGTATCTTGTAGCCATGATGTGGACAAGCAAGTAGGAGGTCCTTGTATCTCCCCCAACTTTGAAAGAAAGTTTCACTCTTTTTGACAGAAAAATTCATTATAGCTCGTCAAAGGGTGTTTGTTTTATGAGCCAGGAAGAATTTTTTCAAAAACTCCCGGGTCATCTCAGTCCATGTCCTAATTGACCATGGTTTTAGAGAGTGAAGTCATGTTTTGGCTCTTTGTTTCAAAGAGAAAGGGAATAACCTTAACTTCACTATATCTTCTGTCATGTTATTATGTTGCAAAGTAGCAACTACCTCATCAAACTCTTTCAAGTGTAGATATGGGTTCTCGGAATCTAGCTCATGGAACTTAGGTAGAAGTTGAATTACCCACGGCTTTATATCAATTGTTCCGGCATTGTTTGGAAAAAACATGCATGAAGGCGTAGTAGTACGGGCTGGTTGTAGGTAATCACATAAAGCTCTTATTGGAGGAGCATTATTTACCTCATTCTCTCCTACTCCCTCTTGATTTGCGTTTATAGTTGGAGTAGGAGGGGGAGGATTCCTTAACGGTGTTTGATCCATACTCCCTGAACTTTCACAAAGTTTTAGATATTTCCTAACTCGCCTTTGGATGAAAAGTGGTCCAACTAAACCACCCTCGTTTTGGAGATGCTTTGTGTGGTCATGTCCCCAATGGGACATAAACGACACAAACACAAACTAAACTAATTCTAGATCTTAAAATAAATCTGGACTAAACTAAAATTCTGGAAAAACTAAAAATTGAAAATCTGAAATAGAAGGAGTTCTAAGTTAGAAGGATGTTACCCGATGTGCTTGAACTAAAAGAGATTCCTACAAAACAAAGCAAACAATGTTAGTTTTAAAAATCAGAAACTAGTCTTAGGAAAACAGAAAATCCTACCTAACTAATTCTACTTTTACAGGTACTAAAATAATTTAGGATCGCTTAACGTTAGTTCCCCAGCAACGGTGCTAAAAACTTATTCTCTCACCTCAAGTGCAAGGCTGCGATGTAGTAATAATTCTTAGTAAGACTGAGATCGATCCATTGAGAATTAGGGTAAACAATTCGAATTATTCTAATAACTTCAATCTAAATAGTTTTAAAATTCAATTTTAAAACTAAGGAAAAACACTAATTAAGGTAGAAGAAAATTTGAGAATTTAAAAGAAAACTAAGGCTTAAAAGATCCACTTGTAGTAGTCCAATGTAAATTCATTCATCAAGCATAAACATAACTAGATTCGAAGTTGTATCTCTCATTTAGTTGAAAGATTAGGCATTAAATGACAAACAATCTCACTTAAGAGACACATAGAACTTGAACTTGTAGCCTTTGAAGTAACAACCATACCAAGAGATCATGACATGCTCCAGGGTTACTACAATTTAATTCTAATTAATGGTAATCTCAGAGAATTGTAAGGAACTTATGTCCGAAGTACATGAACTCTCATAAAACATAAAAAATTGTAACTTTTATTCAAACTAGAACTTAAAAATCCAAACTTAAGTAAAGGTGCTTGAAATAAACAAATTCAACATTGAAACTATCTATAAACTTCACCTCTTAGCCCTAGCTAAGAGGTTTTAGCCAAGCATTATTATACTTCAACTAGAAACAAAAGAAAACTACTAAAAAGCATAAAAAATCGGATTCAGAAGAGTTACAAAGGCTCCATGATGATCCTCTTCACCTCCCATGACTTCCCAAGCCTTCTATGATGAGTTTAGATTCAGACCCAGGTATCCTTTTATATATTTGATGCTCCACTGCCTCCGAAACTTCTAGATTTGCGTAGCAACTTACGCAGTGCGCAGCGTTTTTTAGAGCTTCATGAAGAAGTTACTGGAAATCTGATTTGTAAGTGGCTGACTGATCATAACCGGTCGGACCTGGCTGGCCGACCAGTCAGACTGGTCCGGGTCAGCTCCAGAATTGTTTAGCAAGGCAGCAAGCAGGCTGTTATGAGTAGCCGACCGGTCATGACTGGTCGGACCCACTGTTTTTTGTTAATTTTCTTCTTTTCTTTCTCTCTTCTCTCCTTGCTTTTCTTCCATTCTCTTGGCTCATCTTCTTTCATCCCCAATACACTCTAAGTTGTTCTTTTAATCATCAAATAAGTGATGTATCTCTCTCATTCCTACAATCATAAAACTATGCATTAGATAAACCTTTAGACATAAAATTCATGCATAATGAGTGATGAAATGGGGTTAGAATATGTATAATTCAAGGCTCAATAAGGGAAGTTGTAATAAACATAAGACAAGAAAAGAAATGAAAGAAAGATACAAATGTAAAAGATTCACAAGGTTGAAATGCTAACGGTTCACTCCAAATGCTGGGATCGGAGGCTGCTGAAAGATTCCACTTGACTTGGGGAAGAGACGCGGGCAGGCGAAGGAAAAGGTTTGAGTTTAATCTTCGTACCCGGCTTTTTTAGCCTTCGTACGCGGGCAGGGATCAGAGGCATTTCAAGACAATGAAGTCATGAGAAGAGCTTCCAAAGACCCAATGCATACAGAGGCACCAAGTCAGCATCACAAACCAAGCCTCAACTTCTGAGAATTGGCAAAGTCAAACAGAGAAGATCAACTTCAGCTTATGAGAAGGAGCCTTGAAAAGGGGGATATAAGCCAGCAAATCCTCGTATTGAAAGGATCACCTCATAGCACTTAGAATGCAGGGCATTCACTGCATTCCTAGTGACTGATATGCAACATCAACCAATTCACACTTTGTCACACACAATCACACATTTACATATAACCATGTATGATCACACAAGCATAATCAAAATTCATAAAGCATGAAATCATGATCCTCAAAAGTATTTAAAGTTTCACATAGGTAGTTAAAACTAAATAAGTATCAATTCGTGTCACGATAAGAATTCTAAAAAAAGCTTTTATTTCTACCAAAGTGCAGGACACACAAATGCCCTAAAATAGTAGGAGAGTTGTAAGGTTAATTGTCCAGCAATCGAAGTAGCTGGCGTGCAAGCGATACACTGCCACCTGCACTTGGCGCTCCTTATAGCACATGCCTATCAGCTCGAAAATACATCCCTGGATAGCTTCAAGATTTTGCTCCTCTAGCACGACCGTTGACGCCCTTTCCTCCATGACAAAAAAACGTCGTTCACATTCCTTATGAGCATCAGCCACAACCCTCCAGAGCCCCGACGGTGGTCTCGGGATTCCGCTTCAGCAATTGCGGTAAGATACCCGACTCGCGATACGCCCCTTTGAAAAGAATGGGCTACTCTGTTAAACCTGTGCAATAAGTGGAGGTCTGATGCGACAAGTGAAGACTCGGCCCCTATCAGAAAGGACAGTTCATCATCAAAAGAGAAAGGAGAGAGAGACCCTGGTCATTCATCCCGCTGAGAATCCAAGTCACGTGCTAAGGCGGCAATATTCCACAATGAGAGTATCAAGGCTTGAGAATCTCCCCTCAAGCATGCCACTGCCTTCGAAACACCGTCCAGATAAGCGTCAATGGATGACCACATAACAGATTGCTCCAGGAGGGTGAGAACCTACATGAGACGTGCCTGCGCAAAGACCCGCGAAGCTCTGGTTTGAACCATGATTGTCTGCAAAAGAGATGAAGAAATCAGGTAAACACCATGTAAAGAAAGAGAGCATAACCAGGTATGCTTAAACCCTACTTAAATCAGCTACTTATAGAAGGAAGGTTTCACTAAGTTTAGTATGGCTCAAGATTTTCAAGTGTATAAGGCCGAACGTATTCCCAAATAAACAACTGTATATTTAAAAACACAAGAAATTTACGTTGGACCCTGTGCACTTTGAAATAATGGTCCCAAAGTCGAGGAAGGAAGTATCTGGAACTTGGGCAAAAGTGTAATGGCCAAATCATCAAATATATTAGACCGAAATAGGCATATAACTTAAATGACCTAAGTCAAGATTTCAGATGCGTCAGCTCCAGCGCACCTATAGAAACAAGGTGAAACTGAGAACCCTTGACCTAAATCTAGAAGTGAGATGCGTTAGGACTGGCACATCCAAGGAACCTAGAAACTGACCAAGTTTGATTAGATTGGGTGCGCTGGCAATGGCGCACCTTAAAACCCAAAAATCGGACGAAGTACAGGAAATGGATGCATTGGAGGTAGCGCACCCTCGAAGAATGACATTCGGGCTCACCTTAAAATTCTTGGGCGGGCATGACAATTTTTGGGTGCGTGCGACAATTTTTTGATGCGCTGGTAGGTTTGCTCAAGAACAGTAAAAGGAGGGAATGATGAAAATAACCCAAGCCCCAGTATTCATAGGGTGGGGCAATAAGTTAAAAAACTTCCAGACATGCACCTATTTGTTCAAGTACATCATCATCTTATTCACATTCAGTACATTACTTCACCTTAATTGATGCCCTGAAAAACCCTGAAAGCGAATGTTGAGTTATTCAAAGGGATTACCACTCAAGAACCCGAATTAGTCCTAAGAAGGGGACCCATTGCTTACAAGTTCTTTAACTTCATCAGCGCATTTACAAGAGAATAACCTTAGATGTCATATGGTTAGTCCTAAACGGGGGACATGCTACCTTCTCAAAATTACCCGTTTGTCATCATTTTATCTTTACATGTCATATGATTAGTTCTAAACGGGGGGACATGCTACCTTCTCAAAATTACCCATTTGTCATCATTTATCTTTATATGTCATATGGTTAGTCCTAAACAAGGGACATGTTACCTTCTCAAAATTACCCGTTTGTTATCATTTTATCTTGACATGTCATATGGTTAGTCCTAAATGGGGGACATGCTACCTTCTCAAGATTAATCGTTTGTCATCATTTTATCTTTATATGTCATATGATTAGTCCTAAATGGGGATGTAGCGACCCGAGATTTTCGACTCTCGTGTATAACACGACGGCTGAATTCCCAAGTAAATCATGGACTAATTGATTTCTTAAATAATGAAATATAACATTCAAGCACAATGGTGGAAACAAATGTTCATCTTATCCTATCAAACTTACTACTTCATCATCAATGTTTAAATAAGAAAACCAACCAATATTCATACTAATCAATTATAATATCAAACCATGTCTTCTCTGGAAGATTTATTACAATTTCCATAAATGTAATCATTAATAAAAAGAAATGTATAATAAATGAAAATATCAACTAAATTCCTTCAACGTCTTCATCCACCATGTGATCGTACGAACCATCGAACTCTTCACCTTGAAAGTCGAGTTCGATACCTGGATCTTCACCTGCATCATCTAAATTGCGATTGGGATAGCATTAAACGCTATCATAGTGGGGAATATTCCCTCAAAGACAATCAAGAATAATAATGTACAAAACTCAGAGTAACGCAACCCAATGATATCTTTATTCAAACAAAATAATCAAGTAAAAATCTTTGTTAATGCGATGCATGGAATGCATGCTCTCGCTAAGGCACCCTGGCTAGAAATCATAATACATGAAGTAGGAGACTCTCTGTTACGACTTCACGCTAGCCACTAGTCACCAGAGGTTCCTGGGACGCACAGGCCTATAGTTTTGCCCGACCATGTGAGAAACGGGATGCTCATAGCCCAAATCTACACATGACAGTGTACGGGAGAAGTAGGACACTTTAGCCTATTCTCAATTCCATGCACCCACATGCAGCCAAGTGAATGCATGACTTTAGTTTCGCCATTATTTAAGTAATTTCACATACAACCATTTTTAGCAGCTCACTGGATATTATGGGGAGTCGCAAGTGACCCAGCATAGGCCGACAGCTCGGGCTTACTGTCCATGACACCAACCCTGGCTCATGAGAATTTATATACCATTAGTGTCCACTCATTGTCCCGTTTATGATTTTATCATGTCTCAAAAAGTCAATGTTGTACATCATGACCAAATTCATTAAAATACTCATGTAATGTAAATGAATCCAATCAAGCATCATGTACATGTAAGGATCCATTGGCAAACAATCACTTCATTCTCTCAGTTAAGTCAAGAGATATTCTTCCATCATGGACACCTCTCACGGTTTCCATCTCTTTACATCGAATAATTTTACCAACTTAGGGACAAAGAGTATGCAATAATGGGATGTTTATATGATGATCTTATACACATATTTCATATATATCACAATATGAAAACCAATGTTACTTGTAATACATAGACTAAGAAGATAAGGGCATAGATTTCACAAAGATAAATAACACAAATACGCATGCTTCTTAGTAAAAAATCTAAATAAGGAATCACATCATTATATAATAATATTCAGTACAAATCCTACATTAAACTTCATGTTATATGGATCAGCAATTCAAAACAAAATAACTTCACATGCTACAAAAGAAACTTATGATAATCGTGATATTATTAATGAAAGGCTTGAAGGAAAATTCTCACCTTAGGATGGACTTAGAAGATGGTTGTAGAAGATCCTAGCCGCTGGAAAAATATGAGAAAGAACTCCCTTCTCTTCTCTCTCTCTCTCTCTCCTCTCTTTCTTTAGGGCATGAAGGCTAGGGTTAGGAGAATGGCTTGGATGTGTGTAGTAGAAATATAGAGAGGGATGTGAGCACATGGGGAGAGAAAAGAAGAGGGAGAGAAAAGAAGGGCGTGCGCGTGAGGTCTTGTGTAACAACCTCTTGAGGTGGGTTTCTCAAATCTTAATATTCGGGTGATCTTTGATAAATTCCAATCCGTTCATCTTATCAAGCTCGAAGAGTAGAGTCAGAATACGTAAATTTCTTGATGATCCACATTCTAGATTGGCCGATCCTTGAAAATGGCTTGACTGAAATTACGTCGGGTAGTCTAACACAACACCCTATGCATACACGTGCGGAAGCTTAATGAGCAACTATAATTATGGCTAAGTCCTAGAGGGGGGTGATTAGGACCTTTTGAAATTCTTTTCGCCTACTTACACAATTTAACAAATTAAACTAAGTAAGCAAGAACACTTTTGGGTTCCAAGCCTAAGTGGGTCCAATCACAAGACTAGCATATGGTTAAGCAATAAACAACCTAGTCTAAGCATGTATAGGTAAACAAATGATTTAACTAATCAAGCTCCTAACCTATGCTACCTATGTAGACTTATGAGAATGGATTAATGAGCTCAAGTCTACACTACTAGTGAAAGTACATCTTGTGTGTGGATGTGCCTATCTAGTACCTAGCATACATTCTTATTAAGCATTCGTAGTTAAATAATTAAACTTACAATGCTAAGATATTAATGTGCTCAATTTAATCTCAAACACAAGCATGTATAGTGGTTCGACTACTTGTCTACTCCACTCCCGGTTCAAGTACTCAACCCCTTTGAGCACACTGGCATTCACTGAGGAGTTTAAATCTAGTTCCTCCCAACCAAGGTGTTTTAACTCGGATCCACCCAACCGGGGAGTTTACAGGCTCCTCCCAACCTACACGTTTGCACCCGTGTTGGTGGCTCCCCCTTGGAGACTTTGTTTAGGCCCGACTAACAGGCCAAGGATCGGCAAACGATCGTAGTTCGAGTTTGTTAAACAAACTCTACACTCAACTCCCACAGGGAATTGAGTAGACGGACTCCTAACAAGACAACCTTACTTGTCGGATTGAGCCCCTTTGTGGCGCCGCTTTGAGTTGCTTCTTCTCGCTCTCCCTTGCTTGAATCAGCTCCCCTTGTGCTCCCCCGATCTTTGACGCAACTGCTTTGCCAAGGCTTCAGCTCCAAGATCAGCTACCTTGCATGTGATGCTCCATTGGAGATGCCCAAGGTGTTGGGGAACGGTGAATCCTCTACAAATGGTAGGAAATATATTTCCTAGAGGAATACAACTATTTGGACTCCTAGGTAGTGTTTAGACAAGGGATTTAACTATGATCAAGGTGTCTAAACCCTAGGAATCAAGAGGGAACAAGTCCATTCTCAAGATGCCATTGAATGGCCCAAGCTTGTGATGAAAATACAAGGAGAATAGCTTGCTATGGGTTTGGGATAGAGCCTCTGATGGTCTCTAGCAATGGTGGCTTCTATCTCCTCAAAATCCCCTCTCTTAGCTAAAAAACGAAACCCCCTCTTTAAATAGATTTTCTTCCAATGGTAAAATAATGGGCAGATTCTCGCATCTCCGATTGATCGGAAAAAGGATCCGATTGATTGGAGACCAGTTTGATTGATCGGAGGCATGTCCGATTGATCGAAAATCAGTCTAGTGAATTCTTTGGAAGATATTCCGATTGATCGAAAACATGATCCGATTGATCGGACTGACCCCTTCCGATGGATCGGAAGACTGTCCGATTGATCGAAAATATATCCAGTGGATTTTCAAGTTTGCTGGGACAATTTTCGATTGATCGGAACTTCGGTCCGATTGATCAGAGTCCTATCGGAGCCAATGTCCGATTGATCGGAGATCAATCGAAAATTGCTGTTTGAGCTGATCAATCGGAAATTGCTGTTTGAGCTGTTTTGATTACAGCAGCTTCCACCTCTTTAATTAGTCTAACTTATCATATTTTTCATGAAGTTCTAAGACTAATGATGATGACCAAGGGTATACTTAGTTGGTCCAAGTCATCTAAGAGGTTATGGTTTTGGGTAGGTTCAAGGCAAGGCACACCAAGGCATTTACCTTTTTCTTCATCCTTGATGTAGCTGGTCCGTCTTGAGTCTTCGGTCTTTATCTTCATCAAGCTCAACCGACACTAGACTCATTAACCTAAGTGATTGACAAACAAGGTGCACTAGTATGCCACATAAAAGTGCACTAACATTGATGGGTGCTAAAATGGGATTGATCTCAATTAATGGTATACGCTTGATGATCAGGGCCCATATTTTGAAAAAATATATAGTCATGATAGGTAAACAATTGTACAAAGTTTAATGGTTGATTGATGGTGAGAAATGTCTAGATCTGAAATTCCAACTTTTGGCGGAAAAGGAAGTGGCTGGCTTTGTGGTTCAACGGTGTAGGATTATAGATCGGGGTCCAAATTTTCTGTAAACTCGTAGTCATATGAGTATAATGGGTGGTCCAAATTTGAGAAGTGATTGAAGGTGAGGAGTGGGTAAATTGAAAGGTTCAAATTTAAAAAGAGTTGGTAACTTGTTAATTTCTAGAACAGGATAATTTCGCACATAAGAAAGAGGCTTATCAAGGTGGGGCACTCAAATCACACTATTAGTCCATAATAAAGATAATCCAAGTCACTCATATAAAGAGAAATATTCGACTACGACTAACCATCTACTTTCCTCACTCGATAGACATGAAAATCAAGGGTTAAGGGGCTGATTTGACAATTGGACCACTTCTACTATAATTTAAGGGCTGAAATTTAACGTGTATGGTTAATATGTGCCCAAAAGCTTAAATCCAGGATTTTGCATGAAAGTGATCGTCAGAAACTATAATACTTAAAACTGGCATCTTAACTTAAGTTTAACTGATGGCATTTTCGTAATTATCTGAAAAGTGCGTGCTTTTTGAAATCTAATCTTTCTACGATATTTATGGGATCATTCTAAGCAACTTTTGTAAAGGATCCCCTATTAGATCTCCTATGGATGTCCTGCTATTCGCAAATCAATGATACATGTACGATAATTAATAAAAATAAATTAAAAATGAATTTAAAAAAATTTTCAAATAAATCTCGAAAATCTGGGGCGTTACAGGGGACATGTTACCTTCTAAATATTATCCATTTGTCATTATTTTATCTTTACATGTCATATGATTAGTCCTGAAAGGGAGACATAACCCAACTCAAAATACTCGATGTTATTACAAGTAGTCTCTTGAATGCATCCTGATAGTGAACCACTTAATGTCTACTTCATTTCATAAAGAAGTGTTTATTATGAAGAAAAGACAACAATGCAGGTTATTACAAATCCACACATTAACATAAGCAACACAAGATATCATAAATATCGTTTCAAAATACCTTACAATAAAGTTACAAGACACATCAGAAATCTTTTATACCCAACACATAACAGAAGATAACATAAACTCTCATGAGTGCAAGGGGCGAACACATTGATCTATGAGGCTCATAACTGATTCTAGGGTCACCTTTTGTGTGGCTTCCGCCCTTGCTAAAATTTCAACAAGATCAGGAATGCCTTGGATTGTTAGTGTACTTTTCTATGGCATACTAGTGCACCTTATTTGTTAAATACTTAGCTCAGTGAGTCTAGTATCAGTTGAGCTTAATGGAGATGAAGACCGAAAACTTAAGACAGATCTGCTGCATCAAGAAAGAAGAAACAGGTGAATGTGATGCCTTAATAAGCCTTAACCTTGTACCTATCCAAAATCATAAACCTCTAGATGACGATGACCAATAGACATACCATTAGTCATCTTAGATTGGCCTTAGGTGTCCCAAAAGACCACCAAAAGATTGTCTAAGAGGTTACATGTTTTGCTGCAAAACATAAACCAAGAACAGTAGAAAAACATGCCTGGCCGGGCGCCCAACTCAGTGTCCGCCGGGTGCCTGACCTATAAGGGAATCCGTCCAATGAGTTGGCCAGAAAATCAGATGGTCATTGAACGCCCAACCACAATCTGACCAGGCGCTCGACCAGTGCAAAAAATGTCGAGCAACACAGACCATTCTGGATTGAATTTTGAACGTCTGACCAAAGTGACCACCGGGCGTCCGACCAATGAAAGTATGGTCATCGGGTGCCTGACCACACCTTGTCTGGGTGCTAAACCATCTTCAAATCTGCCTAGCGTTTAAAAGC
Organism: Liriodendron chinense; assembly: GCA_003013855.2. Taxonomy (NCBI): domain Eukaryota; kingdom Viridiplantae; phylum Streptophyta; class Magnoliopsida; order Magnoliales; family Magnoliaceae; genus Liriodendron; species Liriodendron chinense. Next base: position 1,516,233 of record PVNU02000998.1, read on the forward strand.
TATTTATGGACTGGATTTTGGGTATCCCGACCCAGTGTCCACCGAGCGCCTGACCCTGCACGAATCTGCCCGTTATTTGACCGTTGGAGAAAGTCTATAATAGGGGGGGGGGGGGTCCTTTTTAGGACCAAGAGAGGGGATTTTGAGGAGATAGAAGCCACCATTGCTAAAGACCATTAGAGGCTCTATTCCAAATCCATAGCAAGTCATTATCCTTATGTTTCATCACAAGCTTGGGCCATTCAATGGCAATATGAGAATGGACTTGTTCTCTCTTGATTTTTAAGAGTTTAAACACCTTGATCATAGTTAAATCCCTTGTCTAAACACCACCTAGGAGTCCAAATAGGTGTATCCCTCTAGGAAACCCATTTCCTATCATTTGTAGAGGTTTTCACCAATCCCTAGCACCTTAGGCATCTCCAATAGAGCATCACATGCAAGGTAGCTGATCTTGGAGATGAAGCCTTGGCAAAGCTGCAGCATTAAAGATCGGGGGAGCACAAGGGGAGCTGATTCAAGCACGGGAGAGTAAGAAGAAGCAACCCAAAGCAGCGGTACAAAGTTGCTTAATCCGACAAGTGAGTTGTCTATTGTAAGAGTCTGTTTTCACTCTTTCCCTATGGGAGTTCAGTGTAGAGTTTGTTAGTCAAACTCGATCTAGGGTCGTTTGCCGATCCTTAACTCGTTTGCCGAGCCTTAAACTCAAGGGACGTTAGCCGTTCCTTGACCTATTTATCTGCCTAAATACTAGGGGTTATTTGGCACTCTTTGGCTCGTTTGCCGAGCCTAAATTCAGGGATGTTTATCGTTCCTTGGCACGTTTGGCGGGCCTAAACAAGTCTCAAAGGGGAGCCACCAACACAGGTGTGAACGAGTAGGTTGGGAGGAACCTGTAAACTCCACAGTTGGGTGGATCTAAGTTAAAACACCTTGGTTGGGAGGAACCAAATTTAAACTCCCTAGTGAATGCCGGTGTGCTTAAAGGGCTTGAGTACTTGAACCGAGAGTGGAGTAGACAAGAAGTTGAACCACTATACATACTTGTGTTTGTGATTATATTTGAGCTCATTTCTTATTATGCTTTGTATTTAATCACTTAATTATGAATGCTTAATTAGGGATGTATGCTAGGTACTTGATAGGCATATCCACACACACAAAATGTACTTTCACTCCTCGTGTACACTTGAGCTCATGTTGATCCATCCTCTATAGTCTATTTGAGTTGATTAGACTAGGATGTTTATTGTTTAAACTATATGCTAGTCTATTGATTGGACCCACTTAGGCTTGGAAGTCGAAGTGTTAATCGCTTACTTAGTTTAATTTGTTAAAACTGTTTAGTAGGCGAAAAGATTTTAAAAGGTCCTAATCACTCCCCCTTTAGGACTTAGCCATAATTTTAGTTGCTCCTTAAGCTTTCACACATGTATGTGTAGGGTGTCGTGTTAGACTACCCGACGTAATTTCATTTGGTACCAGAGCGGGTTGCTCTTCAAGGACTTAACTGTTAGAGTGAGATCTGATACCGGAGCACTAGCATCATGTCTACCCAAGATGGGAATACTGTCAACCGTCCACCATACTTTGACGGATTCAACTACGCCTATTGGAAGGCTAGAATGGGGATTTTTCTCTAATCCATCGACCGATCCGTATAGACAGTAATATTAAATGGATATTCTTTACCCACTGAACAAGTGGAGGTTGATAGAAAGATCATTGTCATTCCCAAAGATGATGAGAAATGAAATAACAATGAGAGAGCTCAATATGTGGCAAACGCTAAAGCTCTCAATGCAATTTGCTGTGCAGTTTCCCCGGAAGAATTTCAGCGCATTCTCACATGCACAACTGCAAAAGAAGCGTGGGATATATTTGAAGTAATCGACGAGAGAACTAGCACAGTAAGACGCTCGAAACTTCAGCTCTTAACCACAAAACTTGAAAGCATTAGGATGGAAGAGACTGAAACCTTCATGGAGTTTTATACAAAGCTTTCTGATATTTGCAACTCCATGTTTGCCTTGGGGGAACGGGTTCCGGAAGGAAGGATTTGTACAAAAATACTTAAGTCCCTCCCGGAAAGATTCGGTACTAAGGTAGTGGCCTTAGAAGAGTGTAAAGTCGTAGATAACATGAAGTAGAAGCACTTATAGGTTCCCTACAAACTCATGAATTACACTTTAGGGCCCCCTCTAAGAAGAAAGAGGTCGCTTTTAAATCTTCACATAGACACTCACATAGGCAAAAGAAAATTAAGAATGAGTCGTCCGAAGATAGCGATGATGAGGATGATGATCTTAATAAAAGACTCAAGAGATTCCTCAAATTTGATAGAGGGAGTAGCCGTGATAAGAAAGACAAGAAGGGTAATAAATATAAAGGAAAATCATCCAAAACTTCATCCGTCCGATGTTATGGTTGCGGTCAACGTGGCCATATTGTCTCGAATTGTCCGAAAACGTCTAAACCAAAAGGTAAAAAGGCCATGGTAGCCATATGGGATGATACGGAGGAGTCAAATTTTGAATCTAATGACTCCAATAGTGATGAGAGCCAATATATAGTGAGAGCTCTCATGGCTTCCACCACTACCTCTCTTCCCTCTAATCTAAGAGAGGATCCCGATCGCTTTCTCTTCTAGGAGAAGGAGTTCCAAACCCCTCACCTCTTGCTATATTTTATGAGGGTGTTGAGGAAATTAGTTACCCTTAGGCTAATCAAACCAAACATAGTTAGTAAGGGTAGCTAGAAATGCTTCAATAGAAAAATCTGAGGATTTCAGCCTCATTTCTGTGTTTATGGGAAAATCAAAGGATTCAAGCCTCATTAGCCTAAATTTTGATAATTTGGCCTTACTTTTATTTGATATATTTGCTGCTAGATTATCATCCTGTTTAGATTAATTAATCTTGCTGAATTTCATGCTTAATTGTATGCTAATCTTTGCTTAGGGTTGGTCATGATGTACATCCTTTGGGGAGGTTGGTTGATTGGGCTATAAGCCCTTGAGCTTTAAATGCTTAATGTATATCATAGATGACTAATTGTGCATGATTAACTATGCTTAGAATAGTACATTTTCTTGTTAATCATGTTCCCATGTATGCTCCATGTTTTATATGTTCATGCACCCTATATTCTCTCTAGTTAGCATGTTTTTAAAGTTATAATTGTGACATACTATTTACACTTACCTTAACCTTAATTGATGTATCATTAAGGGGGAGAGAATAGTTTGTCAATTGCTGACAAAAGGGGAAGAAAGATCAAATCCCACCAAAATAAATTTTCTGTTTTGTGTTTCAGGGATTGACAGGTTATGGGAGAGCAATCAAAAGGAGCTTGCTTAGTTTACATGTCTTAGTGTTTTGATTTGTAAAATTTATTTGAATTTTGACATGTAAAGTATTTTGTTTTGGTAGGTTAGGTTTTTGTAAGTAATTGATAAAGGGGGAGATTGTTGGTGCACTTTTCTGTGGCATACTAATGCACCTTATTTATCAATTACTTAGGTTAGTGAGTCTAGTGTCAGTTGAGCTTAATGAAGATGAAAACCGAAGACTCAAGATAGACCTACTGCATCAAGAAAGAAGAAACAGGTGAATGTGATGCCTTGGTAAGCCTTAACCTTGTACCTATCCAAAACCATAAACCTCTAGATGACCATGACCAATAGGCATACCATTAGTCATCTTAGATTGGCCTTAAGTGTCTCAAAAGACCACCAAAAGATTGGCTGAGAGGTTGCATGTTCTGCTGTAAAACATAAACCAAGAACAATAGAAAAACATACCTGGCCGGGTGCCCGACTCAGTGTCCACCGGGCACCCGACCTATAAGGGAATCCGTCCAATGAGTTGGCCAGAAAACCAGATGGTTATCGGGCGCCTGACCACAATTTGACTGGGCGGCCGACCAGTGAAAAACATGTTCAGCAGCACAAACCATTCTGGACTGAATTTCGGACGCCCGACCAAAGTGACCACCAGGCGCCCAACCAATGAAAGTATGGTCATCGGGCGCCCGACCACACCTTGTCCGGGCAACCGACCAACTCCAAATTTGTTCAGCGTTTAAAAAGCTTTTTATGGAATGGATTTCAGGCGCCCGACCCAGTGTCCACCTAGCGTCCAACCCTGCATGAATCTACCCGTTATTTGACCGTTGGAGAAAGTTTATAAAAGCGGGGGGGGGGGGGGGTTAACTGGGGTTCCTTTTTAGGACTAAGAGAGGAAATTTTGAGGAGATAGAAGCCACCATTGTTAAAGACCATTAGAGGCTCTATTCCAAACCCACAGTAAGTCATTCTCCTTGTGTTTCATAACAAGCTTAGGCCATTCAATGGCAATATGAGAATGGACTTGTTCCCTCTTAATTCCTAGGAGTTTAAATATCTTGATCATAGTTAAATCCCTTGTCTAAACACCACCTAAGAGTCCAAATAGGTGTATCCCTCTAGAAAACCCATTTCCTATCATTTGTAGAGGTTTTCACCAATCCCTAGCACCTTGGGCATCTCCAATAGAGCATCACATGCAATGTAGTTGATCTTGGAGCTGAAGCCTTGGCAAAGCAGCGGCATCAAAGATCGGGGGAGCACAAGGGGAGCTGATTCAAGCACGGGAGAGTAAGAAGAAGCAACCCGAAGCAGCGCTACAAATGGCTCAATTCAACAAGTGAGTTGTCTATTGTAAGAGTCCGTTTTCACTCTTTCCCTATGGGAGTTAAGTGTAGAGTTTGTTAGTCAAACTCGATCTAGGGTCGTTTATCGATCCTTGACTCGTTTGCCAAGTCTAAAACTCTAGGGACGTTAGCCATTCCTTGGCCTATTTGTCTGCCTAAAGACTAGAGGTTGTTTGACACTACTTGACTCGTTTGCCGGGCCTAAATTCAGGGACGTTTGCCGTTCCTTGGCACGTTTGGCAGGCCTAAACAAGTCTCAAACGGGAGCCACCAACATGGGTGTGAACGTGTAGGTTGGGAGGAACCTGTAAACTCTCCGGTTGGGTGGATCCGAGTTAAAACATTTTGGTTGGGAGGAACCAAATTTAAACTCCCTAGTGAATGCCGGTGTGCTCAAAGGGGTTGAGTACTTGAACCGAGAATGGAGTAGATAAGTAGTCGAACCACTATACATGCTTGTGTTTGTGATTATATTTGAGCTCCTTTCTTATTATGCTTTGTATTTAATCACTTAATTATGAATGCTTAATTAGGGATGTATGTTAGGCACTTGATAGGCACATCCACACACACAAAATGTACTTTCACTCCTCATATACACTTGAGCTCATGTTGATCCATCCTCTATAGTCTATTTGAGTTAATTAGACTAGGATGTTTATTGTTTAAACCATATGCTAGTCTGTTGATTGGACCCACTTAGACTTGGAAGCCGAAGTGTTAATCGCTTACTTAGTTTAATTTGTTAAAACTATTTAGTAGGCAAAAAGATTTTAAAAGGTCCTAATCACCCCCCTCTAAGACTTAGCCATAATTTTAGTTGCTCCTTAAGGTTCCGCATACGTATGCGTAGGGTGTCGTGTTAGACTACTCGACGTAATTTTATGGATCTCTTGCGTTAGTTTAGCTACCTGACTTTCCGTGGCACCACGATCAGCGCTCTATCGCTTAAGTTCTGATTGCAGATGAAATGTTTCATTGTCAGCCCGTGCCATCTCAACCTGAAGGGTAGCATGCTCCTCCTATAGCTGACTGATTTAATGATCTATTTCAGCATGATGAGCCACACGCTCTTGGCGTAACATATTGGAGTTCGTAAGTTCTGCCGGGTGACTGCTTCTCACTCTCTTTGTACGTCTATCTTGGGAGCAAAGCTTGCAGTTTGCTACGCGTAACCTCGATCGAGGGATCGACTTGAAGCCTTATTGGTTCACATGTCCGACTCTTAGAAAGAAGTAATCCATTGGTTTATGAAGGAAGAGTCAAAACCCAACCATTCAGCATTGATGTCGAGCGCCTTCATTTCCATGTTCAATAGCGGCCATTCTTCAGCACTCTTCAGGGAGTCAGAGATGGAAGTAAAGAGAGTACTCAACATCTTCATCTGAACTCCTGACATGCCTCACAGTGCACACTTCAAGGGTTCGGGCAGGACAATCAGGACAGAGACGCTAGTAAAAGAAGCTGCTAGCAATAATTACAGTCATTAAGCACGAGAGTTTGCTATGAGTAATTAAAATAAATGAAGTTATAAGAGCGAGGGTATACTCGCAATCTCAGGAGCATAAGTCGCTAAAGTACTAGTCGAAGCTACAGGCGCTGGAGGGGCAACCGAAGAACACTCAACCACCGGCTCCACCAGAGGCTTAGGGAGATCGGGCAAAGAAATATTGCCAATATTGTGGATGACCATGATCTCAAGCCGGCCAGCGTTAGGAAACGTTTCTGTCCTCTTGGCAACAGCAGGTTCAGGCCCAGAAACACTCGTGGGAGCAACGGTCTCTTGGGAGGACAGAGAGGCGACCTCAACTCTAACTTCCTCGGGTTTAGCACCCTTAGCAGGAATAGTAATTAAAGAAAGATTAGTTACTGTAGGGTTAGGCACAACCCCCATAGTATCAGGCATGACCTCAGTAACTTGAAGTGTAACCTTTGTGGTCTCGGGTGTGGCCTCCGTAACCTTGGGCACAACATCAGCAGCTTGAGGCATGATTTCGACAATTTTAGGGGTTGTCTCGGCGAATATTAGTTTTAACCTCGAGGAGCACGAAAGAAGGGTGACCTTCGGGCTGTGTATCTTCATCAACATCCATTGGTGCTCTTTCGGCATTTTCCTCAGGGACTGACTCATCATAAATGGGCTCATTGTCCTTAGCACCTTTGGTGTCGTTATTCCCACCGACATTTGCCTGAGAGCTCATTTCTCCCTCTTCTCTCATTCCTGCCGTGCCAACCTCAGAAGGATTACCCTCTTCATCACCTTCATTCTCAAGGTCCAACGCACGTTTCCTCTATTCATTATACAATTTCCGCATAGCATTTATATGAACTATGCCAAAACAGTGAAAAAATGACGGTTGAAAGCCGTCGTAAACTATAGTTCCGGACGGTTTCGGACCGTCGTAGCAGCCGTCTTATTTTACTGTCCTAAAACTTACATGACGGTCCATGACCGTCGTTAATAAAACACGGTGATGGACCTTCTCAAAAACAGACGGTCCCTAGCCGTCTTTAAAGCGCATTTGACACCTTTTTCTGACGACAATCGACCGTCCTTGATCCTTGAGGAATTGTTCAACCTCAGTCCATAACCGTTGTTAATAAAGGACGGTGATGGACCGTCTCAAAAACACACGGTCCATAGCCGTCTTAAGTGCATTTTACACAATTTCCAGACGGCAATCAACCGTCCTTGATCGTTGTCGAAGTGTAAGTCAGACACGGTGTAGATCCGTTGGTAATCTATTATTTTAAAGAAAAAATCGACGTCTTATAGCCGTCGAAAGTTTTTTTGTATAAAAAAGAACTATAGTAATTTCCTTTTTATTTTTCTTTCACCTAATAGGAAAAAAAACATTCAATCAACATGAAACATATATAGAAATTCTAATAAGGAGAATTTCTAAGGTTAAAAAATAAAATAAACTTCATTTACATTCAACAGAACGAGAAATAAAATCAAAACTAAGACCAACTTAAATGGACCAATTAAAGACACTAGTCCAACCAACATTCCCTAGAACTGGACCCATGTCAATAACCTCGCCCCGCCTATGCGATAGGGGTGATCTTAATAGTGGGGCCTATGGTTTTCATGTTATTGACGTCCTACTCTAGTTAGGTGCTAGTGGAAAGGATGGGACTTCGATTGCCTAGTGTAGAACACAGCAGCATATATAAGTGGAAAAGATCTCTGTGCCCCACCATGATTTATGCATTTTATTCATGCTGTCCATTCACATGTTTTTCAAATCATTTTAAGGCATGAGCCCAAAAATGAGATGGATCCAAGGCTTAAGTAGACCACAATGTAAGAAGCAGGGAGGATATTGACACCCACTGTTTAAACCATCCTAGGGCCACAATGATGTTTATTTGCTATCCAACCCATTCATAGGGTCACACGGACCTGTATGACGGAAAACACAATATTAGCTTGATCCAAAGCTCGGTACCCAAGAAGTTTTCAATGGTATAGGCATCCAATCCCCACTGTTTCCTCATAGTGTCCCCTTGAGCTTTGGATTTGTTTTTTTTTGGCTCATGCACTAAAAAGATATGAAATTCATGAATGGACAGCGTTAATAAAACAGATACATCAGGTGGGGCCCATATAGCTTTTCCACATATAGTACAAGCATCAATGGCGTGTTCTACCGTAAGCAATCCAAGTCCAGAAAGATGGTACCACACCTCAAGTTGTGGTACAGTTCCCTATATGTGATCAGCTCTTATATACAAATACTCACATGCCCACTTAACTCATGCATAGATAATGAACACACGCACAGATACATACACATGCATACATACATAAAGAAATAAACATCAATGCATATATGTTTATATATGTACATAATCATCCTTGTGAAAGAACTCACTCATACCTGCCAGGTCTTGATCCTAACTCCATTGGTTGTTTCGAACAAGTTGGTTCCACCCACGCTTCTAACTTGTTATCTCCTAAACTGCCAATACTGTGCCCACAGGAGACTTGAGAGAAAAAGAAAAAAAATTAAAATCTTAAATTTATAAAAATTCAAATGAAGTTACATGAGATTTCTAGAAGGTTTGGAGTTGAGCAGTATGAGCCCTTCCCACCTTCTCTTGAGCATCCACACTTCCCTTTTTCTACAAAGCAGGAAGACCAACATGAAGATAACACCATCAATGAAAAAACAAAGTTCGTCTTTAAAACTAATATAATTTTTGCATGATAAAAAAATGTTCAAAATGAGAATCCAACATCACATGTTTTAGCTCAATCTCACCTTAAGTGATTCTATTTCAACCTGCAACAATGCAATGTTATCTGATTTCTCTTGAATGATCTTTTCCATCTCTGCAATGCTCTCATCCTTGCGCTTCAATTCTCGGGTACTATCCTCAAAGGAAAAGAAAGAAAATCCATTTCATTATTTCAAAAAAAAAAAAAGATTCCATAAATCTTTTCAGTAGCTCAAAACAAGCTTTCAAGGGCATAGTAGTAGAATATTATGACCAAAAGGTTACAAGGACTTGTGCAACAGAACTAGTAGAAGATATTTCATGCTTGACTTTACATGAAACCAATGAGAAATGCGAATTTTTCAGCTTTTACCAGGATTTCATATCCAAGCATTAAATGAAAGATTGCTTACAATTTCTAAATGATGCATGCTGTGTCGAGGCCAATTAGCATGATGCAGTTCCTGGTGCCAAAGCGGCTGTGGTGCTGGAGGAGATGGAAGCACAAGTGGTGGTCTGGCCATATTTTCTGGTTGATTATCATTCTGATAATCTCTTTACTGCTCCTGATTTTCCTCTGGTGAAGCAGTAGGCAATGTTCTTAGCAGATCCCAGTTAATGGGAGAACGGCCTTGCCTTTGAACATAAGACTGTATTAATTGGTCTAAACTTTCACGGAATCCACTATGAAGAAGATTAGAGACACTTCTCCTGAAACAACAACAGAGTCAGTTCAAAAAATATAACCTAAAAACCACAGACATTATCCATCAGGAAGGAACTAAATAGCTCAAGACAATAAAAAATAACTAAAGACATACCAAAAAAAGAAGTGATCCAATACCTGCTAAGAAGTTCCCTGAGTTCCATACTATACACGTTATCATCATCAAGTGGGTGGAATCTATTTAACCTTCCAACAGGAACAACCCGTCGACTTCTGGGAGGATCAGAAGGCACATCTTGCCAATTTTCCATAACCTCTTGAGAACCATCTTCATGCCACTGAGAGAAATATTTGCAATATTTGATAATCTGATGGATAAAAAATAATGAACTTATCCACTGAGAGAAACTTAAGCATTTACACCCATCCCATAACAATTTTATTGGATAGAAAAGCAATCTCAGTGCAAAAGACGAAAACATAAGAAATGAGTAATTCCATTAGTAAGCTCTATTTCTTGCAGGCAAATAGTAGGAAAAGCATATCAGCCATCAATGGTGATGGAACAAAGTATTTATAAAGATATCCTCAGAAAAGACATCTTTATTGCAACAAAATTAATGTCTTTCATGGGAACCCTAAAAGGACCTTCTTAAAAGAGTGCATCATTTCAGAGCTGTAGCCAATTGACTAAAGAGGTGCTTCAGCCACTCATGTACACTAAATCATGCTCCAATGCTAGAGAAGATTAAATGAGCCAGTTGCATTAAAAATATAGGCAAGTGATTTAGCAAGTTGAATGAAATTGAACTTAATTAAAATTAGAGCATACGTACCGTTGTGATGGTGACAATCTCCTCCAATGGCTACAAGATTGATAATCTCTTCACTTGTAGTAGCAAATAAAATAAAAGAAAGGAAAAGGGATAAGCATGCAGTCTCAACAAAGATATCAACTTTGCATTCTTTAAGGCCTGAGATAAGTTTTATGCCAAAAATATGACTGCTAGCTTACTTCCAAATCATATTAATATTAAAAACATGGGCTACCTCTAATATGACTTCCTTGATGCCCTCATGTTGGACTTCAACAACCACCTTCCGCTCATTGTTGAGGGTTGTACAGTGAACTTTGCACTATCTGCATTGTGAAATATTAATGCACAAGAAAATGATTATTCCAGCAACCACTTGTCATAACTTCAAGAGAAAATGTATCTCAATTACATGATGATAACAATACTCCAAACAGATCTCATTATCAACTTCAATCTGAGAATCTTACAGATGCATTGGCAAGAGGTTCTTCAGCAAAATCTAAGAAAAGAGCATCCATGGGCTTCCCCAACTCTTTCTTTATGGTCTGGCAAACCTGTTGAAACAGCAATTGCCAGTCCAACTAGCCCATTGTGTAAAAAATAAGTTTCTATATATTTGTTATCACAAAAAAAAGAAAAAAAAATTTGAGATTGCATGCCACCAAAGGGTCTGTAACCTGTAACACATAGCTTGTGGTGCATGGTGTGCTCCATTGTACCCATTTGCCTGGATATTACATGCCACCTAGGACCTATCCCAGAAATATCATGAAAATTTATATTCATGTACCAGTGGCATAACAATTGACATTGAAAGAAGCAAATTTGATATACCCACAAGCACTACTCTTACCAAACAAATTTCATATATAATCCATATAGTATATACATGTGAAAGAAAAAAAAATCACATAATATTTAAAAGTGACCATGTCCAAATACACATATCCAACATTGTCCATGTCTAAAGCACACTTTCTAACCATGCTGATGAAAAGCCCATGTTTAGCAATACTTATAGCCATGCCCAAATAGCAACAATATTGAGCAATGCCCATGGCCACATATAAAACCCCTTTCAACCAATAAGCACAGCCACATTTATGTATAGACAAGCACACTTCTCATAGAAAGACTCATGTACAATAAAATCCATGCTCTGTGATTACCCCTTCATTACCAGAGGATCATTTCACCAATCACTCTGTGATTACCCCTTCATTGCCGCCTCCTCATCACGGCTCTCCTAGGCCGCAATCCTTCCTTGCTGCGGCTAAAGGTGCTGCTAATATTTAGTTGCGTCCTTCTGATCCTGTTCTCATCCTTTTCTCTACAATGAAATAAAGGTTTGATTTAAAAAAAAGAAAAAGAAAGAAAAAATCCATGCTTTAAGACCATGCTTACTTGAACAAACTTAAATATCAACCAACAGACATCAATAGCCTCTATAGCCTCTTTGATTGTATGGGAACTTCATCCCCCTTGCTGAAATAGTTGTTTCCTTTAATAAACTTCAAGTTATCCAAGAAAAAAAATGAGTGAATGAAATTTAACTAAATGTTACAAGAAAATAAGAAAGTATAAGGGATGGATCACACTTCAAACCATCCAGACAATTTAAATCATCCAATCATCTTGCTGTAGGATTGTATCAAATCTCTTTAAAATTTGAATTAGATTGTATAGGATTGCATCCAAACACTTATTTGAATTAGACTCGAGCTGGTTAAAAACTTAATTGCCAACTCATAAAGAGGGTAATCAGCACTTCAACCTACCTCTGGTACGGTTCAGATAAGTATTGATGGAAAAAGAATAATGAGGCTATCATTTTTCCAACTCAATTAGAAAATATTGCAACAATATGCTGCTTCATTTCCCTTGTTAGCACTTTACTCCAGCAGTATTATATCAACATAACACATCTACATATCAAATTAATTAAAGAGTCTGGATCCTCTGTTCACTTCCAAGCAGGAAATCCCTGCTTGGAGCCTTTTCATTGGTCCACGTCCTCACATAAGTCTGCAACCCTATCACATTCTCAATGCAACCTGGTCACACCTTATTGTAACCTGCTCACATGACGTCATGCAATGTGATGTGGACCAATGAAAAGTCTCCAAGCATGGGTTTCCTGCTTGGAAGCCAACAGAGGATCCAAACTCTTAATTAAATCACTAGCAGCTTTAATATAAACGTTCATTACACTGTTGTAAACAGTTTGATCCCAATCCATTTTAAAGGGGCATTACAGACTTCGCGGTTGAGAACTACCTTTGATCTGCGTGAGCATCCATAAACTGAAAATGCTGGACACTAATCCTTCTAATTAACCAGAAACGTACACAGCTAAAGCTGGGTATTCCAGAGGAAAAATGAAAAATGAGGATCTGCACTTTACACTCAGGTTTTTAGTTTGGAAAAATGGGTCCAGTTATTCACTGATTCTTAAACTGAGAGGTTTCACTTGAGCATTCTGTTATAAGTTGAAAATGGATCATATAGGAATCAAGGCCTGTATGCTCACACTTAAGCAATCAATCTACATTCATATCTTAATATTTGACAATTTGGTGAAATCTATTAACTCTGTATATGTATTCTACCTATATCACCACATGCTTTTGGATATACATCTCACAAGTAATATGTTAACTTCTTAAGACTATAAATGAATGAAACAAATGGAATCATGGTGTACTCAGAATTTAAAGATCAAACTGTCTAAAGGATCTTGCAAATTTCTAATGCATAAATTTTATTTCTCTGTTAACAAGCACTACAGGCCTACAACTCAATTAGAGACCATTTAATCACCAAACACAATGGCTTTAGTTGAACAACCACTAGAGATCCACACTCAAATACACATTAGATTCCTCCCCAATTAGATTCACAATTGCAAAACCCTAAATAGGGATTGAAAATCGAAAAATCCTAAATATATTCACCATTGCAAAACCCTAATTAACATTTAACGTTGGAGAGAGAGAGAGAGAGAGAGAGAGAGAGAGAGAGAGAGAGAGAGAGAGAGAGAGCTGCTGCAATGGCCACCCTTGGTCTGGTTGGACAAGAGATGGCGTTAGAGATGGGAGGTGTGGATTTTTGGAGAGAGAGAGAGGTTGAAGGCGGTGGAGAGAGAGAGAGAGAGAGAGAGAGAGAGAGAGAGAGAGAGAGGTCGAAGGCGGTGGAGAGAATGAGAGAGAGGGAGGGAGGGAGACCGAAAGAGGGTTTTAGGAGGGAGGGATTTCAGTTTCCCTCTCTCATTTTGAGGACGCGGGAGCGATTAGGTGTTACACGAGTAACACGTTAGTGGGTGTTACCCTTACCGTGGGGTCCACCTTGATGATGTGTTGTATATCTACGTCGTCCATCCATTTCTCCATGCCATTGTAGTATGTTTTCCCAAAATTTAAGAAAATCCAAATCTTAGGTGGACCACACCACAGGAAACAGTGGGGATTGAGTGTCTTACCATTAAAAATTCTAAAGAGCCAATCATATGGTTTTCCTAATGTTTATTTCCCATCCAACCTGTTGATAATGTCAAGAAGAACTAGATGAATGGAAAATACAAAGATCAGATTGATCTAAAACTTTTGTGGCCCGCAAAATGTTTTTAATGGACATTCATCATTGTTCTTAGTGTTATGTTCTATCTAAGATTTGGATCTTCTTAAGGTTTGGGATCCCTTCCTAAAATGAGATGGAAAAATAGATGGCCAGTGTGGATATACAAAAAATATATCAGGATGGCCCCCACACGATTGGGGTAACACCCACTAAGGTGTTACCAGGGTAACAGGGACTCGACTTGGCTATTGACGTGCCACTAGCCATCGGTGCTCTGTGGGCCCCACCATGATGTCTTTGTTTTATCCATGTTGTACATCCATTTCTCAAGATCATTTTAGGGCTTGACCCAAAAAATGAGACAGATCTAAATCTCAGGTGGACCACACCACAGGAAAACAATAGTGATTGAATGTCCACCATTAAAAACCTTCTAGGCCCATTGTAATGTTTGTTTGACATCCAACTTCTTAATTAGGTCATACAGACCTGGATGTAGGGAAAAAAATATCAACTTGCTCCAAAACTTCCCTGGCCCCTAAGAAGTTTTAATGGTGCTATTCAATTAACATTATTTCTTGTGATGTGGTCCACTTAAGATTTTGGATCTAATTAAATTTTGGGCTCATATCATAAAATGATCTGGAAAAATATATGAACGGCATGGATGAAACACATACATCATGGTAGGGCTCACAGAGCACCGATCACTAGCCATTGGCTAGTGGCGGGGACTAGCCAATCCGCATCCATTACCCTAATCGTGTGATCCTAAGTTGATATATTTTATGTATATCTATCCCATCCATCTGTTCTTTAATATCATTTTAGGATGCAATACCAAACCTTAAGAAGATCCAAATCTCAACGCCTCGATTAGAGATTGGGTTCGATGATAGTACATTTCTTGGATTTTCATGAGGTTATCAAGTGCAAAGCAATTTTAACCTAAAATTTTGTCTCAATTTGGAAATACGATCCATTCACTCTGTTCTACTCACTAAGATCTTTGATTTGATTAGTCACTTGTCCCGATCGGGTTTCGAATGAGAAAGATATTGGGCGGACAAGATTGATCAACAATATAATGGGCCATATCTTGCAATCCAATAGTTAGATTTGAGTAAAATTTAATTAAAACATCTGAAGTCATTTACTCTTCAATATTGATTGATTAGATTGTCCAAAATCTGTTTAGATCTAGACAAACTGATCATGCCCATTTAAAGAGTGTTTTGGACGGATCTGATTCCTTTCAGGTCAAATTGGGCCGAATTTTATTTTCTGTCCTAATTAGAATGTTTTGAACATATCTGAACATTCAGATCAATTTTAGGACGGCCTGATCGTAGCATTTGATCAATCTCATCATTTTAAGTTATTCTTGCAATTACACTTCATTATACTTGGGCCATCATTTTTTGTACAAATGAAGTTGTGGGTATGCATAAACCAATCTGATAGGTAGCTAACTGAATGTGTGTAATTTTTCATTTCAACTGTCAAATAAATGTCCACCAATAAATTTGGTCCACTCATTTCAAATTTCTCAAAATTTTTTTTCAATCTCAAACTTTTATTTTTTAAATCCAAACACTTTTTCAAACTTATCAAAAATCTTTTTTCTTTTTTTCAAAATTATCAATTTTATTCGAACTTCTCAATTTTTTCAAAATGCTAATTTTTTTTTTCAAAATGTCAACTTATTTCAAAATCTCAATTTTTTTTTAAATCTCAATTTTTCCCAAACACTGTTAAATTTTTTTTCCAAACTTTTCAACTTTTTTCGAAATCACATTTTTTTTAATTGTCAATTTTCTTATTCAAAATGTTAATTTTTTTTTCCTGTCAAAATCTCAATATTGTTTTTCAAAATCTTATTTTTTTTTCTCCAACATTGTTAATTTTTTGAAGATTCCAATTTTTTTTTTCAAAATCCCAGTTTTTTTTTTTTTTTAAATCTCAATTTTTCTAAAACATTGTCAAAATTTATTTCGAACTTTTAAACTTTTTCTTTTCAAAATCACAATTTTTTTGAACTTCCTAATTTTCTTTTTCAAAATGATAATTTTTTCATCAAAATCTCAATGTTTTTATATATCTCAATTTTTCTTTCAAAATCTCAAATTTTCTCAAACATTGTCAACTTTTTTTTGCTTCAAAATCAATTTTTTTTAGAACTTCTCAATTTTCTTTTCCAAAATCACACATTCTTTCAAAATCATGGTTTGTTTTTTATCTCAATTTTTTTCCCAAAATTTCAATTTTTTTTCGAACTTCTCCATTTCATTTTTCAGACTGTTTTCTTTTTCAAAATGTAATTCTTTTTAGAATCTTGGTATTTTTTAAATCACAAAATTTTCAAAATCTCTAATTTACTCAAACTTTGTCAATTTTTATTTCGAATTTTTTATTTCTTTTAAATTAAAATTTTTTAAAGCTAAATTTTCTGCCAAAATGTAGATGTTTCTTTTAATGTTAATATTTTAAAATATTTCAAATTTTTTATTAGATGTTATTAAACATTGAGTTAACGACGGCTTCCGTCCGTCGGTAATAGAAAAAGTCCGTTGCGAAACTTTCATCTGCTTCGACCGACTTTATCCGTCGTATAATATCATTATACAACGGATTCAATCCGTCGCAAAGTTAAGACGGCCCGAATTCGTCACATTTCTACATTTAGCAACGAACATTGACTGTCGTAAAATTCCACCACCATAACCAACCCAAATTTCCCCTTGGAAATGGATTCGGGACGGTCAATTGTTATTAGAGACGAACTTAGTCCGTCGTTAAACCAAGCCATTTTTACGACGGATGATGTATGTCGCCAAATCCGTCTTAAATTTACAATTTTGACGTAGTGATGCTTGCCCCCCACAGGAACATTTACTCACTGAGAGGTCTTTACATAAGGTTCCCATCTTATTATCGGCAACTCTTCATCACTATCTTCAGAGATCGATCGACGGGACACACTGCCTTGGCCGACAGGGCTTTCCTCAGTATTCCTCATGCTACTAGACCGCGAAGTCTCCCTAACCACGTCATTAGCATCGTCACCGCCGCCGTGACCGTCATCAGCATCATCACCACCGCCATCATCATCATCATCATCATCATCATTACCGCCATTATCATCATCATCACCATCATCACCGCCGTTATTATCATCATCACCGCCATCACCATCACTATTGCTATCACCCTAACGTAACTCAGCCGAAGCCGAGTCTGAATCTTCTTGTGTAAAATTCTTCTCCCCATAGGCATTTCAGCCTTCAAGGGTATGCTCAGGCTTTTCTTGATCTATTACTACGTTAAGAGAAGTCTTGATCTTCAGTACGCCCGGAAGAGCAGGTTGGTGGAGTTGTTTAGCCACATATCTAAGCCCGTCAGCGGGAACAAGTTGGACATTTGGCGGTGAAACAAAGATTGGGACATCTATAAAAAGGTTTTCTGAACTAAGTGATATTGATGGGCCCACCATCACATCCAGCCATATGTGGCCCTAGCAACAGATTCAGTCCCCCGGATGATGAAGTTGCAACCCGTACTGGTAAGCAAGAGTTGACGCCACATCCATTTCCAATTAATCGGTCCTGTATCGTATGCTTGTTGTTCGTGTGTCACTAGCTCCAGCGTCTCAGGTACCCCTTGATCATAGCCGAATTGCCGTGCAAAGCAATTTGGATAATAAGGCTCCCTCTAACACTCTAGCCCTTCTCGCAGGAGCAATTAAGATGGACGGATCGACACCAGAAAAGAGCGTCCATGTGAACTGAGGCCATCATTATCTTCACATAACATGGAATCCTTGTCTTGCCACCTGCGAAGTGAAAGAAGTCCATCTTGCATTAACGGGCAATTCTTGTTTCAACTGTAGCCAGATTCTATGCCACCATGGGTCTCTTAAAAAATAATTGCAAAGGCAGCATCTCCCCTTGGATATAGTCTCCAGACTCGATACCATACACCCATGGGAAGTATATACCTAGCCACCCGGATAGAAAATGCCATCCGCAATAGGCCGAATTTATCCCAAAGGAAGCGCAAACTTGGTTACTGATCACGTAGCCAAAGGCGCAATACAGAGAGCACAATACCACTGGAGCCAATGCGAAACGGTGACCATTCACCATAGCACCCGCAACTATGAAGCAAGACATCCTGACGCTATCTGCCTGCTTAGAACTTGGAGGAGCCACACAGCTTATCCAATAAGCCAGAAAACCCGCTAGCTCGCACTGTGGGAGACAACTTGTTTAGATTTGGAAATCTATTCTTCATCTTGGCCTCTATAATGTCCCTATTGGCCTTGATAGTGCCATAAGCTTCGAAATCCAAGCTGCAGACAAAGAAAGCAGAACATCAGGTGAAAGAGGGGCGAAACAAGCATTAAATAAGTAATTTAAGCAAGTGAACACTCACTCCAAGCCATGAGTGAAATAGACGAGCCAATCCTCAAATGTAGCTTATCCTTAGTGGTTATGAACTGTGGAAGCTCGGCAAACAATTCATAAGTGGCCTCTGCATAGAAGCCCCCTTCAATTTTCTTCCTTACCCGTGACATCTCTATATGACCCACTCATCATATATTCTCCCACAGACCGGGAGCCCGACCATCTGACACAAATCCCATAGAGAGATACTCATCTCACCAAAGGGTAAGTGGAAACTATTGCTAATAGGGCTCCAGTGGTTTAAGAACCCTTTGTAGACCCAGGGCTCTTGGTAGAAATGCCTTGATGTTGCTTCGATCGCAATGAGTTGCCCTATCTTGCGTAGAGTGGCCTCATGGCTTTTTAAGATGTGATTTGCCCAGGCCTTGTAACCGGGACGAAATCCCAAATGTCCCTGAGTGCGGAAATCACCCGCTGGCTAGATTTCGACGTTATAGAGAGGGTGAACCTCTGGTGCAGAGTTTCAAAGTAATGCATCGAGAGAGGCCGATGGGGATCGTGGTTAGGTTCCAGGAAGATCATGTCCTTTTCACCCAGGACTCCTTGTCTTGTACCATTCTCTCACATGGCACAATTGAGGAAAGACTCCGGAGTTAAGGCCCAATTGGCCACCTTGTAAAAAGAATTAGCACGGCATATATCTGAAGGTTCGATGCTCGGAAGAGATCCATGTCGTTAAAAGCCTCTCGGATACCTGATGAATCTCTTTGTATCAGGATTGTGGATTTGTAGCGGCGTCAGTGGTAAGCTTACAAGTGGACCAACAAATCTTCATCTTGTCGAATTTGGATGTAGATTGTTGCTCCAAGTATGCCTTCTTGGCACCCTTGCCACCCAATTGTCGACGACCACGCTTGCTGGTTTTGGCAGGAGCTATCGGACTGGCCTCACCTTCTTTTAATCCTACAGTTTGGTCGGTGCGAAGGCCTCTTAGCAGCGCATATCATGTGTCCTATTCTTCTTGTGTACCCTTATCCTTAGGGAGCAACATGACCTTTTCGATAAGCACCTTCTGCTGAATGAACGTCGACAACGTCAGGAGACGTTTGTAAAAGTTGAAGGTCTCGGGTGGATGGAACCACTGAGGGTTCTGGTCGGATGACTGAATGACCTTTTTGGGCGTAGACCGCTTGCATTTGTGCTGTGGAGTGGAAGAGGTGGAAGGACCTGCCTTTGAAGGGCCAACCTTAGAAGAATCTCCAGCCATGATAGCCTGTGAAAGCACACACAAAGAAAGCTCATAAAAAGCACAACACAAGCACATACAGGTACGCCTAAACCTTGCTTAAATTAATAACTTGAGTTTTAGAGAAAGTCATATTATGTTCAGCATGACCCCAAGTTTATCTCACTATATAGGATTCAAAGTCTGCTCTAACCAATTATCGTACATTCAAAACATAGAGCTGACAAAGAATCTTATATTTCCCGAGTTAATGACCTAGATACCATAAGAAGAGGGTTAGTTGAAACATAACATGGATGGAACAACCATAATTAGGCTAAACGGGCCAAGTTAATTCAGAATCTTCGAAAACTCTAAGTCTAGAGAATTGGTAGCGCTAGCCTTGGCGCACCCCGAATTTAGAAAAATTTCCTGAAGTTTGAAATCGGGGTGCGCTCCACCCAGCGCATCTGTAAAATTTGGCAATTTGTGAACTCTCGAGAAGCAGGGTGTGCCCACCGTAGCACACCCCAGTGGGCTCTGAAAATCATCAAGTCCAACCAAGTTGGGCACGCACATTTCAGTGTACCCCTTAAAATTGAGAAACATACAAAGTTTGGGATAAGGATGCACTGTTGCTCTCGCACCCGGTAAATAAAATTTTTTCCAAACGCACGAAGGGTGCACTTGGCTAAGCGCACCTCAAGAATTAAACTTACAATAGAATTGGATGCGCTTGCTATTTATTGGGTGCGCCGACGAGTTTCTGGATGTGCTAGCGTGATCTTGTAAGAACTGTAAAAAGTGGAAGTAATGGAAAAAAAGATGACTTTTTGTTTATAGTGGGACCTAGAATCCGATGCTGTGCGCTGGACGGACGCATGTCCAACACACTGCACTAGATGGGCATTTGTTGGGTCCCAAATATCGACATTTAGACATTATGGGCTGAGGATACAGTGCACCCATTAAACGGGGAGGAATAGATCACAAATTCCCAAGTAGGTACCCAGACTTAGCGATTTTTGCTAGGTGGGCCCCACGACTCATCATCGTCGGTACCCTCCAAAGTCGAGTCACAACCTTCAGCATGAAGAAAGATGTACAATGCATTAAAGCTGATCACTAAGCGGAACCCACAATGTCACATTTTCGAGCTCCGAAGCAAGATTAACGAAATGAATAGTATGTTGGCGCACCCTCTAATTCAATTGCCGATGCACCCAAAAAATAATAACAAAGTTCAAAGGGTGCATTACCCCTGGCGCACCCCCTAAAAATCAACTACTGAAACATGTCGGTTTGCAGGTGTGCCAGCCGAAATACACCCACAAATAAGTTCACTATAAAAAGAAGTCCTTTACAGGGTGCGTTGGCTACAGCGCACCTCGAAACTAGGATATCAAATTAACCACTTTCAGGGTGCGCCAAATGCATCCTTTCAGTCATTTTGAGGGTGCACTCCACGTGGCACATTCTCATTCGTCGTTCTCTGTGATTTTTGGGTATAAGTACCCCGTTCATCTTTCTAATGAGGGAGAGGCCAAGAGAGAGAGAGAGAGAGAGAGAGAGAGAGAGAGAGAGAGAGAGAGAGAGATAGTTATTGTCCTCTAGGTATTAGGCATCCTTGCTGGAATCCCTTTTTCAATCACCGAAATTCCTTTTCGTTCACTGGAATCTTTTTTTCAACCGTCGGAATCCCTTCCCAATCGCCAAAATTCTTCACTGGGAAATCTTTCCGACCACCGCAGGTACGGTCTAAAAAATTGTGAAGTCTGGAACCCTTTTTGAATATTCTTAAGTTCGGATGCGCACCCCAGAATCGAAAACCCTGACTTAGCTAATTTTTAGGGTACGCTGGCACTAGCGCACCCCAAAAATCCAAAACGATCAGAGATTAAGTTAATTCAGGGTGCGCTGGCTCTAGCGCACCCCAAAAATCTAAAACGATCAGAAACTAAGTTGTTTCAGGGCGTGTTGTTTGCTCACTTCAAGTGCAAGGCTGCGATGTAGTAATAATTCACGGTAAGACCAATGTCAATCCTCAGGGATTGTCGTAACAATTCTAAGTTTTATAACTAGGATGGGCAAAATTCAGATTTATATCGATTGATGAAAATTAAGAACATAAAACTCTCTAGTTAAATTAAATCAGGGAAACATGACACTAGAGCGTCAAGGATCCACTTATAATCATTCACAATGCCAATTTAAACCATTCAAGCCAATAACTCAATTGAAATCGAAGTTCTATCCCTATCCAATTGTTCGCTTCCCCAAGTGTAGGGTTGCGATGTAGTAATAAACTCGGTAAGACCGAGGTCGATCCACAGGGACTTGTGTAGGAATTCACAAACACATTCAATAGTGTCTATTGAGAGCTAACAACCAGATTTTGTATGAAATTGATGTAAGTAACAACTTTGAATTAAATTGAAGGTAAACAATTATAAAAAGGCACTAGGGGTTCAAGGATCCACTTGTAGCAATCCTTGATGTTCAATCCGCTGTGGTTTCTCATTCTCTCAACTAGAATCGATATTAAGATCTATCTAGCCGGATGATAGAGCTGTTAAACCAACAATCCGTCATATGATTGAGCCCTGTGTATGATTCACTCAATACAAGCTAGGCTGAGCATGCTTCAATTGCATAGGTCAATCCTAATTCCAATAAACTAAGTTCATAATCATGATCATCATTAAGTCCTGTCACCAGACAAAGTTAGATCATGGTTTGAACTTGAATCAAATCATATGCACAGTCCCATACATAATTCAGAAAACTATAAAAGTAGAACTTTGGTAGGAAATCCCCACATGAAGATCATAGTACTAGAGCGTACTCCAATTACTCGGATCATACAGGTCTAGACTAATACGAAGCAATTAAGAACTTAAGTAATTCTCCAAAACATCCATAAGTCATCATAAGACTAAGAAAAACTACTTAGAACTTGTATAAACTTCAAACCATTATTCATAAACATTAAAACCAATCTTAAAACCATCTTAGCACGAATTGAAACATCTTAGATTCACTACAAGCTTCACCTCTTAGCCCTAGCTAAGAGGTTTAGCCGTTCATGATCCAAGGAAACATGAAACAATTAAGAAAAACATAAAAACAGCA
Source organism: Liriodendron chinense (assembly GCA_003013855.2). Taxonomy (NCBI): domain Eukaryota; kingdom Viridiplantae; phylum Streptophyta; class Magnoliopsida; order Magnoliales; family Magnoliaceae; genus Liriodendron; species Liriodendron chinense. Next base: position 1,538,976 of record PVNU02000998.1, read on the forward strand.
AAACAAACTAGAAGGAGTTGTGGAACTCCGAAATCCACTTCCGCCGCCTCCAACCTTGCTTCAACTCTTCTAAGATCCCCTATGAACAATCCCTAGGTGTCCTTTTATAGTGGGGAGGCTCCGGAACTTCAGAAGATTCGAGAATTTGCGTAAAACTTACGCACTGCGCAGATAAAATCGGCGCCAGAAATAGAAGGTTCAAATCTTACGCAGGCGACCGGTCGCAGTGGTTGGACGACCGGTCGTGGATGCTGGACGACCGGTCTCAAAATGGCAAAAAAAGTGTCCAATGAGTTTCGGCCCGAAAAAATAATTTAAGGACCGGTCACATGACCGGTCGCAGAAGTGGACAACCGGTCGCATGACCGGTCATGAACAGTCCAGAGAGTTATGGCCTCTGGGTCTCCTCTGTGCATGTGTGGACCGGTCGGACGACCAGTCCTTGGCTTTGGACGACTGGTCGGACGACCGGTCATGGGCACCTTCTTCTGCATTCTTTCTTCTTTTCTCTGACTTCTTTCTTTCATTCTTTGACGCTTAGCCCTTTTGATCTTCTTTGCTTCTAACTAGCATCTTTAAGTCTTCAATTAATGCTTCCTCTCTCTCATCCCCACAACCACAAATATATGCATTAGATTGGTCTTTAAATCATGGAACCATGCATAATGAGTGATGAATTGGGGTTAGAATATGCACAATTAAGAGCTCAACACACCCCCCAACCAGCATTTTGCTAGTCTCGAGCAAAACATGCGTGAAACTAATTCCATTCTCCAAAACCCAACTATCCTTTAGAAACCATTCTTCTATACATCCCAAGATACATAAGAGTAAGAGTTAGAGAAATTAGGTGATAGAGGTTGAAATCGTAAACTCTCAAAACATAATAAGTACCCATATGAAATTCCCGCTGATTGGTTGACAAATAGAAGAACTTGAACAATTTCAATCTAGTGTGCATAGTGAAAATTCTTTTCATGAGTTTCCAGGGTTATCTTCTTCATAAATCAACTAGACTATGGATCTCAAGGTATATAGAGCAATAACAAGCCAATGACGGGAATTTGCCTTACTGTCCTTCCGACGACATTCACACTACGTCCCATTTCCGGCTTTGGTTACGGGTAGACCATCCCTCGGTTGGTAGTAGGTAGCCCTAATCGGATTTTTCCACCATTTTTCCATCATTCCCAATTTCATCCTTCCTTTTCCTTTTCCTTTTAAATTAGATAGGATTTTTAGAAATCCATATCTTTTAGTATTTTCCCATGGACAAGGATGGACAACGTACCCCGGCTTGATGTCTCAACACCTTGAATCAAAATCTAACTAATCCATAAATCACATAGTCCCTTCAACCCATGAAAATCGTGTAATGTGAACTAGGTGTAAGAGTATTCAAATTTTCTATCAATCACAAAAATAGGGGAATTCACATATAAAACCATTATGTTATGAGAAATTCAAAACTTGCAACCTCAATCACTTCATATCTCCTCCTCTTATGCTCATATCATCTTGAATGCATAGAAACAAAGTTTTCCAAAAGAGTCTTAAATTTTTGAAAAATCGAAAAATTTCTACACAGTTGCTCGAAATGTTACAAAACGCTGGATTCATCTAAGTGATCCTACACCCCCAACTAAATCTTGCATTGTCCTCAATGTAAAAGATGCGCAATAAGCAAAACATGAGAGCAATTTGAAAATAAAAGGCAGTGAGGGATGAGAGTACCTGAAAAAGTGAAAAGTGGAATTCTTCCTCCTTCTAACAAACCTAAGCAAAACCAAACAAAAGCAACAAAATTCTAATCTTAACTACTCTACACCTCCATCAGACTAGGAGATCAATCATCCTGGTAGATAAGATCAGTCAGAGGTATGGACATACCTTCTGAAGGAAATTTCTCAAAGAACGGCTTTAATCGCTGCCCATTCGCCTTAAAAATGTTGCCGTTCCTTGGATTTAACAACTCGACAGTCCCATATGGATAGACAGTTTGCACAATGTAGGGACCGGTCCATCGAGATCTCAATTTTTTCGAAAATAAATGTAGACGAGAATTATACAGGAGGACTTTTTTTATTGATCGTGAATGTCTTACGAAGAATGTTTTATCATGGAATATCTTCGTTTTTTCCTTGTAAATTCTCGCATTCTCATATGCTTCATTCTGGATTTCTGCAAGTTCATTCAATTGTAATTTGCGCAACGAGCTCGCCTTGTTAGAATCAAAATTCATCTTCTTAATTGCCCAATATGCCCTATGTTCCAACTCCACAGGCAAGTGACAAGCCTTCCCATAAACAAGTCTATAGGGAGACATTCCAATAGGGGTCTTGAAAGCAGTACGGTAGGCCCAAAGCGCATCGGTAAGCCAAAGCGACCAATCCTTACGATCGGGGTTCACCGTTTTCTCTAAAATGTGTTTAATCTCCCTATTGGATATCTCAGCTTGTCCACTAGTTTGTGGGTGATAGGGAGTGCTTACTTTGTGTGTTACGCCATATTTCTTCATTAAAGTTTCAAAAGGGCGATTACAAAAGTGAGACCCTCCATCACTTATGATGACTCGAGGTGTTCCAAACCGGGAAAGAATATTCTCTTTTAAGAAGCGAATGACCGTTTTATGGTCATTATTCCGGCAAGGGATGGCCTCGACCCATTTGGAAACATAGTCAACGGCAAGCAAGATGTATGTGTTTCCAAAAGAAGATGGGAATGGACCCATGAAATCGATGCCCCAACAATCAAAGATTTCAGTTATTAAGATGGGATTGAGTGGCATCATATTTCTACGGGAGATTCCTCCCAATTTCTGACAAGGTTCACATGTTTTGCTAAACTCATGTGTATCTTTGAACATAGTGGGCCAATAAAACCCACATTGCAGAATTTTTGCTGTGGTCTTTTTAGCCAAGAAGTGGCCACCACATGCCTGAGAATGACAGAAGGAGATGATACTTTGTTGTTCATCATCTGGGACACATCTCCTTATGATTTGATCGGGACAATACTTGAATAAGTATGGGTCGTCCCATAGGAATTTTCACACCTCAGTGAAGAATTTATCCTTATCTTGCTTTTTCCAACGTGTAGGAATTGTACCTGTAGCAAGATAGTTAGCAATGTCCGCATACCATGGCAATTGGGAAATAGTAAAAAGTTGTTCATCAGGGAACATGTCATTGATCGCGGTCGTTTCAGGGGAATCAGTGAGGACAAGTCGAGAGAGATGGTCAGCCACGACATTTTCTACTCCTTTCTTATCACGTATTTTTATGTCAAATTCCTGGAGTAGAAGGATCCATCTTAACAACCGTGGTTTAGCATCCTTCTTGGAGAGAAGGTACTTAAGCGCGGCATGGTCAGTGAATATGATGATCTTGGATCTAATCAAGTAGGACCAAAACTTGTCCAAGGCAAAAACTACGACTAAAAGTTCTTTTTCAGTAGTAGTGTAGTTTGCTTGGGCTGAGTTTAGAGTTCTACTAGCATAGTAGATGACACATGGCTTTTTCTCTTTTCTTTGGCCTAGCACGGCCCCAATAGCATAGTCGCTAGCATCGCACATAATTTCAAAAGGAAGGCTCCAATCAGGTGGTTGCATTATGGGAGCACATGTCAACATACCTTTAAGGGTGGTAAAGGCCTTTTGACATTCTTCATTCCACTCGAATGAATTTTCCTTTTGAAGTAGGTTACATAAAGGACGAGAGAGTGAACTGAAGTCCTTTATGAACCTTCTGTAAAATCCTGCGTGTCCCAAAAAGGACCGTACATCTCGTATGCTCCTGGGTGGTGAAAGGTTAGAGATAAGATCAATTTTCGCTTTGTCCACATCGATTCCATTTTGTGAAACGATGTGACCAAGTACAACCCTTTTTAACCATGAAGTGACACTTCTCCCAATTCAGCACAAGGTTCTTCTCTTCACATCTTTTCAGCATAGATTTCAAGTGCTTAAGGCACTCATCAAAGCTACAACCAAATACGAAAAAATCATCCATGAAGACTTCGAGAATTGTCCCCACCATGTCAGAAAAGATACTCATCATACAACGCTGAAAGGTGGCAGGGGCATTACATAGTCCAAACGGCATCCGTCGATAGACGAAAGTGCTGAATGGACATGTGAATGTAGTCTTTTCTTGGTCTTCACGTGCGATCTCTATTTGGTTGTACCTTGAATAGCTATCAAGGAAGCAAAAGTGGGAATGACCCACCAACCGTTCTAAAATTTGATCAACAAACGGTAGGGGGAAGTGGTCTTTCCTCGTGACAGTGTTTAGCTTCCTGTAGTCAATGCACATTCTCCAACCGGTAGTGACTCTAGTTGGCACGAGTTCATTATTGGCATTGGCTACGATGGTTATTCCGGATTTCTTAGGCACCACTTGAGTTGGGCTCACCCATTGACTATCGGATATTGGGTAAATAATACCCACATCCAATAGTTTCACCACTTCGGCCTTAACCACATCCTTCATGTTTGGATTTAGTCATCGTTGTGGTTGCCTAGATGTCTTCGCATTCTCCTCAAGGTGTATGCGATGAGTACAAATCAATGGGTCTATGCCTTTGAGATCTGCAATTGACCATCCAATGGCACTCTTGTGCTCTAATAGAGTGGCCATTAGCCTACTCTCTTGTTCCTCCTCCAAGTGGGAAGAAATCACCACTGGATATGTCTCATCTCGACCTAAATAGACATATTTCAGCTCACTTGGTAATGGTTTTAGGTCGAGTGTTGGCGCCTTGATATTGGATGGGAGGGCCTTGTTCTCATTTACAGGTAAAGGCTCAAATAGGGCCCTCCATATTTTATTATCAAGCACCAAAATCGTATCTAGAATGGCATCCATCTCTTGTATTGTGTCATCATTTATCTCATGAGAATGGGCCACACATGCCTCCAAAGGGTCGGAAGATAATGACAAGGGGAATGTATCTTCCACGAATGATTCAATCATGTTTAGTTCGTGGATATCATCATCAACCTCCCGTGGTTGTTTGCATAAATCAAATATGTTAAGCTCAAGGGTCATATTTCCAAAGGACATTTGTACAAGTCCGTTTCTACAATTGATAATTGCATTTGAAGTAGCTAGAAATGGTCGGCCAAGTATGACAGGAATTTGAGCACCGGTGCCTATCACGGGATGTGTATCCAAGACAATAAAGTCTACTGGGTAGTAGAATTTATCAACTTGGACTAGAACATCCTCAATCATTCTTCTCGGTATACGAATGGATCTATCAGCAAGTTGGAGTATGGTTTTGGTTGGTTTCAATTCACCTAACCCAAGTTGCTCGTAGACCGAGTATGGAATGAGATTCACACTTGCCCCCAAATCGAGTAAGGCTTGTTTAATCCGGTAGTCTCCTATGATGCATGAGATGGTTGGACTACACGAATCCTTGTATTTTTGGGGCACCTCTTGTTTGATGATAGCGCTTAAATTCTCAGTCAAAAGTACTTTGTTGTGAACATTGTGTTTTCTTTTGACCGTACACAATTCCTTTAGAAATTTGGCATAAGATGGTATTTGTTTTATGGCATCCAACAACGGGATGTTGATCTTCACCTGCTTGAAAACTTCTAAAATTTCCAGATTTTTATCTAAAGGTTTAGGTGAAATCAACCTTTGTGGAAACGGGGCAACCAGCTTGTATTGCCTTTCCGGTTCTTTCTCTTGTGGAGTGTTGTTTGAGCTATCATCCTCTTTAGAAATTTCTGGATCCTTAGGCTTTGGGGCCTTCACCGGATTAGATTTGTCAATTTCTTTCCCACTTCTCAAAGTGGTGATAGCTTGAACATGCTCTGTATGATGGGAGGATGAGCTTACATCTTGTATCTCAAATTGGGTTCTTGGGTTAGGAAGAGTTTGGGCAGGAAGTGTGCCCTTTTCTCTAACACTAAGATGAGATTCAACTCTAGCCATTGATGTTTTCAATTCATTGATGGCTTGAGTTGAATTTTGATTGAATTTCAATTGCTCTTGCATGAACCCATCTATTTTTAGAGAATTTGTCTTGTTATACTCAGCTTGGACCGATACGAATGCACCCAACATCTCCTCTAGCGTCACTTTTGGAGTAATGACTAGAGATTGACCTAGTATAGGTTGAGCTTGAGGGATAGTGGTTGCATTCGCAGTGGGTCCATTCCTCCAACTGAAGTTGGGATGGTTCTTCCAACTAGCATTAAACGTGTTTGAGGTTGGAGCACCAAATTGCCGTTGATAACTGTTTATGGCATTTGATTGTTCTTGTAAGATGTCCTAAACTGATGAAATTGTTGGACAATCTTGTGTTGCATGTTGATTTTCGGCACAAATTCCACAAACAGTTTCAACGTCATTGGAGTTAATCGTCTCTCCTTTCCTCAATTCCATGGCTTCGACCTTTCTTGTGAGACTAGCCACCCGGGCACTTATGTTATCCTCTTCTGATAAGACATACATTCCTCCTCTTTCCTTTTGTTGGCCAGTCTTGGAATTTGTTGGTTTCGATGTATCCCAAGACTGTGCATTCTCAGCCAATTCTTCCAAATAATCCCATGCTTCATCAGCCTCCTTATTCATGAACTCCCCATTACACATCATCTCTACAAATTGGCGCATGGGTGAAGTCAGTCCTTCATAGAAGAAGCTTATAACCCGCCAAATTTCATAGCCATGATGTGGGCATGCAGTTTAATAAGTCCTTAAACCTCTCCCAACATTGGAAGAAGGTTTCATCTTCCTTTTGGGCAAAGTTCATAATTAGGCGCTTCAACATGTTTGTTTTGTGAGTAGGAAAGAATTTTTTTATGAATTCCCTATGCATATCAGTCAATGCACCAATTGATCTTGGCCTTAATGCATGAAGCTAACCTTTAGCTTTATCTTTAAGAGTAAAATGGAAGAATTTAAGTCTCACCACATCATCAGTCACATTAGCAAAGTGCATGGTGGTTATTACCTCATCAAACTCCTTAAGGTGTTGATAGGCACTTTCACTGTCTAATCCATGGAATTTAGGGAGAAGTTGGATCATTCCCGGTTTTAAATCCACATTCCCTGCATTTTGTGGAAAAATTATGCATGAGGGAGTGCTCGCTTTTGCTGGTTGCAAGAAGTCACGTAAAGTTCTTGGTCGGGGAACATTCTCAACCACATTCTCCCCCGTTTCAGTTTGGTTTTGGCCCAGATTGGCCATCGGATTAGGTTGATTTGCAGCCATGTTTTCAGAAAAAATTGGAGAGTTTAGATGTCTCCTAGCACGTGGCTCTCTGTCAATTCCTTCTACTATCCCCCCTTCACTTATGAGTCGGTTATTGGAATCCCGAGCCCAATGTGGCATGCAAAACCAAAAAAAATTATGAAATAAAGAGAAAGAAGAATTCTTCCTCCCTTTCTTTACTCTTCTCTAAGACCGAAGCACAAGGTGTCTTGCAATGGCTAAGCCAGAAGCAAGGGTAGAGACCGATTTCTCCTGGTCAATAGGGGTTCAGAGAACTTCCCACCCACTCTTTGAATCTTTTGAGAAAAAGTGCAGAAAAAGGAGAAAGAGGAGTAGAGGTGAGAAAAGAAATCTCTGAGCACAAGGTGATCCAAGATAGCAGAGCCGACCAATAGGAATTCACAAACACATCCAATAGTGTCTATTGAGAGTTAACAACCAGATTTTGTATGAAATTGATGTAAGTAACAACTTTGAATTAAATTGAAGGTAAACAATTATAAAAAGGCACTAGGGGTTCAAGGATCCACTTGTAGCAATCCTTGATGTTCAATCCGCTGTGGTTTCTCATGCTCTCAACTAGAATTGATATTAAGATCTATCTAGCCGGATGATAGAGCTGTTAAACCAACAATCCGTCATATGTATGAGCCCTGTGTATGATTCACTCAATACAAGCTAGGCTAAGCATGCTTCAATTGCATAGGTCAATCCTAATTCCAATAAACTAAGTTCATAATCATGATCATCATTAAGTCCTGTCACCAGACAAAGTTAGATCATGGTTTGAACTTGAATCAAATATATGCACAGTCCCATACATAATTCAGAAAACTAGAAAAGTAGAACTTTGGTAGGAAATCCCCACATGAAGATCATAGTACTAGAGCGTACTCCAATTCCTCGGATCATACAGGTCTAGACTAATACAAAGCAATTAAGAACTTAAGTAATTCTCTCAAACATCCATGAGTCATCATAAGACTAAGAAAAACTACTTAGAACTTGTATAAACTTCAAACCATTGTTCATAAACATTAAAACCAATCTTAAAACCATCTTAGCACGAATTGAAACATCTTAGATTCACTACAAGCTTCACCTCTTAGCCCTAGCTAAGAGGTTTAGCCGTTCATGATCCAAGGAAACATGAAACAATTCAGAAAAACATAAAAACAGCAAAATAAACTAGAAGGAATTGTAGAACTCCGAAATCCACTTCTGCCGCCTCCAACCTTGCTTTCACTCTTCTAAGATACCCTAGGAACGATCCCTAGGTGTCCTTTTATAGTGGGGAGGCTCCGCAACTTCAGAAGATTCGAGAATTTACGTAAAACTTACGTACTACGTAGAGAAAATCGGCCGCAGAAATAGAAGGTTCAAATCTTACGCAGGCGACCGGTCACAGTGGCTGGACGACCGGTCGTGGATGCTGGACGACCGGTCTCAAAATGGCCAAAAAGTGTCCAGTGAGTTTCGGCCCGAAAAAATAATTTAAGGACCGGTCGCAGAAGTGGACGACCAGTCGCATGATCGGTCGTGAACAGTCCAGAGAGTTATGGCCTCTGGGTCTCCTCTGTGCATGTACGGACCGGTCGGACGACCGGTCCTTGGCTTTGGACGACCGGTCGGACGACCGGTCGTGGGCACCTTCTTCTGCATTCTTTCTTCTTTTCTCTGACTTCTTTCTTTCATTCTTTGACGCTTAGCCCCTTTGATCTTCTTTGCTTCTAACTAGTATCTTTAAGTCTTCAATTGATGCTTCCTCTCTCTCATCCCTACAACTACAAATATATGCATTAGATTGGTCTTTAAATCATGGAATCATGCATAATGAGTAATGAATTGGGGTTAGAATATGCACAATTAAGAGCTCAACACCAATCGGAATATAGAGCAATCAAATCATCATAACATATATAACATAGATGGATCATCCACTGATATGGTTTTCTTATAACAACTAAGGCATTGGGCGTATCCAATTACACAACCTAATCCTTCACAAAACAATTGAGATCACATTCATGATTCTTCCTCAAGTTTTGTCACTAGAATTGATTTAGAAGCATGAATTGAGCTTCTATTAAATCAATATCAATACATAAACATTTATCTGAGATCAATCAAAAGATAAGAACTTCTTCTAGTTTAGTTCTAGATTAGCACTTAGGAAACTTGATTTGTAAGATCTCCTAGCATCCAACATATCATGATGGATGTAAGATCTCTACAACCCAAAATTCTATCAATCAACACCCCATTAAGCAATCTTAGTAATCAAAACATCCCATGTAAGAGAAATCATAAGAGATACAAGATTAACTAAAAATACTAACTTTATTTCAAACTTGAACTAGAAGTGCTCTTTATTAAATAAAAAAGACTTGAATTAATTCAAACTCAGTATTATAAACGAGTATAAGCTTCACCTCTTAACCCTAGCTAAGAAGTTTAGCTAACCATTAAGAAGATTGAACTAAAACTCAAAAGAAAACTACTAAAACATAAATAAACTAGAAAAACTGCATTTAGAGGAGTTGTAGACGCTCCACGACGATCCTCTTCACCTCCCACGAACTTAGATCTTTTTTAGGATACCTTAGGAATGAACCCTAGGTGTTCTTTTATAATGGAGAAGCCCCACCGACTCAGAAAGTTTCAGAATCCGCGTAGTACTTACGCAACACATGAAATTTCGGAGCTTTAAGAACAAGCTTCTTCAATTTTTTTGCATGATCGACCGGTCGTGGCCTCTGCCTGACTGGTCATCGACCCTCTGTTTTGGTCCAACGAGTTTACTTTGAAAACTTCACAACTTCATGAAAACATAACCGGTCGTGGGCCATGGCCGACCGGTTAGCCGGCCGGTCAGTAGTATATTTTTCTTCAACTTTTCTTCTTTCTTCTCTTTCTCCCTTGCATCTTTCTTCCACCATTTGGCACTTAGTCTTTTGATCTTCAATGTATACAAAGTGACTTATTGGGCATTGAATTAGTGAAGTCTCTCTCTTAATCCTACAATTACAAAACATGTATTAGAATAGTCTTTTAAATATGCAAACCATGCATAATGTGTGATGAATTGGGGTTAGAATATGCATAATTCAGAGCTCAACACACTCCCAACTAGCATTTTTTTAGTCTCGAGCAAAACATGCGTGAAATAAATTCAACTTTGCAAAACCCAACTCTCTTTCGAAAGCTATGCTTCTATACTCTCCAAGACATATAAGTGCAAAATTCAAAAAAGCTGAGTGATAGAAGTTGAAATCTTAAACTCCTTAAACATAACAAATGTTCATATAGAATCCCCACCGATTGATTGATAAACAGAAGAATCCGAATAAGTTTAAGCTAGTGTACGTAGTGAATGTTCATCTCATTAGTTTCCAGGATTACCTTCTTCATAGATCAATCAAACTAAAGCTCTAAAGGTGTACAACTCAACCAAATGCCTATGACAAGAATTTGCCTTACCGTTTCTTCGACGGCTTTCACACTACTTCCCATTTTTAGTTTTGGTTACGGGTAGACCATCCCCTGGTTGGTAATAGGTAGCCCTTTTCAAAATTTTCAACATGTATTTAATAATAACCAAACTTCCTTTCTTTTCATAAACATGAGATATGATTTTTAGAAATCCATATCTTTCATTCTTTTTTCTCATGAACAAGGATAGACAAAGTTCCCCGGCTTGGTTCCTTAACACCTTAAGCCTAAGCCTAACCAATCTACAAATCTACATAATCCCTTCAAACTAAGAGAATCGTGTAACGTGAACTAAGCTCAAAAGTGTTCAAATTTCTATCGATCAAATAAATAGGGGAATTCATATAGAAAACTATTATATTTAAGCTAATTTAAACTTCTCAAAATCATATCAATTCATCTCTCATCCTTTCATACTTATAACATCCCAAGTGCATAGAAACAAAATTTTTCAAAAGAGGTTTGAAATTAAGAAAAATCAGAACTTTTCTACATAATTGCTCGAAATGTAAAAAAACTAGTAAATTCATCTAGGAATCGCACCCCCAACCAAATCTTGCATTGTCCTCAATGTAAAAAGATATGCAATGAGCAATAACATGAGAGCAATGATAAAAATAAAAGAAGGTGAGAATGAAGATACCTGAGAGAGTCGATCATGGAAATCTACATCTGACAACTAAATCTACTAAAGCAATAAAACTAAAACAGAAAAATAACTAAACATAATCTACTCTATACCTCCGTCAGACTAGGAGATCAATCATCCTGATACACATAATCATCCAAAGGAATGGAATCTAGCAGGATTAGTAGGTGGAGTAAAAGATTTTTAAATAATACCATCCACCATCTTGCTTTATAATGCACATGGGTGATGTTTGTTGTTCTAATCCATTGAAAATCCTTCTGAAAAATTTTAGCGGATTTTTTAAAGTTATCACCCCATGTGTTAGGAAAGGAGAATTTCTTCGGTTTGAGATCATCAAATAAGGATCTCCTTTTCAACTTGTCTAGAAAAAAATTATTCAAATAAGGGTCATCCCAGAGATGGTGCTCTTTGGTTTGAACAAACCAAAGAGATGTGGAGACTTGTATTTCTTCTTCACAAGTCGGTATGGTCTCCACAAAATCAGATTCTACTGGTGCTTCCTTGATTGATACTTCGGTGTCACACTTCATGGAAGGAGTCTTTTTAGGCACCGATGAAGTTTCCCTTAAGGCATTGACAATGTCATAGATCATATGATCATCCCAATCCTCAAAATATACCAAACACTCTTCTAGAGTGTAGGAAACTTCGACCTTCTCGGTCACTTGTGTAGGTTGGAATAAGTCCTCAACCACTATACATTCAAAATTTGGCCCCTCCTTAAGCAAATTAAGTGCCAATCCATTAAATTCCTGCACAACAAAATTGTTCGCATTAGTGATTGGTGTCTTGTCAATCAAATTTTTAGATTTTGGCTCTTCCAAGGCCTCATCAATATCTAAAATTACTTCTTTCTTGAATTGAGCCAAGCAATTTCTAAGGTTTTGAAAAATTTAGCCGATGCTGGCTCATCATCATCCACAATTGTATCTATAAAGTTAATCATGTGGATCTCATCTTCATGCTCATCCTCATCCTCTTATTATTTATGCATATGAAACACATTCATCTTTATTGTCATATTTCCAAAGGATATTTTCATAACCCCATTTCTACAATTGATTATAGCATTGACGGTTGCTAGGATGGTCGGCTTAGAATGATGGGAACTTGAGTGCATACATTTGTAACCACTTGCGTATCCAAAACGATAAAGTCTACTGGGTAGTAGAACTTATCAATCTGGACTAACACATCCTCAATTATTCCTCTCGGTATTCTAACGGAGCGATCCGCAAGTTGTAAAGTTATCTTGGTGGGTTTTAATTCACCAAGTCCAAGTTGCTCATATACTGAGTAGGGAATCAAGTTAACACCAGCCCCTAGATCGAGAAGTGCTCTATTGATCTGGAAGTTACCCATCATGCAAGATATTGTAGGGCTTTCGGGATCTTTGAATTTGGAGAGAGTGTTTTGTTATATGTTGCACTCACTTGTTCCGTAAAAAATGCCATCTTGTGCACGTTTTACTTACTGCTTTACGGGACATAGATCCTTTAGAAGTTTGACGTATGAAGGAATTTTCTTAATTGCATCCAACAAGGGAATCTTGATTTTGACTTTTTGGAAGACTTCTAGGATGTCTTGATTTTCACTTGGCCTTTTGGTTGATGTTAATGCAAAGATTTGTCAATTACCATGGTTAGTGTGTCGTCAAGTCTGCTTGCGGCTGAAGACAGAAGCTACTCAAAGAAGATCGCTCATCCAGTCAGCTTCATAGCCTCTCCATCCAAACCTTTGATCCCAAAACCCTTCTATAGATGGCCCTAATCCTTTCTAGTTACATCCTTAGCCCCATCTATAGTCCACCTTCCATAAAAATCAGCTATGGGAGGATCCATTATGGCAGATGTTGCTTAAAAAATGAAAATCAGTTTATTTGCTGTCTCCGATAGGTGTCCGATCCATCAGAGATGTGTCCGATAGGTGTCCGATCAATCGGACGATATGTCCGATCAATCGGAGAATTGTCCAGCAACATTGAAAATCTCTCTGGACACTTTTCCGATCACTCAGAGGACTGTCCGATCAATTGGACAGGGTGCTCCGATCAATCGGACGATATGTCCGATCAATCGGAGAATTGTCCAGCAACATTGAAAATCTCTCTGGACACTTTTTCCGATCACTCGGAGGACTGTCCGATCAATCGGATAGGGTGCTCCGATCCATCGGAAGTACATCCGATCCATCCGAGGAAATTCCAGAAAAATACATAAACTCTCTGGAAGGAATTATGATCAATCGGACCATCTGTCCGATCAATCGGACAGGGTCTTCCGATCAATCGAAACTAAGTCCGATCAATCGGAGAACCTCTTTTTCAGCAAAAATTCAAATCAAGCTAATACTTATGTCCGATCGATCGGATCCTATCGAGGTGACCGTTTTCTGACCGTTGAATGTCATCTCTATATATGGAGCTCGGTTGGATCTTGTGGAAATTACCTTGAGCATCATCTAGGGTTTGTTTGTGCCTTCTCCTTTTGATCCCCTTCTCTCATACCCTGAGATTTGTTGAGTTCATACTTCAATCCATGTTGATCTGACCAACATTGAAGAGCATTCAAAGCTTGGATTGAATCATGAACTCAACCCCTCTTTAATGGCATCTTGACCTACCTCTCAAAGATATGCTCTTGTCATCAATGCCAATAATGGTGGGTTAGGTAGAAGCTCTCCTCATATAAAATCCATATCCCAATATAGCCTTAACCTAAACCCTAATCCCTCACCTTGGAATCTACAAGGAGTCATCCGTAGCAAGGTTGCTGATCGAGGGAGCTGAAGAAGGTATCTTCCGTGCAAGCCGAAGCTTCTTCAACAAAGGCATCATCAAGGGGCTCAATCAGCTAAGTATATTTAGTCTTTCGAGTCCAAGAAACCTCCTCAAGTTGAGATTTGGGTTTCAGAGTTTGAAGACCCAAACTCGTAAGAGTCCTTGCGTAGGACAAGTCCTTGAGTAGGACAAGCCCTTGTGTAGGACAAAGTGGTTCATGGATTAGTCCTATGGAAGGATGAATCCATCTGTTGAGTCTTAAGTCCTTTTGTAGGCTGTTAAGGTTTATGGTTAACCTCATTTAAAACCATAGTGATAGTGAAATCCGGCCACTCAAGGAGTGAGTGGATCAGCCGGGAGTGGAGTAGGTACATAACTGAACCACTATAAAAATCTCTTGTTGTGTGATGAATGGATGAACTGATTTACTTCTTTCACTTGTGCTTTTATTGATTTATATTCTGCATATCTTGTGCTTGAAGAAAGTTCTCTAAGAATATTTTGCATGATTACAAGTGTGTAAATTGGTAATTTTAAAAAGTGTCCTATTCACCCCCCTCTAGGACAAGGTAACTTGTTTCTAGCTTCTACAAAAGCGGTAATCAAACTTATACCGCATTTTCAATTGGTATCAGAGCGGGTTCCTCCTCGAAGGCATAACAGCCTGGAGTGTGATCCGTCTCTAGAAGCTTGAAATCTTGTCAAAAGGGGATTCTAGTATGGTTTCCAAACCTCCATATTTTGATGGATCAAACTATGCATATTGGAAAGCAAGAATGAGAGTCTTCTTGCAATCATTAGATCATGCAACATGGAGGTCTGTGGAAATCAAATATGAAATACCCCTCTTGAGCACAGTCACAGATGGGGTCACCACCACCATAGTCAAACCTGATGATTTATGGACCGATCTTGAACAACTGAGATACATTAGCAATGTAAAGGCACTCAATGCTATCTTTTGTGCCGTTTCAGCAGATGAGTTTAAAAGAATTTGTAATTGCACAACTGCTAAGGAAGCATGGGACATCTTTGAAACTACTCATGAAGGAATTAGTACAGTCAAGAGGTCGAAACTTCAGCTCTTGACTACTCAATTTGAGAATATGAAAATGGAAGAACATGAGAACTTCATGGACTTTTACACCCGGCTGAGCGATGTCACCAATGCTATGTGGGGATTGGGGGAGAGGATATCGGATCCGCGCATTTGTAGGAAAATTCTAAGATCCTTACCCGAACGATTCTCCTCCAAGGTCATAACTATTGAGGAATGTAGAGATATTGATACTATGAAAATAGAAGACTTACTAGGATCTCTACAGACCCATGAACTTCATTTCAAGAAATCCCCAAAAAGTAGAAACACAGTGCTGAAAACCTCACACACTACACAAGAATCTGTAGTTGATAGTGATGAAGAAATGGATATGAATGAAATGGCTCTTATGGCCAAGAAGTTTAGAAAATTCTTCAAAAACAAAGGAAAGAGGGTTGACAAAAATAGCAAATCTTTTGACAAAAAGCGCTATATAGGAAAATCTTACAACAAGCCAAAAGATCCTAAGTGCAACAATTGTGGACGCTATGGTCATATTGCCTCTGACTGCCAAGCTCCTGCCAAAGAAAAAAAAAGAAGAAGCAATAGCAGCCACATGGGACAACCTCGAGAGTACAGATTCAGAAACAGATGAATATCAAAGTGATAGGAGAGGATCAGTTAAAATTTTGATGGCCTCTATCTCGGAGATTGTCCCAGACATACAAGGCGAAAGAGACAAGGATGATCATGAGCTATTAGAAAATAATGTGACATCCTCCGATGATGACGAGGATGATAATGAAGGTTTGCAAGTTGCCTATGATGAGTTATTTCGTCAAAGCATCCTTCTTACCAAGAAGTTGAGCCAAGCTAATATTGACAACAATAAATTGGCTGATGAAATGCAAAAAGTGAAAGGAGAAAACAACAGATTTCACTTTCAGATCTGTGACTTGGAAAAGAAAAACAAAGCAGCTCAAGACAAAATTAATACCTTAGAAGATGAGTTGAAAAAGGTAAAATCTACAAATCAATGTCTAATCTTGCATCTTAATCAAGAAAGTCAACTCAATGAAAGATTTGCCCAGAGTAGAGAAAAACTAGACGATATCCTTAAATCAGGTAAGCCTTGTAGGAATACAAGAGGGCTAGGCTATGGTGAGCAAACTAAGGTTAGTAACCCAGAACCTAAAAAGATTAGGAATGCATTAGGAAGCACTAAGAAAAATTCACCTATATGCCATGCATGCGGAGATGTTGGACATTTGAAGTTTGAATGCTTGATCGTTAAGAATCTGGTTCGGAACTTGAAAGGTAAATTTGTACCTACCGGAAAAAAGATGAATCATATGTGGAGTCCTCCTAAACAAACACCAAACATGAGGAGAAATTATCCCACTCCACCGAAGAAAGACAAAAGAATGGAAGAGCTCCTTGAAATGGTAAAACAGTTAAACAAAAGAACCATGGAGCTGATGAAAGAGAAATCAAGCAAAGAAAAAACCTCAACACCTTATGCTCAAACGATGACATCTCTAGAATCAACCAAGAAGCCTGGTTCTCCAAAAAGGGTAGTCTCTAAATGGGTAGTAAAAACAAATGCTTAGTTATCCATACAGCCCTTAGAGCCGGAAGAAACACTAGGTGGTACCTTGATAGTGGATGCTCCCGACACATGATAGGTGACAGGACTCAGTTTTGTGATTATGCTGAATTTGATGGTGGGTCTGTTACCTTTGGAGATGGGAGTGTTGCCAAGATTGTTGGAAAGGGAACCATCACCGGGCCAGGATTGCCCAATATTTAGGATGTACTATGTGTTGACAGTTTGAAACATAATCTATTAAGCATCTCTCAAATATGTGATGAACAGCATTCCGTAAAATTCTCCAAAAAATGTGCAAAATTATGGACCAAACTGGAAAATTGATACTAAAAGGGTTTCGCACTGGAGATAATTGCTATGTTATTGAAAACAAGGGTGATGAGGGACCATCTGCCGTATGCCACATGGCCATTAATGATGAGACTGAGTTATGGCATCAACGGCTTGGTCATGTCCATTACAGGAACCTCGCTAGGTTGAGTAGAAAGAAATTAGTAAGAGGATTACCTAAGATTGGGAAGAAATCAAAAGAAGTATGTGCAGAATGCTTGAAAGGTAAACAAATTAAAGTTGCACATAAGAAGACATCCATCATTGCTACATCAAAACTCCTTGATCTACTCCACATGGATCTCGTAGGTCCCACAAGAGTAATGAGTCAAGGTGGTAAGAGGTACTTCTTTGTTATTGTTGACGACTATTCCCGATATACTTGGGTTGTATTTTTGAAAGAAAAGTCTGATACATTTGAGGAATTTGAGAAACTCATGAAACGACTCCACAATGAGAAGGAATGTACAGTGAAACGTATTAGGAGTGATCATGGGGGGGAATTTGAGGACGGGCGATTTGAGCTATTCTGTGAAAATCTAGGCATCAAACATGAATTCTCAGCCCCAAAAACTCCACAACAAAATGGAGTAGCAGAGAGGAAAAACAGAGTTCTACTTGACATGGCCACAGTTATGATGAACAGCAAAAATATAGCAAAAAATCTGTGGGCCGAAGCAGTGAACACAGCTTGTCACATCATTAATCGTGTTTATTTGAGAGCCGGCCTAGATAAAACCCCATATGAGCTGTGGAATGGAAAAGTTCCAAACATCAAGTACTTTAGGGTCTTTGGTAGCAAATGTCACATCCTTTAAGATCGAGAGAATCTAGGAAAATTTGACTCTAAGAGCAATGAGGGAATATTTCTAGGATCTGCTTCTGATAGTCGTGCCTATAGAGCGTACAACACAAGGACTAAAACAACTCAAGAATCCATAAATGTTATCATTGATGACTAATCCAAAGAAGATGCAAGACTTGATGATGATGAAGTGGGAGAACCATGCCACATAGGTAAACCTGTTGAAAAATCTCCCACTCCCAATGCCTCAATAGCTTCTGGAAATGCTCCACATATCAAGGATCATCCCCTCAATCAAATCATTAGAGATCCGGATGTTGGAGTCAAGACTAGGAGACAACTTGAGGCCATCAACAGTCATGTGTGCTTCACTTCAAAAATTGAACCAAAAAATATAAATGAGGCTCTCAATGATGAGTTTTGAATACTTGCAATGCAAGAGGAACTTCAACAGTTTACCAGAAATGAAGTTTGGTTTCTAGGTTGAAAGACCATATGAGAAGAATGTCATTGGAACTAAGTGGATCTTCAAAAACAAAACAGATGAATCTGGCAATGTGATTCGAAACAAAGCACGTCTTGTAGCTCAAGGGTACTCTCAAATCGAGGGAATTGATTTTGATGAAACTTTTGCCCCGGTTGCTAGACTTGAATCCATTCGAATTCTCATGTCCATAGCATGTGCTCTCAAATTCAAATTATTTCAAATGGACGTGAAGAGTGCCTTTCTAAATGGTATATTTGATGAGGAAGTTTATGTTGAACAACCCAAAGGGTTTGTGGACCCTAGTTATCCTCAAAGAGTCTACCGATTGAAAAAGGCTCTCTATGGGTTAAGACAAGCCCCCCGAGCATGGTATGAACGTCTTACTCAATTTCTAATTGCTCACAAGTTTGTTAGGGGGAGTGTTGATAAAACCCTATTTGTTAAGAGGACGACTGATTCCTTTCTCATTGCTCAGATTTATGTGGATGATATTATATTTGGGTCAAACTGTGAAGAATTTTCTGGCTTATTTGCTGAACTAATGAAATCTGAATTTGAGATGAGTTTGGTAGGTGAACTGAATTTTTTCCTAGGATTGCAAGTTAAACAACTGAAAAATGGAATTTTCATCAACCAAACTACGTATGCAAAAGATTTAGTCAAGAGGTTTGGGCTAGACTCGGGTCGATCACACACCACGCCTATGGCCACTACCATTAAACTTTCCAAAGACTTATCAGGCAAAAGTGTTGATCAACATTTATATAGAAGTATGATTGGGAGTCTCCTCTACCTCACAGCAAGTAGACCCAATATTGCTTTTAGCGTAGGGGCATGTGCTAGATTTCAAGCCGATCCTAAGGAATCACACCTCATAGCTGTAAAAAGAGTGATCAGATATGCGGCCTGCACAACTGAATATGGCTTGTGGTACCCCTTTGACACCTCAACCATCATTGCGGGGTACTCCGATGCCGATTGGGCCGGAAATATGGATGATAGAAAATCCACCAGCGGTGGCTGTTTTTACGTCGGAAACTGCTTAGTTGCTTGGCATAGCAAAAAGCAAAACTCCATCTCATTGTCCACTGCTGAAGCTGAATATATTGTTGCCGGTAGTTGCTGTGCTCAACTACTTTGGATGAAGCAGATGTTGAAGGATTATGGTCTTAATCAGGACGAAATGACGCTCTTTTGTGACAACACGAGCGGCATTAATATTTCAAAAAATCCTGTTCAACATTCTCGAACCAAGCATATCGACATCCGGCACCATTTTATAAGAGAACTAGTTGAAGAAAAACTGGTCAATCTTGAATACATCCAAACCAAGCGGCAATTGGCCGACATTCTTACTAAGCCGTTAGATTCCACAAGGTTTGAACACCTTCGGAAGTCTATCGGGGTGTGCTCACTCTAGTCAATTGGAAACATCATGTGCATATAGGTATATATGAGGAATAAGCCTCATATAATTGAATGATCATTGATATTCTCAAGCTTACATCCTTCCAAAATAGGCTGGGTAATCATTTGCAACAGGGAGGAAGGGTTTAACTGTCTAAATGTCACTGGAGACATTTCTGATTGATCGGACACTTCTCCGATTAATCAGAAATATTGGGGGTCCGATAGTTATATACGCGAGCTCTGTTCATTCTGCCCTATGTTTCTGGTTCTTTTCAAAATCTCCTGGTAGGGCATCCTTGTGCGATCAGACTGTAGCTCGGCAGGCCCTCCATCGGTCCTCATTTGCAGAAATAGTGGCTCCTCGTGTCTCCTAGGTAAGGTCTCAAACGTTGTCAGTTCGATTGCTTCGTTCCCCTTTCCTCTATTAGCTTATCATTGGTAGGGATTTGAAGCTCTTCCTGCTACATCACTTCCTTCCTGTCCATCTTGGTGTGTTCATTGTTCAACCATTCCTACAATCTTGAAACACCATGCCTAAAGACCCTAAAGGCAAGTCCAAGATGGTTGCAGGGTCATCCACCACCGCCAGGACTAAGAAGCTCCAAACTACTCAACCCTCTCAGGGTTCTCCACCTCCTACTGCTCCTCCTGCCCAACCTGAGGGTCCATCTTCTATATCCCACTTTCAGTCTCGCACCATCATCTATGAGCGGGAGGTCACCCTGTCATGCGTGGAGCCCTTCGGCATTCCAGCCCTCCTCGCACAGATCGGATGGGATGGTGTGCTACGGTTTAGAGGTGTGGCACATCCCGAGGTTGTGTATGTATTTTTGTCCAAAATTATCAACCCTGTTGGAAATCCTCCATCGTGCGAGGTCATTGTCGGAGGACGTGTGGTGAAGATCACTGCCCAAACGATAGCGGACCTCATTGGGATTCCCATGTCCACAGCCCCTCAACCTAATGACAATCTTCTTGATTCTACTCTACGGGCTGATTGGACACGATATTTGTGTCGGGGTCCCAATCCCGAGTGGATAGATGGTAGTGCACTCTGGGCGTTCGAAATGTCCAACAGATTCCGAGTGCTCCACCAAATTTTCAGCACAAATGTCTACCCACGTAGTACCAACAAATCCGATCTCACAGCCAATATGGTCAATCTACTCTATCACGTTGGTCACGGGACGCGTCTGTGTCTTCCATCCATCATTTTGCATCATATTCTAGACTCTCTGCCCAACACCCGCAACACCATACCTTTTGGCTGGATCACTACCCGTCTGGGCCAAGACTGCGGTTTCACAAATATTGTGGTTCATCCTATTCCTCGACGTACCTTCAAGGACCTCAATATAAAAAAGATGGCTCTACCAAGAGAGGATAACGTGGAAGACCGGGACTTCTCCCATACTCCCACACAGGTGTCTTCTGGCACCCATAGCGGGTCTTCAGCTCCAGCCCCGACGCCGGCCCCCGCTCGTCGATCGGTCAAGCGGCGACTTCAGTCCGATGCCTCTTCCGCACCTCCTCCTCCTAACTCGGAGCAGATCATTGCTCAACTAGATCGTGTGGAGGGCGCTCTAGCTCAGCACGGTGAGCGGTTGACGCGTCTTGAGAGCCTGATGCAGACCATACATGATGCCGTTCAGCGCCTCACATCAGCTCTCTCGTGTCGACGTGATGACGTCTCTGGCCTTGCTCCATAGCTGTCTATATTTCTAGCTAGGGTTCGTAGTGTATGTGCAGTCGCGGATATCTTTTTGGGGCAACTTTATTAGCTATATCTTTTGATACACTTTTCTTTGACACATTTTGATGCTCTCATTGCTGGATCTGCCTCTATGATCCTTTTTGTTTTGGATAGTTTGATGATCATTTTTTGGATATTTTGATGATCTTGTGTTGGATTTGGATATTTTGACATGACTTATTTTGTGTATCATTTCTCATTTATCTGACTCCTTTGCGTATATATATATATACTTGTGCATAATTGCTTTATCCTTATTGGGCTCCTTGCCCCATTTTGGGTTGTATATATGGAATGTTTGGTCATGATACACATTTCAGAAGGGGATGTTGGCTGCTTGGGTTATATGCCCACTGTGCTTACTGTCATATACTTGTATATCCTTGCATGACCATGTGTTTTTGGCTTCCTCTCTCGACTCGTTAATGTCTATTTCCTCCTTTAGTCTATGACATATGTGTTGCATTCTCATTTCACTAACCTTTGTCAATCCCTGACAAAAAGGGGGAGAAGTTATCCCACCAAAAGGTCCAGGTTATTTTTTTGTTGATCTTTTGTGTGCAGGGACTAAGGGGGAGTTCAAGTGAAGCCTAGTCTGTACATTGAGTCTGTACATTTTGTATGTAATGAGTCATGTCTATGTGTAAAGCATTTATTTTCTTCGACATGTTCAATGTATGTATGTATTTTGGTTTTGGTGTCTAGGAAAAGTCTGTGGTATGGACCAAGACTTTTATAGGTTTGGTTTTGTCTGATAATTGACAAAGGGGGAGATTGTTAATGCAAAGATTTGTCAATTACCATGGTTAGTGTGTTGTCAAGTCTGCTTGCGGCTGAAGACAGAAGCTACTCAAAGAAGATCGCTCATCCAGTCAGCTTCATAGCCTCTCCATCCAAACCTTTGATCCCAAAACCCTTCTATAGATGGCCCAATCCTTTCTAGTTACATCCTTAGCCCCATCTATAGTCCACCTTCCATAAAAATCAGCTATGGGAGGATCCATTATGGCAGATGTTGCTTAAAAAATGAAAATCAGTTTATCTGCTGTCTCTGATAGGTGTCCGATCCATCGGAGATGTGTCCGATAGGTGTCCGATCAATCAGACGATATGTCCGATCAATCGGAGAATTGTCCAGCAACATTGAAAATCTCTCTGGACACTTTTCCGATCACTCGGAGGACTGTCCGATCAATCGGACAGGGTGCTCTGATCAATCGGACGATATGTCCGATCAATCGGAGAATTGTCCAGCAACATTGAAAATCTCTCTAGACACTTTTCCGATCACTCGGAGGACTGTCCGATCAATCAGACAGGGTGCTCCGATCCATCGGAAGTACATCCGATCCATCGGAGGAAATTTCAGAAAAATACATAAACTCTCTGGAAGGAATTATGATCAATCGGACCATCTGTCCGATCAATCGGACAGGGTCTTTCGATCAATCGAAACTAAGTCAGATCAATCGGAGAACCTCTTTTTCAGCGAAAATTCAAATCAAGCTAATACTTATGTCCGATCGATCGGATCCTATTGAGGTGACCGTTTTCTGACCATTGAATGTCATCTCTATATATGAAACTCGGTTGGATCTTGTGGAAATTACCTTGAGCATCATCTAGGGTTTGTTTGTGCCTTCTCCTTTTGATCCCCTTCTCTCATACCCTGAGATTTGTTGAGTTCATACTTCAATCCATGTTGATCTGACCAACATTGAAGAGCATTCAAAGCTTGGATTGAATCATGAACTCAACCCCTCTTTAATGGCATCTTGACCTACCTCTCAAAGATATACTCTTCTCATCAATGCCATTAATTGTGGGTTAGGTAGAAGCTCTCCTCATATAAAAGCCATATCCCAATATAGCCTCAACCAAACCCTAATCCCTCACCTTGGAATCTACAAGGAGTCATCCGTAGCAAGGTTGCTGATCGAGGGAGCTGAAGAAGGTATCTTCCGTGCAATCCGAAGCTGCTTCAACAAAGGCATCATCAAGGGGCTCAATCAGCTAAGTATATGTAGTCTTTCGAGTCCAAGAAACCTCCTCAAGTTGAGATTTGGGTTTTAGAGTTTGAAGACCCAAACTCGTAAGAGTCCTTGCGTAGGACAAGCCCTTGTGTAGGACAAGCCCTTGTGTAGGACAAAGTGGTTCATGGATTAGTCCTATGGAAGGATGAATCCATCTGTTGAGTCTTAAGTCCTTTTGTAGGCTGTTAAGATTTATGGTTAACCTCATTTAAAACCATAGTGATAGTGAAATCCGGCCACTCAAGGAGTGAGTGGATCAGCCGGGAGTGGATTAGGTACATAACCGAACCACTATAAAAATATCTTATTGTGTGATGAATGGATGAACTGATTTACTTATTTCACTTGTGCTTTTATTGATTTATTTTCTGCATATCTTGTGCTTGAAGAAAGTTCTCTAAGAATATTTTGCATGATTACAAGTGTGTAAATTGGTAATTTTAAAAAGTGTCCTATTCACCCCCCTCTAGGACAAGGTAACTTGTTTCTAGCTTCTACAAAAGTGGTAATCAAACTTATACCGCATTTTCAGTTGAAACAAGACGTTGGGGGAATGGGGCCACGGGTTTATACACACGATTTGGCTTTTCATCTTGTGGAGCATTGCTCAATTCACTATCACTCTTAGAATCAATTGGATCATTAGGCTTTGTGGCCTTCATCGGCTCATATTTTTCAATTATTTTACCACTTCTAAGACTGGTGATGGCTTGAACATGTTCCACATGAGGATGGGTTGAAGAATTGGTATTTGTTTCCAATTATTCATTGGGGTTAGGATGAGATTGGGTCAAAACAGTCCCTTATTCCCTAACTCCTAGGTAAGTTCATTCATGGTCTGCATGTTGGACTGATTTATTTAAGTTTGTCCAATCATGAATGTGTTCAATGTATCCTCAAGAGTGCTCTTTTGAGAAGGCCCTTGGGAAGCATTGTTTGTATTTATCATGGGTCCATTCTTTCCATTAAGATTCTATTTACACCGCTAATTAGGATTATTCAAGTTAGAATTTGGTCCACTAAAGGGGCGTTGATAAACATTTGTAGCATTCGATTGAGTTTATAAGATATCTTGAAACGCAGAGATTGTCGGACAATCTTTTGTTAAGTGAACATCACTCTCACAAATACCACATATACTCTCAACGACCTCACCGGTGGTTATCATGTTAACACTCAATTTTATAGCCTCAACCTTCTTTGTGAGACCTGCCACCTTTGTGTTTAAGTCGTTGTCCCCATCTAATACATGTACTCCTTTCTCTCTTAGGGCTGACTTAGGATTACTAGTTGGAGTGAAGATGTCCCAAGATTGCGCATTCTCGGCTAGCATATCAAAGTAATCCCAAGCATCATCGGATGCTTTGTTAAAAAACTCACCATTACACATCATTTGGACAAACTGGCGCATGTTTGAACTCAATCCATTATGGAAGAAGTCAATCAATTACCACTTTTCATAACCATGGTATGGGCACTCTAATAAACGATCCTCGAACCTCACCCAACATTGAAAAAATGTTTCATCTTCTTTTTGGGAGAAGTTCATGATAGTCCACCTTAGTGTATTAGTTTTATGAACCAGGAAATGCTTTTTAAGGAACTTCTGGGTCATCTTAGCTCATGTCCCGATGTTTATATGTTTAAGAGATTGAAGCCACGATTTGACTTTGTCATTTAGAGATAAGGGGAACAATTTTAGTTTGATTACATCTTAGTGGACATCACTACATTGAAAGGTATTGGTGATCTCCTCAAATTTACTTAGGTGCGCATATGGATTTTCAGAATTGACTCCATGAATTTCGGAAGTAACTTGATAATTTCCGGTTTAGGGTCCACGTTTCCTGCATTAGTTAGAAAAAGAATGCAGGAAGACGTGGTTGTTCTCTCCGGTTGCAGATAATCTCGCAACGTTTTAACTGGAGGAACATAGTGTTCCTCATGCTCATTATGTTCCGTCCTAGTTGGTGGTGTATCATGCTTAACGTTTTCAACATTATGTGGTTTATTCTCAGCCATGATTTCAGACGGTTTAGGATGTCCTAGACATTTTCTAACTCGTCTATGATTAATTAGACCTTTAACTAAACCTTCCTCACTTAGAAGTCGTGATGTATAATCACGCTCTCAATGGGGCATAAACCACACAAAACTAAACTAAACATAAAATCTGAAAACAAAAAAATAAAAATTAAAAGAATCTAAGTTAGAACGGTGTTACCGGATTTGAAGAACTAAGTTAGAGAAGAAAATCTTACAAAATAAACAAAATATGTTAGTAGTAGAAAATTCTGTGAAAAACCTACTAAAGCAAACCCTAACCCAACCTATCTAACCTAACTATACCCTAATTACAAAATTCAGAACCATTAACCTAATCCCCAGCAACGGCTCCAAAAACTTGTTCGCTCGCCTCAAGTGCAAGGCTGCAATATAGTAATTGTTAAACCTCCAATTTATACATGATATAGCCTATTACATCACATTATATGCATGGTTTGCACGTTTAAAAGGCCCATCTAATGCATGTTTTGTGCTTGTAGGAATGAGAGCGAACTTCACTCAATTAGATACCAAAAGAACGTATTTAGATGCATTGGATGAAGATTGAAGGAGGACCAAAGAAAGGATGAATCAAGTAGAAGAGAGAGAAGAAGAAAGAAAAGAAGAAAAAGAAGAAAACAAGCAGGTCCGACCAGTCCTGACCGGTCGGCCGACCTGCCGGCCACTATGGAAGATGCTGGACGAGGGACCAGTTTGGTCCGACCGGTCTTGATCGGTCGACCAACGGGTCGGCGGCCTATGCTGAACTCCCTGGACTAAGACTAGTCTAGTTCGACCTTCAAGACTGGTCGGCCAACTGGTCGGACACCACTCTTCACTCTCTGGACGTTCAAACTACACAGTTCGACCGGTCCCGACCGGTCGGCCATGCGTTCAAAACAGACAGTTTCTATTTTTGGTCCGAAAAATTCTGCACAGTGCGTATCCTTACGCAAATTCTGGAAGATTCCTACGCAAGGGAACTTCCCCACTATAAAAGGACACCTAGGGTCTCTTCCTAGGGCATCATAGAAGCTAAGGAACTTCGTGGGAGAGGAAGGAAGCCATCGTGGAGCGTTTGCAACCCTCCAAACTCCGAGTTTTATGTTTTATAGTTTTCTTTTATGAGTTCTAGTTGTAGTATGACAATGCTCGGCTAAAATCTCTCAGCTAAGGCTGAGAGGTGAAGCTTGTAGCCAATTTCATGTTTGATGCAGTTTAATTCAAGTAGTTTCACTTCAAGTTTGGATTTTGAATGTTCTAGTTCTTAAAGTTGATAATTTTAGACCTTTTATGAGAGTTCATGTGCTCCGGACATTGATTCCTTGCAATTCTCTGAGATTATCATGTTAGGCTTGATTAGATTCGAATTATGGTAACCCTTGAGCATGCCATAGTCCATAGGCATGACTGTTACTCCGAAGGCTATGATTTCGAATTCTATATGTGTTGAATGAGACTAGAACTTGGAAGTTCAACTTGAGTGGGATTAAATGTGTTTAATGCTTTATCTTCCAACTAGATGAGAGACAGGACTTCAAATCTGGTTGTGTATCATGCTTGGATTGATTGGATTGACATGTGATTGCTACAAGTGGATCCTTGAAAGCCTTAGTACCTTAATTTATTGTTTTTCATTAAGTTACTGTTTTAATACAAATCTCTCAATTGAATCTCTTATCTATTACAACTTGAGTTGCTGGAATAGTTTGAATTCGTTCTCTAATTCCCTGTGGATTGACCTCGGTCTTACTGAGATTATTACTACATCGCAGCCTTGCACTTGAGGCGAGCGAACAAGTTTTTGGCGCCGTTGCCGGGGAATTTAGATAACGGTTCTAGATTGTTTTAGTGGCTGTACAAGTAGAAGTAGATAGGCTTTTCTGATTTCTTAGAACTAACAAATTATTTTGTTTTGTAGGATTTCTTCTCTAGTTCAAGCGAATCGGGTAATATCCTTCTAACTGAGTGCTTTTCACAGATTTTCAACTTTTAAATTAATTTCAGATTTTAGGACTTAGGATTAGTTTAGTTTTTAGTTGAGTGGTTTATGTCCCGTTGGGAATGTGATCATTCCAATCGTCTCCAATCCGAAGGTGGTTTAGTTGGACCACTATCCGTTCATAGACGAATCTGAAAATCTGTAGAACATTGTGATAATTTGGGAAGTATGGATCAAACACCTTTAAGGAATCCTCCCCCCTACTACAACAACAAATGCAAATTAAGAGGGAGTAGGAGAGAATGAGGTACATAATGTTCCTCCAATGAGATCACTACGGGACTACCTACAACCGGCCCGTGCAACTACACTCTCTTGCGTGGTTTTACCACCAACCGAGGGAAATATTGATATAAAGTCGGGTTTAATTCAACTTATACCAAAGTTCCATGGGCTAGACTCTGATAGCCCATATTTACACTTGAAGGAATTTGAAGAAGTGGTGGCTACCTTGCAATACACTAATGTTTCGGAAGATGCTATTAAACTTAAACTCTTTCCCTTTTCATTGAAAGAAAGAGCCAAGACTTGGCTTCATTTTCTTAGACCACACTCGATAGGGTCATGAAACGAGATGACCCGGGAATTCTTGAAAAAGTTCTTTCCGGCTCATAAAACGAACACTCTTCGAGGAGCCATAATGAATTTTTTGGCTAAAGATGGTGAATCTTTCTTCCAATGTTGGGAAAGG
Organism: Liriodendron chinense; assembly: GCA_003013855.2. Lineage (NCBI taxonomy): Eukaryota > Viridiplantae > Streptophyta > Magnoliopsida > Magnoliales > Magnoliaceae > Liriodendron > Liriodendron chinense. The sequence goes on from PVNU02000998.1 coordinate 1,567,331, forward strand.
TTTAAGGACCTCCTACTTGCTTGCCTACATCATGGCTATGAGAGTTGGCGAATTATAAACTTTTTCAATGATGGATTAAGTTCCAATATGCGCCAATTCATAGAGATGATGTGCAACGACGAGTTCATGAGCAAAAATCCAGATGAAGCTTGGAGTTATTTGGATATGTTGGCCGAGAATGCCCAATTATGGGATACCTCAGATAAATCTAATAATAACCCCAAGCCGACTCAAGAGAAAGAGAAATGAGGGATCTATATCCTCAAGGAGGAAGACGATGTGAATGCAAGGTTAGCCAACCTCACAAGGAAGATCGAGGCCATGGAACTTAGTAAGAGTGGAGTTCCAAAGTCCAATGAAGCTATTGAGACCATATGTGGGATTTGTTTCACCAATTTACATGCTACACAAGATTGTCCTACAATTCCTGCATTTCAAGAGATGTTACATGAACATGCAAATGCCACATATGGTTATCAACGGCCTTTCAATGGAATGGTGGGTAACGCGTACAATTCTACTTGGAAGAACCACCCAAATTTCAGTTAGAAGAATTCTCCCACAGGCAATCCTACCAACTCTCAAGGAGGGCCACTCATGCAAAATATGGCCCCACCGCAACTCTCAATGGAGGATACTTTAAAAGCGTTTATATAAGGGCAAACACAAATTAACCAAACGAATCAGCAAATGTTCCAAGAGCTTAAAGTCTCGGTTGATGAGATTAAGGGACGCTTGAATGCTAGGGAAGGGACCTTTCCGACCCAACCTCAGCCCAATCCAAAGCAAGTACATGAAGTAAGCATTCCTGATCCTTTCAACCAACATATGGAGCAAGACAAATCCGTCACCACTCTTAGAAGTGGTAAACAAATTGACAAATCTATTCCGGTGAAGGCCGACAAGCCTAATGATTTGGTAAATTCTGAGGATAAGGACGGATCCAACTTAGCCCCACAAGAAAAGGAACGCATTTATAAGCCCGTAGCACCATTTCCTTCGAGATTGGTTGCTCCAAAATCTCTTCCAAACTCTCATGATATTTTAGAGATTTTCAAACAAGTTAAGATAAACATTCCCTTGCTTGATGTCATCAAACAAATCCCCTCTTATGCTAAGTTTCTAAAGGACCTATGCACAACTAAATGCAAATATAATGTGCAGTAAAAGGCCTTCTTAAATGATCAAGTGAGTGCCATTCTCACTCAAAAGACTCTCCTAAAATTCAAAGATCCCGGTAGTCCCACAATCTCATGTATCATTGGAGACTACCGGATTGAGCGTGCATTGCTAGATTTGGGGGCAAGCGTAAACTTGATCCCATATTCGGTATATGAGCAATTGGGTCTTGGTGAATTAAAACCCACCAAAACCACATTGCAACTCGCTGATAGATCCATCAGTGTACCGAGAGGGATAGTTGAGGATGTTCTAGTCCAAGTTGACAAATTCTACTACCCGGTAGATTTTATCGTCTTGGACACACAATCGGTTTTACATGCTAGCACTCAAATACCGGTTATATTAGGCCGCCCGTTCCTTGTTACATCAAACGCAATCATCAATTGCCGGAACGGGGTGATGCAATTATCCTTTGGGAACATGACATTAGAGGTGAATGTGTTCCACTTGGGCAAAAGGCACAGGGATGTTGATGATGACGAGCTCTTCGAGGTAAACATGCTCGAATATGTTGAAGAAGAAGAGCTCTTCCAACTTAAACCACAAGAAAGCTTGGAGACATGCTTGGCGCATTTCGTGGATTCTAAAGACCCCATCATAAGTGAAATTGTGCAAGCATTGAAGATTGAGAGACCGGTAGTTGGTACTAGCCGGTGGAGGCCCCATTTTGAAAGATTGCTACCAACCACATCAAGGCCTCTACCGTCTAACATCAAACCACCGAAGCTTGACCTTAAACCATTGCCATCCAAGCTTAAATATGTATACTTGGGTCAAGAAGAAACATTCCCGGTTGTCATTGCCTCTCACTTAGGGAAAGACCAAGAGCTCAAGTTGCTTGAGCTACTTAAAGAACATAGGGGAGCCATAGGTTGGACAATAGCGGATCTCAAAGGGATAGATTCTTCGGTTTGTACTCACCGTATACACTTCGAAGAAAATACAAAAATGACTAGACAACCTCAAAGAAGGCTAAATCCAAATATGATGGAGGTTGTCAAACCCGAGGTGTTAAAGCTACTAGATGTGGGTATCATCTACCCCATCTCAGATAACCAATGGGTGAGTCCTACCTAAGTTGTCCCCAAGAAATCCAGTATTACCATCGTAGAAAACGCCAACAACGAGCTTATACTGACTAGAGTAACCACCGGTTAGCGTATGTGCATTGATTATCGGAAGCTCAACACGGTCACTAGGAAGGACCACTTCCCTCTCCCAGTCATGGATTAAATTTGGAGAGGTTAGCAGGTCATTCCTATTATTGCTTCCTAGATGGCTATTCCGGCTACAACCAAATTGAGATAGCCCTAGAGGACGAAGAGAAAACCACATTTACATGCCCGTTTGGTACATTCGCATACCGAAGAATGCCATTCGGGCTATGTAATGCACCTGCCACATTCCAACGATGCATGTTGAGTATTTTCTCGGACATGGTGGGTGAATTTCTTGAGGTGTTCATGGATGATTTTTCTGTTTTTGGTTGTACTTTTGATGAGTGCCTCAATCACTTGAAGTTGGTCTTGATGAGGTGTGAGGAGAAGAACCTCATTTTAAACTGGGAAAGTGCCATTTCATGGTACAAAGAGGAATAGTCCTTGGACATATCATCTCGTCCAATGGAATAGAGGTAGACCGAGCAAAAATTGACATAATTTTCAATCTACCACCACCTAAAAGCATACGCGATGTCTGGTCCTTCTTTGGACACGCCGATTTTTATAGAAGGTTCATAAAGGACTTTAGTCATATCTCTAGGCCCTTATGTAACCTTGTCCAAAAGGAGAACCAATTTGAGTGGAGTGCCGAATGTCAATTAGCTTTTCTAAAGCTAAAAGACATGTTGACAACCGCTCCTATCATGCAACCACCGGATTGGTCCATACCTTTTGAGTTGATGTGCGACGCGAGTGATTATGCTATTGGGGCGGTGTTAGGCCAAAAGAAGGATAAGAAGCCCCATGTTATCTACTACACAAGTAGGACCTTGAATCCCTCCCAAGTTAATTACTCGACTACGGAGAAAGAGCTCCTAGCCGTCATCTTTGCCTTGGACAAATTCAGGCCTTACTTAATAGGATTCAAGGTCATCGTTTACATAGATCATGCGGCGCTGAAACACCTTCTTTCTAAGAAGGATGCCAAACCCCGTTTGCTTAGATGGATCCTACTCCTTCAAGAATTCGATTTGGAGATCAAGGATAAGAAGGGAGTAGAAAATGCGGTGGCGGATCATCTATCCCGCCTAGTCCTACTGAATTCCATTGACAAGTCACCTATTGAGGACTCATTCCCTGATGAGCAACTCTTTGTTACTATGCATCCACCATGGTACGCTGACATAGCTAATTATCTTTCCATAGGTGCGATGCCGATTCATTGGACTGCGCAGGACAAACGTAAATTTCTAAGGGAAGTGAGCAAATTTTTCTGGGATGAACCTTTATTGTTTAAATATTACCCAGACCAAATTATAAGGAGATGTGTCTCTGATGATGAACATAATTCCGTCATCTCCTTTTGCCATGATCAAGCATGTGGGGGTCATTTTTGCGCCAAGAAAACCACTGCAAAAATTCTGCAGTGTGGTTTTTATTGGCCCACGCTATTTAAGGACACCCACGAGTTTTGCAAAGCATGCGAGCATTGCCAAAAGTTAGGAGGATTATCCTGTCGAAATATGATGCCTCTTACCCCAATTCAACATCTTGAAGTCTTTGACTGTTGGGGCATTGATTTCATGGGACTATTCCCCTCATCTTTTAGACATGTCTATATATTGCTTGCCGTAGAGTATGTGTCTAAATGGATAGAGGCTCTTCCATGTAGAACCAACGATCATCATACGGTTCTAAAGTTCCTCAAAGAAAACATACTTTCCAGATTTGAGACGCCTCGAGCCATCATTAGTGATGGTGGTTCTCACTTTTGCAATAGGCCTTTTGAAGCCTTAATGAAGAAATATGGCATTGGGCATAAAGTGAGTACCCATACCACCCACAGAAAAGTGGGCAAGCTGAAATTTCCAAACGAAAAATCAAATAGATTTTAGAAAAGACGGTGAGGCCAGATCGCAAAGATTGGTCACTAAGATTAGATGATGCGCTTTGGGCTCACCGTACTGCTTACAAGACCCCCATTGGAATGTCCCCGTATAGACTTGTCTATGGGAAAGCTTGCCACTTGCCCATGGAGATTGAACACAAAGCCTATTGGGCAATTCGGGCATTAAATTTTGACATTGACAAGGTTAGCTCGCTTCGCAAACTCCAACTAAATGAGCTTGATGAGATCCGGAACGATGCTTATGAGAACTCAAGAATTTACAAGAGTAGGATGAAGGCCTTTTATGACAAGCACATCTTCAGGAAATCTTTCCATGAAGGTCAAAAAGTGCTCTTGTACAATTCTCGACTTCATCTTTTTTAGGGAAAATTGCGATCTCGATGGACCGGCCCATATATTATTAAAGAAGTTTTTCCTCATGGGGTTGTCGAGATAGAGAATGCCGCAAGTGGTAATTGTTTTAAAGTGAATGGACAAAGCCTTAAAGCATTTGTTGAGAAATTTGATTCAAAGGACATGTCCATCACTCTGAATGATCCTGTGTATCAAGATGATTGATCTCCTAGTCGGACGGAGGTATAGCATAGGTAGGTTCAGTCGTTTTAGTTTTGATTGCTTAGTAGCTTTAATTGTTGGGTTGTAGACTTCCATGATCAACTCTCGCTCTCATGTTCATGCTCATTGCATATCTTTTTACATTGAAGACAATGCAGGATTTGGTTGGGGGGTGAGATGAGATTCCTCATCTAGCAATTTGCAACATTTCGGGCATCATATGTGCAAATTTTTTCAAATTTTCTAAAAATTCCAACACTCTTTTAGAAAACCTTATTTCTATGCATGCAAGATGTTACAAGAATAAGAAGAGGAGATACGAAGTGTGTGATGATGTAAGTCTTGAACTTCTCTTAATATAATGGTTTTATATGTGAATTACCCTATTTATGTGATTGATAGAAAATTTGAACACTCTTACACCTAGTTCACATTACACGATTTTCATGGGTTGAAAGGATTATGTGATTTGTGGATTAGCTAGACGTTGATTTAAGGTGTTGAGAAACCAAGTCGAGGTACTTTGTCCATCCTTGTCCATGGGAAAATAACGAAAGATATGGATTTCTAAAAATCCTATCTAATTTAAAAGAAAAAGGAAAATGAAGGAGAAAATTGGGAATGATGAAAAAATGGTGGAAAATTTTGAAAAGGGCTACCTATTACCAACCGGGGGATGGTCTACCCGTAACCAAAGTCGGAAATGGGATGTAGTGTAAAAGCCGTTGGACGGACGGTAAGGCAAATTCCTGTCATTGGCTTGTTGTTGCTCTGTACACCTTGAGATCCATAGTTCAGTTGATCTATGAAGAAGATAATCCCAGAAACTCATGAGATGAACTTTCACTATGCACACTAGGTTGAATTTTATTCGAGTTCTTCTATTTTCAGTGGGAATTTCATATGGACACTTATTATGCTTTGAGAGTTTAAGGTATCAACGTCTATCACCTCATTTTTCTGAAGTTTACACTTGTATGTCTTGGAATGGATAGAAACATGGTTTCTGAAGGAGAGTTGGGTTTTGGAGGTTTGAACTTGTTTCACGCATGTTTTACTCGTGACTAGCAAAAAGCTGGTTGGGGGGTGTGTTGAACCTCCAATTTATACATGATATGGCCTATTGCATCACATTATATGCATGATTTACATGTTTAAAAGGCCCATCTAATGCATGTTTTGTGATTGTAGGAATGAGAGCGAACTTCACTCAATTAGAGACCAAAAGAACGTATTTAGATGCATTGGATGAAGATTGAAGGAGGACCAAAGAAAGGAGGAATCAAGTAGAAGAGAGAGAAGAAGAAAGAAAAGAAGAAAAAGAAGAAAACAAGTAGGTCCGATCGTTCCTGACCGGTCAGTCGACCTGCCGGCCACTGTGGAAGATGCTGGACGAGGGACCAGTTTGGTCTGATCGGTCTTGACTGGTCGGCCAACGGTTTAACGGCCTCTGCTGAACCCCCTGGACTAAGACTAGTCTAGTCCTACCGGTCAAGACCGGTTGGCCAGCAGGTCGGACACCACTCTTCACTCTCTGGACGTTCAAACTACACAATCTGACCGGTCCCGACCGGTCGGCCATGCGTTCAAAACAGACAGTTTCTATTTCTGGTCCAAAAAATTCTGCGCAGTGCGTATCCTTACGCAAATGCTGGAAGATTTTCACGCAAGGGAGCTTCCCCACTATAAAAGGACACCTAGAGTCTCTTCCTAGGGCATCATAGAAGCTAAGAAACTTCGTGGAAGAGGAAGGAAGCCATTGTAGAGCGTTTGCAACCCTCCTAAACTCCGGGTTTTTATGTTTTATAGTTTTCTTTTATGAGTTCTAGTTGTAGTATGACAATGCTCGGCTAGAATCTCTCAGCTAAGGCTGAGAGGTGAAGCTTGTAGCCAATTTCATGTTTGATTCAGTTTAATTCAAGTAGTTTCACTTTAAGTTTGGATTTTGAATGTTCTAGTTCTTAAAGTTGATAGTTTTAGACGTTTTATGAGAGTCGATGTGCTCCGGACATGGATTCCTTGCAATTCTATGAGATTATCATGTTATACTTGATTAGATTCGAATTATGGTAACCCTTGAGCATGCCATAGTCCATAGGCATGGCTGATACTTCGAAGGCTATGATTTCGAATTCTATATGTGTTGAATGGGACTAGAACTTGGAAGTTCAACTTGAGTGGGATTAAATGTGTTTAATGCTTTATCTTTCAACTAGATGAGAGATAGGACTTCAAATCTGATTGTGTATCATGCTTGGATTGATTGGATTGACATGGAATTACTACAAGTGGATCCTTGAAAGCCTTAGTACCTTAATTTACTGTTTTTCATTAAGTAACTGTTTTAATACAAATCTCTCAATTGAATCTTTTATCTATTGCAATTTGAGTTGCTGGAATAGTTTGGAATTCATTCTTTAATTCCCTGTGGATCGACCTCGGTCTTACCGAGATTATTACTACATCGCAGCCTTGCACTTGAGGTGAGCGAATAATAATAATTCTCGGTAAGACCGAGGTCGATCCTAAGGGATTGTCGTAACAATTTTGAGTGTTATAACTATGATGGGCTAAATTCGAATTTGTATCGATGGATGAAAATTAAGAACATAAAACTATCTACTTTAGAACGAAATCAGGGAAATAAGACACTAGAACGCCAATGATCCACTTATAATCATTCACAATGCCAATTCAAACCATTCAAGCCAATAACTCAATTGAAATTGAAGTTCTATCCCTATCCAATCGGAATATATAGAGCAGTCAAATCATCATAACATATCTAATATAGATGGATCATCCACTGATATGGTTTTTTAATAACAACTAAGGCATTAGGCGTATCTAATCACACAGCCCAATCCTTTACAAAACAATTGAGATCACATTCATGATTATTCCTCAAGTCTTACCAGTAGACTTGATTTAGAAGTATGAATTGAGCTTCTTTTAAACCAATATCAATATATAAACATCTATCTCAGATCAATCAAAAGATAAAAACTTCTAGTTTAGTTCTAGATAAGCACTTAGGAAACTTGATTTGTAAGATCTCTTAGCATCCAACATTTCGTGATGGATCTAAGATCTCTACAACCTAAAATCTTATCAATCAATACCTCATTAAGTAATCTCAGTAATAAAAACATCCCATGTAAGAGAAATCATAAGAGATTGAAGATTACTTAAAAATACTAACTTTATTTCAAACTTGAACTAGAAATGTTCTTCATTAAATCCAAAAATACTTGAATTAATTCAAACTAAGCATTATAAACGAGTATAAGCTTTACCTCTTAGCCCTAGCTAAGAGGTTTAGCCAACCATTAAGAAGATTGAACTAAAACTCAAAAGAAAAGCTACTAAAAACATAAATAAACTAGAAAAACCGCATTTAGAGGAGTTGTAAATGCTATACGATGATCTTCTCCACCTCCCACAAACTTAGATCTCTTCTAGGATACCTTAGGAACGAACCCTAGGTATCCTTTTATAATGGAGAAGCCCCACTGACTCAGAAAGTTCCAGAATCCATGTTGTACTTACGCAGCGCATAAAATTTTGGAGCTTGAAGAACAAGCTTCTCTAATTTTTTTGCATGGTTGACCGGTCGTTGACCCTCTGTTTTGGTCAAGCAAATTTACTTTGAAAACTTCACAACTTCAGGAAAATAGGATCGGTCATCTGTGGTAGCCGACTGATCAGACGAACGGTCGGTTTTGAGCTCTTTTCGTCCAGCAAGATCAGCATCAACAAGGAGTTTCCATTTGAATTTTCGATCAGACAATCGGTCGTGGGCCATGGCCGACTGGTCAGCCGGCCAGTCGGCAGTGTATTTTTTTGCAACTTTTCTTCTTTCTTCTCTTTCTGCCTTGCATCTTTCTTCCACCATTTAACACTTAGTCTTTTGATCTTCAATGTATACAAAGTGACTTATTGGGCATTGAATTAGTAAAGTCTTTCTCTCAATCCTACAATCACAAAACATGTATTAGAATAGTTTTTTAAACATGCAAACCATGCATAATGTGTGATGAATTGGGGTTAGAATATACACAATTTAGAGCTCAACACGCGCTAGCCCTAGCGCACCCCAAAATCTAAATTAAGTTATTCGAGGGTGCGTCGATGCCATCGCATCCCAAAACATTCACTAATCCAACTATCTGATGCTAAGTTATTTGTAGGGCGTGCCGATGTGAGCACACCCACAAATTAAAGCAGGTCTTAGCCAATCTTCAGGGTGTGCTAGAGCTAATGCACCCAAAAAATTAACTCTCTTGGGATTTGATTTTTGAGCATTCCGAACCCTATTCAGGCCTAATTTAGGTATTTCAAGTGCTTCAGATGTCATGGAACAACCAAATAGTCCGTCCAGGACATAATAAATAGGTTTTCGGACATCAATCCAATCCAACATGATGAGTGCAACAGGCTTCCGAAAAAGAGTCTGCCATCATCCAGGACTACACAAATGCATCATTATTTCATGTACTATAATAATATGACAGGATTAAGGTTTGAACTAAACAAACAGGACCATGGTTACCACAATAAACTAGACCGAAGAGTTTCAAACTGCTACACTACGCTTGTTAAAGATTGACATTTCTAAAACCTGGTCAATGTCTTACCAATTCAAAATGACATCTGTTGGTTGGGTTACTCAGGTACATACAACTGTAGATCGGTCTTTTCGAGGCCGCTTGTCCAAAAATGACGGGTGCATGCGGGCCTAGAGTTGTACTCTCTCAGTTAAGAACCCTAACAGTTTTAGCTCAGATTTTTGACAAAACATGGGACATAGGCATCCGACCTGTCCAAAAGATGACTCAGTCAATAACAAAATATAACGGTCTCTACGACCATGAACTCAAAGACCATGGTCCCCGTTGACTTAGTCTGTTGCGTTTTAATCAAGGGTCATCGATCATTTGATGTAATTAAGGGTCCATGTTAAATCACGGCCTGAAATGTACAACATCTTAGAATCTCTGGAATAAAATTCGCCTTGTGATATCTTTATCTTGTGTGCTTTTATGAATGCTTGTGATTGTTTATGAATGTTTCTATTATTCAGAACTCCAGAGCAATAATAAACAAAAAAGTCCCCTGTAGCATTTTCAGTTCTAACACTTGTCACCTACTAGATGATTAGACATTGGGCTATCTTGATTCTTTGGTACTGGGATGAATCATAGAAAGTTTCCTTAGTCTAGGAGATTGGAATTGATAGATCAGCATTGTAGACATCTTCATACACATCGTCGTGTAGGTATGATTTTCATTGTTTATATATTGTTATATTATATATTGTTGTTATTGCAAACAAAAATTCTTGAAATGAGTCTCATGATCAAATTGTATCATACTATATATATATATATATATATATATATATATATATATATATATATATATATATATATATATATATATATATATATATCTCTTAAATTTGTTCCCTAGAACCCAACATAGGTTTCACTAGGCCACGGACCCACATGTTTCCACTTAATAACTGATTAAACCCATTTCTAAATAACACCTAAACATGCCCATTGTATATTACATACTTTATTAATGAGTTCATCTCTTCATCTATGACCTTGTTATCACAGCATTAGTTGGGCAACATGCGAGGAATTTACATTACACACTACATCTAAATTTTCATCTAAGAAACTGCGAATCCGCTCGAAGTGCCAGTGAAGAACTGATTAGGAGGCAGCAGAAGTGTCATGGATGATCCGAAATGCCTTAGCCGATACACCCCGGAAGCCGCTTCTTTGGGCACTTCCCATTCAATGGTCGCCAAGCTATATGAGCCACTATTGTCCATTCTCCATTTAAAAAACAAGCAAAAATCGTCATCGTCGTAGGCTGGTATCCACCGTTTTTGGTTGAGCATTTCTACCACGGCGAAGGTTCCTTCGGTCAAGAGATCGTTCCTGGGGTTGGCACTCCAAAATGTGGCACTAACCTTGTCTCCCTTCCCAAATGATCCTTTAGTTGGTAGGACGACGTCGTGTTGTATGTCACCGTATTTCTTTCCCTTGGGGATTGAATCACCGAATGGTGGTGGTAAGAGGCCCATTACGACAGATGAAAGATCAGGCGGTGATAGTCTGGTGTGGCCCGGCTTTTCTCCTTTGGCCATGGATATTGCTAGTTTCTTGAATTCTTGGATGTATGTGGACAATGTATGAGGTCCATACAGTGTGGAAGCTGCCTGCACATTTAATTGGTATAAGTCTTTAGTACAAGTCAAGGGGATAACTGGGTGTATACATGCCATTGTTGGGGCGAGCTCAAATGTGCATCAATCCGCCCCGTCCATTAGATGTGTCCTTCATGTTAAGCTCTGGGGCCAAAAATCATTGGGAGGGGATTGCCAACCAATAAAACCTTCCTTACTGTTTTTGGGTCCACCTTGCTGTGTATGTGCTATCGAATCAAATCCGCGGCCCACTGTGGTGAAATGACACACAACAAATCAGCCCATTCCAAAACTTAGGTGGGGAAACACCACCAAAATTTAGAGGTCTCAGGCATGATTTTACATTGTTCTTTGTATCATGGCCTACATAAGCTATGTACTGGCCTGACTTTCGCTTTCTAAGGTGAGAATGAGAGTAAAAACATGATGTGTCACAAGAGTTACTTAGCGCCTACCTCGTATCGCTGCTGCTTGTATTCTTCGAATGTGGCGATGTACTGAGAATAGGTGTTGGTAAGGCCAGCAATCACGATCTGGGTGTTTTCATCAAAATCCCCATTGCTGTTGCTTATCAATGTCTCTTTAACGGCCTCCCTCAGTCTCCTCCCAGCCATGGTCGTGAATTCTGCATTCCACACTCAGCCATCACCATTAATATTGTTTCAATCCAATCTTTGAGTCAAGTAATGACTTGGTTGAGTCTTTTGAGTTTTGAGTTTTTTGAACTTTGATAAGGCAAGTGGGCCCATAGTTCAGTTGTCCCAACAGTTGATACCATGGCCTCAAAGTTGAGGGCTGATTTATCAAAGTTATCCTAGATGGCAACCAGCACTTGGATTGGTGGCCAACAAATAGACAGCTAAGTAAGAAAAATACAGCAACAATCTACATCCAACAGAAAATAGGGCTGAATATTCAATGGCCAGGATCTTCCAATCTGGAGGGTGTTCATTGAATGGGTCTGTACGGTGAGGCCCACCATATCAATGTTTTGGATCATTGAACCATGGCAAGCCCCACTTGCACTGCACAAACTTTCTGCATGAGCATTGTATAATACCCAAAGAGGTATTGGATCTATTACACTGGAAATATCATTCACGGCCACACACGACAATGCGTGGAGACATTCCTCACTGTGTATCTATCCTGGCCCAAAAATCATGCTGTCCTGCCTATAAAAGTGCGCCACGTATGCACGTTGAGTGTGAATCTTTGGTCAAAATTTCAAACATTCCATCTTTTCCGTACAAGTGGCACACCTGATGAGCGGACCAAGTTGATGTTCAGGCCAGGGGACACCCACAAAGTGGGACACGCTTCTTGCAAGCAAGTGGGCCTCATTGGCAGGTGCGGTTGTGAGCAGAGTTGTGCAGGCAGTTGCAGTCTAGCAAGATCTTCCTTCAAAAGTAAATGTTAACGGTCTGCAATCGATGCAGTCGTTTTAAGTGAACGGCTAACAGGTCATGCTGGCCCCGGCAGGGCCCATGCCATGATGCCTCCCAGACCCCACCTAGTAACGAGCTAGTTGGAAAGCTCACCTCCGGGCACTGAAAGTATGACCAGTTTCCCAATCCTCAACATCTGAATAGGGAGAATTGCAGGCTGCAATACATGCAATGCAGAAAAAAAGCTAAGGTGAAGAATCATGGTTTATGTGCTTTGTATCCATTTCAAATGAAATCATATAGATGATCATCTATGTCATTTTCTTTTTGTGTATGTGGGACACATGTTTCAATAATCCAGACCATTGGTTTGTTGCGAGCCACCTTAGATGGACCATGCCTTGAAAACTACTAATTAGTGGACCATTGAAACTGCTCAATTTGCAGCTTAAAATTGATGTTTGAGAAGAGAAATGTGGGAACGGTCCACATTCAACCGATCCAAGGCCAATCAATGGTGAGCCTCAACATATCAATGTTTACTGTCACAAAGCATTGCCCTGCTTAAACTTTCTCTCTGTCTCTCTCTCTCTAATGAAAGCAAGAGGTAATGATATAGCTAGTTACCGCCCATGGCCAAGGATCAAACATTTCCCCGGTGTCAAGCAAAACGGGCTTGGGCTTTTGACACTCCACCTGTTCTTGACTAGGCTCTTTCAGCATATTTCTGACTAATTTCCAGAAATCATTTATCTGCAAAATGAAAAATGGTAGGAAAAAAAAAGAAAATCATTAATCTACCAAACATGGCCTCAATGTCTAGAGTCAATTGCACAAATCAGTGGTTAGGATCACATCTTAATAGTGCAATTGTCTGATGTAGTCCAATCAAATAACTCTTAGAATATGGATGCCCGTGATCCTTAAGACCTTTACACATGGGTCCTATTGGATAAGGGTGGCAATGGGTTGGGTAGCCCACCTGACCGAATGAGCCCAACCCAACTTTAGGCTCTGCTGGGACCTACTATGTTGGCCCCTGGGCTGGGCTTCGGCCTCGCATGCATGGCCTGATCAAAATTTCAGGTCAATCTTAGTTATGTAACTATATATCTTGAATGTGGACTATTAGGGGGAGTTTGGACATAAGTTACTTAGATAAGATACTTATGCCTCAAGTAACTTATCTTGGCTTCTACTTATTAAACTCAAGTGATTAACTTTAAGTAAAAAAAGTTATTTATAATTGATCTTAAATCAAACTTACATGTGTCACCTTGGACATCAGCCATGCAAGAGGTGGGGGCATTATGAAGATCATTTGGTGTGAACATCAGGTTGGTTCAGTCACTAAGTGGGGGCCACATTGCTGAAATCCATAGATGTCCAATGATTTCACTCAATTCATGGTTGTGGCCCACTTAATGAGTGAATTGGTCTGATTTTCATGCCAGATGATCTTGGTGGCAAGTGTGCGATTGTTATAACATGTGTGTGAGATGTACGAAGGCGCAAATGATCCATCCGCTACGGGAACGCTCCAAGCGACCACAGCGAACTTCCACAGCCATTGTTTGGAAATTGCTCATGAAACGAAAGGCAAGGGGTTGTAATGATCATCACCTCCTCGTCACCTTGTTGAAACCCAAATGCTCCAGGCCCATCTGTGGTCCCAGCAGCGAAACCAGGTCCGAGGGCAGCCGGACATGTCTTCACCACCTTGTTCGATCCCAAGTTTATCTCGAGATTCGTGAAATTCAGATACACGTGGCGGTAATCTATCTTCTCGATCAGTTTCTCTTGAGCGGTCTTAAAGAGGTCGACCGCCTTTTGGAACTGTCTCTGGCCGATGATCTTTGTGCTTTGTATCTCATCTGGGTATCTGGCCGACAAAATTGAAACTCCATGTCAAATGACGTTCTAATAATTTTTTACCACAAAAATCGACGGTGGTTGTAAAATATCTTTGTTGCACATTCTCATGGATCTGTTCCGCAGCCACTCGTTACTGGACGGTGCTCTGAGGGTCCCACCATGATGTATGTGTTTTATCCACTCTTTCCTTCCATTTTTTCAGATCATTTTAGGTTATGAGCCCAAAAAATGAGGCAGATCCATATCTCAGGTGGACCACAGTGGTGACTGAACGCCCACCATTAAAAACTCCCCGGGGACCACAAAACTTCTGGATTAAGCTGACACTTGTGCTTTCCTTTCATCCAGGTCTATGTGAGCTTATCAACAGGTTGGATGACAAATAAACATTACGGTGGGCCTTATAAGTCTTTAATGGTGGGCGTTCAATCAACACTCTTTTCTGTGGTGCGGTCCACCTGAGATTTGAATCTACCTAATTTTTTGGTTCATGCCCTAAAATACTGAACCAAAATGGATGGGCGGCGTAGATAGAACTCATACATCATGGTGGGGCCCACAAAGCACCGTCGAGTAGCCACCCCACTGGCAGACTTGTGTGTGAACCAACCCATCAAGAAAATAATAATAATAATAATAAAAAATTGTGGAGTCTTCAGTCTCTACATACTTTCCATTCGCCTCAGGTGAATGTTTCTGCATATTTGTGACCATGGTTTGGTGATCCAAACCCATGATCGCATCACCCAAATGTGGAAGATCCTAACCATTGGATCAGTGACCCAAAAGTAGATTGTTATACAGCAAAGATCCACATTTGGTAAAAGATTAGGCCAAAGATGGGAAGGTTTAGGATCCCACTAGCATTATGGGGCTGATCGGATAAAAAATTACTGTTGCTGCATGTGATATTCACAACATGTGGGAATATGATAATAGTACGTACCCAGGTCCTCGGGCCACACAGAGTTGGTCATTGCCATTGCATGATGAATGGTTGAAATCGCACGGTATGCCGGTATCGGTGCAGAATGCTCCAAGGACGTTCGGGCTCACATCCCCAACGTTGGATTGGCAAAATGCTGCAACGAACCGGGACCCACCAGTCTTCCTCACTTTGAATTTTCTACTCGTTGTTTCATCACACGTTTCCCCTCCAGTGGCTTTGATTCTACTTGCTGTTTCCACCAATCTGCTCACATCTTTTTCATAAGAAAAATTCAAATTAATTGGAGAAAGTGGTTTGATACTCTAGCAGTGTGCAGCCCTCCGTGTACCAGCGCACAGTGACTGTATTCGGGCTCATGCTCTTCTATTCAATAACTACTCTTTGAAATATTACTACTAAAGTATATCCACACCGCTGAAATGGATGGACGGTACTGTGGATATAACACATACATCATGGTGGGCCCCACAGAGGTCAATATAGACCTCGGTGCTGTGTTCTACACTAGGCAATCGGAGTCCCCCAACACAACTATCATCTAGCATGAAAATCATGCCGGTTTTCAGCCATCATGTGGGCCAGGCTCTATGCTGGATCTGATTGTGGCCCTCCCATTGATTTATATGGTTTGGCTCCCTTGATGATAGATTTGAGATCCAATCCATCTGTTTGAACGGCACTTGATGCTCTAGCCCAAGAATCAGTTTGATCCACTCGTGGAGTGGACCGAAGTTTGGACAACAAATGTACGGCTCTAAAAGACTTGGCTGAAGTTTTCTAACCCATCCACCTGTTTCGGCTATTTGGGCCCACATGCTGAATGGACAAGGTTGATTTTTTAAAGAAAAACACGTACAAGGTCGGACCAATCTGATGGATGTATTGGATCTCGCACAAATGAGCTACGCTGGCACATGGAGTGTACATGAGCCTTTTGCAAACGCGTGTGCGCTTAGCAAAGCTCAAAGTTCACATACACTCACACTGATAGGAAAATCCTAACCGTTCAAATGGATGATCATTTTTAAGTACCCATCAAGGAAACTTTGGCTGACCATCCACTTACCTTCCTCAAAAGTCCAAACGAACGGTTAGGATCGACCAATCCCTGTGACTTTTGGGCTCTAGTCCATCTATGTTGGAGCCCATTTTGTGATCTTCTTGGATCTTGTACATGTGCCGCGTGTACAAAATTCTGTCCCTGATAAATAACTTGTACATGTGCGTATGTATTAGTCCATCCAAAATGAAGTGTGTCATATTTTAGTCTGATCAGGCGTATATGTATACACCAAGTACTCAGTGTATATGCTCTCTCATTGCCACTTGCTCAACTCCACCCCTACTTTGGTAGCCCCACTTATCATCACTGTCATATTGATCCAACGGTGGATAAAGGGCGCACACACCGAAACCTATACACCCAACGGTTACTTTTTATTAGCATGTAAGATTACCTTGTAAACTAGTAGAATTTTGTGCAGCTGTTTTAGCCATTTGAGGGGGCGCTTTGAAAGATAATCTAAACCAGTCCTCGAAAAACCTCGCTGCGGCCCCTTTGTTATCGCCGCTGATGAGCTTGTTGTCCTTACTCATCGACGTCCCATGGGTGGCAAACCAATTGAAGGCTCCGATGCTCTTTCCGGTGGCCCCATCCACGAATTTCAGGAGGGTCATTTCAGGATCGACGTCTCGGGTGTAACGAGCTCTCTCCTCGGCTGGATTGAATAGATAAGCACTTGGGCTCCTGTTTATTCCAGCATTCATCACATTCCCTACCAAAGAAAGCAATAGAAGTATCATTTACAAAGAATAATCATGTTTTTGAACGATGCATGGAACTGATCATGTGTGGAGCCCACCAGTCAATCGATGCACTTGAACACTTGGGATGAAACAATCAATCTGTGCATTAGGCAGGTCCCGAATGGTAGAATCTGGCTGGTGATTGTGGACCTGTGGCAATTTTTTTTTTAAAACCATCCCTTGTTTCTGGGATGGGTGGTCCACCTGATGGCTTGATCGGTCTGATTTTCTAGCCATGTCATCTCCATGGTCCGGCCCACCCTACAGATGGATCGGATGTCCCATAGACGGGCTATATAGCTATAGTTCTCTGTCTCTCACCTTTGTTGATGAATATGGAACCGGGCTTGAGATTGGCGTGAGCTTGGACAATGCACTGCTCGATGCCAGCGACGATGGCGTCGAAGGATTGTTGGACGAAGCCAAGGGAGGTGACGGAGTAGACCACGTATTGCAAGTACCCTCCTGGCCCAGCGTGGGTGTGGGTCCCACTTATCGCTAGGTTCTTTTCGGTGTACAGGTTTCCATACCTTAGGAGATAGACGGCCACGATGATACAAAAAATCAACTGTTTTGTACGTTGGACAATATGCACTCATGCATGCAGATATAAGATCACCTCAGAATAATTAGGACTGGTGATGGGCGGGTCTGGGTCAGCCCCAAGCCCGACCCAATTATCAATCGACCTGGGCCCAGCCCTTTCAGTAATCAGGCCTAAAATAGGATGGTCCACTCGTTAAGTGGGTCACAACATATGAATGAAATATTTGACCAATGGCATACGTTCAATGCACACGTGTCACACGTGATAAGTGGACCAACCTGATTATTGTGCCTAGGCAGCTACATTCTGGGGCCCACCCAACGGATGGCTCAAATCTAAAACAAGTGTATAGACTGGGATTATTAAACTTCTTAAGTTTGATTACCTTGATCTAAGTTTCTCAAGGACCTTAATAGTGACCAACTGAGAAGCCATACCGGCATCAAGGTTCACAAATGCAAACCTTGGGCCTTTGGACCCTTCGGCGACAATGAAGGCCCGCGCTCTTAGCCGGAAGTGAATGCCGGCGGTGCTTTGGTTCATGTTGGCATAGCCCATCATGTTCACATCCGACGAGGGGCCCGTCATGTCATAGCTGCCCAGCCCGATCAAAATCTCACCGTTGGTGACACTAATCAAGTCAAAAACAATGGCGGTGAGCGCGATGATGAGCAAAAGAAACGGCGGAGATGAATGTATGGGTGTCCTCGTCATCTTCAATATTTCTGCTAATGAATGATTGGAGGTGGGTTTAAATAGGTTGATGGATGGGGATATTGTACATCTACAAAGGGATGTTGTTTCTTAGTGAGGGGGTCTTAAGTGCAACCGGTTGGACTATAAAGTTCCTGTCCACCCAGTGGATAACTATCAACCATTTATCTACGTTTGACATCCAAATCATCCAATAGGTTGTCACAATCATTTCAGTTAACTTGTGGAAAAATGTCCTATATCCACTCATTGAGTAGACCACACTTGTGTCAATGGCTACACATTGTTTTAATGGTGTGGCCCACCTGACAAGTAGATAGGGCTGAATTTTACAATATGTATTCTCCATGGTGGGATCAAACTATCGAAAAGATTGGATTTTACATGCACTTAACAGGTAAGAAATTATCCTTTGGGTGGACTGTAGGTTGTGGTCCAATCAGTTGGACTTGAGATCCTCTCTCTCTTAGTTAGGAGTGACAATATTGAAGGGGTTGTTTTGTTGGGTTGCATTGGGTTTGGCTGGCACAAGAGTATCTCTTCCTTGGGGTGCTCCGCGGTGGTCCCGGACTTGTCCATTAGTGTAAGATCTTGGGCCCTGCTCACGCTTGAGTTTGCTACACCGTGATAAACGGTAATGGGTAGTCCACGCCATACATGTGGCAAAACTGTGCGCCAACTCTGCCTGTCTAACTTGTGGGCCCCACTATGGATGGAGGGTAACCCAAAAGTCATACTGATCGAATGGTCCTAATAATGTGATTTGGGTCTGAAGAATAGATGGTTAAAAAGGAAGTGTTCAATGGGTAAGATTGAATAGACGAAATCAGATGGTTAAGATTGTCTGATCAGTGTCCTATTTGGGTTATGATCTATCGACCAAGAGGCCCACAATTTTGACGGTTTGGATTGGCATGAATATGTGCCACTTAAGGGTTGGGTATGCGAACACTAAGGGCCTGTTTGGATACTACCAAATAGGTTACTTTTCGACTGATCTTAAGCCGTTAAGCTACCTTTGGCACTTAAGTTGGTTTGGTATGTATAACTGAAAAGTAACTAATCTCATGAAAATTACTTATCTTAATAAGTATTTTTTTTTTTACTTTTTGACTTCTGACTTTTTCTACTTATCTCTCTCATGTTATGCTTTCGCTCTCTTTTATTTATTTTTATTTTTTTAAAGGTTAGTAGACACCCACACTGTTAGTCACCCTCCAATGTTAATTAACGACCCTCTAATATGGCTTTTCTACTTCTCTCTCTCAAGTCACGCTACATATCAAAGTTCTCCTTCATGGTTCACTCAATTACTGCTCTCTCATACCGTCTATACATGATGGACTGTACCATCAAAGGTGGGGCTCACACAGTGTACAGCCCACATCAAAGATCCAATACATTAATTGGTACAAGATCCAATCCACCAATCAGGTTGATCTGATCTTCTACATCTTTCCCAAAAATGGTTCTAGTCCACTCACCATGTGGACCGACTATTGGAAACAAGTGAATCGGTTAGAAAACTTCAGCAGAAAGTCTTCCAGAGACGTACATTTGTTTTGCAGACTGTGGCCCACCTAATCAGGGGATCAACCTGATTCTTGTGCCAGGGCATCCATATAGTGGCCCCGTTCTGATGGATAGAATGTATCTCGGACCAATCATGCTATGCTAGCACATGCATGACATGTACATAAGCTTTATTGCACGCACGTGGGATTAGAAAAGCTCATTCTGTAAGGAAAACTGCGTCAATGCTTACCTTTTCTTTTCATGTCAATATGTTGCTTATTATATGTAGATTTGAAATTTTCTTTGGAAAGGTTACTTATCAATGTGTTATTACCAAACATACTTATTTACTTATTGACTGATAAGTATGTTGTTTACCAAACATACTCACCTGCTTAATAAGTAAAAACCAAAATAAGTAACTTATCTGATAAGTAGCTTATCTTAGGTAACTTACAATCCAAACGAGTCCCTAAAGGTGTTTTCAAGGGTGAGGGTGGATCGAGTGATGGGCCAATGGATTTGTCAATCTGTCCTATGTCGAGCAACCGACTAGCAATGAGGGCTTGTTGGTATGGCTCGTTCGGTCCTGAGTCAAGTCCGAATGGATGAGGCGGCAGGCAACTCGGTTGAGTCCGGCAGAGTCGCCCTTTATTTTCAATTCTAACAGATGAGGTCCATGATACAGTACCCTAGACCATTGGTATATTAGTTTGCATCTTGAGCATGTGAAAATGAAAAGAAAATCTAGATTGGAAAAATTAGGTGACCTGTAGTAGGACGATTTTCAGTTGAACGTGTATTTTTGCTATTTCTCTCTAATTTTTGTTGGAACGTCCAAACCAAATGGACGAACCTCCAGCAACCTCTAGAAGTTTTCATGGCATCTGAAAAGTCACACATTATGGCTATTGGAATTTCCACATGTTGTGGCTGGTGGATTTCCATACGTTAGAAACTGATGGATTAAAGGTTGTTAATGGTATAGATTATTCTAGAATGAGGGTATACTAGGTATTTCACATAGTAGCAAGTCACTATATAAAAGGGTGTGGTGCTGTACGTTCAATACAAGCAAAATCTAGCAAGAAAGCTATTTTCAATGCAGAGTCTTTTATTCCCTTCTTGTGTTGGTGTTTGAATTATCTCCCAAGGCTTTGTAAAGCCAACAAAGTGGTATCAGAGCCATCGGTCCTAGGTGCCGATTCCATAGTCTAGTGAAGATGGCCACTACTATTCAGCCCCAAATTTTGAGGTTGTCAAAAGACAACTATGAGAATTGGTGCATCCAGATGAAGGCATTGTTCGGGTCACAAGATCTATGGGAGATCGTTATCGATGGGTATGTAGAGCCCACTATGGAGCAAGAAGCCGTCTATACCGCTAATCAAAGGGCGGTCCTCAAAGATCAAAGAAAGAAGGACAAGAATGCTTTATTTCTTGTCTATCAAGGGTTGGATGAGTCCACCTTTGAACGGATCGCTGAAGTGAAGACATGCAAGTAAGCATGGGAGATTCTTAGCACCATCTTCAAAGGAGTTGATCGTGTGAAGAAGGTTCGCCTCCAAACCTTTAGAGCCGAGTTCGAGACCTCTCATATGAAGGAAGGTGAGTCCATTTCTGATTATTTTTCAAAGTTGCTTGTCATTGTTAACAACTTGAAAAGAAATGGCGAAAAGATTGAGGATGTGTGAGTGGTCGAAAAAATACTGCGATCCCTTACACCCAAATTTGAGCATGTGGTTGTGGCCATAGAAGAATCAAAGGACTTGAAAAAACTGTCCATTGAAGAACTGATGGGATCGTTGCAAATGCATGAACAATGAATGTAAAAAAAATGTTGGACCGATGCTTGAACATGCCTTGGAGTCCAAGTTGACTCTAAATGAACAAAAGAATGACCATACACAAAGAGGGGGCCGTGAGCACTAGCAATCGTGCAAGAGGTAGGGGGCGTGGATATCATCCAAGCTATCAACAAAATCAATAGAAGTTTACCAATTTCGAGGAAGAGGAAATGGTAGAGGCTGATCCATGCGTGATTGTGGAAATACAAAAAAATTCAATGTTACAAGTGCAACAAGTTCGGCCATTATGCTTCAGACTGCTGGAGCAAACCAGTAGATCAGGATGAGCATTCTGATTATGTAGAAGCATCAAATCATGAAAAGGAAGACTCCATACTTCTTCTTAGTACAAGAAGAATCATGTAATCAACATGAAGTGGTATCTCGACTTTGGTGCGAGTAACCATATGTGTGGAAAGAAGGAGCTGTTCGTGGAACTGGCAGACGATGCTCATGACAACGTGAGTTTAGGAGACTCATCAAAAGTTCCCGTGAAAGGTAAAGGAAAAGTTAAGATCTATCAGAAGAATGATGTGACAAATTTTATCTCCAATGTGTATTACGTACCAAACATGAAAAGTAACATCCTCAGTATCGGCCAACTCCTTGAGAAGGGGTATGTTATACACATGGAAAACTATTCTCTCTCTATAAGAGATGCATATGGGAGACTTGTGGCTCAAGTCCAAATGACGAAGAATCGCATGTTTCCTCTCCAAATCTACACAAAAATCGAGAAGTGTCTCTATGGAACTGTGAAAAATGATTCATGGAGATGGCATCTTCGCTTTGGGCATCTCCATTTCAGCGACTTAAAGCTATTGTCTTCATCAAGCATGGTATAGGGATTGCCCGCAATTGAAACTCCAGAACATGTGTGTGAGGCGTGCACACTCGGCAAGCAACAAAGGAACTCATTTCCAAGTGGAGTGTCCAGAAGAGCAAAGGAACCACTTCAACTGGTTCATACTGATATCTGTGGACCACTTGAAACACCCCCTCTTGGAGGTAATAAATACTTTATTACTTACATTGATGATTTCAGCAGAAGACTTTGGGTATATTGCATCAAAGAAAAATCTTCCGCTTTCACTATCTTTAAAATTTTCAAAGCTCGTGTTGAAGTTGAAAGTGGTCACAAAATTAAAAGTACTCAGATCTGACAGAGGTGGAGAGTACACCGCAAATGTATTTCGAGATTATTACAGGGAACAAGGCATCAAGCAGCAGTACACTGCAGTCTACACGCTACAGCAGAATGACATTGCGGAACGAAAGAACCGCACCATCCTCGACATGATGAGAACGATGCTAAAAGAGAAAGGCTTGCCAAAGAACTTTTGGGCAGAGGCAGTTGCATGTACTGCCTACTTGCTCAATCGGTGTCCAACCAAGAGTGTCAGAAACATGACACCACAGGAGGCATGGAATGGCTACAAACTGAGTGTGGCACACCTAAGGATCTTTAGGGTGTGTCGCCTATGCTCAAGTTCCAGAAGCAAGAAGAAATGAGCTTAATGATCGTGGTGAGAAGTGCATCTTCATCGGCTATAGTGAAGAATCTAAAGCCTACAAGCTCTACAATCCACTAACCAATAAAGTAGTGGTAAGTAGAGATGTGGTCTTCAGTGAAGAAGAAGCTTGGAAATAAACGATGAAGAATCGACCAAAGATATTTAAGTCGAAATAGAAGAACAGGAAGAAAGGCATGACCATCAAGAGCAAACACCCACAACACATTCTTCGGTTGCATCATCAGTACACAGAAGCCCTGAAAGTACTCCATCAAATCAAAATTCAGCCAGCTCGTCCTCACCCATGGCATCTATCAAAATGAGAAGCTTAAGCGACATCTATGAGCAAACTGAAGAAGTTAATATTTTCTGTCTGTATGCAGATCATGAGCCTCTGACATTCCAGGAGGCCATAAAAGAAGAATGTTGGAGAATAGCCATGAAAGAAGAAATTCATGCCATTGAAAAGGATGATACATGGGAACTGACTATGCTTCCTAATGATCAGAAAGCTATTGGCGTCAAATGGGTGTACAAAATCAAGCGAAATGCTGATGGCGAGATCGATCGTTACAAGGCAAGGCTCGTAGCAAAGGGATACAAACAGAAGTACGGGGTAGACTATGAAGAAGTTTTCGCTCCTGTTGCTCGCCTTGACACTGTGAGGATGATTATCTCCCTTGCAGCACATCACAATTGGATGATCTACCAACTTGATGTGAAATCTACATTCTTGAATGAAATTTTGGAAGAAGAGGTCTATGTTGACTAACCTGAAGGGTTTATTATGTAAGGGAAGGAACATAAGGTGTATGGGCTAAAGAAAGCCCTCTATGGGTTGAAGCAAGCTCCACGTGCTTGGAATGTATGTATCGACAACTATCTTCAAGAGAACGGCTTCGCCCAATGTCCATATGAGCATGCAGTCTACATCAAGAAAAATGCTCATGACGATATACTCATAGCATGCCTGTATGTCAATGATTTGCTGTTTACAGGGAATAGCCAGCCAATGTTTAATGAATTAAAAAAGGCCATGTTTAAGGAGTTCAAGATGACCGGCGGAGGTCTGATGTCTTTTTTTCTAGGCATCGAAGTGAAGCAACAACATGGTGGCATCTATATATCTCAGAAAAAGTATGCCCAGGAATTACTTGAAAAGTTCATGATGGCCAATTGTAATGCCGTGAACATACCTGTAGCAACGGGCCTGAAGCTGACAAAAGAAGGAGAAGGAAGAAGCGTGGACTCGACTCTGTTCAAGAGTCTGATTGGAAGCCTAAGGTACCTCACAATCACAAGGCCGGATATCGTCTATAGTGTTGGGCTTCTAAGCAAATACATGGAAGCACCAAAAGAATCACATTGGTTAGCTGCAAAAAGAATCCTCAGGTACATCAAAGGAACAATGGAATTCGGTCTTTTTTATCCATACGATGATGAAGCGATGTTGTATGGATACTCAGACAGTGATTGGGGAGGTGACCAAGATGAAAGAAAGAGCATCACTGGATATGTATTCTATCTCAGAATGACTGCTTTCACATGGAATTCAAAGAAGCAGAGTGTGGTCGCTCTGTCCACATGCGAAGCAGAATATGTAGCAACATCGTCTACAGTCTGTGAAGCGATTTGGTTGAGAAATCTGCTAAAGGAACTGAAGCATCCGCAAGAAGGATCCATAGTCATATATGTGGATAACAAGTCGGCAATCGAGCTCTCCAAAAATCCAGTACAACATGGAAGGAGCAAGGCACATCAATACTCGATACCATTTTCTTAGAGATCAAGTGAAGCAGAAAGTGGTGAAATTGGAGTACTGTCACACCACTGAACAAGTCGCGGATATATTCACTAAGGCATTACCGACTGATACATTCAAACGACTAAGGTCAATGCTTGGAATGAAACCGATTTTAGGTTTGATGGGGAGTGTTGGAACGTCTAAACCAAATGGACGGTTCAGATGCTTCAGCAACCTCTAGAAGTTTTCATGGCATCTAAAAAGTCACACGTTATGGCTATTGGAATTTCCACATGTTGTGGCTGGTGGATTTCCATACGTTAGAAACTAATGGATTAAAGGTTGTTAATGGTATAGATTATTCTAGAATGAGGGTACACTAGATATTTCACATAATGGCTGTTAGTACATCTTTTGTTGTCAATTGGCGTGTTGGTTGGTCGCGTCTTGTCGTGTGAGCCCCGGTCGAAGAATTGAAGAATCAAGACTTGAAGATTAAGCTTCGTCCATTGCTCAAGCTCATGCTGAAACAAGATCCTAGGTAAGTTGCATATAGATCGACCATAGGAAACCCAAAACATCAAAGAATGGCGTAAAGACTCACACATTTTATCCCATTCCCTCTTGACCCTTACACAAGTTGATCAGACTTGTGGTCCATGGCTGGTGCGAAACGTATTGAAGATATGTTCATACATTGGACCCTATGCACCTCATCACTTCATAACTTGAAGTAATCCGCTGCTGTGTTGAGGAACTTGGTCCAGCAAGCTCGCTGTGACAAGTTCATCTAGAAAGCGGCCAGGCTTCTCAACACATCAGCTACCTGCTGTGTAGAAAACAGATGGACAGCCGACCGGTCTTGACCAGTCGGCCAGGCTTTTCAGTTTACAACAAGTGACTTGCTGAGAGATAAGAATATGGACAGCCGACCGGTCTTGACCGGTCGGCCATCAGATTACATGATGTCCAGCAGGCATAGTCGACCGGTCTTGACCGATCGGCCTGTGTTCTCTAAAAGGTCCAGCAAGCACAGCTGACCGGTCAAGACCGGTCGGCCTGTTTTTTCCAAATGGTCCAGCAAGGTGTGCCGACCGGTCGGCCTGTATTCTGTACTTCTACAGCAAGGGGGTCCGACCGGTCTTGACAGGTCGGCCAGTCCCAGATGTGGCTTGGATTTCAAATGACGACCGGTCCGTCCGACCGGTTGAGACCCTTCTCTGACAGGTCAGTCGTGACCATTTTTGATCTGTTGGGGCCATCATTTGGGGCTCTATATAGCCAGGACTTGTGGATCTTTCATGTCATGCATTCAACACCCTTCAAGAGCTAAGAGAGAGAGCTTTTACTCACATCCTCCTACCCTCCTTGCTCTTGTTCCTTCTTGAGTTCATCATTCAAACCTAGCCATTAATGGCTTATCACTGAGTATTCAAAGCTCGGTTTGAAGTATGAACTCAAGACCTTCATTCATGGCTGACTTACCTTCAGAATATATTAATGAGGTCATTTATAGCCATTGAATGCTTGAAGTTTGGTAGTTCCCTCATTACCATTGCATTGAATAGGCAAGAGGAACTAGACCAACTCTCTCCCAACTACCCGGCATCAACAAATCCTCATCATTTGCATCGGTAGCTGATCTTGGTAGCACAAAGAGAAGCTGAAGCACGTGGAGCTGAAGCTACTCATCAAAGGCATCGAATCGAGGCTTAATCGTCTAGGTATGTTTAGTTTTTGAGAGTCCATTTATTCAATCACTATTCCCTGGATTGGGAAACTCCAGCGAGAGGGTACGTGACCATCCTTGGATTAGGATTGGTAAGAGTTTGAGATCCAAACTCGTCAAGTCCCTAGATTGGGCCATCGGCGGATGGTAAATGTGGTCCTAGATCAAAGGATGTCACGGTTGATGGTTAACCTGATTTAAAACCAAGACTATAGTGAAATCCGGTGGTCTCATAGGTTGAGATCATGAACCGGGAGTGGAGTAGGGAAACCGAACTACTATAAATCGCTGTGCATTGTGAGATTGAATGATTGCTATGTGTTGAATGGTTTAGTCAATCATGAATGCTGACTATTTGATGAAATGCCTATGATAGCCCTTGCTTACAAACTGCTCATATAAATGCCTTAAATACTTATTGTGATTATCTTATTTGATAAGATTGACTTGATTAGTTTTTAATTGTAATTGGAATTTAAAAAGTCCTATTCACCCCCCTCTAAGACATTAGGCATATCTCCAAGTATCTCTATAAGCGGTAAAACCGCAATTTTAGTAGCAAGTCACTATATAAAGGGGTGTGGTGCTGTACGTTCAATGTAAGCAAAATCTAGCAAGAAAGCTATTTTCAATATAGAGTGTTTTATTCCCTTCTTGTGTTGGTGTTTGAATTATCTCCAAGGCTTTGTAAAGCCAATAATTTTTAGCTATCAATATGTAGGTCACAAAAGAAAAGATTAATTTTTCTTATTTAGAAAAATATTTAGGCAAAGCTATCCATGTCTGGACATCACTTACAGTCTGATAATCCAACATAGCCCTACTTGCCAGTATTAAAATCCCAAGTAAATTGAACATATTCTCGACCAGATGAGTGACTCAGGCTGGCTTACCTGATTCAGCCAAATTGCCCGAGTTTGTAATAACTCATTAACTCATACAACTCGGCATGAGTCACTAGAGGTATCATCCATGTTGAGTTCAACTAGGTCCAAGCTAATTCGAGTTGTTTCAGACTGGTTCGAGGCTTAAAACCATGGTTGGCCTCTGGTAAGGTTGGGGGAACTTCATGATTAACTTTAGTCACGGACATTCTTGGTGTTTCCTCAGATTGGTGCAAGTTTCTCTCTCAGACATTTACATGAGTATCTTTACACATCATCTACTAGTAGTTTTTGTCCATGGACGCCTAAATAACGCAGACAAGTATGGGTAACATGGCCTAACATTATGATGTTTGTGGACCACAGGACCATGAGTTAGTGACCTAGCTATTGTTGATCAGATATAGCCTGATACATGCATATGTGGTATCATGGGTCAATATTTCCAGTGCTTCACCATTGAGTGGTTGACAAAGTCCAAGAACTATGTATCCACGTCTAGGTAGCTTCATAGGTAATTTAGTGAGTTATGAAGTTTGAGACACGTGTTGTGTTATGTAATTAAGCAGTTGAGTTGTTGTAAATGATATAATTATTTAACTACATGTTTGAGCAATGAAAAATGTTTCCCAATCTTCTTTCTTTCATAAAAGAAAAATTTACAAAGAATTGCCTAATTAATATGTAATTTATATTCCAGTACCTTTTTCAAATTTTTTTCAAACAACTACCTTATATTCCGTATCATTATCATCCTATTACCTTCCGTTACATTTTTTTAATGGCCTGTTGGGGTAGTGTGCAAGCAAATGGGCTCTGCTTGAGTGGGCCCCACCATGATGTTTACGTGAAATCCATCCTGGCAACTAAGTGTTTCACCTCATGGTAGGTGTTGAGCTCTGAATTGTGCATATTCTAACCCCAATTCATCACTCATTATACATGATTTTCATGGTTTAAAGACTTAACTAATGCATGGTTTTGTGATTGCAGAGATGCAAGAGAGATCCCACTAACATTAAGCTTAGAAGCCCCTTCTTGCATACACTGAAGATCAATGGAAGAAAGGATTGAAGATGGGAGAAAGAAGCAATGAAGACGGAAGAGAAAAAGTGAAAGAATACACATTTATAAGCCTGACCGGCCGGCCGGCTGGCCAAACTGCTTAGAAACAGTGAAAACGCTGTCTAATTTCTATGAAGGCCAACCCTTCGTCCGGCCGGCCGACTGAGGGGTCGGCTAGTGTAAAAATCCATCTAGAGATTTTATCAATTGTGGGCACTTCCTCCGGCTGGCCGATCAACATCCTGTTTGCACTAGAACACTTTCCAAATTCGAATTTCGCTGTGCAAGTGCGGTACTACTTCGCAAATTCTCGGATCAAAGCTATAAAACACTACAAGAAATTAGGTTTTTACCGACGAAATAATTCGTCGATTTTTAGTCAAATTTCATCGGGAAATGTTATTACCGAAGAAATTTTTCACGGCTAACATCGTCGCAAAAAGGGTGAAAAATCGTTTCGTAGGCAATAATAAAACTTTTACCGACGAAAAAAATTGTCGGAAAACCATATGATTTTTTGTCGGAAAAAACTGTGGTTCGTTGGGAAATAAACTTTTAGCGACGAAAATTTTCGTAGGTAAACTTTTACCTACGAAAATTTTCGTCGCTAAAAAGTTTTAAAAGTTTTTTATCTCCGAAAAATTTTGTCGGTAAAAAATTCTACCTACGAAAAATTTCGTCAGTAAAAATTCTTGCTCTCCGCTATTACCTACGAAATATTTCTTCGGTAATAGTATTCCCTTCCCCGGTTCCATTTATTTTCAAAATTCAGGAAACAATTCCTGATATACACTTGTAAATAAACCTATTATAATACATTTTTATCCTATTCACATCCACATACATACGAACAAACACAAACTACACAATCCATACACAAATAATCCATTCCACATCCACAAACAACCAACATTCATCCACGTACAAATACATATAAGTTAACATTCGTACATTAAAAAAAAGATCACGAAGATGAAGGCGGAGGTGGCGGGGCATCGGTGCCAAAGCGTGCAGCGAGAGCTTGAAACATCTCCTGCATCCGTCGCTTATGCTCCAGCCGCAACTCCTTGATCCTCCTCTCCGGCTCCTCCCATCGCCTCTTCTCCTCCTCCCTCTGCCTCTCTAGTTGCTCTTTAATCTCATCGACGACGACCCGTAGCTGCTAAACCTCTCTCTCTGCGATATCAACTCGGCGTAGAGCGCTCTCACCAGCTACGGATCGGCTGGAGCCACCTCTAGTGGGTGCCATGAGCTTGGCACTATGGCCAAGCCCATGTATATATCCAGAACAAGTGCCAAGCACCTCGCTCAGGATTTCTGGCTCACTCTGCTGACTACCATCGGGAGTGGGCTGACTGTGTATGGTGTCCATCGCCGCTTGTAACAAAAACATATGAAATTTCATAACAAATGAAATGAATGACATTATTATCAATTAATGCAATTAAATTTTACAAAGTAAAGATTTTTACCCAATGCTCACTGGCTCTAGGATGAACCCAAGATCCCGTCGCCTGCCGACAGTGAGTCCCTCTGTAGAGGTCTACTGGTCCAGGCTCCTGGTCGGTTATGGAATCTCGCTGCGCAATCGAAAGGAAAGAAGACTTATAATAAATGCCAATCAAAATAATATATTAACTTAATAATCATCAATAATTTCTTACCATGTCGTAACGATGTCGTACAAATGACTTTGAACCAGCTACGTGGTTCACTTGTAACTTTTCCCTGTTCGCAGAATTTATTCTACTCCTCTTCTGAACACATTATACAAAATACATTGTTATTAATTGTGAATTTAATTGTTATCTTAAGATATCGTAAATATGTAAATATTACCAGAAAAGCCTCCGACGAAAATCTCTCGCAGAGTATCCGCCAGTCGTCTGTAGTCACGTGTGGCGGTGTGGACAGTACGGCCTCATCGTGCGTCCTGCACCGCTTGTACCACTGGTGTAACTCTCCGCGGTACTCCTTGAACTGCTCTCTGATCATGTCGTCGACGACATGAGAAATGTAAGGAACATTCAAATCGAAGACAAATTTATCCTGCAGTTTCGTAAATAATAGATTAAGGTAATAAACTGATTAAGAAAATTAGTTAACTGTAATTGAACTTTCACAAAAAAAAATTTCAATTTACTAAAATTTACCTGAAGGCGCTGACGGATGAGCTGTCTCACATCATCTGTCACGTCAGTCCAATGGGGGGTGGTGGCGGGGATCAGAGATCGGCATAGGACACCGACCTCAGACGTAAACAGTCTAGCACTGTCCCCAACAGGTCTAAGGCAGTCCTGTGGGAACTCTACCGCCACCCTACCCTTACGTGTAAGTCGCTCTAAAACTAACCCACACGTGGGTCCACGTCCTCGTCGGCTGGTAGAAGATGCTGTCAGGAAAAGACATATGTAAGTAACAACATAAACAGAAATCACTAAATAAATGTCTAGACTTACATGCAGTGCCCGGTGTATGCTGAACCGAAGGATCAGACGCCTATGATGCACCGTGCGACGTCAATGCTGTTTGCGTCGCATCACGGGTAGAAGGGGTAGATCCAGCGCACGAACGACCTGATCTCCCACCTGGTGCCATGACTGAATATATCTGAAATACAAACTTATAAATTTAAACAATGTCAATGCAAGTTTATGAACATCAATATAATAAACACATTAAACTTTATAGTCCAAGTAATGTTCATGGTAGAATGAATTTGTGCTTATGCTTAGAGAGATGATAAAAATATGATTAGACCATTACACTATAATGCAAGCAGAATATAATAAAACCGTAAACAGAATATAAAAGTTGAAAAATCCATTATACATTGTCATTCTATATTAAATACATATATTTCATTGTAATATGAATCAACTTCGGATCAATTATCCAAAATACTCTCTGCGTAAGTTATCGTACGCTGTAGATGTATATGTCAAGCTGTATGAAGCACTCGACATTGTTACAGCCAACATGCCAGTCACAATAGGAGAAATCTGATCTCTCGGGACTCTGTTCATATGTGCAAGTGATAAGTCGCATCTTTCATATGAAGTTTCCTGCGGTTATATTCCTCCATTAGGTCCGAAATTTCTTTGAGATTGTATAATCTTTCATCTGAGTCATTGTCTTCCTCCCTACATTTATCGACCAGACCGAGTATTTCTCTGGCCCTACCAGAAGAATATAGGGCCGGAAAGTTCATCCGCAATAGTTGATGAAGTATGCTGCGTGCTTCCGCTATGCTCCAGTTTGTGGAGGATAATATCAGAAAGTGACTTAACTGTAAACGTGAATTATAAACAAGTCAATTCAAGGAATAGATCATAACTTGTAAAACATATATATATGTAATAATCAAATTATTCGAATTGAAAAATGACATGTAAATCTTCTATACATTTAATAATCGTCGTCTGAATCATTATCGCTTAGGATTCTTTCTTCTTCATCATCACTATCGCTGATCAGTATTTCCTCTTCATCATCTGCAACGTCGTCATCAATGAAAGCACTATCATCTCTAACAATGTCATTTATGGTTGAGGCATCAACATGATCAGGTGGCACATCATCTCTATTCAATTGCACCACATTAATATCAACATTTGTATCATTCCCTCTATCCCAAGATGGCATGTCTTCTTGATATGCTTGTTCAACTGACGACGTTCCATTTTTCCCTTCATCGCTATCTTCAACGTCTAGTTCGGGAACGCCAAATATGTTCCTGGGCTTTATTTTCTGCACCACGTGCCAAGAGTCGCCTAACTTGGTGTCAGCGAGGTAGAATACTTGTTCGGCTTGGCCGGCTATGATAAATGGGTCATCTTTAAACCACTTTCGAGATAAATTTACGCTCGTGAAGTAGTCATCAGTTTGTATTCTCAACTTCTTATTTCCAATGTCCCACCAATCTCATTTAAATAAGTACACCCGCTTTCTCATACAATAACTCAACTCAATAATATCCGTCAAAATGCCATAAAAATCAATTTCTACCTTCTCATGCGTTCCCTTCACAACCACCCCACTATTTTGTGTGGTCCTATACTTCTCATGCTCTTCAGTGTGGAATCAAATCTCATTTACAATACAACCTGTATATCTAGATACACATCTATCAGGGCCACACGCCAGTGAGTAGAGTGCATCAGACGCATCCACAGAGTTGTTAGCGTGTAACGTCTTCATCTATCATCACTACATAATATAAATGTTTATGGATTTGAGATTACGTGTAAATCTTGTGCAATACAATAATATTGTAAGTGTGGTGAGATAGAAGGTGAATTAATCTTACACGTTTTGCGAACCATTCTGGAAACTGATCCTGATGCATTCGATCAAAATTTGTAGGGTATTGGGACTTCATCTCCTCGATGTGTTCGCTATACATAATTGGCACGTTGTTAGCAAGAATTTTTAAGATCATTGTATGTAGATATACAATTATCTATTGAAGACTTACTCTAAGTACGACTTTATTTCTTCACAATTATGCAACATGTACCACCGCGCCTTTGCTTGATCTCGAAGGTCCATATCCTGAAACGTTGGCGATCGTAAAGGACGAACGTTATGTGCGAATACAGATATGAGTCCTTGTTCATGCTCTTGCCCTTCATCGGTATTCTGATCTTCTCGGTTGAATCTAGTCTCTATGCCACGAAGATACATGGAGCAAAATGTCAGGCACTCATTATCAATGTACGCCTCAATAATGGATCCCTCTAGATGTGCCTTATTCTTCACATATCGTTTTAATGCGTGAAGGTATCTGTACATAAAATCACTATGTTATACACATGAAAATATGGATATATTTAGTTTATGGAACGAATAAAAATTTAGGATAATTGTTCTATCACCTTTCGATCGGATACATCCAATGATATTGTACTGGGCCTGCAAGCTTTGCTTCGTGCGGTACGTGAATTGTTAGGTGTACCATGACATCGAAAAACGCAGGTGGAAATATTCTTTTAAGTTTTCAGAGGATTATGACAATATCCTTCTCCAATCGTTTAATAACCTCTACATTCAAAGATTTCGAACACAAATCCTTAAAGAATATCCCCAACTCTATCAGCGCAGCACTGACATCCTTGTTAAGGAATCCACGAATCGCAACCGGTAGTAGACGTTGCAGAAGGACATGACAGTCATGACTTTTCATTCCTGTTACCTTACAGTCCGTAATGTTTATGCGTCAAGAGATATTCGATGCATACCCATCGGGAAACTTCACTGATCTCAACCATTCGCATAAACGCTTTTTCTTTAGTTTTGTTAATGTGTAGCAGGCTACTAGTATAGTATATGAATTTTCATGTGGTTGCAAGTGTAATTCTTTCCTTAAACCCATTGCTTATAGATCCAATCGAGCCTTAAAACTGTCTTTCATTTTCTTCTCTATGTTCATCAATGTTCCAAAGACATTGTCACATACATTCTTCTCAATATGCATGACATCCAAGTTGTGTCACAATTTCAGATGACTCCAATAGGGCAACTAAAAAAAATGCCCTTCTTCCTCCAGTTATACTCCAATACTGGACGTTTTCTCTTCTTTAAGTGCGGTGCCTTACCAAATCTAACTTCTTCAATGTTACTCAGTTGTTGTAACACATTTTCTCCAGATAGTTCTTTTGGTGGTGGCCTATGATCTTGTTTGCCATCGAAGATCATCGTCTTCCTGTGCCAACTATAATCCCTCTAAAGGAAGCGACGATGGCCCATATAACATGTTTTTTTACCATGCTTCAATGACAACGAACAAGTCCCAGTACTACATGTAGGACAAGCCAACTTTCCCTTCGTGCTCCACCCAGACAAATTCTCATATGCAGGGAAGTCATTTATTGTCCACAAGACTGCTGCATGCAATCGAAATGTCTGTTCTATAAAGTGTCATACGTTTGGACACCTTGACTCCACAACTCGTTTAATTCATCTACTAACAACCATAAATACACATCAATGTCATTCCCTGGTGACTTGGGTCCAGGAATAAGCAATGACATCATGAAAAATGACTCTTTCATACAGAACCAAGGAGGTAAATTGTAGGGCATAAGTATCACTGGCCACATACTGTACGAGCTACTCATATTACCAAATGGATTAAAACCATCACTTGCAAGACCTAACCGAACATCGTGAGAATCCTCTGCAAACCAATCATATTGCTTATCAAAATTTTGCCAGGCTTCAGAGTCAACGGGGTGCCTCAATGTATTATCATCATGAACGCGTTTCTCCTTATGCCACCTCATATCTTCAGCTGTCTTGCTCGACGTAAACAATCTAGGGATCGGGTTTAAGGTTAGGTTTTCGAGTTCGGGTCTAGGTTTAGGTTAGAGTTGTGGATTTAGGAATAGGTGTAGGTTTAGGTTAGGTGACATGAGTTTAGGATTAGGTTTAGGCGTAGGTTTAGGATTTCGGGTTCGGGATCGGGTTTAAGGTTAGGTTTTCGAGTTTGGGTCTAGGTTTAGGTTAGAGTTGTGGATTTAGGAATAGGTGTAGGTTTAGGTTAGGTGATTTGAGTTTATGATTAGGTTTAGGCCTAGGTTTAGGATTTTGGGTTCGGGATCGGGTTTAAGGTTAGGTTTTCGAGTTTGGGTCTAGGTTTAGGTTAGAGTTGTGGATTTAGGAATAGGTGTAGGTTTAGGTTAGGTGATTTGAGTTTAGGATTAGGTTTAGGCCTAGGTTTAGGATTTCGGGTTCGGAATCGGGTTTAAGGTTAGGTTTTCGAGTTTGGGCCTAGGTTTAGGTTAGAGTTGTGGATTTAGGAATAGGTGTAGGTTTAGGTTAGGTGACATGAGTTTAGGATTAGGTTTAGGCCTAGGTTTAGGATTTCGGGTTTGGGATCGGGTTTAAAGTTAGGTTTTCGAGTTTGGGTTTAGGTTTAGGTTAGAGTTATGGATTCAGGAATAGGTGTAGGTTTAGGTTAGGTGACATGAGTTTAGGATTAGGTTTGGGATTTTGGGTTCGGGATCGGGTTTAAGGTTAGGTTTTCGAGTTTGGGTCTATGTTTAGGTTAGAGTTGTGGATTTAGGAATAGGTGTAGGTTTAGGTTAGGTGATTTGAGTTTAGGATTAGGTTTAGGCCTAGGTTTAGGATTTCGGGTTCAGGATCGGGTTTAAGGTTAGGTTTTCGAGTTTGGGTCTAGGTTTAGGTTAGAGTTGTGGATTTAGGAATAGGTGTAGGTTTAAGTTAGGTGACATGAGTTTAGGATTAGGTTTAGGCATAGGTTTAGGATTTCGGGTTCGAGATCGGGTTTAAGGTTAGGTTTTCGAGTTTGGGTCTAGGTTTAGGTTAGAGTTGTGGATTTAGGAATAGGTGTAGGTTTAGGTTAGGTGATTTGAGTTTAGGATTAGGTTTAGGCCTAGGTTTAGGATTTCGGGTTCGGGATCGGGTTTAAGGTTAGGTTTTCGAGTCTGGGTCTAGGTTTAGGTTAGAGTTGTGGATTTAGGAATAGGTGTAGGTTTAGGTTAGGTGATTTGAGTTTAGGATTGGGTTTAGGGCTAGGTTTAGGATTTCGGGTTCGGGATTGGGTTTAATGGTTAGGTTTTCAAGTTTGGGTCTAGGTTTAGTATAGAGTTGTGGATTTAGGAATAGGTGTAGGTTTAGGTTAGGTGATTTGAGTTTAGGATTAGGTTTAGGCCTAGGTTTAGGATTTAGGGTTCGGGATCGGGTTTAATGTTAGGTTTTCGAGTTTGGGTTTAGGTTTAGGTTAGAGTTGTGGATTTAGGAATACGGTGTAGGTTTAGGTTAGGTGATTTGTGTTTAGGTTTAGGTTTATGCGTAGCTTATAGGTTTTAGTTTTAGGTTTATGGTTTAGGGTTTAGGGTGTAGGTCTTGGAGACTCAACCAACTCACGGATAGCTCCGACGCACATCCGGGTCTGCTGCACACAAAGTGGGCCTGTCCAAATGGGCAGGCCACCCATATTGCTGTCCATAGGAAATGGACAGCTTCATCATGGTCATAACAGCGGTTCCCACCTTCCAAGGACCCCCGCTTAACATTCCGGATAGCTCCGATGCACATCCGTGTCTGCTCCATCAATTTCGAGCTAATACATAAATACGGGTTTGTCCAAATGGCCAGGCCACCCATATTGTTGTCCATAGGTGGTCACAACAGCGGTTCCCACCTTCTAGGGACCTCCGCTTAACATCAATATCAATCAACTACTCTTAATCACAAGTATCATGTTCGTCATCTAATTTGCCACTAAATGATAATATAATACAATCAGTCGCCCATCCAAGGATGGACAAATTGAAATGTTATCATTATTTCCATTTAAATGCCCAAGCCTAAATTTCGACAGCATCTCCCCATATCTCTCCAGATATATTTATCTTACATTTCATTTCCACGTCAAGTATCCACACATTGTGTGGATTAAATTGACAATGGAAATAAACATACGAAACATATCCAGAGAGAATAGGAGAGTTACCGCACGAAACTAATGACAGAGCATGTAAATGACAAACAACGAGAACATTCCAATCTATCCAACCTTGGACTGTCCAACAGGACAATTTGACAGATTTCTATACCTCCAAAACACACTTTATCTATGCTCGGCAATATAGAAATCTCCAAATGGGCTAACTGATTCTATTATACTACCATTTGTGGACAAAAAATAACTATTAATAATAAGCCAAATACCTCCACAACATACATCCACATAAATCAACCACGGGTAGCTCCGACGCACATCCGGGTTTGCTCCATCAATTCCAGATACACAAGCACATGAAAATGGCAGAATCATCAACACCATGAATCAAGTCTAATCAAATACCTAATGACTATTTTGTGAACAAATAAGTATGGGGCCCACCATGGGAATCGGATTGCGCTCTTATCGTGTAGAGTAAACTCAGCTGGGCCCACCTAGAATGTATGTGATTTATCTATTCCGTCCTTATGTTTTTCCACCTCATTTTAGTGGTTGAGCCCAAAATTTAAGCATATCCAAATCTCAAGTGGACCATGCCACGGGAAACAGTGGGAATAATGATTTCCACCATTCTCAGGCCCTACAGTGATCTTTATTTGTCATCCAACCTGTTCATAAGATCACATGGATATGGATGAAAGGAAAACACAAATATCAGCTTGATCCAAAACTTCTGTGTCCTCCGAGAATTTTTCAATGATAGACATTCAGTTCACACTTGTGGTGTGGTCCACTTTAGAGTTTGATATGCTTCATTTTTAGGCACCATACCTAAAATTTCCTGTTAAGATGGATGGATGGAGTGGATAAAATACATAAATCACTGTGGGCCCCACAGAGTTTACTCCGCGCAAATATATGCTTGATCCAAAATAGTGGACAACGATGGTGGGCCCCACAGGCAGTGGATAGCGACGGTGGGCCACACAATTAGGTATTTCAATTTCGATTTAATTTGTAAATCACAAATTTGGAATTTAAAATTTAAAATCCCTAATTAAGGAAGGAATTAGGGATTTTAATTTCGAAATTCCTAATTAGGGGATTTTAATTTCGAAATCCCTAATTAGGGATTTACTAAATCAGTGGGCCCCACCAAATAGTGGACAGCTAAGGCGGACCCCACATGTAATGGACGATGGATAGCAACGGTGGGACCCATATGCAATGGACAGCAACGGTGGGACCCACATGCATTGGACAACGATTGTGGGACCCATATGCATTGAATTTTGGCAGTGGGCCCCACAATCAACAATGAGGAGAGAGAGAGAGGAAATGGAGGAAGAAGGAAGGGAGAGAGGGTTACCGGAGGTGGTGGCGGCGTACGGAGGCCGGTGAAGGCACGTGGGTAGCGCCGGTGATGGTGGTCGGCTGAGGGGGGTGGTCGGCTGAGGCGGGTGGGCTACCGGTGACGGTGACGGTGGTTGGCGTTGAGGGAGAGACGGTGAGGAGGGTGGGACACGCGAGGGAGATCGAGAGAGAGAGAGAGAGAGAGAGAGAGAGAGAGAGAGAGAGAGAGAGAAATGAGGGCTGATCGGGTTGTAAAAAAAATAAAAGACTTTTACCGACGAAACTTTTCGTCGGTAAAAGTCAGATTAAATACTTTTACCGACGCAAATTTTCGTCAGTAAAAGTGTTTTCTACACTTGGCGGGAACTTCACACATTATTATCGATGGGCAACAATCGTCGGCAATAATGACTTTTACCGACGAAAATTTTCGTCGGTAAAAACTAAATTTTCTGTTTTAATTTTTTAGCGACGGGTTACTTCGTCAACAATAAACTTTTTACCGATGAAATCATAATTTCATCGGTAAAAGTGTATGGCGGGAAGAAATCTGGTGGTGGCGGGAAGCTGGAACGATTTTTACCGACGATTTCTCTATGTCGTCGGGAAGAATGGTTTTTCCCAACAAAAAATATTTCATCGGTAAAAATCCATTTTCTTGTAGTGAAAGGACTCTTCCACTCTCTTCCTATGGCATGCTAGGACGTGGGGATCATCAAGGAGGCTTAAGAGATGGATTCTACTTCAAGTTTTCCTAGTTTTTCTACTAGTTTTAGTTATTTTTATTTTGTTTGAGGCTTCTACTTCAAGGATGTTAGAGATGAACTAAAACCTCTTAGCTAGGGCTAAGAGGTGAAATTTTTTTTATTCATTTTTGATGGATTGATGCAACCTAGGTTTCCTTTTTATGTTTTAATTAAAGAATTTAGTTTTATGTGAGTTTGAATCAAGTACTAGTTCAGTTTTACTTTGATCTCTTGATGACTCCGGGCTCATGTGATTCTTAGTGATTCTAACTTAGTAGCTTATCCTTTGGGCATTGTTTATGCTTGTATAGTTCATTGATTTATCATCGACTCCGGGCATGGTAGACCCTTTGATTACCTTGTGTACAATGCCATGATCTTCATGTGGGAACTCATTCAACTAAAGTTCTTATCTTTTGTTATAATTTGAGATAGTTGTTTGCTTATTGATTTTGATTTAATTAGAGTTCTAATTATTGGTTGTAATCAAGTCTAGTGACAGGATTTAATGAAAGCTATGGTTGTGAATCTCAATTAGATTGGAAAGAAGCTTGGCCTATACAATTGAGTGTGCCCAAGGTCTGAGCATTGTTGTGGGAATCGAATCTATGAATAAGCAACTATTTTGAATAAGTGTTGATTGAACTGCTCCATATTCCGATTGGATAGAGATATGAATTCGATTCCGATTGCGTTGTGAGAGACCTAGTTATGTTGATGCATTGAAACTTATCAAAAGTGGATCCTTGGCGCTCTAGTGCCGTTTTAGATTGATATTACCTCTTATAAATCATTGTTTTACTTCAAATCACTATTTTCTAGCTTTAGTTCTTAATGGGATCTCGATTATAGGTTATTTTAGATAAATTTTGAGAATATCCACACATAAATCTCTATGAGACGATACTCTATCTTTTCGAATTATTACTACATCGCAGCCCTACACTTGGGGAGCGAACAAGTTTTTGGCGCCATTGCCGGGGATTTGATACGGTGTTTTTCAGAATTTTCCTGAGATAGCTTTTAGTTGAGATTGTGTTAAGATATGTTTAGGATTTTTTTTACTTTTTAGGATAGGTTTTCTTTTAATATCTGAATACTAATTTAGTTTGTTCTAATTTTGTAGGATTTTAACATAGATCTACAATTCAGGTTCTATCCTTCTAGCCCCTAGTGCTATAGATAGTTTTAGATTTTTATTTTTAGAATCAAGATTAAAATTTTAGGTTTGTGTTGAGTGGTTCATGCCCAAGTGTGTTCGTGATCATACTCGGAGATTGTTAAGTGACAGAGTAATTGTTGAAGGGATTGATAGATAACCTCATGCTAAAAAACTTCAAAATTTTTCTGAAATTGCTAGAGAGATGTCTGAAAATCAACCCAATCAAGGAGCTAATCAAAATCAAGCCCAACACTTTATTGAAATTGATGAGAATGAAGTGGGGGATGCACCTCAACTTAGGACTTTACGTGACTATTTACAACTCGCTAGGACGAGTACCCCCTCTTGCATACAATGTGGGAAATATTGATTTTAAACCGGAGTTGATCCAACTTCTTCCCAAATTCCATGGACTTGACTCCGAAGTGCTTATCTACACATTAAGGAGTTCGAATAGGTTACTGCCACAATAAACTATGATAATGTAACCAATGATACTATAAAACTCAAATTATTCCCTTTTTCCTTGAAAGAGAAGGCAAAATCATGGCTACATTCCTTAAGGCCAAGGTCTATTGGGACATGGGCTGAGATGACTCGGGAGTTTCTTGAAAAATTCTTCTCGACTCATCGAACCATTGCACTGAGAAGGGCCATAATGAACTTTGCCTAAAAAGAAGATGAAACCTTTTTC
The DNA here is from genome assembly GCA_003013855.2 of Liriodendron chinense. Classification (NCBI taxonomy): domain Eukaryota; kingdom Viridiplantae; phylum Streptophyta; class Magnoliopsida; order Magnoliales; family Magnoliaceae; genus Liriodendron; species Liriodendron chinense. Next base: position 1,608,323 of record PVNU02000998.1, read on the forward strand.
CAATGTTGAGAAATGTATAATGAGCTATTAAACGCATGCCCACATCATGGCTACGAATGGTGAAGGCTGATTAGTTTTTTTATGATAGACTAAACTCAACCATGCGGCAATTTGTGGAGATGATGTGTAATGGGGAGTTCATGAATAAGGAAACAGAGGAAGCTTGGGACTATTTTGACATGTTGGCTGAAAACACACAATCATGGGATACATCTAAGCCAACAAGCTTAAAACAATCCCAAGCCAAGGAAAAGGGAGGAATTTACATTTTGAATGAAGAAGATGATCTAAGTTCTAGAGTGGCTAATCTCACATGAAAGGTCGAGGCGATGAAAATAAGGAAAGTGGACACAACTCAACAAAGGGGGGCTATTGAAACTGTTTGTGGTATTTATGCTTCGAATGTACATCAAACAAGGGATTGTCCAACAATTCCTGTGTTTCAAGAACTTTTATATGAACAATCGAATGCTTTGAATAGTTATCAACGACCTTTTAGTACTCTAAATCCAAACACATACAATTCTAGTTGGAGAAACAATCTTAACTTCAATTAGGTGAATGGGCCCACAGTTAACCAAAGTAATCTTCTAAGGGAGCCCCCAATGCAATTTCCTATGGCCCCACCTCAAACGTCTATGGAGGATACATTAAAAGCATCCATGGAAGGCGAAGTTTAAATAAACCAATCAAACAATACGATAATGCTTGAGCTTAAAAATTTAGTGGAGGAGATAAAGGCTCGCTTAAACGCAAGGGAAGGGACCTTTCCGGCCCAACCCCCTACCTAATCCAAAACCACAATGTGAAATAAACATGCCTAATTCTTCTAACCAACACATGGAACATGTTAAGTCCATCATCACTCCTAGAAGTGGTAAAACTATTAAAAAATTTGACCCGGTGAAGGCTTCAACGCCTAATGATCTGGTATCTTCCAAAGAGGATGATGGACCTAACACTGCCATGCATGAAAAAGTGCCATTGAAAGAATATAGGCCTGTTGCTCTATTCCCTCAACACTTGATTTCAATCAAACCTGAAGATAAATAGCAGAAAATTTTGAAGGTTTTTAAGCAAGTCAAGATTAACATCCCATTGTTGGATGCCATTAAATAAATACCGTCATATGCCTAAATTTCTAAAAGACCTTTGTATGATAAAAAGGAAAATACATGTGCAAAAGAAGGCATTCTTAACAGAGAATGTAAGCGCCATTATAAATCACGGGATGCTAAAAAAATATAAGGATCCCAGTAGTCCAATAATATCTTGTCTAATCGGAGACCATCGGGTGAAGCATACTTTACTTGATGTAGGGGCAAGTGTGAACTTAATCCCTTCTCGGTTTACAAAAAATTAAATTAAGGTGAATTAAAACCCACAAAAACCATGCTATAACTTGCTGACCAATCGATTCGTATACCGAGAGGAGTGAATGAGGATGTCCTCGTCAAGTTGATAAGGTCTACTACCCGGTAGACTTTATTATCTTGGACACACAACCCATGGTTAATGTTGGCACTCAAATCCCTGTCATACTTGGCTGCCCATTCCTAGCTACATCAAATGCCATCATCAATTGTAGGAGTGGGGTTGTCCAAATGTCTTTTGGCAATATGACGATTAAGTTAAATGCTTTCAATATTGACAACCAACAAGAGGATGAAGATGAGGAGGTCCATGAAATAAACACGATCAATTCAATTGTGGAAGATGAGTCCCTCTCACCTCTTTACTCCGGTCAGTTAGAAGAAGACGTGACCTACTCCCTTGATAAGAATATTGATATGATATGGGATGTAGTTGAACTTTTAGAGTTGGTATGGGCATATGACATTAGTCGAGAGGAGGATGGGAAACAACACTTTGTTGTGCTGAGAAATCAATTCATAGTTCTACACCTTTATGGATCATGCATACCGAACTCTACCAATCCTGGGAAAACCCATACTTGCAATATTATTGCATAGGAAAATCTGAATGGAGACATATTTTTTCTGATATATTTGATGATGTCTCCTCTTATACATGTGGTGAAAACATTAAGGAGCTCGCTGAAATTCCTTTTGGGATTTTCAGTGGTTTATCAGGATCACTCACACACATGTACATTGTAAAGCAAGACATTGGATGATTTTACTTGCGAAACCTTTTGATCCGTCTAATGATTCTGCTCGATTTTATGCTTTTGGATGAGTTGTTGGGATTAAGCTCCTAGTCTGACGGGGATGGTTTAGTTTTAATCGCTTTCATAGAATTGAATTCCATTAGGAGTTGCTTTAATTAGTTGATTTAGTTGTGAAGTAACCCATCCCCAAAAGCCAATTTTGCCATGCAATGTAGTTCTCAAGTGATATCTCTCTTTCTCACTTCCCTTTATTTTGTCATTACTCTCATGTTTTGCAGTCATTGCATATTTTCTTATATTGAGGACAATGTAAAGTTTTGTTTGGGGGGGGGGGGGGGGGGGGGGGGGGGGGGTGAGATGCCTAGATGAATATAGAAATTTGTGACATTTTGAGCAATATTTGTAGAAAATTTTTAATTTTTCTAAAAATTCAAAACTCTTTTGGAAAACTTTGTTCCTATGTACTTAGGATGTCATAAGCATGAAAGGATGAGAAACGAATTGATATGATTTTGAAACTCTTAAAGGACTTATAACATTGTAGCTTTCTATTTGAATTCCCTTATTGATGATTGATAGAATGTTTGAACACTTGTGCAATTAGTTCACGTTATACGATTCTCATGGTTTGAAAGGATTATGTGGATTTGTGGATTGGCTAAGCTTAGATTTAAGGTGTTGAGGAACCAGGCCAGGGTAGTTTGTCTATCCTTGTCCAAGGGAAAAGAACGAAAGATATGGATTTCTAAAAATCCTATCTAATATGTATAAAAAGGAAAGGAAAGATGAAAATATGAGAATGATAAAAAATATGGTGGAAAATTCTGAAAAGGGCTACCTATTACCAACCGGGGGATGGTCTACCCAAAACCAAAGCTGTAAATGGGACGTAGTGTGAAAGCTGTCGGAAGGACGGTAAGGCAAATTCCTGTCATAGGCTTGTTGTTGATCTATACACTTTTAGATCCATAGTTTAGTTGATCTATGAAGAAGATAATCCTGGAAATTCATGAGATGAACATTCACTATGCACACTAGGTTGAATTTGTTCAAATTCTTCTATTTATCAATCAATCAACGAAATTCTGTATGAACACTTATTATGTTTAGGGAGTTTAAGATTTCAATTCCTATCACCAATTTTCTCTGAATTTTGTACTTATGTGTCTTGGAGTTTATAGAAGTATAGTTTCTGAAGGAGAGTTGGATTTTTGAAAGTTAGATTTGTTTCGCGCATGTTTTGCTTGGGACTAGCAAAATGCTAGTTGGGGGGGTGTGTTGAGCTTTAAATTGTGCATAGTCTAACCCCAATTCATCACTCATTATGCATGGTTTTCGTGGTTTAAAGACTTAACTAATGCATGGTTTTGTGATTGCAGGGATGCAAGAGAGATCCCACTAATATTAAGCTTAAAAGCCCCTTCTTGCATATACTGAAGATCAATGGAAGAAAGGATTGAAGATGGGAGAAAGAAGCAACGAAGACGGAGGAGGAAAAGTGAAAGAATACACATTTATAAGCCTGACCAGCTGGTCAGCCAGCCACTGCCACCAGCCGGCTGGCCAAACTGCCTAGAAACAGTGAAAACACTGTCCAATTTTTGTAAGGCCAACCCTTGGTCCAGCCGGTCGGCTGAGGGGTCGGCTAGTGCAAAAATCCGTTTAGAGATTTTATCAATTGTGCGCACTTCCTCTGGCCAGCAGGACAAGGGGGTTTGGTCAGCTGGTCAACATCCTGTTGGCACTAGAACACCTTCCAAACTCGGATTTCGCTGTGCAAGTGCAGTACTATTCCGCAAATTCTCGGATCAAAGCTGTAAAAGGACTCTTCCACTCTCTTCCTAGGGCATGCTAGGACGTGGGGATCATCAAGGAGGCTTTGGAGACGGATTCTACTTTAAATTTTTCTATTTTTTCTTATAGTTTTAGTTATTTTTATGTTGTTTGAGACTTCTAGTTCAAGGATGTTAGAGATGAACTAAAACCTTTTAGCTAGGGCTAAGAGGTGAAGTTGTTGACTTATTTTTTTTATGGATTGATGCAACCTAGGTTTCCTTTTTATGTTTTAATTGAAGAATTTAGTTTTATGTGAGTTTGAATCAAGTACTAGTTTAGTTTTACTTTGATCTCTTGATGACTCTAGGCTCATGTGATTCTTAGTGATTCTAAATTCGTAGCTTATCCTTTGGGCATTGTTTATGCTTGTGTAGTTCATTGATATGTCATCGACTCTGGGCATGATAGACCCTTTGATTTCCTTGTGTACAATGACATGATCTTCATGTGGGAACTCATTCAACCAAAGTTCTTATCTTTTGCTATAATTTGAGATAGTTGTTTGCTTATTGATTTTGATTTAATTAGAGTTCTAATGATTGGTTGTAATCAAGTCTAGTGACAGGATTTGATGTAAGCTATAGTAGTGAATCTCAACTAGATTGGAAAGAGGCTTGGCCTATACAATTGAGTGTGCCCAAGGCCTGAGCATTGTTGTGGGAATCGAATAATTGAATAAGCAACTATTTTGAATAAGTGTCGATTGAACCGCTCCATATTCCGATTGGATAGAGATATGAATTCGATCCCGATTGCATTGTGAGAGACCTAGTTGTGTTGATGCATTGAAACTTATCAAAAGTGGATCCTTGGTGCTTTAGTGTCTTTTTAGATTGATATTACCTCTTATAAATCACTGTTTTACTTCAAATCACTATTTTCCAACTTTAGTTCTTAATATGATCTCGATTATAGGTTATTTTTGATAAATTCTGAGAATATCCACACGTAAATCTCTGTGGGATGACACTCGGTCTTTCTGAATTATTACTACATCGCAGCCCTACACTTGGGGAGCGAACATTAGGCCAATGGGGAAAGAAAAAAGAAAAGGAAAAAGAAAACCCCCCATTTGTTATTCAAGTGAACCCATAAGATTGGAAATAGTGTATAGGGTAATGATCACCCTCCAAACTATTTCTCTTGATATGGCCCACCTAAATCATGGATGGGCCTGACTTTTAGGCCCAAGCTTAAATATTTATGTGGCATCTAATGGTTGGAGTGGATTTCATATAATCATTATGATGGGCCATGTAAAATCAAGGATAGGATTTCATATAGTCATTATGATGGGCCCTGTAAAATCAAGGATAGACATCTCTCTCCCAACTTTTTTCTTTAATGTGGTCGACTTGAATCACGACTCATCCCAATTTTTTAGATTTAAACCTAAACTACGATCAGGCATCTAATGGTCAAAATAGATGTTAAATAAACATAATGGTGGGCCTTATAAAAAATCAAAGGCATTCATCCTCTATAATGGTAAAAAAGAAAAAACGACTTGCATGGGGCTTTGCTCTTGATTTCGACGAGGCCCACCATGATGTTCATGTAAGATTCACTTCGACCATTATATATTTAATACCATATGAGGTCCAAATGTAAAAAAAAAAGGGATTCTGGTGGGCTACACCAAAGGAAATGGTTGAGAGACGAACGCCCACCCTTGATTTTTATAGGGCCCACCATGATGATTATATAAATCCATTTCAACCATTAGATTTCACACAAACATTTAGGCGTGTCTAAAAAATCATACCCATTCATGATTCACATGGGACACACTAATGGAAACACTTTGGAAGGTGGGGGTTACATTGTACATTGTTTACAATCACATGGTCCACTCGAATCACATGCGGAGTTAATTTTTGGGCTCTTGACCTAATATAGGGGGATGAGCCTGGTGGACAGGGGATCTTACATGAACATCATGGTGGGGCCCACTTGAGCCACTCACACATTTTCCCTCATGGTGGTTATTACCAGAGGTAGTGATATGATGATTATTATGATTAATAAGGTAGTTTTCTAAAAATGTTTTTGAAAAAGGTGCTAAGATATAAAGATCATATTAATTAGTAGTTTTTGAAAAAAATTCTTTATAAAAACATTGTAGCCTAATTCTCCTCAAACTGAACTAATCTGCGTTATCTTTTTATTTTACGATACTTCCACAAAAAAGGCCATAACAATTAGCTAATCGATGTTGGTCATCTTGAGGAGAGTTATTATATCATGCTGGCAGACTTACTAGGACCCAGTGCATCAGGGATTGTCTTCCTGTGAGGGCAAATCTATCTTTAGCATTGTCTTCTTGTGAGGGCAAATCTATCTTTAAGAAAACAATCGTAATATGCCTCAGCTCTCCAGATTCTTTTTGTATTATATTATTTCTAATTTAATATTTTAGATTTTTTGCTATATCTCTGTATTTTAGAACCAACAATTTAAAAACAGATTTCTCTCTAAAAAATCTTGGCACTATGGTTACCGTTTTTGACTCTTGGAATCGATATTTTTTACAGGAATAACTTTAAGAGATGGCATAAGAAAATAGATTTCTATCTCACTACCCTTAAGTTGATTTACGTTATCAAATATTTTGCCATATCACTTGAAGCGAATGAACCAGATGCATCTTTTAAACAATTGAAATTGAAAAAAATCTTGTTTTGGCCTTTGCTCTTGATTATAATGAGTTTATGTTAGTTTTTGAATCTAAAAAATGTGTTATCACTAAAAATGATACCTTTGTTGGGAAAATTATGTAATTGATAGCTTATTCAAACTTAGTGTTATGAATGATAATGGTGTTAATTCTTCTATTTGATTGAATATCTTGATATGTGATATACTAGATTAGAACATATGAATTATCATTCTCTTGAAAGCATGATTTCTATGAGGCTTATTCTTAGAGTGGAAAGGGAAAACCAAAATAAATTTAAGATATGTATATAATCTAAGTATTCTAAAAATCATTCAAAATAGTTGAAAGTGAAATTACGTCGGTAGTCTAACACGACACCTTCGTATATGTGGAAGCTTGAAGGGCAACTAGAATTATGTCTAAGTCCTATGGAGGGGATTAGGACCTTTTGAAATTCTTTTCACCTACTTAAATAATTTAACAAATTAATCTAAGTAAGCAAGAACACTTCGGCTTCCAAGCCTAAGTGGGTCCAATAATAAGACTAGCATATGGTTTAAGTAATAAACAACCTAGTCTAAGCATGCATAGATAATCTAATGATTTAACTAATCAAGCTCCCAATCTATACAACCTATGTAGACTTTTGAGAATGGATCAATGAGCTCAAGTCTACACTACTTAGTGAAAGTACATCTTGTGTGTGGATGTGCCTATCTAGTTCCTAGTATACATTCCTATCAAACATTCATAATTAAACAATTAAATATACAATGCTAAGATATCAATGTGCTCAATTCAATCACAAACAAAAGCATGTATAGTGGTTCGACTTTGGATCTACTCCACTCTCGGTTCAAGCACTCAACCCCATTGAGCATACCGGCATTCACTATCGAAGGTTTTAAATGAGGTTCACCTCTCAACCTTTACATGGAGGTTTTACTGGTTCACCTCTCAACCATAACCGGAGTTTTGGACAAAGGGATAACTCTCAACCCAAATGGAGTTTTGGACATAGGCTAACTCTCAACCCAAACGAAGTTTTGGACATAGGCTAACTCTCAACTCGACGTACGTTCACTCCAGTGTCGGAGGCTCCCCCTTGGAAGCTTTGTTTAGGCCCGACAAACGAGCTAAGGAGTACCAAATAACCACTAGTCTTTAGGACGATAAGCAAGCTAAGGAACGGACCAATGTCCCTAGAGTTTTAGGCTCAACAAATAAGCCAAGGATCGGACAAACGACCTTAGTTCGAGTTTGCACAAATAAACTCTACACTCAACTCCCACAAGGAATTGAGTGGATTGACTCTCAATAAAGACAACCTTACTTGTCAGATGAGCCCCTTGTTCAGCGCTGGTTCAGGTTGCTTAATCTCCGCTCTCCCGTGCTTCAATAAGCTTCCCTTGCTCCTCCGATCGTGTTGCCGTTGCGACACCAATGCCTCAGCTACACTTGATCAATCACCTTGCTTGTGATGCCTTTGAGATGCCCAAGGTGATAGGAGGATAGCTTTGAGAACTCTACAACTAATAGGAATGGGTTGCCTAGAGTTGCTCACCTCCAACGATCTCATCTTAGAGCTTTGGATATGGTTTTGACTATCAAGAAAGATCCAAGATCTAGAGATCAAGAGGGGATAAGGTCATCTTCTTCATGAGCTTGGAATGCTCCAATCTTGTGTTTAAAGCACAAGGAAGATGCCTTGTATAGGTTGGGAATAAGCCTCAAATGGTCTCCAACAATGGTGCCTTCACTCCTCTCAAAATCCCTCTACTTAGCTCAACAAACCCCCAAAGCTTTTTTTATAAAACGAGGTCCAAACGGACAGAAAACAGGCAAAAAATGGCTACTGTCGACCTGTCCCTGATCGGTCGGCCAACTGGCCAGCCAAGACAGTGAGCATGTTGTCAAGAGGGGGAGTCTGCTCGACTGGTTAAGACCGGTCGGACCAGACTAGCCGACCGATCAAGACCGGTCGGTCCAAAGGCTTGTAATCACAGCAACTTGCTGTGCAATCTGGAAGCCAGACCGACCTGTCTCGATCGGTCGGTCCAGTCTAGTCGATCGGTCATGACCGGTCGGACAGGCTATGTAAAGTGCAGATGAGAATGGGCTTGTATCTCGCAGCACTTGAAACCTCTTAGGCTGATGTTGGGTGATCTTTTGGGACACCTAAGGCTATTCTAAGATGACTAATGGTATGACTATTATGGTCAAGGTCATCAAGAGGTTAAGGTTAACGTTTTGGTCAAGGTTAAGGCACACCAAAGCATCACTTATACCTGTTTCTTCTTCCTTGATGCAATAGGGCCACTTGAGTCTTCGGTCTTCGTCTTCATTAAGCTTAACCGACACTAGACTCACTGACCTAAGTGATTGAAAATAAGGTGCACTAGTATGCCATAGAAAAGTGCACTAACAGAAAGGAATAATCAAGTCTTAGATATGATCCACAATATTATCACTAAGAATGATAATTTTGTTGAGAAAAGTTATGTAATTAATAACTGGTTTAAACTTAGTGTGTGAATGATAATGATGCTAGTTCTTCTACTTACTTGATTGAGACTCTTAATAAGTCACATACTATATTAGGATATGTGAATTATCATTTTCTTGAAAGCATGATTTCTATGAGGCTTATTCTTATAGTGAAAAAGAAAATTAAAAATAAATGTAAAATATACATATAATTAAGTATTTCAGAAAAATTATTCAAAAGAGTTGAAAGAAACAATTAAGTCTTAGATTTAATTTACAATGATATATATGATCTTAAAAATATTATGACTCATGGAGTAAAGAAATATTTTATAAATTTTATATATGATTATTCCAGATATACTAAGATATATCTAATCAGGAGTAAGGATGAAACAAAAGATTGGAAGGTGGCTAATGGTGTGGGTGACTAACTGTCACGCCCCAAACCCGAGGACCGGGCTCACTAAATTCCCGATCGCCGACCTTTGTGCCAACAGCCTCCGTAGTACCCCATTCTCGGCTCCTAGCTCTCATATGCCAGGTTCCGATCCTGGGATCCTACTAGGAGGATTTTCAGGGTAATTTTTTTTTTGTAAGGAGCATAATCAAAACCATAAAACGTCATCAAATATCCACTATAAAGTTGTTGAGTACAGTGCTGGAAAGGGAAATACAAAATGTAGCAGAAGTCCAAAATATCAGGTACATGAACCGCGCTCAACGCTGCTGATGTGCTCTAGTACCTGCAGCGTAAACAAACGTGCATAAGCTTCCTAAGAAGCTCAGTAGAGTGCGTGTGCGCGTGTGATGCATATGACAAGTATACAGATATCAAAGTAAGCGAAAGTGATAGAGAGCTAAGTTACCAAGTTCATGAATGCTATCAGCCATCTCAAGGCTATGTGATGCAAAGGCCTACATGGCCGAGTGTTACATGCTAGAGATGCAATGCAAACATGTCAATCCTCAACTAATCCACATATTAAAATGGTTCTCATCTGGGACATCACCGGAGTCTAGTATACTCTAATACTGGTCGCTGCACATTGCGCGCATTACCAAGCGAGTAGAAAAGACCTCACTATCCGACTCGTCAGTGGTATGCCAGTGCCCACCCGGCTCACCGATAGCGGACCCATTCCATGAGCTGGTCAGACTCGACCTAGCTTATAGCCCACTGCACCCGGGCGGATAAGGTCACACCCCTTTCCAACCGGCCTCGACACAGTGGGAGACACGACCTACTGGTATTTGGCACATAGGCGCTCATGTTATCCACTCGGTCTCGACGTTGGAGCATCCTACTGGTACCACAGGGTTAAGGGAGTTTCACGTAAGGACATCTATAGCGCCCACGTACTAGAACAAGTTTCCGGTGTCCATTACTACCAACCACGATGTGACTATGGTGGCCACCACCCCGATGCTGTTAGGGTGTGAAAGCGATCGTGACATACATAATGCAAAATGCATGAGTCACACAATCTAAGTCATGCACCAAACTTACGCATACTGCGCAATCATGTGGGGCGACCCTATCTCGCACGGGTCCCCTAAGTATAACAAGCCAACTAGCATATGCTATGGTTAATCGGGATCCATAACAGGCATACAAATGATGCGTATGGGCATATGAATGAGCATGGTATTCATTATACTAAGCATGTCATTAGTGTGAAGTACCAAGCTAAGTATACTAGCATGTTACCAAACATATCATGTAACATTGGCCTTAAATGGCCCAATATATACAGAGAGTGGGACCCGGACTGTGGGCCCCATTGAAAATGTAAAGGTCTTCGTGGCATAGCCCACTTGAGACTATATCGGCCCCATACTTGGGCCTGCACATACAAAGTAGGCCGACAAAATAGGTGTACGGCATGGATAAAACATATGTATCAAGGGAAGGACCATGTGGGCCCCGCCCACTGGTCGGATAGAAAATATACATCACCAACCTTAGGAAGTTTCAGTGGTAGGTATTCAATCACCACCATTTTCTAAGTGAAGCCCATTCAAATCGGGCCCCACGCGTCGATCAAGACGGGTGGCATGGTACACAATACATCCATCAAGGTGGAACCCAAATATGGGCCCACAACCTCTATTCAGATGAAAAATAAACAATAAAGTGGCCCCGAGGAAGTTTTCAATGGTGGGCATCAGTGACCACTATTCCTTGCGGGTGTGGCCCACCTAACATCTGGATTTGCCTCATTGTTGGGGCCATATCCTAAAATGGCATGAAAAAATAGATGGGCAGCATGAATAAAACAAATACATCATGGTGGGACCCACAGGGTGGGCCACCAGCTGGGTAGCGCACGCACGCACGCTGTCTGCAGCGTGGGACCCCCTCGGTCGCATTAGTTTTGGGATTAAGCTAATATTTGTGTTTTCTCCTTCATCCATATCCATGTGATATTATGAATAGGTTGGATGACAAATAAACATCATTGTAGGGCTTCAACGGTGGAAATCATTATTCCCACTGTTTCCCGTGGCATGGTCCACTTGACATTTGGATATGCTTAAATTTTGGGCTCAGCCACTAAAATGAGCTGGAAAAACATTTGGACAGAATAGATAAAGCAAATACATTTTAGGTGGGTCCCACGAGTGGGCCACCCGCTGGGCAGCCCAACCAGCCCACGGCCAGCGCCCTTTTTTTGTTTCATTTTATTGTTATTTTTATTTTCTCATCAAGTGGGGCCCACAGAAGTTTTCGATCAAGCTGATATTTTTGTTTTCCCTCCCTTTCACACGTGTGAACTCATGAACAGGTTCGATCTCAAATAAACATCATGGTGGGCCGTAGGAAGGTTTCAATGGTAGAGTCACTGTCCTCACTGTCTTCTTCTAGTGGGGCCCTCTTGAGATTTGGATCTGTCCCACTCTTCAAATCATGCCTTAAAATGATCTCCCCAAATGGATGGACGGTGTGGATATAACACGTACAACAAGGTGGGGCCCATAGAAGTTGGTGACGTCACTGCAGTGGCGAGATAGCCCAGCAGTCTGTTGGTTGCTCCCAGCGTCAGACGCTGGGAGTATTCTCCCTTCTTTTTTTTGTTTTTTGTTTGGTTTTTCTGTGGTTTTGATCGAGTGAGGCCCACATAAGGGTGATCCACTCGTTCATCAACTGGGCTATCTCTTGGTGGGCCCAATGAGCCCAATATTGGGTATCTTACGAAGCCTAGAAACATCAAGGTGGCCTAAAGAAGTTTTAAACAGTAGGCATCATTACCTATGCTGTTTTCTATGGTGTGGTCCACCTGAGATCTGGATCTGCTTCATTTTTGGTGGCCAGCCCCAAAATGGGCTGGAGAAACAGATGGATGGCGAGGATTGAATACATACATCAAGGTGGGTCCCACGAGTGGGAACCCAATCTCAACGCCCAAATGGGCTTTCAGCCCAGGCGCTGCTGGACAGCAGCGTCCTCTGGAACGCTGACTGTCCAGTGGCCCTCTTCTTCTTCTTCTTTTTTCTCTTATATATTATTATTATTACAAGAAGGTGGGGCCCATTCATGGATGATCCAACCCATCCATCTCATTACCCATCACAAGGTGGGCCCAAGGAAATAAAATGAAAGGAAATTAAGAAGATGAGGGGGGGGGGGGGGGTTATGTCCCCCTTGCACTCACTTCGAAGGATGGACGGTCAGATCGAATTGGACGGTTGGATTGGATCGGGTTGATGATCGGACGGTCCGGATGATGGTTGGGGCCCTCCAAGCTTGATCTCCACCTTCAAATCCTTAATCTCCCTCCAAATCTCTCTCTACCTCTCTCTCTACTCTCTCTCAAATCTCTTTCTCTTTCTCTCTCCTTTCTTTCTTTCTTGCAAATATGGAAGGTGAGAAGGCCTCCTCTCCCCTAGGTATGGTATTGTTTGGGTAGAGAGGAGGGAGCATGGGGTGATGATGGCTAGCATGGGAGAGGGCATGAGAGGTATGGGTTGTGTTGACTTTGGAGGTGAGAGAGTGATGGGGTGGGTATGGTGTGTGTAGACTAGGGTGATGAGAGGGGTATGGGTGAGCGTGATAATAATTGATTTGACATACTCTTAGGATTTGTGCAAGTGGGCCCACGCCACACGCGCGTTGCGCGGCCCACCTCGGATTGCGCAAATGATCACAACTTTCACACCGGGTATCGCAATGGGGCGTGCCACGCGGCGTTGGAATCGCAGCACCTACGCAGTCGTCGGAGTATAGGTCTTGGGTCAATGCGGTACTAAAATAGGGTCATGATCAAGGCTCGCTAATCTGGTCCATCCGGAACGTACCCGTATTGGAAACTAAGCGTACGGAGGGCAAATCAAGGCACGGGTCTTACACTAACATTGGAGGGTGATTAACAGTGTGGGTCTGTACTAATAGTGGGATGTGTGAACTAACAAAAAAAGAGCATGAAGCAATAGATAGAGTCATGGCTTTTGTAAGGTCAGCTGATCATGAACAGCATAGGGAACATCTAAAGCAAGTGTTCCAGCGATTGCGCAAGAAGAGTCTTCATATGAATCCGTTAAAGTGCGCAATTTGGGGTCGTGTTTGGCAAATTTTTGGGCTTCATTGTCAGGCACATGGGCATAGAGATCGACCTCACAAAGATCAAAGCCATCAGAGAAATGCTACCACCGAAGAATCTGAAACAGTTGAAGAGTTTTCAAGGCCGTGTGGCATATCTAAGAAGATTCATTTCGAACCTGGCTGGTCGCTGTCAACCGTTCTCCCGCCTCAGTAAGAAAGACATTAAGTTTGAATGGGATAACGCCTGTCAGAAGGCTTTTGATTCGTTGAAAGAAATGCTCGAAAATTCCTCAGTCCTCGCTGCCCTAATCAAAGGAAAGCTGCTGATTTTATATATCGCAGTAGGTGATAATTCACTAGGGGCACTCCTGGCAGAGAAGAATGAAGAAGAGAAAGAGAACACGCTATATTATTTAAGCCGCACACTGGTGGGAGCCGAATTCAACTACTCAGCAATCAAGAAGATATGTCTCGCCCTCATTTTCACTGTGAAGAAACTTAGGCATTATTGCCTCTCACATCAAATAACGTTGATATCTAAGGTGGATACGATCAAATTCCTTATAAACCGGCCTATGCTGTCTGGGCGACTAGCTAAGTGGGCCCTTCTCCTCTCAAAATTCGACATCATGTATGTCTCAGCCCGAGCTATCAAGGGACAAGAGATCGTAGATTTCCTCATCGCACACCCAGTCCCAAGCAGTGAAGAAATGGACTGTGATCTCCCAGATGACCAAGTTATGCTGATCGTAGAACCACAAGCTCTGGCAAATGTACTTTAATGGAGCCTCCAGATCAACAGGGGCATGAGTAGGAGTTATATTCATTAGTCCGCAGGGAGATTTGTGTTAGTGCACAAATTAGTGCATCAGTTTTGTCAATTCTGTGATTATGTAAGTCAGTCAAGTCTTGTGAGCCTCGACGAAGATTGAAGACTAAAGACTTGAAGAACAAAGCAGCTTTCCGTACTCAAGTTCAAGCCAAATCAAGCTCGGAAGGTAAGTTGCATATAGACAGCCTATAGGATCCCAAAACACCCGTATTTATGGCAATCTAAACATACTATCCTTAGCCATTTAATCCACGATTTTAAGGTCAAGATGATCAGTCTTGGACCTTCATTAAGTAGGTGCCCAACTATGAAAATCAATAGAAAAATCTCCTTAGTAGGGCACATATATTTCAGTTGGAAAACAACTTGAAGTTGGGCTAGATTAGGCTTGCTAACCGGCCGGTGTTGAGCTCTTAATTGTGCATATTCTAACCCCTATTCATCACTCATTATGTAAGGTTTTCATGATTTAAGGACTAATCTAATGTATGATTTTATGATTGTAGGAATGAGAGGGACTCCACCTAATTGAAGACTAAAAAGATCTCTTTAAGAGCCTTGGATGAAGACCCAAGGTAGGCTGAAGAAAGAAGGAAGCAGAGAGAGAAGAAAAGAAGAAGGAAATAAAGAAGAAGGGCTAAGACCGGTCGTGACCGGTCGGCCACCCTCTGTTTCTCCTTTGGACCAAAGATACAACAGGGCCGACCGGTCGTGACCGGTCGGCCAGAGCCTGCCCTCTGCCAAAATACATGCTGGACAGTTTAAATAAGCAGTTCGACCGGTCGTGACCGGTCGACCATGCGTTCAAACAGAAAACTTTCTATTTCTGCTCCAGATTTCTTTGTGCACTGCGTATCCTTACATAAATTCTAGATGATTCTGACGCTGCGAAGCTTCTCCACTATAAAAGGACACCTAGGGATCGTTCCTAGGGCGTCTTAGGAGGGATTGAACATGATGGGAGACGGCGGAAGTGGATTTCGGAGTTCTACAACTCCTCCTAGTTTGCTTTCTAGTTTTATGCTTTATTTAGTTGTTTTCATATTTCCTTGGATCATGAACGGCTGAACCTCTTAGCTAGGGCTAAGAGGTGAAGCTTGTAGTGAATCTAAGATGTTTCAATTCGTTTGATTTGGTTTAAGATTGGATTTCTATTGAAGAACAATGGTTTGAAGTTTAATTCAAGTGTTAAGTAATTTTTCTTAGTCTTATGATGACTCATTGATGTTTAGAAGAATTGCTTGAGTTCTTAATTGTTGTGAACTAGTTTAGACCTGTATGATCTGAGGAATTGGAATACGCACTAGATTTATGATCTTCATGGGGGAACTTCTTACCAAAAGTCTACTTTTGTGGAAATTCTGAAGTATGTGAGACTATGTATGTGATTTGAATCAAGTTCAAATCATAATCTAGTTTTGTCTTGTGACAAGATTTAATGATGGTTATGATTGTGATTTTAGCCTATTGGAATTGGGACTGACCTATGCAATTGAGTATGCTCGTCCTAGCTTGCATTGAGTGAATCATATACATGGATCATACATATGACAAATTGTTTAGTTTAACTGCTCTATCATCCGACTAGATAGAACTTAATTTCAATTCTAGTTAAGAAAGTGAGAAACCACAGTGAATTGGGCATCAAGGATTGCTACAAGTGGATCCTTGAACCCCTAGTGCCTTTTTATTAATTGATTACCTTCAGTTTAATTCCACTGTTACTATTTACATCAATATCTACAAATCTGTTTGTTAGCTTTTTAGTAGAACTATTGGAAGTGTTTGTGGATTCCTACATAAGTCCCTGTGGATCGACCTCGGTCTTATCGAGATTATTACTACATCGCAACCCTACACTTGGGGAAGCGAACAAGTTTTTTACGCCGTTGTCGGGGACTTTGACGGTTTTTCACAAAATTTCTGAAAATAATTTCTATTTAGGATTTTTAGGATTCTAGTACTAACTTAGTTTGTTTTATTTTGATTTTTTTCTTTTGCAGGGATTTTTAGGAAGTTGAAGAAGAAGTTAGGAATCATAAAGTCTCAAATCAGGTTCTATCTTTTTAACCTTATTCTTCTTCTTTTCCTATTCATTCCTATCATATTCATCTCTTATAGAGTGGGTGAAGACTCCTTTTTGAATCTCTGATAGGTTGGCCTTGTGCTGCCTTGATTCCTATTGATCAGCTCTGCCGTCTTGGATTACCTTGTGCTCAGAGATTTCTCTTTTCAACTCTATTTCTCTTTCTTCTATTTTCTGCACTTTTCTCAAAAGATTTAAAGAGTGGGTGGGGAGTTCTCTGAACCCCTATTGACCAGGAGAAATCGGTTTCTATCCTTACTTCTGGCTCAGCCATTGCAAGACACCTTGTTCTTCGGTCTTAGAGAGAAGTAAAGGAAGGAAGAAAGAATTCCTCTTTGTTTCATTCTTTTAGGATTTGCATGCCACATTAGGCTCGGGATTATAATAACCGACTCATTAATGAAGGGGGAATAGTAGAAGGAATTGACAGAGAACCACGTGCTAGGAGACACCTAAATTCTCCAATTTTGTCTGAAAGTATGGCTATAAATCAACCCAATCCTATGGCCAATCAAAATCTGGGCTAAAACCAAATCGAAACGGGAGAGAATGTGGTTGAGAATGTTCCCCGACCAAGAACATTACATGATTACTTGCAACCAGCAAGAGCGAGCACTCCCTCATGCATAATTTTTCCACAAAATGCAAAGAATGTAGATTTGAAACCGAGAGTAATCCAACTCCTCCCGAGATTCCATGGATTAGACAGTGAAAGTGCCTATCAACACCTTAAGGAATTTGATGAGGTAATAACCACCATGCACTTTGCAAACCTAACTGATGATGTGGTAAGGCTTAAATTATTTTCTTTTACTCTTAAAGATAAAGCTAAAGGTTGGCTTCATGCATTAAGGCCAAGATCAATTGGTGCATGGACTGATATGCATAGGGAGTTCATTAAAAAGTTCTTCCCTACCCACAAAACGAACATGTTGAGGCACCTTATCATGAATTTTGCCCAAAAGGAGGATGAGACCTTCTTCCAATGTTGGGAGAGGTTTAAGGGACTTGTTAAATGCATGCCCACATCATGGCTATGAAATTCGGCTGGTTATAAGCTTTTTCTATAAAGGACTGACTTCACCCATGCGCCAATTCGTAGAGATGATGTGTAATGGGGAATTCATGAATAAGGAAGCTGAGGAAGCATGGGACTATTTGGAGGAATTGGCTGAGAATGCACAGTCTTGGGATACATCTAAACCAACAAATTCCAAGACTAGCCAAAAAAGGAAAAAGAAGGAATTTATGTCCTACCAAAAGAGGATAGCATAAGTGCACGTGTGGCTAGCCTCATAAGAAAAGTCGAGGCCATGGAATTAAGGAAAGGAGAGACGATCAACTCTAAGGATATTGAAACTGTTTTTGGAATTTGTGCCAGAAATCAACATGCAACACAAGATTATCCCACAATTTCAGCAGTTCAAGACATTTTACAAGAACAATCAAATGCCATAAACAAGTTATCAATAGCAATTTGGTGCTCCAAACTCAAATACATTTAATTCTAGTTGGAAGAACCATCCTAACTTCAGTTGGAGGAATGGACCTACTGCGAATGCAAACAATATCCCTCAAGCTCAACTTTGTTAGGTCCATCCCTAGTCATTACACCAAAAGCTACGCTAGAGGAGATGTTAGGTGCATTTGTATCGGTTCAAGCTGAGTATAACTAGACTAATTCTCTGAAAATAGATGGGTTCATGCAAGAGCAATTGAAATTTAATCAAAATATAACTCAAGCCATCAAGCGACTTGAAAACCTCAATGGCTAGGGTTGAATCTCACCTCAGTGTTAGGGAGAAAGGCACACTTCCTGCCCAACCTCTTCCTAACCCAAGGACCCAATTTGAGATACAAGACGCAAGCTCATCCTCCTAACATATGGAGCATGTTCAAGCTATCACCACTTTGCGAAGTGGAAAAATAATTGATAAATCTAATCCGGTGAAGACTCCAAAGCCTAATGATCTGAAAATTTCCAAAGAGGATGATAGCCCGAACAACACTTCACAAGAGAAAGAACAGGAAAGGCAATACAAGCTGGTTGCCCCGTTTCCCCAAAGGTTGATTTCTCCCAAACCTTTAGACAAAAATCAGGAATTTTTGGAGGTTTTAAGCAAGTCAAGATCAACACCCAATTGTTGGATGCCATTAAACAAATACTGTCATATGCTAAGCTTTTTAAGAATCTTTGTACGATAAAAAGAAAAATACATGTGCAAAAGAAGGCATTTTTGACAGAAAATGTAAGCGCCATTATAAATCACAGGATGCCCAAGAAATACAAAGATCCTGGTAGTCTGACAATATCATGCATAATTGGAGACTACCGGGTGAAGCATGCTTTACTTGATCTAGGAGCAAGTGTGAAGTTAATACCCTTTTCGGTCTATGAACAATTGGGTTTAGGTGAATTAAAACCCACAAAAACCACATTACAACTTGCTGACCGATCGATTCGTATTCCGAGAGGGGTGATTGAGGACGTGCTTGGCCAAGTTGACAAAGTCTACTACCCGGTGGACTTCATTGTCTTGGACACACAACCCATGGTTAATCTTGACCCTTAAATTCCTGTCATACTTAGCTGCCCATTCCTAGCTACATCAAATGCTATCATCAGTTGTAGGAGTGGGGTCATACAGATGTCTTTTGGCAATATGATGATTGAGTTAAATGCTTTCAATATTGACAACCAACAAGAGGATGAAGATAAATAAGTCCACGAAATAAATATGATCAATTCTATTGTGGAAGATGTGCCCCTCTCAACTCTTTACTCCAATCACTTAGAAGAAGATGTGACCTATTCTCTTGATAAGAATGTTGATGTGATAGGGGATATAGTCGCACTTTTAGAGTCGGTATCGGCATATAACGTTATTCAAGAGAAGGATGTGAAAACAACATTTTATTGTGCTGAGAAATCAATTCATATTTCCACACCTCTATGGATCATGCATATCGACCTCTACCAACCTTGGGATGATCCATACTTGCAAAATCAGTGCCCAGGAAAATCTGAATGGAGACATATTTTTTCTGACAAATATGATGCTGTCTCCTCTTATACATGTGGTGAAAACATTAAGGAACCCACTGAAATTCTTTTTTGAAATTTTCAGTGGCTTATCTGGGTCACTCACACACATGTATATTGTAACGCAGGATATTGGATAACGTTATTGCAAAACCTTTTGATCTATCTAATGATTCTACTTGACTTTATGCTTTTGGACGAGTTGTTGGAATTGATCTCCTAGTCTGATGGAGGTATAGAGTAGTTAGGATTAGGATTTTATTGCTTTTGTTTACTTTTTCATAGGTTTGTTAGAAGGAGGAAGAATTCCACTTTTCACTCTCTCAGGTACTATCATTCCTCACTCCCTTTTATTTTTAGAATTGCTCTGATGTTTTGCTCATTGAACATCTTTTACATTGAGGACAATGCAAGATTTGGTTGGGGGGTGTAGGATCACTAGGATCACTAGGATGAATCTAGTGTTTTGGAACATCTCGAGCAATTATGTAGGAATTTTTTCGAATTTTCTAAAATTTCAAAACTCTTTTAGAAAACCTTACTGCTATGCATTCGAGATGATACGAGCATAAGAGGAGGAGATACGAAGTGTATGATGTTGTAAGTCTTGAACTTCTCTTAGCATAATGGTTTTATATGTGAATTCCCCTATTTATGTGATTAATAGAAAATTTGAACACTCTTACACCTAGTTCACATTACACAATTTTCATGGGTTGAAAAGACTATGTGATTTCTGGATTAGCTAGACTTTGCTTTAAGGTGTTGAGAAATCAAGCCGGGGTACTTTGTCCATTCTTGTCCATGGGAAAACAACGAAAGATATGAATTTCTAAAAATCCTATCTAATTTAAAAGAAAAAGGAAAAGTAAGGATGAAATTGGGAATGATGGAAAAATGGTGAAAGATTCTGATTAGGGCTACCTATTACCCACCGGGGGATGGTCTACCAGTAACCAAAGCCGAAAATGGTACGTAGTGTGAAAGCCGTCGGAAGGATAGTAAGGCAAATTCTTGTCTTTGGCTTGTTGTTGCTCTATATACCTTGAGATCTATAGTCTAGTTGATCTAGGAAGAAGATAATCCTGGAAACTCATGAGATGAACTTTCACGATGCACACTAGGTTGAATTTGTTCAAGTTCTTCTGTTTATCAAACAATCAGCGGGAATTTCATATGGACACTTATTATGTTTTGAGAGTTTACGGTTTCAACCTCTGTCACCTAATTTTTCTGAATCTTACACTTGTGTGTCTTAGGATGTATAGAAGAATGGTTTCTAAAGGAGAGTTGGGTTTTGGAGAATGAAACTTGTTTCACGCATGTTTTGCTTGGGACTAGAAAAATGCTGGTTGGGGGGTGTGTTAAGCTCTTAATTGTGCATATTCTAACCCCAATTCATCACTCATTATGCAATGTTTTCATGATTTAAAGACTAATATAATGTCTGATTTTATGATTGTAGGAATGAGAGGGACTCCACCTAATTGAAGACTAAAAAGATCTCTTTAAGAGCCTTGGATGAAGACCCAAGGTGGGCCGAAGAAAGAAGGAAGCAGAGAGAGAAGAAAAGAAGAAGGAAATAAATAAGAAAGGGCCAAGACCGGTCGTGACCGGTTGGCCACCCTCTGTTTCTCCTCCGGACCAAAGATACAACAGGGCCGACCGGTCGTGACCTGTCGGCCAGTGCCTGCCCTCTGCCAAAATACACGTCCAAAATACACGTTGGACAGTTTAAATAAGTAGTCCGACCGGTAGTGACCGGTCGGCAAGCCCAGTCTGACCGGTCCAGACCGGCCGGCCATGCGTTCAAACAAAAAACTTTCTATTTCTGCTCCGGATTTCTCTGCGCACTGCGTATCCTTACACAAATTCTAGATGATTCCGACGCTGCGGAGCTTCTCCACTATAAAAGGACACCTAGGGATCGTTCCTAGGGCATCTTAGGAGGGATTGAACACGGTGGGAGACGGTGGAAGTGGATTTCGGAGTTCTACAACTCCTCCTAGTTTGCTTTCTAGTTTTATGCTTTATTTAGTTGTTTTCATGTTTCCTTGGATCATGAATGGCTAAACCTCTTAACTAGGGCTAAGAGGTGAAGCTTATAGTGAATCTAAGATGTTTCAATTCGTTTGATTTGGTTTAAGATTGGATTTCTATTGAAGAACAATGGTTTGAAGTTTAATTCAAGTGCTAAGTAGTTTTTCTTAGTCTTATGATGACTCATGGATGTTTGGAAGAATTGCTTGAGTTCTTAATTGTTGTGAACTAGTCTAGACCTGTATGATCTGAGGAATTTGATTACACTCTAGATTTATGATCTTCATGTGGGAACTTCTTACCAAAAGTCTGCTTTTCTGAAATTCTGAAGTATGTGAGACTGTGTATGTGATTTGAATCAAGTTCAAATCATAATCTAGTTTTGTCTTGTGACAGGATTTAATGATGGTTATGATTGTGATCTTAGCCTATTGGAATTGGGACTGACCTATGCAATTGAGTATGCTCGTCCTAGCTTGCATTGAGTGAATCATATACATGGATCATACATATGACAGATTGTTTGGTTTAACTGCTCTATCATCCGACTAGATAGAACTTAATTTCGATTCTAGTTGAGAAAGTAAGAAACCACAGCGAATTGAGCATCAAGGATTGGCTACAAGTGGATCCTTGAACCCATAGTGACTTTTTATTAATTGATTACCTTCAGTTTAATTCCACGTTACTATTTACATCAATAATCTACAAATCTATTTGTTAGCTTTTTAGTAGAACTATTGGAAGTGTTTGTGGATTCCTACGTAAGTCCCTGTGGATCGACCTCGGTCTTACCGAGATTATTACTACATTGCAACCCTACACTTGGGGAAGCGAACAGCCGGTCACTGGTCCTTGACCATCTTCTTTGAAAGAAGGTATTATACAGCCGGCCGGTCTAAAGACCAGTCGGACAGCAGGTTGGATGGGCCATCCGACCGGCCGGACATGGCAAAAAGTTGTCCAGAGTTGTATAGTCCAAAATCCCTTGATTGGGTAGGTCTCCTAACTGGCAGGCTGACCGGCTGGACAACAGGTTGGACATGGGAAAAATGATCCAGCGAGTTTGTGGTTTTTGGATCACTTACTCGACCCATCTGAGGGCAGGTCGGCTGACAGGTCGGAGCTCAAATTCGACCGGCCAAAGGGGGTCATAGGTAGGTTGGAATATGGACGTTTTATAACCGTTTGCACTCATTTTTGGGCCTCTATAAAGGCATATCTTGAGGCCTTTATTGGATCACTTACACACCCATTTAGAGCATTAAGAGAGGCAATTAAGACCTTCATCTAAATCTCTTTTGTTCATCATAGTCTTGAGTTCATCCTTTAAACTTAGCTGTTAATGACACTACATTGAGTATTCAAAGCTCGGTTTGAACAATGAACTCAAGCATGGCATTCATGGCTGTCCCTATCATTGAATCTTCATCTTGAAGTCATTTATAGCCATTGAATGATCAGATTGATTGTTCCTTCATTAACCATTGCATTGTAATAGGCAAATGGAAAATCAATACCTTCTCCGACCTACCCGGCTCTAGTCTAGGATCATCATATGCATTGGTAGCTGATCGTGGGAGCTTGGAGAGGAGCTAAAGCATTCGTGGAAGCTGAAGCTACTCAACGGTGCTGAATCGGGGCTCATCTCTTGTAAGTGTTTAAGCTTATAGAGTCCATTGTTTGATTCCCTCTTCTTGTTGAGATTGGGGTCTAGAGATTGTGACCCAATCTTGGAGTTGTCCTTGAGTAGGACGTGTAAGTCCTCGCGTAGGCCTCCGACACAGGAGAATACGTGCGTGTCCTTGTGTAGGAGTTGAGGAGTCCTTGTGTAGGTATTAACCTTGTGTAGGTTGTAAAGGTTGAGAGGTGAACCTCATTTAAAACCTCCGATAGTGAATGCCGGTGTACTCAAAGGAGTTGGGTACTTGAGCCGGGAGTGGAGTAGACTTATCATCGAATCACTATACATCGTGTGCAATGCTGGTGAATGCATTTTGTCTATTATTATTCCTTGTCGATCAATCTTACAAGTACTTAACTATATGCTCATCTTGTGTTTGATAAAATGCTCATATGTCCATCTTTGAATGATTAATACAAGCATGCATATGAACTGTTTGACTAAATGCTTCTCTTAGAATAGTTGTCAATCGAGTTAGATCTTAGGTGATCAATTGCTATCATTTTCATGTACTTAATTGTTAAATTATAGTAAATGCAATTGAGCTTTTAAATTTGCAAGAAAAATTAAAAAGTCCTATTTACCCCCCCCCCCCTTCTAGGACATAAGCATACCTTCAAGCTTATCTCACTAGCGGTAAAACCGCAATTTTAATTTGCTGCCTTACTCATTTATGATCGTGCCAGCTTGCACCAACAACGAAGCAGAATATCAAGCCCTCATCATCGGACTATAGCTAGCCCTAGAAATGCGAATCAAAGTGATACAAATCTATGGTGACTCCAGGCTGGTCATTGGACAATTGACAACAGAATATGAGGTCCGCAAACCTGAATTATCGCCTTTCTGCCATCAAGCGCAATCATTATTCAATCAATTTCAGAATAGTAACATTTCACATATACCGAGGCAGGAGAATGTACAAGCCAATGCTCTCGCCAGCCTGGTCGCTGCTCTGGCTAATCCCGAGGGCAGTCCACTCCAAGTAACAATTGAAGAAAGAAGAATCCTACTGACAGCTGCACTGCGTAGTGGTGAATTAAGTGTGAGCCCCATCTGAAATTATAGAAGAAAATGACTGTAGAAGGCCATTCATCGACTATTTGAAGTACGGATTTCGACCAGAAGACCCCAAGTTGCGCACGCAAGTCAGAAGACGTGCTAGTTCGTTTATAATGCGAAACGACATTCTTTACAAGCGTTCATATGAAGGAGTGCTACTGCGTTGCCTAGATCAAGATGAAGCACATGCCACATTAAAGGAGGCTCATGGGGGAGAGTGCGGTGCTCACCAAGGAGACAAGAACTTACATCATCGTGTTCGACACATGGGATATTATTGGCCCGCGATGACAAGAGATGCGATAGAATATGTCAAGAAATGCCATCAATGTCAGATCCACATAGATATCGTACACTCACTACCAGAAGAGTTGCACCAATCAGTGATGTCCTGGCCTTTCGCAGCCTAGGGCATGGATGTGATCGGGTCCGATCAACGCACCTTCTTCTCAGGGGCATCAGTATATCTTGGCAGCAACTGATTACTTTTCCAAGTGGGCCAAAGCAGTGACACCTAGAAATGTTAAGGCCAAACATGTTGAAGGTTTCATCTGTCATACCATATTATACCGACATGGTATCCTCGAGAAGATCACCAGCGACAATGGAACACCCTTTAAGAATACCACCATCGACAAGTTATACATGAAATTCAAGATCAAGCACTGTTATTTGATACCTTACCATCCCTCTGTGAATGGACTAGCCGAAGCCTTTAATAAGACTATTGTGAAAATTTTGAAGAAAATGGTAGCCGAAAATAAGAGAGATTGGGACAAGCGTTTGCTCGAAGCATTATGGGCATATCGGACCACATACCGCAATGCCACCAAAGCCACACCTTACTCATTGGTATACGACACGGAGGCGGTAGTCTCGATGAAAATACAGGTTGAATCACTATGTTTCGCACTCTGGTACTTCTTGACATCCAAACAAAACGCCAAAACCAGAATGACCGAGCTTGATGATCTAGATGAAAGGAGACTCGCAGCTCAGCAAAGGCTCGAAATGTATCAGAAGCATATTTTGGCTGCATATGATAAACAGTTTGGGGCAGGTCGTTCAAAAGGGGTGATCTGGTGGTAATGATGAAACGCCCGGCACCGGCTCAAGGTCCTAAAAGCAAATTCGACCCGAAATGGGATCCAGTGTGTGTCATTGATGAAGTTTATTCCAACGGGGCCTATCGAGTAGTCGATTGTAAGAGGCAGGGCATCAGCTCGCTGGTGAATGGTCAATTTTTGAAAAGATACTATACTTGATAGTAGCTCACTATTGTGATTTGTAAACACCCCATTAGAGGAAAAATTGTAATAAACAAATATCAAAAGAAATGACACCACACAACAATTAATGCCTACAATTCTAAGTACTAATCATCTATTTTGTGTGTGTTTACACAAGTATCAGGAAAGTCGTTAAGACCTAGGACATGTCAGGCATATCACCCCGCCCTTTTCAAGACTATCAAGAATTAGAATAGAAAGATTAGCCTTAAATCAGGACTCGGTCACATCCATTTCACATAAGCGTAGGTTTGAGTCCTGATAGGGGGACGTTCCTTTCAAAATAGTCTAATCTATTTTCACACCTAAATTCAAACAAGAGAAGTATCAAGTAGATCAAAGATATAACAAAAATTACATGAATAGTATACATATCATTACAATATTATCATCACAACACATTTCGACAAATTACAAAATGAAATAATTACATAGTTCAAGCATTCAAATTTCTTAAACATTATTTTAACAAGTAGATTTCAGACTCTTGAGTTGCCCTCTGTGCTGCCTCCACCTCGGCTAAGACCTGCGCAGGATCAGGAATGCTTTGAAGAAACCCCCTCAATTCTACAACCTGATTCCGTATGGCGTTACATTCGACCTCGCGCTTTTCGAACAAATGACTGCAGACGAGTCCTCTGGTTACCAAATTTTGAGAGATTAAGATGGACAGCCGAGCATTCAGCCTGCAGCCGTGCTATCTCATTGTCTATCTTCACAAGTCGATCTGTAGCCCCTTGATACCCGACATTAACAACCTGCCAATCTTGCCTTATCGCGGTCACTTTTGCCTCATATAATTCAAGCTTTAGAAGGAGGGATTGTAAATGATCGCGTTTCTCCTCAACAGAGGAATCAACTCTAAAATGACTCGCCTCATTAAGTTGTCATGCCTTCCCTAAAAAGGTCCACGGTGACTGACCATCAAGGAGATGTCAATCCTGAGCCATGTAGAGTTATGTTCAAGCGCTTGCAACCCTTCATCTAAAATGGACCATTCATCCCTATTCTTTAGAGAGTCGACAATATTCGTCAAAAGACTCTTCAAAAGGTCCGGCTTCACCCTCAACAGGCCTCGGAGAGAGGAAATAAATGTCTTAGGCAAAATGATAGGGGCGAGAACAGTTGCTGACATAAAGAAATGATAAAAATTAGTACAGAGAAACCGCAGTAAGAAAGAAAACAGCCAAAATGGTGAAGACAAGTAATATACCAGTGACTTTAGGAACATTAACAACAGGAGCGCTAGTTGAGGCGGTGGACGTAGACAATACTTGGGGCAGGTTCAGTCATTCTCTCGGTCGATGGCTCATGTAATTCTGGAGAAGATAGCACCACTGGCCTCAGGAATATTGGTATTAGGTGTTAGCACGACAATGGGAGGAACTTCCACAACTTGTTCAGCTGATGATGGCATAGCAGTAGGAGGTATTTCCACCGCAGGTTCAGATACATTTACTTCTATATTAAGAACTTCAACTCCCCCAGTAGCTTCCATAATAGGTTCAGCTGATGATGGTCTAACAATAGGAGGTGCTTCTAAGGAAGGTTCATGTACATTTATTTCGGTAACAGAAGCCATAACCTCTCGGGAAGCTAGACCAACATCCTCGACCACAGTGTCTTCAACACGGGGACGGGTCGAGGGAGGTACAACCCCCTCCGCCGCAGCAGTAACGATTGTCTCAGGAATGGAACCTTGGTTATCTTTAGCTTCAGCCACGGGATTATCAGAAGGAGGAACGGTCTCAGCAGGCATCTCATCATCCAAATCCATGAAGATAACTTCTACATCTGCCTCAGGTATTGATTTGTTATACACTGGTTCATCATCGTTATCTTCTCCAGTGTCACGATCTCCGCTCAAATTAGCCTGAGAACTTAGCTCACCCTCTTCCCTAACCACACGTACATCACAAGTCAAAACATCACCAGCATACTCAGAAAGCCATTTCTGCAATCTCTCTGCATCATATTTCTTGCGCATCTTATTAATATTTTTCCCTCCATCGACAACCAAAGTGCGATGAGCAGTCTTCACTCGAGGACCAGTCCGCTCAGGTAATAACTTATCACCACTGTCTTCAGGAGCAGAGCATCTAGCCAAACTCCTTTGACTCTTCCAACCACTTATCGATGCATTTCCATCACCACCATCACCACCATCTCCACCATTATCACCATCTCCACCACCATCACCATCATCACCATCACCATCATCGTCATCCAACATACACCTTTTGACCTCTGTGTCCCTAATTATCCCTGTAACCATCAACGAACAGTTGTGGTTTGTTAATTCGATCGTACGGTCTTCTTCTGAGAAAGTGATTGCTGAGGGATGGTCGATCTGTATACCTTGTGACACTGGTATATACCCTTCCCAAAATTTATCTGTATTATTCATTTCTTCTTTCTATCATCATAACTTCCCTGACCTCACTGCCAAGTAAGGCATTGATCGGCATTTCTCTGTATACTTTCGAGAGACATAAAGCATCATAGATACTTAGACGGGCGGGGACCTTTCGCAAATGTGATACGTCTTATGCTACTGGCGTTGCTACTGGTCTATGCCTTGGCTGACTGGTCGTGGCCTCGACAACCTTCTCCTTCAGTTTCTTCATGCGGGGTCTTTCCTATAGTTCTTCTGTGATAACGTCTTCTTGCATCGGGTCATCCGACCTCGGAGGGGTACGGTCAGGCATCTGTCTTCTTGATCGTAAAATGACTGCATCAACCTCTCCTTTGATTGCTTGCGAGGTTCCTTCGGATGGTTCTTATTCGACGAATAACACCATTCCGCAATGTGCCATGTTCATCGTGGGTCGTCTCTGCCCTTGTACTACTTCTTTCTTTCCTCTTCCTCTGTTCTTTCTTTAGGTTAACGAGCCTTCGTTTGTTCTCAAGCCTTTTCTTACTACTGATTAGAGTCCATGGTTCTTCTGGCTCGGGGAATGAAGTTGGTCGATTAATATCGTTTCTTATCGGGTTGCTAAAATTGCCCCAGCTATTTCCTTCGTCATCTCGAGTGCCTTCATACTGATGACCCCTTGATTAATCAACCCTAGTATCCTTCCTTTCAGGGAAAAAACAATCCTCTATTTTATGGCTGACACATTGATGATATTTGTAATATTTGGGATCATTTGTTCACCCAACTTCATGGGGACGGACTGGCTCTGGCAGACGCCTCAAGCCTTCTTCGATCAATTGTTCTATGATAGGAACTAGATCGGCCATATCAAATGTATATGGGCCATTCGCCCTTTCTCTTTCGGCTATCGACACGCATCGGGGTGCATAGGGTCTTTTACCCTTGTCTTGAGTAACTACTGCTTTTGTCTCCAGGCTTGTGATCTGTGGCAGGATGTTTTCAGTCTTTCTGGTCTCTGCCCTTATCGACCTGATGAGTTTCCACTATTCTTCCTACTTCTC
Organism: Liriodendron chinense; assembly: GCA_003013855.2. Lineage (NCBI taxonomy): Eukaryota > Viridiplantae > Streptophyta > Magnoliopsida > Magnoliales > Magnoliaceae > Liriodendron > Liriodendron chinense. Next base: position 1,637,453 of record PVNU02000998.1, read on the forward strand.
TCTTTTGTCTTTCAGGTCTGAAGTTTACTTGGGACGCTGCTTTCTCTACCAAGTGTGCTTTTATTGCCAGCTCGCGAAAAGAATTGAAAGTATTGCTCGACAATCCATACGAGATCATCGGGTCCAGAGCCCTCAGGCACATCATCATCTGCTCACCTTCACTAGGCAATTCACGACACCGAGCTAGCCGTGGTCCCCCATCGATTGATGAACTTCTTAACCAGTTTGCCATTTCTCTATCTGACCAGTGCTAGGTCTATTAATGAAATCTCCCTCTCTGTCGCAAAGAATTTTAAGATGAAACTGTCCTGCATTTGTTCCCATGTCCTTATAGAGCTAGCTGGCAATGACATGTACCACTGGAAGGCATTTCCTGTCAGGGTTTATCCGAACAACCGCATACAATACTGTGGGATGGCAGACCAATTGCCTAAAGTGGTTAAGAAGTGGGTAATATGCTCTTCCGACGATCCTCTGCCATCAAACTTTTTGAAGTCCAAACATCTGAAGTTGGCTGGGAATAGTACCTCCTCTGCCTCTGGTAGGTACGAGACCCGATATTTGTAGCTACCTCTCTTCTCTTTTCTTTCTCCTGTTGCATCAAATGAGCTATCGTCTGCAAGAACTCTTCTCATGACATGTGCGATGTAGAAAGTGGTGCGTGCTCTATTGGCATGATCCTGGGTTGGACGGGTGGTTCAAGCTCAGCTGGACCTTCTGCTGCCCCTTGGGATTCTTCTGCCGACTGATGAGTAGGCAGTGCAATACTTCTGGTCGCATTCTGGGCTATTAAATTGGTCAAGGCTTCCTGTATAGCCCTCATTTGATCATTCATTTTTTATTAGCTTCGATTAATCTGTCAATCTAATTTTGGACTGGAGGTAGTCCTTTTGCTTCATATGGTCCTTCTTCTTCGGCCACTTAGACCATTACCACTTGCACTGACTGGATCTTTTAAGCCGACTCTTGTCTTGATTCGGGAACTAACGTGGTCTTGGAGTTCTTTACGTGTGCGGGCTCGATCAACTTACGTGTGACGTGAGTAGCCATGGGCAATGGTGGAAACTACTCGGTTGTCATCGCAGGCATTGGGGACTTGGTTGATATAACTTGGCTGCTGATAGGGGTCCTGCCCCTATTTTGGCTGCCATTATTTCTTGATCATGGGGCGAGATCTTGCAACATTCACCCTTTTATATGAGCTATGATGGCTGCTTTCTTTTGTTCTTTCTTCTGTTGACGTGTTTCGACTAGCTGCTATTCTGAGCTAGGAGTGGTCGGCACGGTTGCAGTGAAATGGGGAAAGTTGAAGCCCCTGGTAGCAAAGAAGACGCATGAACTTTTAATCAAGCATGCCATTTCTTCTGTCTGTATTAATATCTTATTAATTCTACGGTGTCATAAAAATCATTAGAACAGTTTATAAATGCGGTCGGGAGCATGAACCCATTGATCGCAGTGCATAAACTGACGAAAATAAGCAAGAAGAAGACAAATACGTGTAGTTATGGAAGTTTGCGGGTTTCAAAACCTTTGATGTGATGTCTATTACCTTAAAGATGAAGGGAAGAACATTCCCGTTGATATTCACCAGTTTGGCGCTCGAAGGCGCCAAAACATTATGCCTCGTGATAACTTTCCTACATATACATTCGTGTTTGCAAATGATTAATCATAGAGTGTTTCTATACTCAGAACTAATTAGAGATTCTGGGTATGGTTGGATCCCCAGCAGAGTCGCCAGTTTGTTAGAATTAGAAAATTGATACATGACAGTTTTTGGTGTAATGTTACTCTTGTAAGACCTGTATCCTGATTTGCCCTCCAAACGTTTAGTTTTCGGTGCCGGTACGTCTCGGATGGACCAGATTAGCAAGCCTTGATCGCGACCCTATTTTAGTATCGCATCAACCCAAGACCTATACCCCGGTAACCGCGTAGGCGCTGCGATTCCAACACCTTGCGGCACGCCCGATTGCGATACTTGGTGTGAAAGTTGAGATCATTTGCGCAATCTGAGGTGGGCCACGCAACGCACGTGTGGCGCGGGCTTCACTTGCACCAATCCCAAGAAAGTCAAATCAATCAATCAATCACCCTCACCCTCACCCATACCCCTCTCATCACCCTAGTCAACACACCATACTCTCCCCATCCCTCTCTCACCACAAAGTCAAGAGAGCCCATACCTCTCATACCATCCTACCCCCTCCCATGCTATCCATCATCATTTCATCTTTAAGAAAACCCCCAAACACCCAAGCAATCACATGTCCATGGCATTCTAAGCTAGAAAGGAGAGAGAAAGAGAAAGAGATAAAGAGAAAGAGAGAGAAGATTAAGAAGAGAGAAGATTAAGAGGGAGATTAAGAGGAAGATTAGGATTAGAAGGTGGAGATCAAAGCTTGAAGGGCCCCAACCATCATCCGAACCGTTCGATCAACCACCCGACCTGATCCAACCGTTCATTTTTCGAGGTGAGTGCAAGGGGGGACATAAACTCCCCCTTTTCTTATTGCCTTTCATTTTCTTTTTGGGCCCACCTTGTGATGGGCAATCAGATGGATGGATTGGATCATCCATGAATGGGCCCCACAACCTGAAAATAATAATAATAATAATAGTAATTAAAAAAATAAAAAGAAGAAGAGAGAAGGTCCAACGCTGGACGTTCACAGCGTCAGAGACGTTGGAACTGTCCAGCGTCAGGACACTGGAGTGGTCCGAGTGGGGTCCCCACTCGTGGGACCCACCTTGATGTTTGTGTTCGATCCACGCCGTCCATCTGTTTCTCCAGTCCATTTTAGGGCTGGGTACCGAATATGAGACAGATCCAAATCTTAAGCGGACCGCATCACATGAAACAGTGGAGAAAATGATGCCTACTATTGGGATTTTCTTGGCCCACCTTGATGTCTGTAGACTGTATCACCTGCCCAATATTGGACTCATTAATGGGTCCCCCATGAGCTGGGGAACTTGATGAACTGAGTGGATCGTCTTCTTGTGGGCCCCATTGGACGAAAACCAAGAAAAACAAAAATAAAGAAAAAAAGGAAGAAGAAGAGTACAACGCCTGACGCTGGGAGTACCCAGCGTCCACGGACACTGGACTCGTGGTGCCCCAGTAGGTGGCCCACACTGTGGGTCCCACCATGATGCGTATGATATATCCACTCCGTCCATCTATCCCTCCATGTCATTTTAGGCCAGGGGCCCTAAAAATGCGAGAGATCCAAACCTCAAGTGGGCCATACCAAAGAAAGGACTTCTCTGTTGTTGGAAACCTTCTAAGGCCCACTGTGATGGGTGTATGCTATGAAACCTGTCCAAATTTGTACCTATTGGGCCCCCCATAGGGTTTTCTATATAGTGGATGAAGTGGATCGTCCTCATGTGGGCCCAGACTTGGTGAAAACAACAACAGCAAAAAAAAAAAGGAAAAGAAAGAAAGAAAGAGAGGCAGCGTCCACACGCTAGGCCACCCCCAGCGTCAGCGACGCTGGCCCCTTGGCTGCCCAGCAGGTGGCCCACTTGTGGGACCCATCATGATGTTTATGTACCATCCATGCCGTCCATCCCTTGTGCCATATCATTTTAGGCCTCAGGCCCAATTTTGGGCCATATTCACTTCCCAGGTGGGCCACAACATAAAGGGTAGTGGGGGACAATGATGTCCACCGTTGAAACCATCCTAGTGCTCACCATGATGTTTATCTTCCATCCAGACTTGTGGCACAGGTCTGGATAAAAGAGAAAATAAAAATATTAGCTTGATCCAAAACTAATGCGACCCAGGGGGCGTGTCACGCTGTAAACAGCGTGCGTGCACACGCTGCCTAGCAGGTGGCCCACCTTGTGGGTCCTGCCATGATGTACCTGTTTTATGCATGCTGCCCATCTGTTTTTCCATGTCATTTTAGAATATGGCCCCAATAATGAGGCAAATCCAAATGTTAGGTGGGCCACACCCGCAGGGAATAGTGGTCATTGATGCCCACCCTTGAAAACTTCCTTGGGGCCACTTTAGTGTTTATTTTTCATCCAACTAGAGGTTGTCGGCCCATCTTTGGGTTCCACCTTGATGGATGCATTGTGTAGCATGCCAACCGTCTGACCAATGCGTGGGGCCCAATTTGAGTGGGCTTCACTTAGAAAATGGTGGTGATTGAATACCTACCATTGAAACTTCCTAAGACCGATGATATATATTTGCTATCCGACCAGTGGGCGGGGCCCACCATGGTCCTTCCTTTGATACATTTGTTTTATCCAAGCCGTAAACCTATTTTGTCGGCCTACTTTGTATGTGCAGGCCCAAGTATGGGGCCGATATAGTCTCAAGTGGGCTATGCCACGAAGACCTTTACATTTCCAATGGGGCCCACAGTCCGGGTCCCACTCTCTGTATATATATTGGGTCATTTAAGGCCAACATTACATGATATGTTTGGTAACATGTTAGTATACTTAGCTTGATACTTCACACTGATAATATGCTCAGTATAACGAATATCATGCTCATTCATATGCCCTATACGCATCATTTGTATGCCTGTTATAGACCACGATTAATCATATCATATGCTAGTTGGCTTGTTATACTTAGGGGACCCGTGTCAGATAGGGTCGCCCCACATGATTGCGCAGTATGCGTAAGTTTGGTGCATGACTTGGATTGTATGACTCATGCATTTTGCATTATGTATGTCACGATTGCCTTCACACTCTAGCAGCATTGGGGTGGTGGCCACCATAGTTATATTGTGGTTGACAGTAATGGACACCGGAAACATGTTCTAGCACGTGGGCGCTATGGATGTCCTTGGCTGAAAGTCCTTAAACCTTGTGGTACCAGTAGGATGCTCCAACGTCGAGACCGAGTGGATAACATGAGCGTCCGAGTGCCAAATACCAGTAGGTCGCGTCTCCCACTATATCGAGGTCAGTTAGAAAGGGGTGTGACCTTATTCGCCCAGGGTGTAATGGGCTATAAGATAGGTCGAGTTTGACCTAGCTCGTGAAATGGGTCCACTATTGGTGAGCCGGGTGGGCATTGGCATACCACTAACGAGGCGGATAGTGAGGTCTTTTCTACTCGCTTGGTTATGCGCGCGATGTGCGGCGGCCAGTATCAGAGTGTACTAGACCCTGGTGATGTCCCAGATGAGAACCATTTTGATATGTGGATTAGTTGAGGATTGACTTGTTTGCATTGCATCTCTAGCATGTAACACTCGACCATGTAGGCCCTTGCATCGCATAGCCTTGGGATGACTGATAACATTCATGAACTTGGTAACTTAGCCCTCTATTACTTTCGCTTACTTTGATATCTGTATACTTGTCATATGCATCACACGAGCACACACACTACTCTACTGAGCTTCGTAGGAAGCTTATGCGTGTTTGTTTACGCTGCAAGTACTAGGGCGCATCAACAGCGTTGAGCTCGGTTCATGTACCTGATATTTTGGGCTTTTGCTACATTTTGTATTTCCCTTTCCAGCACTGTACTCAACAAACTATATAGTGGATATCTAATGATGTTTTATGGTTTTGATTATACTCATTTATAAACAAAAATTTACCTTGAAAGTCCTCCTGGTGGGATCCCAGGATCGAAACCTGGCATTGAGAGTTAGGAGCCGAGAATGGGGTACTACGGAGGCTGTTGGCACCAAGGTCGGCGATCGAAAATTTAGTGAGCCCGGTCCTCGGGTTTAGGGGTGTGACAGCTCTGGGGTCTGAGTAATGGAAACATTTAATGACATTCACAAGCATTCACAAAAGGTACACAAGAGATATCGCAAGGTGAATTTTATTCCAGAGATTCTGAGATCTTGTACATTCCAGGCCGTGATCTGGCACGAGCCCTTAATTACATCGAATGATCGATGACCCTTGATTAAAAGGCAGATGACTACTCAGTAGGGACTATGGTCTTAGAGTTTGTGGTCCTAGAGACCTGTAAGTTTTGTTATGGACTAGGTCATCTTTGTGTTAGTTAGATGTCTGTCCCATGTTTTGACCGGAGATCCGGGCTGAGACCATCAGGGTTTCTAACTGAGAGGGTGCGACTCTGGGCCCGCGGCTGTCATGTTTAGACAGGTGACCTCGTGAAGACCGTTCTGCAGTTGTATGCACCTGAGTAGCCCAACTGATGGATGCCGTTTAAATTGGTAGGGCATCGACTATTGTGTTGTGGCAGTTCAAAGCAATTGCTTTGTAAAGAATTAGAACTCCTTGGTATGATTTATTGTGGTGACCATAATCCCGTTTGTCTAGTTTTCGACCTTAATCAGGTCATATTATGATAGTACGTATGAGAATGTTACATTGACATGATTTTGGACATTGGTGACCTCTTTCCGAGAAAGCTACTCCATTCATCGCGTTAGATCGGATCGGACTCTGAAGGCTTGTATTCTGCTCATTACATATTTTGGATGGGTTAGTTGACTATTCCATTGCATTCGGAATGCTCGAAATACCTAAAATAGGCCTTGACACGACCTGTAAACACTTAAAATAAGGTTCGACACACCCCGAAATGTCTTCTCAAATATGATGATTTTTTGGGTGCGTCGAACCGAATTTATGGGTGTGTCGAACCATTTTCGAGTGTGTTGACCTTCAACGCGTCAAGTCGAATTTATGGATGCGTCAAGCCATTTTATGAATGCGTTGAAGTCCAATGCGCATTTAAGTTAATTTTCAGTCATTGATGAATTTATGGGTGTGTCAAGCTGATTTTATAGGACACGTCAAGCCATTTTATGGATGCGTTAAATTTCGATGCGTCTTGAAATTGTTCGTCTGACTTTGTCGAATTTATGGATGCGTCAACGCGTTAGACCATTTTATAGATGCGTCGAACTTCGATGCATCCTGAAATTGTTCAGTCTGACTTTGTCGAATTTATGGATGCGTTCGACTATTTTATTGATGCAGTTGCCACACTTGTATTTTGTAGGATTTGGACCTGCGGTGATCTGGTCAGAATAATCTTCCGGTGAAAGATACCGGTGATCGGAAAGGAATTTCAGGTGACCGAAAAAAGTTTTTCGGCGGTCAGAAAAGAATTTCGGTGAGGATTTTCGGAGAAAAATTCCAAGTACCTAGGGGATAATAGCTCTCTCTCTCTCTCTTAATGCATACAAATGAATAGTGCAGGGGGTATTTATACTTAAAAATACCAAAAAACAAGCAATGAGGGGTTTCCACGTATGACGCACCCCAAAAATCCTTCGACGCACCCCAAAAATAGGTGCGTGGGGGCTCCGACGCATCGTAAAATGATGTTCTGAAATACGCTGATTTTTTGGTGCGTTGAGCTATTTTTCAGGTGCGTCGACCTATTTTTAGGGTGCGTCAACCTCCGATGCATCCTTAAATCATTTTCTGATTCCTGGTGAATTTATGGGTGCATAGAGCTATTTTTGGACTCGTCAAGCCATTTTATGGATGCGTCGAACTTCGATGAATCCTGAAATTGAAGTTTTGAATTTGGCTGAATTTATGGATGCGTCGACTTGATTTTTCGGGTGTGTCAAGCATTTTTATGGACGCGTCAGAGGTCCAATGCACCCTGAAATGTTTATTAAATTTTGATGAATTTAAGGGTGTGTCAAATAGAATAAATGGGTAAGTTGACGGACTTTTTGTTTGCGTCAGTTGGGTTTTACAAAATAAAGGGTTTGTGGGGCCCACTTATTTATGAATGGTCATTCACTGCTTATCATAATTCATAATGAAGACGTCTGTTTGATTTTGGACGGTTCTGATTACGGTGATTCGTGGGGCCCGCAGGGAAAAAATGGCTAAGTACCTGAATCTTTTGCAAATCTTAATTTTTAGGTGCGTTGACTGGTATTCTGTGGGATTTTCTCGAAGTATGTGTCCATTTCATTTATTTTGGAGGATACCAACTTTTGGGACCCCAACACTAGCCAAAGATTAGTGATGAGTACATTGAGGGTAATGGGTTTGAGTCATACTTAGATATCAAAATGGGAAAACAAGCCTATATGACTGGAGATCCCAAGAACTAGGTTTAATAGGTAACAAAAAGTTGCGTTGGGTGATTTAGTATTGACACTATATATAAAATTTGAGAGTAACAGTGTCATAACTTGTAGTGAAGAAGGTTAGACTATGTCCTCAATGAGTTCCATAGATGTGATATAGTGGGACGTCTAGTTGAAGATACATACCTGATGGACTCACCTATATGAGTATGGAAGTGGGGCTTCTTGCTATGAGAATCAAGACATTCTCTAGAGCACTAATGAAATTGGGATAAAGTGTATAGTCGTAACGTACTGACTTTAAAAATTTAAGTTGCTGTGAAATATTGTGCAGGTGCTGTATTTGAGTTATTATTATGGGGTTTAAGTCAAAACTCTATATTACTAACTCTCGAAACTAGACATGTTTACACTAGGTAATGTTCAAATATTTTAGATACCTTTATTGATACACTTTGTTTCGCTGATTTGCCAATTAGTTTCTTTTCACCATTTTTTGTTTGTTCAAATAGTGGGGGATTGTTAGAAAAAAATGAATTTAAAAAATTAAGAAATTATTTCTTATCATTGTTAATATACTTTCCTTAATTAGGTTTAGTTTAGTCTTACATTGGAAAATTGTTTAGAAAACTAAGCCTTTATATTAAAAACCCATCACTTATCCTTTATATTGGAAAAAAAGGTTATGACATGGGGGCCGCAACCTCGCATGCACGCACGCGCCGTGGCCGCTGCCGTGGTCGTGGTCAAGGCATGGTGATGTGAGCTGCGGCGTGGCGCGATGTAGTGTGGTGTGGTGAGTCTTTAATTGGGCTATTTTTTTCCTGACGTATGTATTGTTACACTGCACATGAAGAAAAAGACTTGTTGTACACCTACCTAATTAATGAGCTGGCTTGAGTCAATATGCATTTATTACGCTGCTCACATGCACCTTGAGCCCCAACGACTATCTATTTTTCCTTTATAAATATATTTTTTTTTCAATTGTTAAATCGATTAAAAAAATTCTCTTTTCTCTAGTTTTCTTCTTTACTACAAGAAATTAGTTTTTTACTGATGACTATATTAGTTGCTGATATACGTTTTTTCATCGAAAAAACTAATTATCGACGAAATTTATCATCGCCAGAATTGTCGCAACAAGGTCGTGGCTAAAGAGTTTTACCGACGAATTCTCATGTCGTTGCTAATTAGTAAGTCATTCCCGATGAAACAAATCATCGGCCAAGTACGTGACTTTTGGTAGCAAAAAACTAAAAATTTTGTCGCTCAAACTCACAAATATCTACGAAAAATTTCATGAATATAAGTATAACTCATTTATTACCTACAACCCCATTTCGTCGGTATAAGTATAACTCATTCATTACCTACGACCCCATTTCGTCGGTATAAGTATAACTCATTTTATTACTTATGACCAATTTCGTCGGTATAAGTATAGCTCATTTTATTACCTACGAAAAATTACGTCGGCATACGTATAACTCATTTTATTACCTACGACCCATTTCGTTGGTATAAGTATAATTAATTTTATTACCTACAACCAATTTTGTTGGTATAAGTATAGTTCAATTTATTACTTACGAAAAATGACTGTCGGTATAAGTATACCTCATTTTATTACATACGAACAATGTCTTCGGTATAAGCATAATTCATTTTATTACCTACGAATAATTTCGTCGGTACAAGTATAATTCATTTTATTACCTACAAACAATTTTGTCGGTAGAAATATGTTTTAACATATTACCGACTATATATTTCGTCAGTAATAGCTTACTTCTTCCCGATTTCATTTATTTTCCATATTCAGAAAAAAATTCCTGATATACACTTGTTATAGTATATTTTCATTCTATCCACATTCACATATAAACCCACCTCCATCCACACACAAACCCACATCCATCCACACATTCATCCACACACAAACCAAAAATATAAACAAATACATCGAAATACATCTAATACATAAAATCAAATAAATACCATATGTAAGTTTAACATCTAAATATCAATCAGAAATAAACTAAATTGAATAGATCAAAAAAATTATGAAGATGGAGGTGGAGGTGGTGGGGCATCGGTGCTTAAGCGTGCAACGAGAACTTGAAACATCTCCTGCATCCATCGCTCATGCTCCACCGGCATCTCCTCGATCCTCCTCTCCTACTCCTCCCTCCTTTCTTCGTCTCTGCTCTTTCTCCCTCTGCCTCTCCAGCTAGTCTCTGATCTCATGGACGATGACCCGTAGCGGCTGAACCTCTCTCTCTGTGATATCAGCTCGGCGTAGGGCGCTCTCCCCAGCGACAGAACGACTATAGGCAGCTTTAGTGGGTGCCATGAGCTTGACACCATTACCAAGCCCACGCACATATCCAGAACGGGTGCTAAGCACCTTGCTCCGATATCTGGCTCACTCCGCTGAGTACCATTGGGAGTGGGCTGATTGTGTATGGTGTCCATCGCCGCTTGTAATGAAAACATATTAATTTTCATTATTATAAATCAATGCAAGTATATTTTACAGTGTAAGAATTTTTACGCAATGCTCGCTGGCTGTGGGATGAACTCTAGGACAGTACGACCTCATCGTGGGTCCTATATCGCTTATATCGCTGATGTAACTCTCAGCAGTACTCCTTAAACCGCTCCCTGACTATGTCATTGACGCATGGGAAATGTAATGAATACTAAAATTTAAGACAAATTTATCATTTAGTTTCGTAAAGAATAGATTAAAGCAATAACCTTATTAACATAATAACTTAACCGTAAATGAACATTCACAAAAGAAAATTTAATTTATTAAAATTTACCTGAAAGCATTGACGAATGAGCTGCCTAACATCATCTGTCACATCTGTCCATCCGGGGTTGGTGATAGGGATCAGCGATTGGCATAGGACACCAATCTCCGATGTAAACAACTTGGCATTGTTTCCAATAGGTCTAAGGCAGTCCTGTGGGAACTTTATCGTCACCCTACCTTCACGTGTAAGTCGCTCTAAAACTAACCCACGCGTGGGTTGATGTCCTCGTTGGCTGATTGACGATGCTGCCGCAAAAGAAATATGTAAGTCTAAACATAAACAAAAGTTACTAAAAAAATATGTTTAAACTTATATGAAGTGCCCGGTGTATGTTCAACCAAAGGATCAGACGCTTGTGATGTAACATGCGATATTCATGCTATGTGCGTCGCATCATGGGTGGAAGGGGTAGATCGAGTGCGCGAACGACTTGATCTCCCACCTGGTGCCATGACTGAATCTGTGCGAAATACGAACTTATAAATTTAAGCATTGTCAATACAAGTGTATGAACATGAATATACATTAAACTTTACAAGTAGTGGTGATGGTATAATGAATTTGTGCTTGTGCTTAGAGAGATGATTAAAATATGATTAGACCATTACATTATAATGCAAGTAAAATATAATAAAACTGAAAACATTCTAGTAAAAATTTAAAATTTCATTACACGTTGTCATTGTATATTAAATACATGAATTTCATTGCAATACGATACAACTTTGGATCAACTATCCGAAATACTTCTTATGTAAGTTATCGTACGCTTCAGAAGTATATGTCAAGCTATTTGAAGCACTCCACATTGTTACAGCGAACATGCTAGTTATAATAGGAGAAATCTGGTCTCTCGGGAACCCATTCAGATGTGCAAGTGACAAAAATGCATCTTTCATATATCATTTTTCGTGGTTATATTCCTCCATCAAGTCTGGAATTTCTTTGAGATAGTATAATTTTTCATCTAAATCATTGTCGATATATTCCTCCCTACACTCATCAACCAGACCGGGTATCTCTTTGGCTCTACCTGAAGAAGATAAGGCCGAAAAGTCTATTTGCAACAGCTGTTGAAGTATGTTACGTGCTTCTGCTACGCTCCGATTTGAGGAGGATATGATAAGAAATTAACTCAACTGCAAAAGTGGATTAAAAACAAGTCAATTAAATGAATAAATCATGACTTGAAAAACATGTGTACATGTAATAATCAAATTATTCGAATAAATAAATGACATGTAAATCATGTGTAAATTTAATAATCGTCGTCTGTATCACTATCGCTTTGCGGTATTTCCTTTTCATCGTCTGCAACATCGTCATTAATGAAAGCGCTATCATCTCTAACAATGTCATGTATGATTGAGGCATCAACATGATCAGGTGACACATCATCTCTATCCGATTGCACCACATCAATATTAACATACATGTTATTCCCTCTATCCCTAGATTGCAGGTCTTTTTAATATGCCTTTTCAACCCTAGACTTTTCATTTCCTCCGTCCGTACTATCTTCAATGTCTGGTTCGGGAATGTCAAATATGTTCATAGGCTTTACTTTTCGTGCCACGTGCTAAGAGCCGCCTAACTTGGTGTCAGCGAGGTAAAATACTTGTTCGGCTTGGCTGGCTAGGACAAATGAGCCGTCCTTAAACCACTTTCGAGATAAATTTACGCTTGTAAAGTTGTCGTCAGTCTATATTCCTAATTTTTTTTATTTTCAATGTCCCACCAATTATATTTAAATAGGTACACCCTCTTTCTCATACAATAACTCAGCTCAATAATATCAGTCAAAACACCATAAAAGTCAATTTTTACCTCCTCATGCGTTCCTTCCACAACCACCCTACTATTTTGTGTGGTCCTATACTTCTTACTCTCTTCAGTGTGGAACCGAATCTCATTTACAATACAACCTGTATAACTAGATACACGTTTATCAGGGCCACACGCCAGTGAGTAGAGTGTATCAGACGCATCCACAGAGTTGGTAGCGCGCAATGTCTTCATCTATTATCATGTACAGAAGAGAATTATTTAAGTTTTTCTTAGGTTTAAATATTGTACACTACAACAAAATTCTAATGATTGAGATATAAGGTGAAATCGTACACGTTTTGTGAACCATTCTGAAAACTGATCCTGATGCATTCGATCATAATTTGTAGAGTATTGGGACTTCATCTCCTCGATGTATTCACTACACATAATTGGCATGTCATCAGCAGGAAATATTAATCTCCTCGTATGGAGTGATCAGTAGCGAGAGAAGACTTAGTTTAAGTACGACTCTATTTCTTCGCAATTATGCAACACATACCACCACGCCTTTGCTTGATCCCTAAGGTCCATATTCTGAAACGTCGGAGATCCTAGATGACGGACGTTATGTGTGAATACATATATGAGTCCTTGTTCATGCTCTTGCCCTTCATGAGCATTCCGATCTTCTTGGTTGAATCTAATCTCTATTCCACGAAGATACATGGAGCAAAATGTTAAGCACTCATTATCAATGTACACCTCAGTAATGGATCCCTCTAGACGTGCCTTATTTGTCACAAACCGTTTTAGGGTGTGAAGGCATCTGTATACAAAACCACTATGTTATACGTATGAAAACATGGATATATAATTTATGGAATGAATAAAAATTTTAATAGCTTTTACCACCTTTCGATCGGATACATCCAACGATATTGTACTGAGCCTTCAAGCTTCGCCTCGTGCGGTAAGTGAATCACTAGTTGTACCATGACATCGAAAAATGCAGGTGAAAATATTCTTTCAAGTTTGCAAAGGATTACGTCGATGTCCCTCTCCAGTCATTTAATAATCTTTACATTCAACGATTTCGAACATAAATCCTTAAAGAATATACTCAACTCAATCAACGCTGCACTAATATCTTTGCTTAGGAATCCATGAATCGCTACCGATAGTAGACATTGTAGAAGATCATGACAGTCATGGCTTTTCATTCATGTTACCTTACAGTCCGTAATGTTTATGTGCCGAGGGATATTTGACGCATACCCATCGAGAAACTTGATCGATCTCAACCATTCACATAAACGCCTTTTCTCTAGTTTTTCAATGTGTAGTAGGCTGTTGGTACAATATATGAATTTTCATGTGGTTGCAAGTGCAACTCTTTCCTTAAACCCATTGCTTGTAAACCCAATCGAGCCTTAAAACTGTCCTTTATTTTTTGCTCTACATTCATCAATGTTCCGAAGACATTATCACATATATTCTTCTTAATATGCATGACATCCAAGTTGTGTCACAATTTTATATCACTCCAATATGACAACTAAAAAAATGTTCATCTTCCTCCAGTTATGCTCCAATACTGTACGTTTCTTCTTCTTCAAGTGCGCTGCCTTACTAAACCTAACTTCTCCAATGTTACTAAGTTGTTGTATCACATCTTCTCCAAATAGCTCTTTGGGTGGTGGCTTATGATCTTATTTGCCATCAAAGATTATCGTCTTCCTGAGCTAACTATGATCGCTCGGAAGGAAGCGACGATGACCCATATAACACGTTTTTCTACCATGCTTCAATGATAATGAACAAGTCTCAATACTACATGTAAGACAAGCCAATTTTTCCTTTGTGTTCCACCCGGATAAATTCTCATATGCTGGGAAGTCATTTATTGTCCACAAGACCACTGCATGCAATCGAAATGTCTGTTCTACAAATGTGTCATACGTTTGTACACCTTGACTCCACAACTCGTTCAACTCATCTACTAACGGTTGTAAATACACATCAATGTCATTCCCGGGTGACTTGGGTCCGGAATAAGTAATGACTTATGAAAAATGACTCTTTTATACACAACCAAGGTGGTAAATGAAATTGCATCGGGTAGTCTAACACGACACCCTACGCATACGCATGCGGAAGCTTAAAGAGCAACTAGAATTATGGCTAAACCTATAGGAGGGGGTGATTAGGACCTTTTTTTTAAAACTCTTTTCGCTTACTTAAACAATTCAACAAATTAAACTACGTAAGCGATTAACACTTCGGCTTCCAAGCCTAAGTGGGTCCAATCAAAATACTAGTAAATGATATATGCAATAACAACCTAGTCTATTCAACACATGTAGACTATAGAGGATGGATCAACAAAAGCCCAAGTCTATATGAGGAGTGAAAGTACATTATGTGTGTGTGTATGTGCCTATCAAGTGCCTAGCATGCATTCCTAACTAAGCATTCATAATTAACCAATTTAAACGCAATGCATAAAGAGAAATGTGTTCAAGAACAATCACAAACACAAGGATGTATAGTGGTTCGACTACGTGTCTACTCCACTCCCGGTTCAAGTACTCAACCCCTTTGAGCACACCGACATTCACTGGGGAGTTTAAATTTGGTTCCTCCCAACCAAGGTGTTTTAATTCGGATCCACCCAACCGGGGAGTTTATAGGTTCCTCCCAACCTACACGTTTGTGTTGGTGGCTCCCCCTTGGAGACTTTGTTTAGGCCCGACAAACGTGCCAAGGAACGGCTAACGTCCCTAGATTTTAGGCCCAACTAATAGGCCAAGGATCGGCTAACGACCCGAGGTCGAGTTTGTCAAACAAACTCTACACTCAACTCCCACAGGGAATTGAGTGGATGGACTCCTAATAAGACAACCTTACTTGTCGGATTGAGCCCCTTTGTAGCGCCGCTTTGGGTTGCTTCTTCTCGCTCTCCCATGCTTGAATCAGCTCCCCTTGTGCTCCCCCGATCTTTGACGCCGCTGCTTTGCCAAGGCTTCAGCTCCAAGATCAGCTACCTTGCATGTGATGCTCCATTGGAGATGCCCAAGGTGCTAGGGAATGGTTGAATCTCCTACATGGGGTATGTAGCTTGTCCTAACTAGGAGATTCACCTAGAGGGTCTTCTAGAGGTCTTGAACAAGAGATATGCCTATATGGTATAGTGTCTTACCTCTAGAATTGAGAGAGGAATCAAGTCATCTCTATGTTTGCATTTGAATGCCCTCGCTTGTGATTTAAACACAAGGGATATGACTTGAATCTCCTCATCTTTGACACCCCATATGATGTACAAAAGGTATGGCAATAAGGCTCTCAAAACCCTCTACTGATGCTTAAGAACCGAGCTCAATATTTATAAAGTTCGAGCTTCAACGGTAAAAAAACGGGCAGATTAGCGCATCTCCGATTGATCGAAAAAAGGTCCGATTGATCGGAGACCTGTCCGATTGGTCGGAGACATGTTCGATTGATCGAAAATCAGTCCAGTGGATTCTCTGGAAGATATTCCGATTGATCGTAACATGGTCCGATTGATCGGACTGACCCCTTCCGATGGATCGGAAGTCTGTCCGATTGATCGGAAATATGTCCAGTGGATTTTCAAAGTTGTTGGAAAAATTTCCGATTGATCGGAGCTTCTGTCCGATGGATCGGAGTCCTATCGGAGTCAATGTCCGATTGATCGGAGATCAATCGAAAACTGCTGTTTGAGCTATTTTGATTACAGCAGCTTCCATCTCTTTAATTAGTCTAACTTATCATGCTTTTCATGGAGTTCTAAGACTAATAATGATGACTAAGGGTATACCTAGTTGGTCCAAGTCATCTAAGAGGTTAAGGGTTAGGTTTTGGTCAAGGTTAAGGCACACCAAGGCATCACTTTTACTTGTTTCTTCTTCCTTGATGCAGCAGGGCCACTTGAGTCTTCGGTCTTCGTCTTCATTAAGCTCAACCGACACTAGACCCACTGACCTAAGTGATTGACAAACAAGGTGCACTAGTATGCCACAGAAAAGTGCACTAACAGTAAATTGCATGACATAAGTACCACTGGCTACATACTGCAGGAGCTACTCATATTACCAAAAGGATTAAAACTATCACTTGCAAGACCTAGTCGAACATTGTAAGAATCCTCTACAAACCACTCATATTGCGAGTCAAAGTTTTTCCAGGCTTAAGAATCCGCAGGGTGCCTCAGTGTACTATCATCATGAACGTGTTTCTCCTTATGACACCTCATATCTTCAGCTGTCTTGCTCGATGTAAACAACCTTTGCAATTTGGGTTTCAATGGGAAGTACCTTAACACCTTTTGCAGGATTTTCTTACGCTTGGCTTTGTCATACTTCCACCTAGACTCTCCACATTCTAGACACTCTTCAACATTTTCATGCTCTTTCCAATACAATACACAATCATTTATACATGCATGTATGAGGATGTAACCGAGGCCTAAGTCTCGCATTAAGGTTTTTGTCTCGTAATGAGACTTAGGCAATGTCTCCCCGTCCGATAATGCTTCTTTCAACAAGTCAAGCAACATGTCGAATGATTTGTTAGTCCAATGATTTATTGTCTTCAAATGAAGTAATCTTGTAAGAAAATTCAACTTAGGGAAGTTTTCACACCCCAGATAAAGTGGACATTGCGCATCCCTTAATAACCTACTAAACTTTTCTGATTCGACATCACCCATAGGAGGAATATCCTGGCTACTATTTGTTGCTCAAAAATCAGTATCCGTAATCGTTTCCCTGAACACATCGTCAACATCCTCATCATCGTCATCCGGCATAAATGGGTCAACAAGGACTTCAGTGGCCTCAACTCTTTGTTCGAACTCTTCATCATGATGGATTCACCAAGTGTAACCCTGGTAAATCCCAACTATGAACAAATCGTCTTCTATTTTGTCTAAAGTCTTGTTGTTCGCTCGCCTTAAGTGTAAGGCTGTGATGTAGTAATAAAACTCAGTAAGACCGAGGTCGATCCACAGGGAATTCGAAACAACTTTCAAACTATTCCAGCAACTCATTTTTGCAAGAAATAGGATTCAATTGAGTAATTAAACTAAAACAGAAACTTAATGGAAAATCAGTGATTTAAGGTACTAAGGCATTCAAGGATCCACTTGTAGCAATCCCATGTCAATCCAATCAATCCAAGTAGAGAACACAACTAGATTTGAAGTCCTATCTCTCATCTAGTTGGAAAATAAAGCATTCAAACACATTCAATTCCAATCAAGCTGAACTTCCAAGTTCTAGTCCCATTCAATCAATGCAGAATTCAAAATCATAGCCTTCGGAGTAACAGCCATGCCTATGGACTATGGCCTGCTCAAGGATTACTATAATTCGAATCTAAACAAGCATCATATGATAATCTCAGAGAATTACAAGGAATTCATGTCCGGAGCACATGAACTCTCATAAAACATCTCAAACTACCAACTCAAGGGACTAAAATAAATAAAAATCCAAACTTGAATTGAAATTACTTGAATTAAACTGAATCAAACATGAAATAAGCTACAAGCTTCACCTCTCAGCCTTAGCTGAGAGATTCTAACCGAGCATTGTCATATTACAACTAGAACTCAAATAAGAAAGCATAAAAACTAGAAAAATAAAAAATTAGAGGGTTGCTGACGCTCCACGACGACTTCCGTCCGTTCCCACGACCTTCCTTGGCTTCTATGATGACCTAGGAAGAGCCCCTAGGTGTCCTTTTATAGTGTGGAAGCCCCTTGCGTCGGAAACATCTAGAAATTGCTCAAGGTTACGCAATGCGCAGAAATTCTCGGAGCTTCACGGAGAAGCTTTATTACGCAGACGACCGGTCGCAAAACATCCAAAAACAGTCCAGCGAGTTTTTTCCAAAATTCCGTCTTTAAATTTTAATTGAAGGACCGGTCGCACGACCGGTCTGGGCATCGGACGACCGGTCGCACGACCGGTCGTGAATGGTCCAGTGACCTTCTCTGAAAGATTTTCTTCTGTGCACAATCGGACCGGTCGGACGACCGGTCCTGGCGATGGACGACTGGTCGCACGACCGGTCTTAACCTCTGTTTCTGCTTTTCTCCTTTTTCTTCTTTCTTCCTTTCTTCTCCTCTCTTTCTACTTTCTTTAGTCCTTCTTTCTTCTTCATCCAATGGCTTCAAATGGCCCTTTTTAGTCTCCAATTTGGTGAAGTCCGCTCTCATCCCTGAAATCACAAAACATGCATTAGATAGGCCTTTGAGCATGAAAACCGTGCATATAATGTGATGTACTGGGCAATGCAATGTATAAATTGGAGGTTCAACACACCCCCCAACCAGCTTTTTGCTAGTCCCGAGCAAAACATGCGTGAATAAGTTCAAACCTCCAAACCCAACTCTCTTTCAGAAACCATGTTTCTATCCAATCGAAGACACACAAGTATAAAATTTGGAGAAACTAGGTGATAGAAATTGCAAACTTAAACTCTCAAAGCATAAGATGTGTCTACATGAAATTCCCGCTGATTGATTGATAAATAGAAGAACTCGAACAATTTCAACCCAGTGTGCATAGTGAAAGTTCATCTCATGAGTCTCTGGGATTACCTTCTTCATAGATTAAGTAAACCAAGGATTTTAAGGTGCATAGAGTAACAACAAGCCTATAAAAAGAATTTGCCTTACCGTCATTTCGACGGCTTTCACACTACGTCCCATTTCCGGCTTTGGTTACGGTTCGACCATCCCCGGTTGGTAATAGGTAGCCCTTTTCAGAATTTTCCACCATTTTTCCTTCATTCCTGATTTCATCCTTTCTTTTCCTTTTTCTTTTGATTTAGATAGGATTTTTAAAAATCCATATCTTCCGTTATTTTCCCATGGACAAGGATGGACAAAATACCCCGGCTTGGTTTCTCAACCTTTAAATCAAAGTCTAGCTAATCCACAAATCACATAAACCGTTCAACTCAGGAAAATCGTGTAATGTGAACTAGGTGTAAAAAGTGTTCAAATTTTCTATCAATCACAACAATAGGGGAACTAACATATAAAACCATTATGTTGGGAGAAATTCAAGACTTACAACCTCACACACTTCGTATCCCCTCTTCTTATACTCCTATCATCTCGAATGCATGGAAATAAGGTTTTTTAAAAGTGTTTTGAAATTTTAAAAAATTTGAAAAAATTTGCGCATATGAGGCTCGAAATGTTGCATCATGCTAAATGAAGGATCTCATCTCACCCCCCAACCAAATCTTGCATTGTCCTCAATGTAAAAAGATATGCAATGAGCATGAACAGGAGAGCAATGGTAAAATTTGAGAGAGTGAGAACAATAGTACCTGAGAGAGCGATCATGGAAGTCTGCAACTCCAACAACTAAATCCTACTAAAACAGTAAAACTAGATAAACTAAACCTAATCTACGGAAAGCAATAAAAATAACTAACCCGTCCCTTTTTAAAAGAGGATCTCCATCAGACTAGGAGATCGATTATCAGTATAACATCCAAAAGGACAAAGTTGAGCAGGATCATCAAGTGGAGTAACAAATTTTTCAGTAGAACTAACCACCATCCTGCTTTGGAAGGTACATTGGTGACATTGATCATTCTAACCCATTGAAAATCCAGCTGAAAAATTTCTGCGGGTTTTTCAACAAAATTGTCACATGTACTAGGAAAAAAGAATTGCATTGGTTGGAAATCATTGAATATGAATCTCCTTTCCTTCTTGTCTGGGCAGAAATTATTCAAATAAGGATCATCCCAGAAGTGTTCTTCGGTTTGAACAAACCAAAGAGCCGTGGAGACTTGTATTTCTTCTTCACAAGTCGATATGATCTCCACAAAATCAGATATCACTGGTGCTTCCACAATTGAATTTTCAGTTTGGTGTTCTGTAGAAGGAACCTTTTTAGGCATCGGGGAGGTCTCTCTTAAAGCATATACAATATCCTGAATCATGGGATCATCCCAATCCTCAAAGTAGGTTAGGCACTCCTCAAGTGTATAAGAGACCTCATCGGAGGTAATTTTCAGATTTGGACCCTTTATGTCTTCCTCCTTCTCAGAATTTTGTGTAGGTTGGAGTGGGTCCTCAACCTCTACACTTTCAAAAATTGACCTCTCTGTAAGCAGATCAAGCACCAACTCTTCCAAATCCTACACAACAAATTTGTGTAAATCAGAAATTGGTGACTTGTCAATTGAATTTTCAGAAATTGACACTTTCAAGGTCTTAAGAAAATGAGAATTAGATTTATCCTTAGAATGTGTCAAATATGTCTCCAAACTTTCAGGTAGATCATGTTGGGAAGACCCCCCATCATCCATAGATTCTATCATGTTTACCTCATGGGGATCATCATTGTCGTCCCAATCCTCAAAGGGATCAAAGCTAACAACATCTAGAGGATCAAAATTCTGCCTTAAAGCGAACTCCTCTTCCACGATTGAATCAATCAAATCAACCTCGTGGATATCATCATCATCCCTATGCCTTTTGCCCAAGTGAAACACATTCACCTCTAATGTCATGTTTCCAAAGGATAGTTACATCACCCCATTCCGGCAATTGATGATTGCGTTTGATTGGCAAGGAATGGGCGGCCTAATATCACCGGTATTTGAGTGCTCGCATTCAAAACCGGTTGTGTGTCCAAGACGATAAAATCTACCGGGTAGTAGAATTTATCAACTTGAACTAGAACATCCTCAACTATCCCCCTCGGTACACGGATAGATCTATCAGCGAGTTGCAATGTGGTTTTGGTGGGTTTTAATTCACCAAGACCCAATTGCTCATATATCGAGTATGGGATCAAGTTCACACTCGCCCCCAAATCTAACAAGGCACGCTCAATCCGGTAGTCTCCAATGATACATGAGACGGTGGGACTACCGGGATCTTTAAAGTTTGGGGGGATCTTTTGAGTGAGAATGGCACTCACTTGCTCAGTTAAGAAGGTCTTTTGCTGCACATTATATTTGCATTTTGTTGTGCATAGGTCCTTTAGAAACTTGGTTAAGAGGGGATTTGTTTGATGGCATCAAGCAAAGGGATATTAATCTTGACTTGTCTGAAAATCTCTAGAATATCATGAGAGTTTGGAAGAGATTTTGGGGCAACCAATCTTGAAGGGAATGGTGCTACGGGCTTGTAAATGCGTTTCGGTTCTTGTGGGGCTAAGTTAGATCCATCCTCATCCTCAGAATTTACCGGATCATTAGGCTCATCGGCTTTCACTGGAATAGATTTGTCAATTTATTTACCACTTCTAAGAGTGGTGATGGATTTGGCTTGCTCCATGTTTTGGTCGGAAGGATTAGGGATGCTTACTTCATGTACTTGCTTTGGATTGGGCTGAGGTTGGGCCGGAAAGGTCCCTTCCCTAGCATTCAAGCGTCCCTTAATCTCATCAACCGAGACTTTAAGCTCTTGGAACATTTGCTGATTTGTTTGATTGATTTGCGTTTGCCCTTGTATAAACGCTTTCAAGGTATCTTCCATTGAGAACTGAGGTGGGGCCATATTTTGCATGGGTGGCCCTCTTTGAGAGTTGGTAGGATTGCCCGTAGGAGCATTCTTCCAACTAAAATTTGGGTGGTTCTTCCAACTCTCATTGTACGTATTACCCACCGGTCCATTGAAAGGCCATTGATACCCATATGTGGCATTTGCATGTTCATGTAATACCTCTTGAAATGCAGGAATTGTGGGACAATCTTGCGTAGCGTGTAAATCGGTGAGACAAATCCCACATATGGTTTCAACAGCTTCCTTGGACTTTGGAACTCCACTTTTACTAAGTTCCATGGCCTCAACCTTCCTTGTGAGGTTGGCTATCCTTGCATTCACGTCGTCTTCCTCCTTAAGGATATAGATCCCTCCTTTCTCTTGAATAGGCTTGGGGTTATTGAGTTTATCCAAGGTATCCCAAGATTGGGCATTTTCAGCCAACATGTCCAAATAACTCCAAGCCTCGTCTGGATTTTTGCTCATATACTCGCCATTGCACATCATCTCTACAAATTGGCGCATATTGGAACTTAATCCATAATTGAAAAATTTTATAATTCGCCAACTCTCATAACCATGATGTGGGAAAGCAAGTAGGAGGTCCTTAAATCTCTCCCAATATTGAAAGAAAGATTCACCCTCTTTAGCCGAGAAATTCATTATGGCTCTTTGAAGGGTGTTTGTTTTATGAGCTGGGAAGAACTTTTTCAAGAATTCCCGGGTCATCTCAACCCATGACCCAATCGAATGTGGTCTAAGAGAGTGAAGCCAATCTTTGGCTCTTTCTTTCAATGAAAAGGGCAAAAGTTTAAGTCTAATGATATCTTCTAAAACATTGGCGTACTGCAAGGTAGCCACCACTTCTTCAAATTCTTTCAAGTGTAGATATGGGCGGTCAGAGTCTAGGCCATGAAACTTTGGTAAGAGTTGAATTACACCCGGCTTTATGTCAATGCTTCCCCTGTTTGGTGGTAGAACCACACAAGAGAGTGTAATTGCATGGGCTGGTTGTAGGTAATCCCGCAATGATCTCAGTGGAGGAACATTATGTACCTCATTCTCTCCTACTCCTTCCTGATTTGCGTTTGTAGTTGGGGGGGGGGGGGGGGGATTCCTTAAAGGTGTTTGATCCATACTCCCCAAACTTTCACAATGCTCTTGGTAATTTTGGACTCGTCTATGGACTGACAATGGTCCAACTAAACCACCTTCAGATTGGAGACGATTTGAGTGGTTACGTTCCCAACGGGACATAAACCACTCAACAAAAACTACACTAGTCCTAAATCTTAGAAATCTGAAATTAATCTTGAAAATAGAAAATCTGTAAAAAGCTAAGTTAGAAAGGTATCACCTGATGCGCTTTTAACTAGAGAAGAAATCTTACAAAACCAAACAATTTTTTAGTTCTAGAAAAAATCAGAAAACCTATCTACTTCTACTTCTACAGCCACTAAAACAATTTGAAAACCGTTATCTAAGTTCCCCGGCAACTGCGCCAAAAACTTGTTCGCTCGCCTCAAGTGTAAGGCTGCGATGTAGTAATAAAACTCGGTAAGACCGAGGTCGATCCACAGGGAATTCAAAACAACTTTCAAACTATTCCAGCAACTCAATTTTGCAAGAAATAGGATTCAATTGAGTAATTAAACTAAAACAGAAACTTAATGAAAAATCAGTGATTTAAGGTACTAAGGCATTCAAGGATCCACTTGTAGCAATCCCATGTCAATCCAATCAATCCAAGTAGAGAACACAACTAGATTTGAAGTCCTATCTCTCATCTAGTTGGAAAATAAAGCATTCAAACACATTCAATTCCAATCAAGCTGAACTTCCAAGTTCTAGTCCCATTCAATCAATGTAGAATTCAAAATCATAGCCTTCAGAGTAACAACCATGCCTATGGACTATGGCCTGCTCAAGGATTACTATAATTCGAATCTAAACAAGCATCATATGATAATCTCAGAGAGTTACAGGGAATTCATGTCCGGAGCACATGAACTCTCATAAAACATCTCAAACTACCAACTCAAGGGACTAAAATAAATAAAAATCCAAACTTGAATTGAAATTACTTGAATTAAACTGAATCAAACATGAAATAAGCTACAAGCTTCACCTCTCAGCCTTAGCTGATAGATTCTAGCCGAGCATTGTCATACTCCAACTAGAACTCAAATAAGAAAGCATAAAAACTAGAAAAACCGAAAATTGGAGGGTTGCTGACGCTCCACGACGACTTTCGTCCGTTCCCACGACCTTCCTTGGCTTCTATGATGACCTAGGAAGAGCCTCTAGGTGTCCTTTTATAGTGTGGAAGCCCCTTGCGTCGGAAACATCCAGAAATTTCGCAAAGTTACGCAATGCGCAGAAATTCTCGAAGCTTCACGGAGAAGCTTTATTACGCAGACGACCGGTCGCACGACCGGTCTGAGCTCTCTGACGACCGGTTGCACGACCGGTCGCAAAACATCCAAAAACAGTCCAGCAAGTTTTTTCCAAAATTCCGTCTTTAAATTTTAATTGAAGGACCGGTCGCACGACCGGTCTGGGCATCGGACGACCGGTCGCACGACCGGTCGTGAATGGTCTAGTGACCTTCTCTGAAAGATTTTCTTCTGTGCACAATCGGTGGACGACCGGTCGCACGACCGGTCTTAACCTCTGTTTCTGCTTTTCTCGTTTTTCTTCTTTCTTCCTTTCTTCTCCTCTCTTTCTACTTTCTTTAGTCCTTCTTTCTTCTTCATCCAATGGCTTCAAATGGCCCTTTTTAGTCTCCAATTTGGTGAAGTCCGCTCTCATCCCTGAAATCACAAAACATGCATTAGATAGGCCTTTTGAGCATGAAAACCGTGCATATAATGTGATGTACTGGGCAATGCAATGTATAAATTGGAGGTTCAACACTTGTAAACCATGTTCTTGCATTTACGACATGGACACCTAATCCTATTACCCAAATTAGCCCGACATCGCACAAATTCCATGAACTCTTTAACCCCTTATTTATACTTTGGGCCAAATCTATTCTTAGCTCGCATCCAACTCTTATCCATCTTTATAATGCAAAGATTAGTGTTAGTTCACGTAATCTAGGCTTAGGTTTAGGTAAATAGGTTTAGCTTTAGGTTTAAGTTTAGATAATAGGTTTAGATTTAGGTTTAGGTGTAGGTGTAGGTGTATGTTTAGGGAAATATGTTTAGGTTTAGGTAATAGGTTTAGGTTTAGGTTTAGGGAAATACGTTTAGGTTTAGGTTTAGGTAATATGTTTAGGTTTACCTGTAGGTTTAAGTTTAGGAAAATAGGTTTAGGTTTAGGTTTAGATAATCGGTTTAGGTGTAGGTTTAGGTAATAGGTTTAGGTTTTGGTGCATGTTTAGGTTTAGGGAAATAGGTTTAGGTTTAGAAAAATAGGTTTAGGTTTAGGTTTAGGTGTAGGTTTAGGTTTAGGAAAATAAGTTTAGGGAATAGATTTAGGTTAGGGTAATAGGTTTAGGTTTAGGTTTCGGTTTAGCTAATAGGTTTAGGTAATAGGTTTAGTTTTAGGTTTAGGTTTATGTGTAGATGTAAGTTTAGGAAAATAGGTTTAGGTTTAGGTTTGGGTAATAGGTTTTGGTTTAGCTGTAGGTTTAAGTTTAGGGAAATAGGTTTAGGTTTAAGTTTAGGGAATAGGTTTAGATTTTTGTTTAAGTTTAGGGAAATAGGTTTAGGTTTAGGTTTAGGTTTAGTTAGGTATAGGTTTATGTTAGGTAATAGGTTATGTTAGGTAATAGGTTTAGGTTTATGTGTAGTGTTCGTTCGCCTCAAGTGCAAGGCTTGCGATGTAGTAATAACTTGGTAAGACCGAGGTCGATCCACAAGGAATTAGGGTAAACCAATTCAAACCATTCTTGCAACTTCAAATTTAGCAATTTTAGAATTCAATTTTAAAAACTAAGGAAAATAGTAACTTTTAGAAAATTCTGATAATTAATAGAACTAAGGCCTCAAGGATCCGCTTGTAATAGTTTCATGTGAATTCATTCATCCAAGCATAAACACAACTAGATTCGAAGTTCTATCTCTCATCTAATTGGAAGATTAAGCATTCAAACACAAATGATCCCACTTAAGTCAGAAAATAAGATTCTAGTTCTAATGAAGCACTTAGAGTTCAAACATGTAGCCTTCGAAGTAACAACCATGCTAAGGGACAAGGGACTATGGCGTGCTCTAGAGTTGCTAAAATTTGAATCTAATCAATCCAAACATGGCCATCTCAGAGAATTGCAAGGAATTCATGTCCGAAGCACATGAACTCTCATAAAACATCCAAAAATACCAACTTTATTCAAACTAGAACTTAAAAATCCAAACTTTAAGTAACGTACTTGAATCAAACGAATTCCACATAAGAACTAGCTACAAGCTTCACCTATTAGCCTTAGCTAAGAGGTTCTAGCCGAGCATCATCATGCTACAACTAAAAACAATGAAAAATAACTAAAAAATATGAAAAATCGAATTTGGGAGAGTTGTAGATGCTCCACGACGATCCTCTTCACCTCCCACGAGTTCTCAAGCCTTCTATGATGCCTTAGGAATGAACCCTAGGTTTCCTTTTATAATGGAGAAGATTCACCAACTCAGAAACTTTCAGAATTGCGTAACCACTTTGCAGCGTATGAAAATTTGAAGCTTGTAACACAAGTTTCTGAAAATTCTGAAAATTTGAAGTTTTTGTGGTTGGTCGACCGATCTTGACTGGTCGGACTGGTTCTGGTGTATGTCCAGAGAGTGCAAGAGAGGGGGCTACATATGGCTGACCGGTCTTGACCGGTCGGACTTGTTTGGCCCTGGGTCCAATAAGCCCTATCAAGTTCTAGAGTGGCATGTGAATGAATGGCCGACCGGTCTTAACCGGTCTAGCCCATGGGTCTTTGCACATTTTTCTTTACATCTCTCTCTTCTTTCTTCGCTCCTTCCTCCATTCCTTTGGCCCACCTCCAATCATCATCAAAGGGCTTCTAAATGTGGTCTTTTAAGCATGGACTAAGTGAAGTGTCTCTCTCCTTCCTACAATCATAAAACATGCATTAGATAGTCATTTAAACATGAAAATCATGCATAATATGTGATGCAATGGGGTTAGAATATGTATAAATTCAGAGCTCAACACACTCCCCAACCAGCATTTTGCTAGTCCCGAGCAAAACATGGGTGAAACAATTCACTTCTCTAAAAACTTAACTCTCGCTTGGAAACTATACTTCTATAAACTTCAAAACGTATAAATATAAAATTTAGAGAAATTTAGTGATAGAAAATTGAAATTCTAACTCTCTAAACATAATAATTGTTCACATAGAATTTCCACCGATTGATTGGCAAATAGAAGAATCCAAACATGTATGGTCCAGTGTGCATTGTGCATATTTGTCTCATGAATTTTCAGGATTACCTTCTTCATAAATCAGCGAAACAAGAGATCTAAAAGTGTACAGATCAACCAAATGCGTATGACAAGAATTTTCCTTACCATTCCTTCAACGACTTTCACATTGCTTCCCATTTCCAGCTTTGGTTACGGGTAAACCATCCCCTGGTTAGTAATAGGTAGCCCTTTTTAGAATTTCCAGACATTTTTAATGAATAATCATACTTTCTTTCTCTTTTTCATATACATTAGATATGATTTTTAGAAATCCATATCTTTCGTTCTTTTCTCTTATTTTACATGAACAAAGATGGACAAAGTTTCCCCGCTTGGTTCCTAAACACTCCAAATCTTCAGTCTAACCAATTTATAAAGTTAATAATCCCTTCTAACCATGAGAATCATGTACTGTGAACTAGACTAAAAAACTTTAAAATTTTCTATCAATCAACTCAATGGGGGAAATCATATAGAAAATTATTACATTGAAGATAATTCAGAAATCTTAAAATCATATCAATTAATCTCTCATCATTTCATACTTATAGTATCCCAAGTGCATAGAAACAAGGTTTTCCAAAATAGTTTTAATATTTCAGAAAATTAAATTTTTTTACAAAACATTGCTCGAAATGTCACATATTATTAGTTTCTAGAAATCTCACCCCCAACTAAATCTTGCATTGTCCTCAATGTAAAAAGATATGCAATGAGCAATAACATGCAAGCAATTATAAAAATAAAGAGGGTGAGTACGACAATACCTAAGTGAGTCGATAATGGGAATCTACCTCCGACATCTAAATCTACTAAAGTAGTAAAAGTAAAACAGAAAAAGCAAACTAAACCTAATCTACTATATACCTTCGTCAGACTAGGAGATCAATCATCCCGATACACAGGATCCTTCAGAGTGATGGACATATCCTCTGAATGAAAATTTTTAATGAATGGTTTAAGGCGTTGTCCATTCACTTTAAAACAATTACCATTTGCCGCATTCTCTATCTTGACAGCCGCATGAGGAAAAACTTCTTTAACAATGTATGGGCCGATCCATCGAAATCTCAATTTTTTCGAAAAAAGATGAAGTCGGGAATTGTATAAGAGTACTTTTTGGCCTTTATGATTTTTTTTTCTTCTGAAAATGTGTTTGTTATGAAAGGCTTTCATCCTACTCTTATAAATCCTCGAGTTCTCATAAGCATCATTCCGGATCTCGTCAAGCTCATTCAATTGGAGTTTGCGAAGCGAGCTAGCCTTGTTAATGTCGAAGTTCAATGCTCGAATTGCCCAATAGGCTTTGTGTTCAAGTTCCATGGGCAAGTGACAAGCTTTCCTATAGACAAGTCTATAAGGAGACATTCCAATGGAGGTCTTATAAGCAGTACGGTGAGCCCAACTTTACGATCCGGTCTCACCGTCTTTTTCAAAATCTGTTTGATTTTCTTATTGGAAATTTTAGCTTGCCCACTTGTCTTTGGGTAGTAAGGGGTACTCACTTTATGCGTAATGCCATATTTCTTCATGAAGGCTTCGAAAGGCCTATTTCAAAAGTGAGAGCCACCATCGCTTATGATGGCTCGAGGCGTTCTAAATCTGAAAAGTATGTTTTCTTTAAGGAACCGAAGAACCATGCGATGATCATTGGTTTTACATGGAATAGCTCCTATTCACTTGGGCACATAGTGTACGACAAGTAATATGTAGACATGTCCAAAAGATGAGGGGAATGATCCCATGAAATCGATGCCCCAACAATCGAAAACTTCGAGATGTTGAATTGGGTTGAGAGGCATCATATTTTAACGGGACAATCCTCCTAGATTTTAATAGCGCTCGCACGCTTTGCAAAACTCATGGGTGTCTCTAAATAAGGTAGGCCAATAAAAATTGCACTGTAAAATTTTTGTAGTGGTTTTCTTGGTGAAAAAATGACCCCCACATGCTTGACATAACAAAAGGAGATGACAAATTTTGTTCATCATTAGGGACACATCTCCTAATTATTTGATTTGGGCAATATTTAAAAGTAATGGTTCATCTCAGAAAAACCTGCACACTTTCCTTACAAATTTTCTTTTATCCTGCGCAGTCCAATGAGTTGGCATCGCACCTGTGGAAAGATAGTTTGCTATATCAACGTACCACGGTGGATGTGTAGTAATAAAGAGTTGCTCATCAAGGAATAAGTCATTAATAGGTGGCTCATCAATGGAATCAGGTAAAACTAGGCGGGATAGATGATCCGCCACCATATTCTCTACTCCATTCTTATCTTTTATTTCTAAGCCGAATTTTTTAAGGAGCAGGATCCATCTTAGCAAACGGGGCTTAGCATCCTTCTTAGAAAGAAGATGTTTCAGCGTCGTATGGTCCATATAAACAATGACTTTGGATCCTATTAAGTAAGGTCTGAATTTGTCCAAGGTAAAAATGACAGCTAGGAGCTCTT
The DNA here is from genome assembly GCA_003013855.2 of Liriodendron chinense. Taxonomy (NCBI): domain Eukaryota; kingdom Viridiplantae; phylum Streptophyta; class Magnoliopsida; order Magnoliales; family Magnoliaceae; genus Liriodendron; species Liriodendron chinense. The sequence goes on from PVNU02000998.1 coordinate 1,667,498, forward strand.
TCTCCGTAGTAGACTAATTAACTTGAGCGGGATTCAAGGTCCTACTCGCATAATAGATAATATAGGGCTTCTTATCCCTCTTTTGGCCTAGCACCTTCCCAATAGCATAATCGCTTGCATCACACATCAACTCAAAAGGAAAGGACCAATTCGGTGGTTGCATAATTGGAGCGGTTGTCAACATGTCCTTTAGGTTTGAAAAAGCTAATTGACATTCGACACTCCACTCGAATTGGTTTTCCTTTTGGAGAAGGTACATAAAGGCCTAGAGATATGGCTTGAAATTCTTTATGAACCTTCTATAAAAACCAGCGTGTCCAAGAAAGGACCGCACATCACGTATGCTTTTTGGTGGTGGTAGGTTAGCAATAATGTTGATTTTTGCTCGGTCTACCTCTATTCCATTAGGATGAGATGATATGTTCAAGGATTATTCCTCTTTGTACCATAAAATGACACTTTTCCCAGTTTAAAACAAGGTTCTTCTCCTCGCACCTTGTCAAGACCGATTTTAAGTGATTGAGGCACTCATCGAATGTACAACCAAAAACAGAAAAATTATCCATGAATACTTCGAGAAACTCACCCACTATGTTAGAGAAAATACTTAACATGCATCGTTAGAATGTGGCGGGTGCATTACATAGTCCGAATGGCATCCTTTGATATGCGAAGGTGCTGAACGGGCATCTAAAGGTGGTCTTCTCTTGGTCATCCAGGGCTATCTCAATTTGGTTGTAGCCGGAATAGCCATCTAGGAAGCAATAATAGGAGTGACCCGCCAACCTCTCCAAAATTTGATCCATGAATGGGAGAGGGAAGTGGTCCTTCCTAGTGACCATGTTTAGCTTCCGATAATCTATGCACATATGCCAACGGTGGTCACTCTAGTCGGTATAAGCTCGTTGTTGGCGTTCTCTATGACGGTAATATTGGACTTCTTAGGGACAACTTGGGTAGGACTCACCCATTGGTTATCCGAGATGGGGTAGATGATACCCTACATCTAGTAGCTTTAACACCTCGACCTTGACAACCTCCATCATATTTAGATTTAGCCTCCTTTAAGTTTGTTTAGTCGTTTTTGCATTTTCTTCGAGGTGTATACAGTGAGTACACACCGAAGAGTCTATCCCCTTGAGGTCCACTATTGTCCAGCCTATGGCTCTCCTATGTTCTTTGAGTAGCTCAATCAACTTGAGCACTTAGTCTTTTCCTAGGTGAGAGGTTATGATAACTGAGAATGTTTCCTCTTGACCTAAGTATACATATTTAAGCTCGGATGGCAATGGTTTAAGGTCAAGCTTCGACGGTTTGATGTTAGACAGCAGAGGCTTTGATGTGGTTGATGACAATTTTTCAAAAGGAGGCCTCCACTGGCTAGTATCAACTATCAGTTTCTCACTACTCAATGCTTGCACAATATCACACATGATGGGATCTTTAGAATTTTCAAAGTGTACCAAGCATGTGTCTAAATTTTTGAGTGGTTCAAGTTGGAGGAGCTCCTCTTCTTCAAAGGATTCGAGCATGTTTACCTCGAAGAGCTCATCATCATCCTCATTCCTTTACTTTTTACACATATGGAACACGTTTACCTCCAATGTCATGTTCTCAAAGGATAATTTCATCACCCCATTCTGACAATTTATAATTGCATTTGATGTAGCCAAGTATAGGCGGCCTTAAAATCACCAGTATTTGAGTGCTAGTATCCATAACCGGTTGTGTGTCCAAGATGATAAAATCCTCCAAGTAGTAGAATTTGTCGACTTGGACCAATACATACTTAACTATTCCTCTCGATACATGGATGGATCGATCAACAAGTTGTAATGTGGCTTTGGTGGGTTTTAATTCACCAAGGCCCAATTGCTCGTATACCGAGTACGGGATCAAGTTTACGCTTGCCCTCAAGTCTAACAATGCACGCTCAATCCGGTAGTCACCAATGATACATGAGATTGTGGGATTACCGGGATCCTTGTATTTTGGAGGACTCTTTTGGGTAAAAATGACACTCACTTGCTCATTGAGAAAGGCCTTTTGTTACACATTATATTTACGTTTGGTTGTGCATAAGTCCTTTAGAAACTTGGCATAAGAGTAGATTTGTTTAATAGCGTCAAGCAATGGAATGTTGATCTTGACTTGTCTGAAAACCTCTAAAATATCATGAGAGTTAGGGAGAGATTTTGGGGCAACTAATCTCGAAGGGAATGGTGTTATGGGCTTGTGAACGCGTTCCGTTTCTTGTGGGGCTAAGCTAGGTCCATCCTCATTCTCAGAAATTACCCGATCATTAGGCTTGTTGTCCTTCATTGGAATAGATTTATTCACTTGTTTACCACTTCTAACAGTGGTGATGGATTTTGCTTGCTCCATACGTAATTGGTTGGAGAGATTAGGGGTGCTTATTTCATGTGCTTGTTTAAGATTGGGCTGAGGTTGGGCCAAAAAGGTCCCTTTCCTAGCATTCAAGCGTCCCTTAATCTCATCAACCTATACCTTAAGCTCTTGGAACATGTGCTAATTTATTTGATTAATTTGCGTTTGCCCTTGCGTAAATGCCTTTAAGGTATCCTCCATTGAGAATTGAGGTGAGGCCACGTTTTGCATGGGTGGCCCTCCTTGAGAGTTGGTAGGATTGGTCATGGGACCATTCCTCCAACTAAAATTTGGATGCTGCTTCCAAGTAGAGTTGTACGTGTTACCTACCGGTCCATTGAACGACCAGTAGATAACCATATGCGACGTTTGCTTACTCTTGTAACAACTCTTGAAACACAAGAATTGTAGGACGTACATTCTTGCGTAGAGTGTACATTAGCCGCACAAATTCCACACAAGTTTTCAATAGCTTCAATGGAGTTGAAAGTTCGCTCTTACTTAGTTCCATGGCCTCTATCTTCCTTGTGAGGTTAGCTATCTTAGCATTAACATCATCTCCCTCTTTAAGGATGTAGTTCCCTCCTTTCTCTTTTTGTTGAGGTAGCTTGAGGTTACTAGATTTGTCTGAGGTATCCCATGATCGGGCATTCTCGGCCAACATATCCAAGTAACTCCATGCGTCCTCGAGATCTTTGCTCATGAACTCACTATTACATATTATCTCTAGCAAATTGACGCATATTCGAGTTCAATCCTTCATAGAAGAAACTAAGGATTCGCCATATCTCGTAGTCATGATGTGGAAAAGCAAGTAGGAGGTCCTTGTATCTCTCCCAACTTTGAAAGAAAGTTTTACTCTCTTTGACAGAAAAATTCATTATGGCTCGTCGAATGGTGTTTGTTTTATGAGTTAGGAAGATTTTTTTCAAAAACTCCTGGGTCATCTCAGTCCATGTCCTAATTGACCTTGGTCTTAGAGACTGAAGTCATGTTTTGGCTCTTTCCTTCAAAGAGAAAGAGAATAACTTTAATTTTACTACATCCTCCATTACATTATTATATTGCAATGTCGCTACTACCTCATCAAATTCTTTCAAGTGTAAATATGGACTCTCAGAATGTAGCCCATGGAACTTAGGTAAAAGTTGAATTACCCTCGGCTTTATATCAATTGCCCTGGCATTGTTTGGGAAAAATATGCACAAAGGTGTGGTAGCATGAGCTGGTTGCAGATAATCACATAAGGCTCTTATTGGAGGAGCATTGTGCACCTCATTCTCTCCTACTCTCTCTTGATTTGCATTTGTAGTGGGAGTGGGAGGAGGAGGATCCCTTAACGGTGTTTGATCTATACTCCTCGAACTTTCACAATGTTCTATGTATTTTCTAACTCGTCTTTGGACGGATAGTGGTCCAACTAAACCACCTTTGGTTTGGAGATGCTTTGTGTGGTCATGTTTCAATGGGAAATAAACCACACAAACAAAAAAAATCTGAATTAAACCTAAACCTAAATCCTAGATCCTAAAACAAAAATTTGTAAAAACTAAAATATAGAAAAAGTTCTAAGTTAGAATGATGTTACTCAATTAGCTTGAATTAGAATAAATCTCGTACAAAATAAAGCAATTGATGTTAGTTCTAGAAAATCTACTAAACTAGTCCTAGGAAAATAGTAAAACCTAACTAATTTTAATTCTATAGCTACTAAAACAATTTAGAATCGTTTAACCTAGATTCCCCGATAGCGGCATCAAAAACTTATTCGCTCGCCTCAAGTGCAAGGCTTGCAATGTAGTAATAACTTAGTAAGACCAAGGTCGATCCACAGGGAATTAGGGTAAACCAATTCAAACTATTCTAGTAACTTCAAATTCAACAATTTTAGAATTCAATTTTAAAAACTAAAGAAAACAATAACTTTTAGAAAATTCTGATAATTAATAGAACTAAGGCTTCAAGAATCCACTTGTAATAGTTCAATGTGAATTCATTCATCCAAGCATAAACATAACTAGATTCAAAGTTTTATCTCTCATCTAGTTAGAAGATTAAGCATTCAAATATAAACAATTCCACTTAAGTCAGAAAATAAGATTCTAGTTCTAATGAAGCACTTAGAATTTAAACATGTATCTTTCGAAGTAACAGCCATGCCAAGGGACTATAGCATGCTCTAGGGTTACTACAATTCGAATCTAATCAATCTAAACATGGCCATCTTAGATCATTGTTAGGAATTCATGTTTGAAGCACATGAACTCTCATAAAACATCTAAAAATACCAACTTTATTCAAACTAGAACTTAAAAATTCAAACTTTAAGTAAAGTACTTGAATCAAATGAATTCCACATGAGAACTATTTACAAGCTTCACCTTTTAACCTTAGCTAAGAGGTTTTAGCCGAACATCATCATACTACAACTAAAAACAATGAAAAGTAACTAGAAAACATGAAAAATTAGATTTGGGAGAGTTGTAGACGCTCCACGATGATCCTCTTCACCTCCCACGAGTTTCCAAACCTTCTATGATGCTTTAGGAATGAACCCTAGGTCTCTTTTTATAATGGAGAAGCTACTCCGACTCAGAAACTTTCAAAATTGTGTAACCACTTACGCAGCGAATGAAAATTAGGAGCTTGTAACATAAGTTTTTGAAAATTTTGAAAATCTGAAGTTTTTGTGCTTGGCCGACCGGTCGGATTGGTTCTGGTGTATGTCCAGAGAGTGCAAGAGAGGGGGCTGCATATGGTTGATCGGTCTTGACCGGTCGAACTTGTCCAGCCTTGGGTCCAACAAGCTCCACCAAGTTCTAGAGTGGCCTGTGAATGGATGGCCGACCGGTCTTGATCGGTCTAACCCATGGGTCTTTGCACATTTTTCTTTGCATCTCTCTCTTCTTTCTTCACTCCTTCCTCCATTCCTTTGGCCCACCTCCAATCATCATCGAAGGGCTTCTTAATGTGGTCTTTTAAGCATGGATCAAGTAAAGTCTCTCTCTCCTTCCTACAACATGCATTAGATGGTCTTTTAAACATGAAAATCATACATAATATGTGATGCAATGGGGTTAGAATATGTATAAATTAAGAGCTCAACATGTAGACTTAGGTTTATGTGTAGGTTTAGGTTTAGAGAAATAGGTTTAGGTTTAGGCTTAGGAAAATGTTTAAGTTTAGGTAATAGGTTTAGGTTTAGGGTTTAGGGTTTAGGTTTAGGTTTAAGTTTGGGTAATAGGTTTAGGTTTAGGTGTAGGTTTAGGTTTAGGGAAATAGGCTTAAGTTTAAGTTTCGGTAATAGGTTTAGGTTTAGGTTTAACGAAATAGGTTTAGGTTTAAGTTTAAGGAATATGTTTAGGTTTAGGTTTAGGTTTAAGTTAGGGTAATAGGTTTAGGTTTAGGTTTCGGTTTAGGTTTAGGTTTAGGTAATAGGTTTAGGTTTAGGAAAATAGGTTTAGGTTTAGGTTTAGGGGTTCGGGTTGTGTCGGGTAACCCGAGACCTCAACCCAAGCCCAATCCAAGCTCGAGATCGGGTTTGATACTTCATGCCCGAACGCAACACAATGTCGGGTCGGTCACGGGTCAGTTGGGTTGAACCTGCCCGACTTTCAGCCCTAGTTTAGGTTTAAGTAATAGGTTTAGGTTTAAGTTTAAGTATAGGCGTAGGTTTAAGGAAATATGTTTAGGTTTAGGTTTAGGTTTAGGTTTAGATAATAGGTTTAGGTTTAGGTGTAGGTTTATGTTTAAGTTTAGAGAATATGTTTAGGTTTAGGGAAATAGGTTTAGGTTTAGGTTTATGTAATAGGTTTAGGTTTAGGTTTAGGTAATAAGTTTAGGTTTATGTGTAGGTTTAGGTTTAGGTTTAGAGAAATAGGTTTAGGTTTAGGTTTAGGGGTTCGGGTTCGGGTTAGGTCGGGTAACCCGAGACCTCAACCCAGGCCTGACCCAAGCTTGAGATCGGGTTCGATACTTCATGCCCGAACCCAACCCAATGTTGGGTCGATCACAGGTCAGTCGGGTTGAACCCGCCTAACTTAAGCCCTAGTTTAGGTTTAGGTAATAGGTTTGGGTTTAGGTTTAGGTTTTAGGTTTAAGTTTAGGTTTAGGGAAGTAGGTTTAGGTCTAGGTCTAAGTTTAGGTTTAGGGAAATAGGTTTAGGTTTAAGTTTAGGTAATATGTTTTGGTTTAGGTGTAGGTTTAGGTTTAGGTTTAGGTAATAGGTTTAGCAAAGTAGGTTTTGGTTTAGGTTTAAGTTTAGGGAATAGGTTCAGGTTTAGGGGTTTGGTTTCGGGTTTGGGTTCAGTTGGGCAACCCGACTTTCAGCCCTAGTTTAGGTTTAGGTCTAGGTTTCAGTTTAGGTTTATGTTTAGATAATAGGTTTAGGTGTAGGTTTATGTTTAGGGAAATAAGTTTAGGTTTAGGTTAAAGGTTTAAGTTTAAGTTTAGGTTAAGTTTAGGTTTAAGTCTAGGTCTAAGTTTAGGTTTATGGAAATAGGTTTAGGTTTAGGTTTAGGTTTAGGTAATATGTTTAGGTTTAGGTTTAGGTGTACCAGTAGTAGGTTTACGTTTAGGTTTAGGTAATAGGTTTAGGTGTTGGTTTAGGTGTATGTTTAGGTTTAGGTTTAGGATTAGGGTTTAGGGTTTAGGTCTTCTAGGTTTAACCGACTCACGGATAGCTCCGACGCACATCCGGGTCTGCTCTATCAATTTCGAGCTAATACACAAACACGGGCCTATCCAAATGGCCAGGCCACTCATATTGCCGTCCATAGGAAATGGACAGCTTCATCATGGTCATAATAGCGGTTCCCACCTTCTAGGGACCCACGCTCAACATCCATTTGGATAAAACATTCTTAATCACAAGTATCATGTTCATCATCTAATTTGCCACTAAATGATAATATAATGCAATCAGTCGCCGATCCAAGAATGGATAGATTGAAATGCTTTCATTATTTTCATTTAGATGCCCAAGCCTAAATTTTGATAGCGTCTCCCCCTATCTCTTCAGATATATTTATCTTATATTTAATTTCCACGTCAAGTATCCATACATAGTGTGGATTATTGAAAATGAAAATAAACATAAGAAACATATCTAGAGAGAATAGGGGAGATGACGCATGAAACTAATGACAGAGCATTGTTCGCTTCCCCAAGTGTAGGGTTGCGATGTAGTAATAAACTCGGTAAGACCGAGGTCGATCCACAGGGAAGGAAGTAAACAATTCCAACTATCCTAATAACTAGAATCAAAGAGGTTTGTGAAATTGATTTTTAACATAAAATAGAAAATCTGATAATGGAAAGATAACTAGAGCATCAAGGATCCACTTATAGCTCTCCTTAGATGCATAATTCGTTATGGTTTCTCACTTTCTCAACTAGAATCGATATTAAGATCTATCTAGTCGGATGATAGAGCTGTTAAACCAAACAATCTGTTATATGTAGTTCAATGCATAAGATTCACTCAATGTAGGCTGAGCTGAGCATGCTCAATTGCATAGGTCATTCCCCATTCCAAACGGTTCAGTTCACAATCATAACCATCCTCAAGTCCTGTCACAAGACAAGGCTAGATCATGATTTGAACTTGATTCAAATCACATGCACAATCCATACACATTACAGAAATTCAGAAAAGTAGAACTTTGGTAGGAAGTCCCCACATGAAGATCATAGTACTAGAGCGCACTCCAATTCCTCGGATCATACAGGTCTAGACTGATGCAAACCAATTAAGAATTTAAGTAATTCTCCCAAACATCCATGAGTCATCATAAGACTAAGAAAAACTACTTAAAGCTTGTATAAACTTCAAACCATAGTTCATAATCATGAATTCCAACTTTAAAACAAATAAAACGAATTAAACAATCTAAGAAAACTATAAGGTTCACCTCTTAGCTCTAGCTAAGAGATTAGCTAATGAAAAGCATATTAAAAAATAAAACTAGAACTAAGAAAAGGAAGAAAAACTAGCTGGAGGAGGCTAGGAAGCCTCCTATGACTTGAACTCCTTGCTCCCCACGTCCTTGCTTGCCCTGGAATAGAAGAGAGCACCTCCTTTTATAGTGCAGCAATAGTACAGCAACATAGCAGAATTTGTTTCGCTTGGTACGGCTTAACCAATGGTCGGATTGCCTTCAAATTTGATTTGTAGCTTCCTTGTAATGTGATCTTCCTCATAGATAATTTAGATTTCCAAGATTATCCTCTGAATGGGCCCACCAATCATATCACCGACCGCTTCTCAAAATCGCGCACTTCGGGTACCTTCAGAACCAGTCATCTTGCTTTCAACGGTTCGGAGTGTACAAATGTCGGATTGATCCCAAATTTTGAACATTGGTATAAAACTTCCTTCTCTACATGATAGACGGATTAGATTGTCCAAAACAATCCCAGAATGTGGTCCGAAAATTAGAACACTTAGGGCTTTTATAAACTCTGCGCAGTTGGATCTTTCTGGATGGTCCATCTTTCTTCAACCGGTAAGATCAAACCACACATCCTTTTGATATGAAACTTTGTGATTATTCATATATGGATGTGGTCTAAAAGATGGTCAAATTAGATTCTTCATATCATCAATGATGGGCCACCTGGACCGGCCCAGAGTGGAACAGCGAAATCTGGAACTTTCTGGACAGTTCGTATTGTTTTGGCCACCACGATCAATCCGTAGCTCCGATCGACACGAAACCACTTGGGTTAGTTCGGCGTCGAGCTCCTCTTCAATATGGATGTGTTGGATTTCCAAATATCATTAAGATGGGCCCAGAAATATGGTCTGAAAAATCAGAAACGGGAGTGGCCTGTTGTCTGCAATTTGGAAACTGAAATTTGCATGGCCGACCGGTCAAGACCGGTCGGGGCCCATTTTCTACATTATTTCTTCTTTCTTTTCTTTCCTTCTTTCTTCCTCATCCTCCTCTCTTTCTTCATCATTCTTTGGTCCACCTTGGGCCTTCATCAAAGGCTCCTAAATGTGCCCTTTTGGTCATCAATTGGGCAAAGCAACTCTCATTCCTACAACCACAAAACATGTGTTTGATTAGTCTTTAAATCATGAAAATCTTGCACAATGAGTGATGAATTGGGGTTAGAATATGCACAATTAAGAGCTCAACAAGCATATAAATGAAAAATAACGAAAACATTCTAATCTATCCAACCTTGGACTGTTCAATAGGACAATTTGACAGATTTCTATACATCCAAAACACACTTTATCTATGCTCGGCAATATAAAAATCCCCAAATGGGCTAACTGATTGTATTATATTACCATTCGTGGACAAAATAACTATTGATAATAAGCCACATACATCCACACATACATTCACATACATCCACACAAATCAACCACGGATAGTTTTGACGCACATCCGGGTCTGCTCTATCAATTTCGAGCTAATACACAAATACGGGTCTGTCCAAATGGCCAGGCCACTCATATTACTGTCCATAGGAAATGGATAGCTCCATCATGGTCGAATAGCGGTTCTCACCTTCCAGGGACCCCCGCATCAATTTAATTTTCATTCGCATATGACATAAGAGCATGTTTGATTTCCATTTACATTATGTAAATGCAAGCAAATGGGTAATTATTACTTACCATGTAATTCATGTACTTTTGACAATGACAGTTTTATTTTTTATGCACTAAAATTGAGAAAAGTATAAATTTTTTGTAGGGCCCACTATGATACACTTGGCTTTTCCACACCGTTCATCCATTTTGTAGGTTTGATCACAAATAAAATTATAGAAACATTACATTGGTCTCGAAGAAGTTTCTAATCACATGACTTTCAATCACTGCTACTTCCTATAATATGGTCAACCTTAAATTTGGATATTGTAATTTTTTTTTCTTTTGTCTCATGCCCTAAAATGATATGTAAAAACAGTTGGACAACCTAGATACAAAATACATACATCATTGTGGGCCCCACGGTATAAGGGTGCACCGACTTGGGTGAGGCCAGGGCACACCTAATCCGCTGCCTTGTTGCAAATTGCAATGGCATCAGCCTTTAGACTGTACTTAGATCGGTAGTGAACCCTCTGGTACAAAGCTTCCTGCTAGTTGGTATTGGAAAAGCTTTGTGTAGTACCCTACTATGATATGTGTTTTATCTATGCCGTTGATTCATTTTGCAAGCTCATTTTAGGTAGTGGGGATAGTGACACCCACCATTGAAACCTTCCTAAGGCCCACCGTAATGTTTATTTGCCATGCAACCTATTCATAAAGTCATATAAACCTGGGTGACGATAAAAAACAAAAATCAACTTCATCCAAAACTTCTGTGGGTCATGATAAATTTTCAATGGTGTGCATTCTATCCCCATATTTCCAGTGGTGTGATCCACTTGAGCTTTGGATCAGTGTCAATTTTAAGATATGACATATACATCATGGTGGGCCTTATAGTTTTTGTGGCCAAAATGTTCCCCCTTCTGTTTTTAATGGTGGGGATTCAATCATGACTGTTTCCTATGGTATGGTCCATCTAAGATTTAGATTTGCTTCATTTTTAGGACCTTGTCTTGAAATGAGCTATCAAAATGGATGGACGGTGTGGATGTACATACCCCTAATTAGGGATTTTTAATTTCAAAATCCCTAATTAGGGATTTATTTTGGACAACACAAATTGGGTGGGCCTCACAAAAGTGGATAGCACGAATTGGGTGGGCCTTACAAGCAGTGGAGCTTGGTGGACCCCACAGGCAGTGGAGCGAGGTGGGCCCCACGAAAGGATGGTGAGAAGAGAGAGAGAGAGAGAGAGAGAGAGAGAGAGGAAATAAAGGGTGAAGGAAGAAAGAGAGGGTTACTGGCGACAGCAATGGTGTACGGAGGCCGTGACGGAGAAGAGAGCCGGTCGCTGGAGGTGGGGGGCTGCTCGAGGGAGATTATGCTGAGAGAGAGAGAGAGAGAGAGAGAGAGAGAGAGAGAGAGAAATGAGGTTGCTGTGGAGTCGGTTGTGACTTAAAACATAAGACTTTTACCGATGAAAATTTTCGTTGGTAATAGTATTTTTGAATATATTTACCGACGACACAAATTTGTAAATTTCACCGAAAGGCGGGAAGTTGGTCGGATTTTACCGACGACATAAATTCGTCGGAAATAGTTTATTAAAATATATTTCCCGATGAAGCAAATTCGTCGGTGAAATGAATTTCACCGATCTCACTGAAATGGGGAAGACTTTTCACGGCGAATTTATTCGTCGGTAATAGTATTTTAAAAATATATTTTCCAACGAAAAAAATTCATCAGTGAGAAATGGAAAATTGGTCGGATGAGTTTTGTCTTCTACCAATGAATGTATTCGTTGGTGATAAATGTTTTACCTACGATAAATAATATCGTCGGTAAAAGTATACTTTCCGTCGTTGTAAACGATGACGGGAGCATATATGGCGGTGGTGGGAATGGCTTATATCTGAAATTGCGTCGGGTAGCCTAACACGACACCCTACGCATACGCGTGCGGAAGCTTGAGGAGCAACTAGAATTATGGCTGAACCTATAGGAGGGGGGTGAATAGGACCTTTTTTTTTTTTTTAAAAAAATCTTTTCGCCTACTTTAACAAATCAGCAAATTAAAATATGTAAGCGATTAACACTTTGGCTTCCAAGCCTAAGTGGGTCCAATTAAAAGACTAGCAAAAGATAAAGCAATTAACAACCTAGTCTAATCAACTCATGTGGACTAGAGAGGATGGATCAAGAAATGCTCAAGTCAACATGAGGAGTGAAAGTACATCTTGTGAGTGTGGATGTGCCTATCAAGTGCCTAGCATACATTCCTAACTAAGCATTCATAATTAACAAATTAAACTCAATGCATTAAAGAGAAATGTGCTCAAGATTAATCACAAACACAAGGATGTATAGTGGTTCGACTACTTGTCTACTCCACTCCCGGTTCAAGTACTCAACCCCTTTGAGCACACCGGCATTCACTGGGGAGTTTAAATCTGGTTCCTCCCAACCAAGGTGTTTTAACTCGGATCCACCCAACCGGGGAGTTTACAGGTTCCTCCCAACCTACACGTTTGCACCCGTGTTGGTGGCTCCCCCTTGGAGACTATGTTTAGGCCCGACTAACGTGCCAAGGAACGGCTGACGTCCCTAGATTTTAGGCCCAACTAATAGGCCAAGGATCGACTGACGACCCCGGGGCGAGTTTGTCAAACAAACTCTACACTCAACTCCCACAGGGAATTGAGTGGATGGACTCTTAACAAGACAACCTTACTTGTCGGATTGAGCCCCTTGTTGCGCCGCTTCGGGTTGCTTCTTCTCGCTCTCCCGTGCTTGAATCAGCTCCCCTTGTGCTCCCCCGATCTTTGACGCCGTTGCTTTGCCAAGGCTTCAGCTCCAAGATCAGCTACCTTGCATGTGATGCTCCATTGGAGATGCCCAAGGTGCTAGGGAATGGTGAAACCTCTACAAATGGTAGGAAATGGGTTTCCTAGAGGAATGCACCTAAATGGACTCCTAGGTAGTGTTTAGACAAAGGATTTAACTATCATCAAGGTGTCTAAACCCTAGGAATCAAGAGGGAACAAGTCCTATTCTCAAGATGCCATTGAATGGCCCAAGCTTGTGATGAAAACACAAGGAGAATGGCTTGCTATAGGTTTGGGATAGAGCCTCTAATGATCTCTAGCAATGGTGGCTTCTATCTCCTCAAAATTCCCTCTAATGGCTCAAAAAACGAATCCCCCTTTTAAATAGATTTTCTTCCAACGGTCAAAAAACGGGCAGATTCGCGCATCTCCGATTGATCGGAAGAAGTTCCGATTGATCGGAGACCTGTCCGATTGATCGGAGACAAGTCCGATTGATCGGAAATCTATCCAGTGAAGTCTCTGGAAGATATTCCGATTGATCGGAACACTGTCCGATTGATCGGACGGACCCCTTCCGATGGATCGGAAGACTGTCCGATTGATCGGAAATATGTCCAGTGGATTTTCAAGGTTGCTGGAAAAAATTTCCGATTGATCGGAGATTCTGTCCGATTGATCGGAGCTTCTGTCCGATTGATCGGAGTCCTATCGGAGCCACTGTCCGATTGATCGGAGTCCTATCGGAACACCTATCGGAAACTGCTGTTTGAGCCTTTTTTATTGCAGCAGCTTCCACCTCTTAAATTAGTCTATCTTATCATGTTTTTCATGGAGTTCTAAGACTAATAATGATGACTAAGGGTATACCTAGTTGGTCCAAGTCATCTAAGAGGTTATGGGTTAGGTTTTGGTCAAGGCAAGGCACACCAAGGCATCACTTTTATCTGTTTCTTCTTCCTTGATGCAGCCGGTCCGTCTTGAGTCTTCGTTCTTCGTCTTCATTAAGCTCAACCGACACTAGACCCACTGACCTAAGTAATTGACAAACAAGGTGCACTAGTATGCCATAGAAAAGTGCACTAACAATCTCCCCCTTTGTCAATTACTTACAAAAACCTAACCTACCAAAACAAATACATGTACAAGAGATTACATTGATATGAAATAAAATACAGGACTCTTGACATGCCTAAACTAAGCAGCTCCTCTTCAGTTTGCTCCCCCATAACCTGTCAATCCCTGCATCACAAAACATAGCAAACTAGTTTTGGTGGGACTTGATCTTTCTCCCCCTTTTTGTTAGCAATTGACAAGCTATTCTCTCCCCCTTAATGATGCAACAATTAAGGTCAAGGTAAGAGAAGATAGTATGTCATAATTATAACTATAAACACATGCTAACAAGGAGAGTATAGGGTGCATGATACATAAATACATGGAGCATGCTAAGGAACATGATTAACAAGAAAATGAAACTATCTAAGCATAGTTAATCATGCATAATTGGTCATCTATGATATACACTAAGCATTAAAGCTCAAGGGCTTATAGCCCAATCAACCAACCTCCCCTATTGGTATATCAAGACCAATACTAAGCAAAGATTAGCATAGAATGAAGCATAAAACTCAAGATGATTAACTAAACTAAGCATGGTGATAATCTAGCAAGCAAATGTATCAAATAAAAGCAAGGCTAAATTACCAAAATTTGGGCTCATGAGGCTTGAATCCTCTGATTTGCCCATACACACATAAATGAGGCTGAAATCCTCAGATTTACCTATAAAAGCATTTCTAGCTACCCTCACTAACTATGTTTAGTTTGATAAGCCTAAGGGTAACTAATTTCCTCAACACCCTCATAAAATGTAGCATGAGGTGAGGGGTTGGGAACTCCTTCTACTCCTAGAAGGGATAGCGGTTGGGATCCCCTCTTAGATAAGCGGGAAGAGGGGTAGTGGTGGAAGCCGAGAGAGCTAGATCATTATGTTGGCTCCCATCACTAGCAGAGTCATCGGATTTGGAGTCCGACTCCTCCGTATTATCCCACGTGGCAGCCATCGCCTTTTTACCTTTCGGTTTAGGCGTTTCCGGACAGTCCGGGGCAATATGGCCACGTTGACCGCAACCGTAACATCGGACGGATGAAGGTTTGGATGATTTCCCTTTATGTTTATCACCCTTCTTGTCCTTCTTGTCACGGCTATTCCCTCTATCAAATATGAGGAATCTCTTGAATTTTTTGTTCAATTTTTCTTCCTCATCATCCTCATCATCGCTATCTTCCTCCGACTCACTCTTAATTTTCTTATGTTTGTGAGAGGATTTTAGGGCGATGTTTTTCTTCCTAGGGGGGGCCTTAAAGTGTAGTTCATGAGTTTGTAGGGAACCTATGAGTTCTTCTACTTTCATGTTATCTATATCTCTACACTCTTCTAAGGCAACTATCTTGGAGTCAAATCTTCCCGGGAGGGACCTAAGTATTTTTCTACAAATCCTTCCTTCCGGAACCCGATCCCCCAAGACAAACATGGAGTTGCAAATATCTGACAATTTAGTATAAAACTCCATGAAAGTTTCAGACTCTCCCATCCTAATGTTTTCAAATTTGGTGGTTAAGAGCTGAAGCTTCGAGCGTCTTACTGTGCTAGTTCCCTCGTGGGTAACCTCAAGTATATCCCATGCTTCTTTTGCAGTTGCGCATGTGAGAATGCGCTGAAATTCTTCCGGGGAAACCGCACAGCAAATCGCATTGAGAGCTTTGGCATTTGCCATGTATTGAGCTCTCTCTATGTCATCCCATTTGGAATCATCTTTGGGAATGACAATATATTTCCCATCAACCTCCACTTGCTCGGTGGGCAAGGTATATCCAGTTTGTGTGCTAAGCCACACCGGACGGTCCATGGATTGGAGAAAAATTCTCATTCTCGCCTTCCAATAAGCATAGTTGGACCCGTCAAAGAAAGGTGGACGGTTGGTGGCACTCCCATCTCGGTTAGACATGATGCTAGTGCTCCGGTATCGGATCTTACTCTAGACGGTTACGTCCTTAAAGAGCAACCCGCTCTGATACCAATTGAAATTGCGTCGGGTAGCCTAACACGACACCCTACGCATACGCGTGCGGAAGCTTGAGGAGCAACTAGAATTATGGCTGAACCTATAGGAGGGGGGTGAATAGGACCTTTTTTTTTAAAAAAAAAAAATCTTTTCGCCTACTTTAACAAATCAGCAAATTAAAATATGTAAGCGATTAACACTTTGGCTTCCAAGCCTAAGTGGGTCCAATTAAAAGACTAGCAAAAGATAAAGCAATTAACAACCTAGTCTAATCAACTCATGTGGACTAGAGAGGATGGATCAAGAAATGCTCAAGTCAACATGAGGAGTGAAAGTACATCTTGTGAGTGTGGATGTGCCTATCAAGTGCCTAGCATACATTCCTAACTAAGCATTCATAATTAACAAATTAAACTCAATGCATTAAATAGAAATGTGCTCAAGATTAATCACAAACACAAGGATGTATAGTGGTTCGACTACTTGTCTACTCCACTCCCGGTTCAAGTACTCAACCCCTTTGAGCACACCGGCATTCACTGGGGAGTTTAAATCTGGTTCCTCCCAACCAAGGTGTTTTAACTCGGATCCACCCAACCGGGGAGTTTACAGGTTCCTCCCAACCTACACGTTTGCACCCGTGTTGGTGGCTCCCCCTTGGAGACTATGTTTAGGCCCGACTAACGTGCCAAGGAACGGCTGACGTCCCTAGATTTTAGGCCCAACTAATAGGCCAAGGATCGACTGACGACCCCGGGGCGAGTTTGTCAAACAAACTCTACACTCAACTCCCACAGGGAATTGAGTGGATGGACTCTTAACAAGACAACCTTACTTGTCGGATTGAGCCCCTTGTTGCGCCGCTTCGGGTTGCTTCTTCTCGCTCTCCCGTGCTTGAATCAGCTCCCCTTGTGCTCCCCCGATCTTTGACGCCGTTGCTTTGCCAAGGCTTCAGCTCCAAGATCAGCTACCTTGCATGTGATGCTCCATTGGAGATGCCCAAGGTGCTAGGGAATGGTGAAACCTCTACAAATGGTAGGAAATGGGTTTCCTAGAGGAATGCACCTAAATGGACTCCTAGGTAGTGTTTAGACAAAGGATTTAACTATCATCAAGGTGTCTAAACCCTAGGAATCAAGAGGGAACAAGTCCTATTCTCAAGATGCCATTGAATGGCCCAAGCTTGTGATGAAAACACAAGGAGAATGGCTTGCTATAGGTTTGGGATAGAGCCTCTAATGATCTCTAGCAATGGTGGCTTCTATCTCCTCAAAATTCCCTCTAATGGCTCAAAAAACGAATCCCCCTTTTAAATAGATTTTCTTCCAACGGTCAAAAAACGGGCAGATTCGCGCATCTCCGATTGATCGGAAGAAGTTCCGATTGATCGGAGACCTGTCCGATTGATCGGAGACAAGTCCGATTGATCGGAAATCTATCCAGTGAAGTCTCTGGAAGATATTCCGATTGATCGGAACACTGTCCGATTGATCGGACGGACCCCTTCCGATGGATCGGAAGACTGTCCGATTGATCGGAAATATGTCCAGTGGATTTTCAAGGTTGCTGGAAAAAATTTCCTATTGATCGGAGATTCTGTCCGATTGATCGGAGCTTCTGTCCGATTGATCGGAGTCCTATCGGAGCCACTGTCCGATTGATCGGAGTCCTATCGGAACACCTATCGGAAACTGCTGTTTGAGCCTTTTTTATTGCAGCAGCTTCCACCTCTTAAATTAGTCTATCTTATCATGTTTTTCATGGAGTTCTAAGACTAATAATGATGACTAAGGGTATACCTAGTTGGTCCAAGTCATCTAAGAGGTTATGGGTTAGGTTTTGGTCAAGGCAAGGCACACCAAGGCATCACTTTTATCTGTTTCTTCTTCCTTGATGCAGCCGGTCCGTCTTGAGTCTTCGTTCTTCGTCTTCATTAAGCTCAACCGACACTAGACCCACTGACCTAAGTAATTGACAAACAAGGTGCACTAGTATGCCATAGAAAAGTGCACTAACAATATCTTTTACCGACGAAATAGTTATTTCGTCTGTAAAAATAGTGTTTATCAGCAAAACTTATTTCGTCGGTAAAAACGTAATTTCTTGTAGTGTTTGTCTTCTCTCTGGGAAAATCAGTACGAACATTTTTCAGTTCGTGTGGCAAAGATCAAGAGTGCACCTTATCAACGTCGATCATTTTGAAGAGAGTTGTTGTATCTTGGGGCAGGCTTGTTGGAACCCAGTACATTAGGGATCATCTTCCTTTGAGGGCAAATTTATCTTTAAGACAACGACGTAGCATGCCCCAGCTCTCCAAATTCTTATATTATTTTTGGTTTAATATTTTGGATTTTCTTTTCTATCTCTGTATTTTAGAACTAACATTTAAAACTCAAAACTCAAACTTGAGTCTCTCGAGTTCATACGATTTTCTTTTGAGTTTTTCTTGATAATATTAATAAATATTTTACACACACAACCACACAAACACATCTATTGTGAGTCAACTTTCAGCAGGTTATTTTTTTCAGGTTCTAAAGAGCTGCGTGGAGGGTTTTTTTTTTTTTTTTTTCGTCCGAGTCTTTACCAAATCAAGTTTTTCGCAGGTTACAATGAAATCTCATCCGTCAGTTTACGCTGTTGAAATCTAAGGGCCACATGCATGAACATATGGTCCAATCGATGGGAAGATTTGTCCAGCTCCTTGGGAAGATTTGTCCAGCTCCTTTCTCAGCTTATCTTTATTGTGTGGCCCACTTTTGGTATTTTGATCTTCCATTCAAGCGACCCAGGCGGATTTGGTGTATCCTTTGCTACTGTATTCAATCAAGTATTCCACTTTAATCAACCTTAATAACTCTGAAAAGAAAATGCATCAACTTCGATAACTCAAAAAGAAAACGCTTTAATAAAATCTTAGACATCTCTTATTTCACCAAAAGAAGGAAGTTACATTGATACTTAGCTTATGATACTTGATAAGTATGGGCTGATCAGAAATTGTACAACTAGCATTCACCAACTCAAATTAAACCACTTATACATCGTGGAACTCGTTGTAACTAAATCACAAACCTAAAATCACTTTGGTTGAACAATTCCAATCTCTAATTCATGGACACTCCTTTGCTGAAATTGACCGTTGGATTCTCTTTATCTTGGTCCAACTCAATTTGAATTTACTGTTATGGCATACGTTAAAAAATTTCAGTGCCTGCTTATCAACCTTCGCTCTTTTTGAGAGTATCGAAGTTTTAACTGAAAGCAAAAGGCAAAAGCAAAGCCGACATTCAACCGACACTTTCCCATCTTCAAAGCTTTGATACTCTGGCAGATTTTGACACATGGTACGAGGCGCTTCAAAATTACTTAAAGATATGTACGTGCCATGTAAGTTATTCAAATTAAATGATCCAAATGATGGTTTTTAATCCAAAAAATCACTTTTATTTGATCGTCTGACTATGGGATTGGTGGAAATTTATTTGATGGTTAAAAATCAATAATATGTAATGAACCTATTTCAACAACCAAGTGTCCACAAATCAAGGGCTAGGATTGTTCAATCTGATTTTAGGAATGGGACTTGGCTACAGTGTATTCTACAATTTAATAACTTTGATTTGAGTTAATGCATTTCATGGGTAGAATTTGCAAGTGCCTGCTTTTAGAATGTCGCGTTCTGCCAGAGCATCGAATAATTCTTCCCCGCAAAACCCCTCGCAGTAGGATCCAATCGCTTTAGCGTTTGAATGGTTGGCACGAAAAGGATAGGCGCAGTGCGAACGGCGGTTCAAAGTTTCAACCAGGTAAGCATGTAAATGATTAATATCCGAAGGGGAGTTATTTGATACTCTGGCAGCGTATGACAGTTGATACACAACTACTCAGAACTTGAACACTTGACATGTATTAAATCAAAATAAACTAATTTACTGATCCTATAGTTAGATAATCAAATAATTTTAACATTTGATTCATGATATATCTAAACCATAACCTAAGAATTACTTAATATGCCAAGCTAAGCAAGTTCTAAGTGCTGGGTATCATCCATCATGTGATTCCAGAGTATCAAAATCTTTTATCATTCAAGTAACTTACATTGATAAGGTCTTGTACATGCAAGTATTGAGGTTGTCTAACGGCACACCTATATTAAATAAGATCTATCATCCGCCAAGCGTATGCCCCTGTCCATATTATTCACTTTATGCAAATGAGTGCATCAATGTGTAGTTCACCAATTTAAGCTGAGGCATACGATTTGGATGGTTTATAAATATTTTCATATCAACTACATACTCATGACGGGTGGAACTCTATGATCTACTTTACGAATACTTATGTATAACCTATTTAATTTTTCAATTCCCATATAAATATCTACAAATAGATAAGGATCATTTCCTTAAGTATTTATCTCATCTTTCCCATACATGATTTAACTGCTTACATTTTAGACACTAGGAGGATATAAGATGATACTGTAAAATATTTGTTAGTCTCATTGTGATGTATGTCAAATATCCACACTGTCCATCTGTTAGGCGAACTAAATTTATGGCATGAATAAAAAATATAAGGCAAATCCAAAGTTCATGTGGATCATACCAAAGGAAAAAATAAGGAAAGAAACACCTATCACTAAAAACTTTTTGGGACCACTGTTTCGTTTGGTGTGGGCCACTTAGGTGTTAGATCTAGCACGATTTTAGGCTAATAAGTAAAAATGTTACGATAAAATGGATAGACAAAGCAGATATGTTATATACATCATGGTGGGGCCCACAAATTTAAACTAGTTTTGCGGGCTGAGCTCTTCACTGTTGACCTGGACGATGTGATCAAGCCCTCGGCTAAGTTGAGTGGCCAAGCCCAAGTCCTTCGGCAGTGCGCCGGGTAGCCAAGACCTTTCCACCCAAACTTGTATTGTAATCATCGGGTATATTATAAAATTGTAACAAACAATAGTCGGCCCGAGAATATGTTCAGCTTATTCGGGCCTCATTCCGTACAGCTGCAACGTAGTTCAGTGATCTGAACCGTTGATATGGTTGCTTCACTGTAGATCACTAATTCAAAAAAAAAGAAAGAAAAAAAAAATTCTCTTTAGATTGATGGCAAGAAATAGATGCAGAGAACACAAGAACCATCCATTACACAATCAACCGCATGAAGTAAAAATAAATAAAAAAACGAAGAAAAATGAAAGAAAATAGAAAATTTAGGAACCGTACCTTCCAATCAATTTCAGTTTTGGTCCATTTTGCCGGCGCCTCTAGTGACCAACGGTCATGATCACTGTAATCCTGGCCCCCACCTTAACGTTCGAGAGCGCGAAAAAATCGTCCAATACCGCCCAAAACGGGCCCCGCCCGAACCGCCCTTCTTTAATCACAGCGACGTGGCACCTCGTCGATAAGCACAACGGGTCCAACCGACGTTTCCAGATCTTCTGTACCGATACAGACAGCAGTGGACCCACAATAACTCCCTCACGTTCATCTAGCCACGTGTCGTCAACCCAATTGGCTGTCGGCAAGCCAGCCCATTCACTGCCCTTCCCACTCTTTCACGTTACACACGATATTTTATGTGAACTTCACTTACACCACTTTCTTTACACGCGCAGAACATCCGACCAGTGAGGAAGTGGGCCACACCATAAAACCCAATTAGGAAGTAAATCAAATCCATCGAATAATTAGAAGAGACACGCTTCTACACTAAATTAAACCACCGGTTGTAGATTGATTTCCACGGTGTAACCTGATTGTTTAGTGGTCCACCATGGTTTTCGACCCAAATAATCTTTACAGTCTGCCCCACATGTTTCATGGCTAAGATGCGCTAAACAGGTGACATTTCCTTGAAAAATAAAGTGTTGCATTGGACAGTTCACATACAGCCTTATACGAAAACATTTCTCTTCTTTTTTCAGGTACTTTAGTCCAACCGACTGGACCACAAGTTGCAGTCCACCTATATGATAACTTCTAACCTTTGGAATGTGAATGCGGCATCTAATCCGTTCATTGGTTGGCCCTACCATGACGGCTCTATTATTATGAAAAAGTAGTCGTATTCGCTGGATAAAGTATATCACAGTTGTATTTTTTTAAAATATTTATCAATGACTAGATATTTTTTTTTCATGATGTGACCCACCTTATGAGTAGATGGGGCTGATTTTCGGGAAGCGGATTAGCTGGTGCACCACACACCAGCGAGATCGCTGGTGTATTGACGTCACCAATTTCGGTGGGCCACACCATGAGGTTCGTAGTATATCCAAACCGTCCTTCCATTTGGTGACACCGTTATAAGGGTTTAATCCAAAAACAGAACAGATCCAATGATCAAGTGGACCACACTGCAGAATGCAGTGGGAGATTGAATTTCTATCATTGAAACCTTCTTGGTCGTCACAGAAGTTTTGGATCAATCTGATATTTGGTTTTACCCTTCATCCAGGTCCATGTGACCTTATGAACAGTTTGGATGGTAAATAAACATCATGGTGGGCCCTAGCAACGTTTTAATGGTGAAAATATTGTCCCCACCGCCTTTTGTGGTGTGGTCCACTTGAGATTTGGATATATCTTATTTTTGGGATCATGCCCTAAACTGATCTTGTAAACTGGATGGACGGTGTAGATAAGTTAAATACATCATCTTGGGGCCGCGTAATCTTGATTTTCTTTGAACCGTTGGTTACAACACGCTGACATAGTTGTCTGCAGGTGAGACGTACTCACACCAGCGAATTAGCTGGTGTAGGGTACACCAGGCAATCCGCTTCCTGATTTTCGTGCTAGATGATCATTGTGGTAGGGCCAATCTACTGGAAGAGACGGACTTTGAGGGGAGCGGATTGCCCATGACCCTGGGCACAGAGTGGGTCCACAGAGATGTCCGTGACAAATCTACTCCGTCCATCTGTTTTGACAGGCCACAATAGGACAGGATTCTAAAAAATAGTTAGATCCAAAATTTAGGTGGGCCATACCAGCAAAACAGTGGGAACAGCAACGTCTACCACCGTTGAAACCTTATTGGAGCTAACCATGATGTTTATATGCCATCCAAACCGCAGATAAATTGTAGGAACAAATATCATCCTCACACAAAACTTCTGTCACTGCCGAGCGTTCAATCCCCACTGTTTCGTGTGGTATGGCTTACATGAGTTTTCGATCTGCCTTACTTTTAAAATCCTGTCCTATCGAGGTATTTCAAAACAGATAGACGGAGTGGATTTGTCACGGACATCTGTATGGTTCCACACAGCCTCGGGCACAGAAATATCTCTATGCCCCGTGTCACAGGCAATCCGCTCCCGACTTCGAGACCTATTTTCTTTTCCTCTCTGTCCTTTGCTTTTTGGGATGCCGCTTTGGTGGTGGAACCCTCACTGAGGGGCCTATTTTGATATATATGTTTTATATCCACACCGTCCATCTATTTCTCCAGATAAGTTTAGTAAATGAACCGAAAAATGAATTAGATCCAATTTTCAAGTGGACCACACCGCAGGAAACAGTAGTGATTGATTATTTAAAACTTCTTGGGGCCACAAAAGTCTTGGATCAAGCTGATATTTTGTGGTCCTTTCATCCTCATATTTATGACCTTAACAACGGGTTGGAGGGAAAATAAACATTCTACTGCCCCCAAGAAGTTTTTAATGGTGGGTGTTAAATCACCACTGTTTCCAGTGGCGTGATCCACTTGAGATTCATATCTAATGCAGTTTTGGGCTCATGCCCTAAACTGATGTGGAGAAATGGATGGACGGCGTGGATATGCCACTTATACATCAAGGTGGGCCCCACATTCAGGAACCCAGTGAAACTGCGTCCTCCACCTCCATTTGGTTTTCCTTACCGCGTAAGAATCGTGTACCGACGTGTCCACAACTCCTATATAAAAGACAACGCACCCTAAGCACTTCAAAGCAAAAGCAGTGCTCTTCCATCAGTGCTATCATTCATACATTTGTTTCCTTTACTTTTGCTATTTGCGAAGTTTCATTCCATGGCTGAAGAGCAACACCATGATGCGTGCCAGGAGAGTGAGAACGCAGGAGGTGAAATCAAGGACCGTGGGATGTTTGATTTTTTGAGTAAGAAGAAGGAAGAAAAGCCTCAGGAGGAGGCTGTAGTGGCGGAGTTTGAGAAGGTACATGTGTCAGAACCCTATAAGAAGGAGGAGGACGAAAAAGAGGAGAAGCCCATTCACGCTGAGAAGATACAACGGTCAAATAGTAGCAGCTCTAGCTCGGTATGATTTAAAAACAACATGATCTTCTTTTCTTTTCTTTTTTTCCTTATGTATATGTTGTTATTGCTTATCACCGTTGGATCAAGATCGGACGGTGATGGGTGTGCACCATTTGCTGTCATGACTTATGGGCCTTGTGGATGAATTTGGATTTCTTTCTTTTGTTTTTTTTTTAATTCTAATTTTTATTTTACTTTAGTTATCGATGTTTAATCTTGATCGACCGGCTTTAAGATTTTTTTATGGATGATCTTATGATGGTTTGATCGATCGAGATCAGGCCGTGATCTCTGTGGCCCATTTGGATTCCCTTTTTGTTAGACGGTTGGATCAAATGGGCCATTTTTAGTTGGTTTTGCAACCCATGGTTTCTTTGTTTCGTTGTTGCTCCATTTTCGGTGGCTAAAAGAAGGTCAAAACGGTCTTTTACCTATGTGGATCATCTGCCTCTGAAGAAAGGAAAAGGGAAGCCGACTCCACTAGCCACTTGTATGCATTCTGACAACATATGGTTGACTCTTTTACCCCTGCACTCCATTGGTTGGTCGCACTCGATCATTTCCCTGAAAAAGAATAAAGTCTGAAGGACAAAATGGTCATTTTGTCCATATGGGTATCCATGTTAAGGGCCTTTTGGAAGGGATCGCGGTCGCCATTCGGACGTTGACATCCCAAGGCTATGAGCACAAAATGACCATTTTACCCTACAAGCAGCGCTTAAAAGGAGGGTTCAAAGTAGAGATGAGTCAAGTTTCTTCCGAGTCTCGAGTCCAACTCGAACGAGTTCAGTCGAGCTTTCAGTCTTTGTAACTAATATGAGTAAAGCGCTCTTGTATTATGTACTAATTACGTTAGTGTTTTTGCATGGCAATCTGCAGTCCAGCGATGAAGAAGAAGGTGAAGGAGGAGAAAAGAAGAAGAAGAAGAAGAAGGGATCATTGAAGGAGAAGTTATTGGGCGAGAAGAAGGAAGAGAAGAAGAGAAGAAGGTGGCAGAAACGGAGGAGTGTAGAATTGGAGAAGCCACGGAGGAAAAGAAGGGATTCTTGGAGAAGATCAAAGAGAAGTTGCCTGGGCCCCCGCCCAAGAAGGTGGATGATAGTCACAACAGCACGGCGGCCGCCGCCGAGTGCAGCGCCGAACCACATGGGCACCATGAAGTGGAGGCAGCTAAGGAGAAGAAGGGTCTGTTGGAGAAGATAAAGGAGAAACTGCCTGGCTACCACAAGAATGAAGAGAAGGAGGAGTCTGCCAACCACTGAGATAATTTTATTATGTTGGAGTTCATATTACAGTTATCTTGTTTGGTTGATGATGTGTTTCTGTTGTAAGAGTTGATTTGGGTTTTTTTTTTTTTTTTTTTTTTATTGTTTTGGAGGGAGGGAATAGTTATTTTCTGAAGATTGTGGTTGGATGTGCTAGTGTGTAGTTTTGTATTTCTATTATATATGTTTAATGAGTTTATTGGTTTTTCTTTGCTTTGTACAAATGCTTTCTACTTTCATCAGGTGCTTTAGATTTGCACTATATGGGCTTTACTCACTTTGATCAAGCTAAATTGTCTAGTCATCAGGCACACTTAAGATGGGGTACATCACCAAGGTCAGATAGGATTGACAATCCTGACATTTGATCAGCGGAAATTTGTTTGTTGAAGTTTTGGTCTAGTAACAGTTTTCTGTGTTTAACTGTCCATTCGATGTGCACAAAAGACATTTTATCATGGCTTGAGGTCCCCTTTGGCACCATGAATTTGAAATCAGATGGAATCAAGTGAATTTAGTCCATACGGAATTAAGTGGATTTGAAATTATAGTTTTGAGGTGGGAATTCAAAAGCAGCTCTTTTGGGGTCCAAATCCCTCCAATTCCTTGTTACAAATGACAAAAAACCAGCAAATCCCCTCAAATTCATGTAATTCACCATCGCCAAATGAGCCCTTAATATTGGAGTCTATGATTTAAACAGTTGGATTTAGGCGACATAATCTCAGAGAATTGAGCATACCTCAACCCAGAGTTCGTATATACCTCTTGGGCCTTGTTTGGACGCAACTTTCGCAAAACTTCACGTCTTGCTAAACCACGTTTTTTTTATCTGAATACCAACTGCCTTCTTTGTGCATATTTCATCAAATGGAAGGTAAGAATGGAGGCTGCGAAAGTGCATTCAGGCGTACAATTCAGGAGAGATTTCATCTCAAAACTGCACTCAGGTTCAAAAACTTTTTTAAAGGAGTATCCCAACAATTGCGACTTTTGTTTAATTCTTTTTTGTGGGAGCACACCACCTCTAACTTTGTTAAATAAACAATAAACAATGGTTTTATGTGATTGATGAACTAGGTTTTGAAGGCTTTCACTGGAAAGTTCATCGTGGTCTACTTTGACGACATTTAATTTACAGTTAGGATGAGGCGAAACATGTGGAACATCTCAGACAAGTTCTCGAAGTTCTTCAGGAAAATAAGTGATATTTGAATCTTAAGAAGTGCAGCTTCATGATGGATCATCTTCTATTTTTGGGTTTCATGGTGTCTTCCACTAGTATACGAGTGGATAAAGACAAGGTGAAGGCTATTCGTGAGTGGCTGACTCCGACCAATCTCCATGAAGTTCGTAGCTTTCATGGGCTGGCAACATTTTATATATCGGAGGTTTGTCCGGAATTTCAGTTCGATAGTTGTCCCGATAACAAACTGTATGAAGAAGGGACCACTCCATTGGACCGTAGAGGGGGACAGGAGCTTTGCGGAGATCAAACAACGATTGTCTTCCATGTTGTGTCTGGTCTTTCCGAAATTTGACAACGTATTTGAAGTGGACTGCGATGCATCATACGTGGGAATTAGGGCAGTTTTATCGGAAGAAGGAAAACTTGTAGCCTTCAACAGTGAGAAGTTGAGTGACGCCAAGAATAAGTGGTCCATGTATGAGATTGAGTTGTACATTGTAGCACAAGCTCTCCGTCATTAACGACATTACCTTATCCAGAGGGAATTTGTTCTATTTACTGATCATCAAGCATTGAAGAATATTAATAGCTAGACTAACGTGAGTCGTGTGCATGCCAGGTGGATCACGTTTCTGTAGGAGTTCACATTCGTTCTGAGACACAAATCGGGTCAGTAGAACAAAGTAGCTGATGTGTTAAGCCGCCGAGCTGACCTCCTTGTTACATTGGCAAATGAGGTGATCGAGTTTGAATGTCTCAAAGAGTCATGTGCTGAGGACGATGAGTTTCAAAGATGCATGGTCATGTTGTAGAGAAGGTCACCCTAGCGATTTCCACATTTAAGAAGAGTATCTATTCCACAAGAACCGTTTGTCTATCCCATAGGGATTGCTAAGAGACAAGATCATTTTAGAGCTTCATGGTGGGGGTATAGGAGGACATTCAGGCAGAGATAAGAAAAATGCTCTGATGAAAGAGCGTTACTATTAGCCTCATCTAGGCTGAGATGTTGGAAGGATGGTGCAGCAGTGTCATACATACCAAGCGTCGAAGGGGCAATCACAAAACACTTGGCTCTACACTTCTTTACTAGTGCTAGATGGTCCTTGGGAAGACATCTTAATGGATTTTGTGTTGGGTCTCCCACAAACACAGCAGGGAATGGATTTTGTGTTTGTGGTGGTAGACTGATTTTCTAAGATGGAGAATTTCATACCACATCAGAAGATGTATGATGCAACAAGCGTAGCGAATTTATTTTTCAGGGAGGTGGTGAGAGTCCATGGTGTTCCAAAGACCATAACGTCCAACCGTGATACGAAATTTGTCAGTCACTTTTGATGAACTTTGTGGAGTTGCTTCGACACTCAGCTTCAGTCTAGCAGTGCATATCATCCGCAGACGGACGGGCAAACTGAAGTGGTGAATAAAACTTTGGAAAACCTAATATATTGCATCTCAAGAGACAAGTCGAAGCAATGGGACTTAGCCCTATCTTAAGTTGAGTTCACCTTCAACAGCATGGTGAACCGCTCAACCGGGAAGTCCTCGTTCTAAATATTTATGGGAGAACCCCTCGCCACACACTTGACTTAGTTCCATTGCCCAAGGTTCCAGGACAGAGCATCGCCACTGAGAACATGGCAGAAAGAATAGCGGAAGTTCATGCTGAAGTCCGGAAGGCACTAGGTGAGTCGAACAATAAGTATAAAGAAGACACAGACAAGCATCGTCGTGCTAAGATCTTTGAGGTTGGAGATCAAGTTATGATTTACTTGCGTAAGGAGCGCTTCCCTATCGACACATATAACAAGCTCAAGCATAAGAAGGTCAGACCCATGCCAATCCTAAAAAAGATCAATGACAACACTTACGTTGTTGATCTCCCCAGTTACAAATCCCTCAAATTCCTCCAATTCCTTGTTACAAATGACAAAAAACCAACAAATCCCCTCAAATTCATGTAATTCACCACCGCCAAATGAGCTCTTAATATTGGAGTCTATGATTTGAACAGTTGGATTTAGGCGACACAATCTCTAAGAATTGTACATACCTCAACTGATGTAGAGGGTGTAGCTAACCTCTACATGATGAACATGGACCAGCGGAAGGATCAACTTGAAGGTCACATCGAAAGGAGCAAGTCACAAGTTGTTGCTGAAGAAACAGCCTTCACTGACTGATTGCCTGCTGCCCAGACCAGTCCCGACCGGTCCGCAAACCGCCGAGTTTCCACGTGCAAGCAA
Source organism: Liriodendron chinense (assembly GCA_003013855.2). Lineage (NCBI taxonomy): Eukaryota > Viridiplantae > Streptophyta > Magnoliopsida > Magnoliales > Magnoliaceae > Liriodendron > Liriodendron chinense. The sequence goes on from PVNU02000998.1 coordinate 1,696,331, forward strand.
TCTAACTCTTTGGACTTTTTGCACCCCACCCAAATGGTTGTGAGGACTGACGACCGACCTCGACTGGTCGCCTGGTTGGTCGAATTTCTCTGGCCAACAGTATGAACTCTCTCGACTATTGGTGGCCAATTCCGACCGGTCATGGCCCACTGCTGACCGATCTGCAAACGCGCAGTTTCTCACGCGAACTTTCTATTTCGAACTGTTTTGCTTTATTTTTGCATTGGTTTCTTTCTTTTTACAATTAGGACACCTAGGGTGCGTAGCTTAGGGTTTGGAAACATATATATATATATATATATATATATATATATATATATATATATATATATATATATATATATATATATATATAGTTGTTTTAATTCATTTTAGAACATTATTATTAACCTAATATAAGTTTTCAGAGAATTTTCTCCTCTTTGCTCGTGTTCTTCGAGTGCCCCTTGAGAAATCAAGGAAGATCGAATTATTGTCCTCGATTGGTTCGTAGATTCGGATCGTTTACCCTATGAGAGAGACGGTGTTCGATCTCGTTTCGTTGACGTTTGCATTATCAACCCAGAGTTCGTATATACCTCTTGGTCCTTGTTTGGACGTAACTTCTGCAGAACCCCATGTCTTGCTAAACCATGATTTTGTCTGAATACTAACCGCGTTCTTTGTGCATACTTCATCAAATGGAAGATAAGAATGGAGGCTGCGAAAGTGCATTCAGGCGTACAATTCAGGAGAGATTTCATCTCAAAACTGCACTCAGCATCAATAACTTCTTTAAAGGAGTAGGGCTGTCAACGGCATGGATCATGATCCGTATCTAATCCAGATCCGCTCCGATTTAATCGGATTCGAATCAATAATCGGATCATCGGGTCGGATTCAAATACCCAAAGACGATCCGTTTAATATTCGGGTCGGATTCAGACCAACCTTGATCCGGCCCGTTAACGACCCGATAAAAAAAAAAGCCGTCTCCTTCGTCTCTACTCTCCACGCACGCAACCATGGGCTGTATCATATTCGGATATCGGGTCGGATCATATTCGGATCGGAAACGGATTTCAAAATATTTAAACGGGTCGGGTTCGGATCATATACTTGTGATCCGAATCGGATTCGGGTCAGATATATCCTTAATCGGATCAGATACGGATCATCACTGATCCGGCCCGTATCCGACCCGTTGATAGCCCTATAAAGGAGTGTCCCAACAGGCCCTTGGATTGTTCCGCTTGTGCAGTTGCGACCTTTGTTTAATTCTTTTTTGTGGGAGCACACCACCTCTAATTTTGTTAAATAAACAATGGCTTTACAAACTTTCGAGTGGGCACCATAAAAAAAAGGCATGCATCACGTATCATATAATACCACTTTATAAGGCCTATACAAGGACTTGCCCAACCCCAACTATACGAACTAAAATGTCCAGTAGAACCAGGATCAATGCCACAAGCCTCCGAATCACGTATTAAAACCAGCGTTAAAGAGGGCCTCCAAGCTTTCGAAGAAGGCACCAAACAGCTGCCACCCTCTGCATCCGGTAGCTCTACAGGCTTTACAGATTGGCAGCTGTAACTCTTCATTACCAGCTGTGACTCCGAAAGCAACTTGCATCAAACAGTCTCTGAGAAAGACCGGGGGTGGGACAACTCCAACAGAGAAAAGAGTTCTTCAACTAACAGCATAAGGGCTTCAAAAACCGGACCAATTCACCGACATCCTCAAGTGCTGGGCCAGGGAACAGAGAGCAGCAGATGGTTCATTCCAAAGGACGAGAATCAGATGTGACTGTGGACACCTTGACTCGTGATATTATTTTGTTGAATGTGAACCATTGTAGCATCTTACCCAAGTGTCTATTTAATAAAAGGTTAGGATTTTCCCATCAGGGGATACTTTTGGTAAATGGACCATCAAATGGTGGTCCAATCACATCAAACTTAGACCATATTCCTCCACCGCCCGACCCCACGTGCCCCACCCCACCCCACCCCTAGTCGAGGTCGGTGATGCGTTAGTCAACTAAGTGAGGAAAGTTGCATAAAGAGAATTTGTGAGGTCGCTTTGTTGGTGGGATGGTGAGTAGTTTGGATACCAATCCATACCTCAGCAGCATCCCTACTTACTCCTGAAGGATGCGTGGGGACTTGAGCCTTTTGGATCTGTCATTGTTCAATGATCCAACCACTTAATATGGGCTCGCCTTGGATGGGGTACGGGCAAAAGTGTGAAACTCATTGAAAACTCCTTTCTTCGTATGGAGGGTGGCGTTATTTTTCCTGATGTGTACTAAACGACTTCATGTGGATGTAATCCATACAGTGTTTGGACCGTGGTTCAAAAATCAGGCTGATTCAACACTCAGGTGGGCTACACCGTGGGAACAGTTGAGATGGTAAGTCCCACCATTAAAATGGTCTAAATTTTGTGTGCGGTCTGCCATTGTATTTATATGCCATCCAATCCACTCATCTTAGTTGCCAAACTAGGATGAATGGATTTACCAAAAAAAAGGACATTCCAATATTCATGTCAGCCATGCCATGCGAACTTAAAATTTTAGGCATGATTTTGCGCTGCTCCTATGATGTTGTCCACCTATGTCTTGGATTAGATTGAATTTTAATATTGTGGTGAAAATGTGACGTCGCACTTGATGGTGGATAGCGTGGATCGGATGAATGAGTGCAAGTTGGGTCCTCTCCCTTCCTACACAAGTCAAGCGACGGTAAAAAAAAAATACAAAGAGAAGATGGCCCTGGTTTTTGTTGGGAAATGATACACAAACCTTTGGATCTCATAATTCTCAACCAACAGAATTACGGAATATGAATGCGGAACAACGAACAAACAATCACCATCTACAATAAGCAAGACTTTTTACGTAGACAACTCTCTAGCACTCACATCAAAATTTAAAGGCCTGAAATCGTCATATTTTTTAAAATTCATTGAACATCGACGTTAAAAACGGCCGTCGAAATTTTGGATGCCGAAAACACAATTCGACTTCTCTAGGCCGTCGTTTTTTTTCCCCCACAGTGTAGGGCTGGCAGAACTATTAATTTTCTGCAAAATACGACGGCCTTGGACCGTCGAATTTTGGTTTTATATTGAAGGCCATCAAATTTTGATTTTATATTGAAAATAAAAACCATCAAAATTTGATGAATTTGGAGCTTCAAGGCTATGGCTATGCCTATACATCTGAAATTTTTTTTTAATATATCTAAATCGCCATAATTCACTTTTTGTTTTGTCAACTCGTTATTCAATCCAAATCTAGTCACGATAAAACAATCCCAAATACGAAAGACTCAGGGCACTCAATCTACATTACGTGAATCATTGTTAAACCCAAATACATCATAATAATACATCCTAATAATAAAAGACTCAAAACACTTGCAAGCCATCATTCAAACAAATATTATTCAATCCAAATACACCACAATAAAACATCCCAAATACAAAAGACTCAACGCACTTGCAAACCATCATTATCAACGCACTTGTAAACCATCATTAACACATTCTTAGTCTATTCACACACACATACACACATACAAGGAATGAAAGACATAAACTTCAAGTCGCACCATTAAGGAGTCGAAGACGATAGTTAGTCGTCTCATGCCTATCTCCTAGGTGACAAAACATTACAAGTCAAACGTGGAGTTGTAAGCTGATGTAAATCTAATTATGGGACTTTAAAAATAAAGATTTTTTTAATCCCTACTGCTCTCTAGGAGAAAATCTACATCCTCAACACCCTCTAAAACTAAAGAAGAAAAATATATAAATTCAAATGTCATGGGACTTTAAACAGGAACAAGAAAGGGCATAAAACAGGAAAAACAAACTCTAGTAGACGGAACAAAATAAAATTGTTAAGTTTTAAATAATGATTTGACGAAGCATCTGAAAGTCTTTCTACTTCTATGTTGAAATTTTTCTCTTGAGTGCATTCTATTCATTTAAGGGTCATAAAAACATACCCATGTGGAGTTGGCATGCCAGAGTTACACTCGATGTTCTCTTTCGTGTTCCTTCTTTTCTGATGGCCAATGAACATAAATCTTTTACAACCTATGTTCCCAGAACTAGTCACAATTGCTAGATCATTGTAACCTGCACGATGTCCATGGAGCTCCACCCACTTTAAAGTATATAAAAAGGGTAGGTTTTCCTTTCCAGTACTTAAGAGTAGAAAAATATATGGATAGCCATATCATATCATGAGTAAATTAAATAAGGTAGATGCATTAAAAAGGTTAAATGCAGAAAGTACCCTGTCTGAAATGTTCAATACATGGTCCAGAAATGTTGGCCTGTTAGATGGAAATGCAAAGAAGATTAGATGGAAAACAATGTCATTGAGAGAGAACCGGGAAAGAGAAAAGAATACCTTTTTTACTAACTTTGTTTCTTTGAGGTTGTCTCATGGGCCTTTTTTACTTAATTCGTTTTAGTGGTGGATCAGAATAGATAGTAACATACACCAAATTTCAAAGAATAATAGTTCAAATTAAAAAGAAAATCCAAATGAAACTCAAGCTACATGTAAAGAATGAATAACCAAAAAAATGAAAACTCACATGAATTATTTTCTTCTCCCAATCAACCAACGGTTTCTCAAAAGCAAGGGCAGTGGAAAACTGTTCAACTTGGCTACAATTCTCACCTTAAAAAAAAGTGGCACTTTTGTTATCTTGCGTCCAAATCGATACTTGAACTTGATAGCATCGAACCATCAACCTTGTGATGGAGAAAACCAATCATTTGAGATACAAGCGGATCAACCAAATTGTGATATCTATTGCATTTATATTGAGATATCCGCTCCAAATTGCAATTTGTGTTAGTCTTGTTAAAACTGAAAATGCTGCAGGGACATTTTCTATGTACTGTTGCTCTGGGGTTCTGAGTAATGGAAACATTCATAGACAATCACAAGCATTTAAAAAAGTACACAAAAGAAGAGACATCGCAAGACGAATTTTATTCCAGAGATTCTAAGGTCTTGTACATTTCAGGCTGTCGTCTGACACGAGGTCTTAATTACATCGAATGATTGATGACCCTTGATTAAAAGGCATAAGACTAGTCAGCAGGGACTACGGTCTTAGAGTTTGTGGTCGTAGAGACCTATATGTTTTGTTATGGACTGGGCCATCTTTGTCTGAGTCAAATGTCTATGTCCCATGTTTTGGCCGGAGATCCGGGCTGAGACTATCAGGGTTTCTAACTGAGAGAGTACGACTTTGGGCCCTCACATGTCATGTTTGAATAGGTGACCTCGGGAAGTCCGGTCTGCAGTTGTATGTACCTGAGTAGCCCAACCAATGGATGCCATTTAAATGGGTAGGGCATCGACTGTTGTATTGTGGTAGCTCATAACAATCGCTTTTTAAAGAATTAGAACCCTTTGATATGGTTTATTATAATAACCATAGTCCTGTTTATTTAACTTTCAACCTTCATCAGGTCACATTATGATGGTACATGTAAGAATATTACATTGAGATGACCTTGGGCACTGGCGGCCTCTTTCCGCGAAAGTAATTTTTATTCATTATATCAGATCGGATCGAACCCCATAGGCTTGTATTCTGCTCATTAAGTATCCCAGATGGGTTATTTGACCATTTCATTGCATTCGGAACGCTCCAAAAACTCAAAATAGACATAAATATGGTAAAAAATGCTTAAAATGGAGTCTGACACACTCTGAACGGAGTCTAAAAAATTGTGATTTTTAGGGTGCTCCAAACCTATTTTTCGGGTGCATTGGACTCAGAGTACCCTAAAAATATAAAGTATCTGGTGCTGATTTTTGGGGTGCGCTAGAGTATTTTTCGGGTATGCTGGATTCAGAGCACCCTAAAAAATAGTTAAGTAGAAAAATGTTGATTTTTCGGGTGTTTAAGACCATTTTATGGGTGCGCTAGAGTACTTGAGCAATTTCGAAAGATGTCATGTTTTGTTGGTTCTATGCCGGACCCTACGGTGATTGGAGGTAGATTTCCGGCTTGGGATTCCAATGATAAAAAAAGTATTCCGATAGTCGGAAAGGGATTCCGATGGTCGAAAAAGTATTTCGACGGGGTTTCCGGCGAGGGTTTTGAATATCTAAAGGGTAATAACTCTCTCTCAGTACGTGGAGACAAATGAACTGTTCGGAGGGGTATTTATACCCAAAAATCTCGAAGGGTGAGCCAATCATCGTGTGACACGTCAAGCGCACCCTGAAAATAACTCTTTTTTAGTCTGGCGCACCCAAAAAATGTCCAGAGCACTCTGAAATAGGGTATTTTTTGGGTGCGCTAGAGTCGGAGCACCCTAAAATGGTTTGAGTGGATTTTGCTGAAGTCACGTATTTTCTGGGTGCGCCTGGACATTTGTGAAGTAAAAATGGTGAGTTTGAAAATCACGTATCTTCTGGGTGGGCCGGACCTATTTTCGGGTGCGCCAACAGCCGCTGTATTTCATTTCTTACCTTAAATGCGATCTATCTCTGGTTTGTGGGGCCCGCTTGATGATGAGTGGTCATGCACCCTTTTTAGTGGTCCACTTATCTGCTCATGACCCAATTTTGGAACTAGTTTCGTTATCGTGCGATGTGGGGCCCACCAAAGGTCATTTTTCGGCCAATGTACAGTCTGGAATACCTTGTAATTTTTCTGAATTTCACGGTGCTGCAGATCTATTTTGTAGGTGCGCCAGAGGCCTTTTGAATCTCACTCTTTTGTCCCTGATTTGGCCTGAATTGTAGGTGTATTTGGTGTAATTTCGAAGGTGTTCCGGACTTGTTTTCTAGGTGCGCTCCCTTAGTATTCTATGAGATTTTGTTTCAACGGGTCGGATATTTTGAGACCCCAACAGATGCCCCTCCGGTGTACTGTGATGGACGGACAACTGTCCGTTGCAACGCACCGGACTTCAGGTCCCTCTTATAAATATGAAATTCTCAATCATTTCCTCATTTCATGCTCTTTACTGCGCGTTACCGATCTGACTAGTGCACCCTTTAAATTGCTAGCCCACCTATTTATTTCGCTAGCGCACCCAACAATTGGGTAAGTTCAGTTTTTTTGAAATTTTCGGGTGCACTAAAGGTTGGGCATCCGACTTTGAACTTGGTGATTTTCCAATTTTCTGGATGCGCCAAGGTCAGCGCACCTAATTTTCGGACTTCGTTATATTTTGTAGTTTTCTGGGTGCGCCAGGGCTTGCGCATCCCAATTCCGAACTTTGCAAGATTTAGAGATTGCCTAAGGTGCGCCAGAGCTTGTGCACCTTGATTTCGTACTTGGATTCTTTTGGAACATTAGGGTGCGCTAGAGCTTACGCACCCAAGTTCGGAACTTGGGTAATTTTTTGAATTTATTTCGAATACATGGGTGCGCCAGAGCCAACGTACCCAATCTCGGACTTAGACAATTTTGAAAATTTTAGCTTATTGAACTTGGCAATTTTGGCTTATTGGGTGCGCTAGTGCCGGCGCATCCAGACTCCAGACTTAGAAAGTTTCCCAAATTTTGGAATATTTGGTATTTTGCATGAAGGAATACCGAATATTGGCCATCCCGCTCACATTCTGGCTTGGCTAATCTTTTCTTAAGGTGTTAGGGATTGTTATTATAGGATATACGAGATCAGACACCTCAATGTTAGTGTCTTAAATGCATAATTGTTATTCAAGTAGGTGTCAGGTCTAGTTCACCCATACATCCCAAGCCGTGCCTGATTTATTGTAATATTCTTTATAGCTTAAATGACTAGTTTAATAAGGGTTTAGGTATACCTGTATGTGCTTTCCTTTGTCTTGGGTTTCCATCTAAACCCTTTTCTTATATCTTTGCAGATCATAATGGCTGGTGGTGCTTTGAAACGTGGTTCTTCGAAGGTTGGCTCTTCGAGGGTTGGTCCATCGGGTTCTCCGTCTGCTCAACGCAAACGCAAGCGGGCTACACCAAAGAAGGTTGGAAGACCGTCCGAGCAGAATCCTCAATGGTTTCATCCACCGGAAACCTTTAGTTTCTTCGAGCGCCTCTTGTCATTGTCGAAGTTTATCCAACAGAAAGTGTTTGTTGAGAAAGTTGTCCCACTTCCCAAGGATAGAGGAACACAAGAAGAGTGGGATTCGTGGTATGCCCCACTAACTGGTTTTTGGACAGACGAAGATGTAGGCTCAGAAGAGGGCAAGGCTGGTCCATCTATCCCCTTACAAAATGACTGACGCGATCGTCCGAGGGCGGCCGACAGGGGTGCTAGGCATGAATATCTAGTCAAGTAAGCTTGTTCTAAGGCAGATAAGATGAAGATTGCCTGGTCTTCGTGCAAGCTAATGATAAAGATGTTATCGATTTGAAATCCTTATACTAAGGAACACATTCGATATCTGAGAAATTTTCAGAGGCACCATTCTCTTTTGAATATCAATCCTTCAGACATCAGTCGTGCTAATTCCTTCTATGGCGTAGGAGAGTTGGACATCCGCCCCGGCACCGTTTCTCAGTTGCGCTGTGCTTGAAAACTGGCGAAAAAAGATGGTGGAGGAGAAGGAGATGGTTTTCCTTGAGCTGAATCATGATCTTCACAGACCCTTTCCAAAGGATTATTTCGAGACTCTTCGCTAAAGATTCCATCATTTACAAAATACAGAAGTATGGGAAACGAGTGCTTATCACACTCGGGGTCATTTGGCTCATCGTCTGGGATATGAGGCCTCGACGAATCATATTTTGGAACGTCACGGTGATGTTTTAAGAGAGATCAGCCTTTTCAAGGCGATACAAGCAACTCACTACGCCAAAACAGCAAACAAACGACACAAAAACGCTTGGTTTAACGACGAACTTGGTCCGTCGTTAAAAAATGCTAGGTTTAACGACGGACTGTATCCGTCGTTAATATTAACGACGAACTGCATCCGTCGTTACAGCGAAAACAGTCCGTCGCTAACTACTACCACCTCCGTCTTTGGCGTGTTTAATCGACAAAATTGTACGACGGACCAGAATCCGTCGATAACTGTGAATTAACGACGGATATAGTCCGTCGTTAATATTACGACGGATTTAATCCGTCGTAAATTCTACGTCCGGAGACGGGATGTTGGGATTTATCGACGGACCTTCTTGAAATTAACGACGGATGTAGTCCGTCGTAAATTGAAAATTATACATACCGCAATTCATTTTAAATAAATTTGTTTCTTTAATAAGTTTTTTAAAAAATTGGCTTTTTAGAAAAAAAGTTGACAAGTTTAATAAAAATTAACAATATTTAAGAAAAAAATGGGATTTGGAAAAATAATATTCTAAATTTAAAAAAGAACTAGAATTTTGAAAGAAATTGACATTTTGAAATAAATTGAGACGTTTGAATGAAGTGTATAATTTTGAAATAATGTAGACTTTGAGAAAGATTGTGGTTTTGCATTTTGAAAGATATTGACATATTTTGATAAAAAAAATTAGATTTTCAAAAAATTGGCATTTTGAAAACGAACATCGGAAAGTTTAAAAAATTGTGATTTTGAAAAAATGTTGAGTTAATCTTGAATAAAATTTATAAGTTTGAAAAAAAAATGTAATAAAATTAATAATGTTTAAGAAAAATTGAAATGTAGAAAAATCAAAATTTTGAAAATAATTAGGATTAAAAAAGAACAAAAAATCTGAAAGAATTTTGACATAAATTAGGATTTAAAAGGATTTAAAAAAAGTTGGCATTTTGACATAAATCAAGAATTTTGAATAAAATTTATCGGTTTGAAAAAATAGATTTTCAAAAAAGAAATTGTGATTTTTAAAAAGAAATTTAGATTTTGTATTTTGTAAAAAAATTGAAAAATTTGATAGAAAATGAAATGTTGAAAAAACAATTGACATTTTGAAAACAAGTGTTTATGTATTGAATTGCGATTTTGAGAAAAAATTAAGAAGTTTTGAAAAAAAAATTGTAATAAAATTAATAATGTTTAAGAAAAATTAAGATTTAAAATAACGAGATTTTGAAAAGAAATTCAGGATTTACAAAGAACCAAAAAGAAATTGTCATTCTTAAAAAAATGAAGATTTTGAAAAAAAACTGCAAAGATAGAATAAAATTTTTAAGTGTGAAAAAAAATTGCAATTTTTAAAAATAAAATAGGATTTTGTATTTTGAAATTTTTTGAGAAATTTGATAAAAAAAATTTGACATTTTGAATTATGAAAGTTGACAAGTTTATTAAAAAATGTGATTTTGAAAAATAAAATTGTATTGTTTAAAAAAAAATTAACAATTTTAGGACATTAGGACATAATACCAAAATTGATGTTTTGAGAAATCTAAACTGGTCCATCCACTTTGTGAGATAATTTTAGTATATTATACAAAAAAAGGTGAGAACTCGGATCCTGGTGGGTGGGAACCCTGACCGTGGGGCCACTCTGATGAATGTGACTACATCCACGCCGTACATCCATATTGAAAGTTCATTTTAGGGCGTGTTCCAAAAAAATGAAGCAATTCCAAGTCCCAGATGGAACATAGTAGAGGAAACAGTGCTGATTGACTATTAAAGACTTCCTGTGGGGCCACAAAAGCTTTGGATCAAGATGATATTTTTGTGGTCTATTCATCTAGGTGTTTGTGACCTTACAAACAGGTTGGATGGAAAATAATGGCAAATAAACATTCCAGTGAAATCCATGAAGTTTTCAGGGTGGAGAGATTCAATTCACGACTGTTTCTATGGTGTGGTCCACCTAATATTTGACTCAGCTTCATTTTTGGTATCATACCCTAAAATGATATTTCAAAATGGTTGGATGGTGTGGATTTAAGACACATACATCACTATAAGCCCCACAATCAAGGTGTGGACCCCACAGAGTTTACTCAATACGCAAGCCTTTTTATCCAGGCGTGGTTTGGGTGGATCCCTGTATCCACTAAGGTTGGTGGATCCCCAATTGTGGGGCCACTTTGATGTATGTACCTTACATCTACACCGTCCATGCATTTTGAAAGCTCATTTTAGGGCATTACCCAAAAAATGAGGAAGATCCAAATCTTAGGTTGACCATACCACATGAAATAGTAGCAATTGAATCCTCACCATCAAAAAATTCATGGGGACCACTGGAATGTTTATTTTCCATCCAATTTGTTGAAAAGGTCACAAAGACCTGGATGAAGATACCAAACAAATATCAGCTTGACCCAAACCTTTTGTGACCCACTATAAGCTTTTAATGGTTAAGTACCATTGTTTATTGTATTATGGTCCACCTGAGATTTGGATATACTTCATTTTTTTAATCATGCTCTAAAATGTGTTTTCAAAATGAAGTGGACGGCGTGGATGTAACACACACACACATCACACAGTGGACGGCACAGTAATGGATCCACCCACCTCTGTGGATACGGGTTCAGCGAAGCCGCGCCCCTTCCAAAGGGGGCGCGGATTTCCTGCGAAAGCCTTGCACAGGAAGTTCCTGCACTGGGAACCAAGGTGGGGCCCACAGTGATGTTTTTCAATAAATCCACCTCGTCTATCGGTTTTGGGAGCTCATTTTAGTACATGAAAACAAAAATGAAACAGTCCCAAGACTCAAGTGGGCCTCATTAAAGGAAAAGGTGGGTAGGTAAATTAGTACCATTGAAACCTCCCTGGGGTCCACAGTGATGTTTATATGACATCCATACCGTTCATAACGTCACTACTACTGGGATGAACAGGAAACACAAATATTATCCTGATTCGAAACACCTGTGGCTCCACAGATATTTCAACTGTGGACGTTCAATCCTCACGTTTTCAGCCCACTTGAGTCTTGGATCGGGTTCATTTTTGTTCTCATGTCCTAAAATGAGCTCCCAAAATGGATGGACGGGGTGGATTTATCAAAATAATCACTGTGGGCCCCACCTTGGTTCCCAGCGCAGGAACTTCCTGCGCAAGGCTTTCGCTGGAAATCCGCGCCCTTCCAAAGGGGGGGCGAATTAGGTGTTACCCGGGGACGACACCGTGGGTGTTACCCCTACCGGCCCACATGGATAGTATTTTGTATATCCACGCCGTCCATCCGCTTCTTCGGCCCATTTTGTTGTATTTGCTTATCTAGACTCAATCAGGACTTTTACAGACTTCATTTGATGCTTGATTTATGGCCTTCACTGCAACTTGTAGGCTAGGAGATTGATGAAATAGTAAGTGGAACTTCTGCTTTATATTGTTTAATATAATTGCTTGTTGACGCGGGCTCCACCAAGATGTGTTGATGACATCCATTTCAACCATCATGCATGCTCTCTTGTTTGGCATGGACCCAAAAATCAGGCCAATCCATGACTCAGGGGAACCACCATTAGCAAAAGCAGTCTCTTGGGTATATACCCAACTTAAAACATGCTCCATTGTCTTTGCATGAAAATAATTTAAAAGAAATTGAAGGTGGAGTTGTCTTAGAAAGCCTGGTAATTTTAGAGTCCTACACCATACCTATGGGATCTCTGTCTAACCATTCAATAATTAGCCTAAGCAAGGTACTAGATTTTAGTACCTTGCTTTAGATATCCTTAGGTATACGTAAAATTTACAAACAATTTTTAACTGACAGAAGCAAATTCATCCTTTCTAAATATATCCAAATGCAAAGATTTTATCAAAATGGAGAAACATACAATAGCATGCATCATGGCTCAGTTTTGTTTCTTGCAAAATTGGCGTTTCTTTAGGTCTGTTTGGCTCGATTTTTGAAATCTTGTGCATTTTCTGAAGGTTTTGGATCTATTGCTGGTTTCAATCAACCATTTATGTTAGCTTTTGCCATTGATTTGCTCATTTTCGGTTCTTTTATTGAAATTGCTGTAAGTAGAATCAGTTTGATTGGATTGATTTGATATTTTTCTTCAGCTTGCATTGATCAGTGGAATTTAGCAGTGAGTGATCGGATTTTATTGAGATTTTGAGTGTTTTTTTCTTTTCTTTTTAATGTTTTGATTTGTTTCATGGGGTTGTTGACCTTAGAACTGATTGAGCTAACACTAACACTAACACATTAGTTGTTTATGTTTGCATTTTAGGCCCATACTGACAGAAGCAGAGACCACACAATCCTTGATTCGGGTTACTGGCAAAAGCTAACGTGGGCCCATAGAAGTTTTGGATCAGGAATGGATGGTATTTAAGGATCACCGTGGGCCTCAGGAAATTTTCAATGGTTGGTATTTCCATTCCTATTGTTTTCTATGGTGTGGCTTACTCGAATTTTGGATCTCCCAAAAATGATGGAAGGATCGGATGTTAGGTGGACATCATGGTGGTCCTCACAGAGTTTTCGGCTGCACAGCCATGTGACAAGGATTGATAGGATGGATCTCACCTTGTAACCCGGTGTTAGGATCTGTGGCACCCACCATGACATTTATGTTAGGATTTGAGCCTAAACACGATGGAGATCCTAAACTCAAGTTGGCCACACTTCACAAAACAGTGGGGATAGAAATGCCGACCATTGAAACCTTCTATGCAAGCATTTGTTGCTATTTTACTAATTGTTTGCTTCATGTGCTGAAACTGTAGGATCTGATGCAAGTTCCACCAGTTTACATCATTGCTATCATAATACCAGCTGTACGGCCTTTTGTTTTTCAATCACAGCATAGCTTCACAGCTGCCTCAACCGGAGGTAGTTCAATATGAAAAACTCGCCTGCTTATCATTATGACATTTTATTTCTTGGGTTCATGGTATATGTCTGGTTTTGAATATCGCCAATTCATTTATGTAAACTCCATCCTTGTCGTTATTTTATCAATAGCTTAATTAGTTCTTTCAAAATCATGATTTCAGGTTCAGCTTTGCGGTTTGCTTGGAATTCCTCATTATAATGGGGTCGTCCCACAATTTTCCCATGCACACTAAAAGCCTTGCTGTTTTAGAAAGACAGCTTAACTAGAGGGTTTCAAAAGATTTTGTTGCTGCATTGTTGATTGGAAGACTAATATAGTTTCTTGCTGAAGTAATCAGATATTTAAGATGTCCGTAGCTAGTTTGCAAGATGTAAGAAATTCAATATGCAATAAATGATGGATGTATGAATTAGAAATGGTTAGTTTAGTTTATGTATTAAATTGGTTTGTACTGCTTCGATGATATCAGGTGTAAGAAATTCAAAATGCAACAAATGGGTGTTGTTCTTTTTTTAAACATTAACGACGGACCAGATTCGTCGACGATGTTATAAGGAAACTGACAGATCCTAGTATTATCGACAGATTTGGTCCGTCGTTCTTTTTACAATGACGAATAGAATCCGTTGCTGGAACGATGATATTTTGGAGTTACGACGAACATGGTCCGTCGTTTATTTAACGACGGACTATATCCGTCGTAATTTACCGACGGATTCAGTTCGTCGTTTATGATTAACGACTTGCAAAAGAACGTGTGACCATGCGACGGACGAAGTCCGTCGTTAATGTTGATTAACGACGAACTTGGTCCGTCGTTTTTTTTGCAATTTTGGCGTAGTGACTTCCAGTTATTTTTATTGTGATCCTTGGGTCTTCAAGGGGTTCTTGAATCATTGGAACTCCATTACTAACTCCTTTCATCTTCCCTGCAGAGAAATGAACATTACCCTATGGAATATGGTTCAGATTGCAGAGCTTTCGGTTCGGGGACGGATATATGATGAATGGGTTCCCTATGATATTGAGTTATCATGAAGAAGGAAAAGTACAGGCGAAGGTTTCTTTTCTGAGGCCCATTACGAACTATTTGCCAAGCTTCTGCAGTTTATGGGCATCAAGGATAAGCTAACTCTAAAGGATTGGCTAGTTTATTTTAGCCATGGGTTGGAGTAAGTTTCATGACTTGCATTAATCTTTTCTGTTTTATTCTATCTTTTCTTCTATTGACATTTTTACCCCTTTCAGCCTGGACTACGCAATGTATGATGAAGACCGTGATGATGGAGCGTATCTAAAGGTTAAGCTGCAGGAGAGGTTTCCTGAGCCAAATGAGTTATCTCCTACATGCAAACTTGTTGGTTTCTTGGCATATTGGCTGAGTTTAGTTGCCTTGCCCAGCTCCAAACAGGCGGATAGTGTGAGAATCTCTTGTTTTGTTGTGGCGGGAGGTCTGGCTAATGGTCGACGTTACGCCCTGGCTCCGGTGGTTTTGTGTTCCATATACAAAGCCTTTGGATACATTATTAGTAATAAAGAGCGAGCATCATACAAGATGACTTTTGCTTACTATGGTTGGCATTATTTTGCCGGTTGGCTAAGTGTCTACTTCCCGGTGTTACTTCCCGGTGCCTAATATCTTCTCTTCCAGGTGTACGAAAGATCGAGACTTCTCTAAATGTAATAGTCGACCATGAGAAACCCGAACATACACTTGAAGGCTGGGTAGCTTATGGTCAGAAAACGTAATGCTAGAGGATTCGGATCTCCCCGTAACGACTACAAGATCGAATGCTGATGATGAAATTAATGATGATAACAATGATGATGAAGATGGTGATGGTGAGTCTGCTTCAAGGGTCGTTGCATGATACTGGCATAAGGACCGCTTCGACTAATACTCCGGGTAGTAATGAGAAAAGTTGGCTAAGTTAAGGTGGTTTACCTCATCAATTAGTTCCTGAAGACAGTGAGGATGAAATGCAAGTGAGGCGGACAGTACCTCGAGTGAAAACTGCTCATCGTTGCTTGATTGCTGATGGTGGTAAAAACATCAATGAGATGTGCAAATTGTATGATGCTGAGAGACTGCAGGAATAACTTTCCAGAGATGCAGGCAATTCCCCTGCTAATAACGCGGGCGAAATAAAGGAAGAAGGGGAGATGAGATCTGAGCGGAGATTGCCTCACAGGGGAAGTTAATGATGATGAACCTATATATGACAACCCTATTCCTAAAGCAGATACTGAAGTTATCCCCATGGATCTTGACGGTGGGGTGCAAACTGAAGACCTCCTCTTTCAAACCCCGCTGAGACTGAAATTACGACCGCTCCTGGCCCTGTTCTTGAGAGAAGAACCGATATTGCCACAGAGGGGGTGATACCTCCCTTGAACCTTCCGCATAATGAAGATATTAGGGTTGAGGAGGCTGGTTTGCCCTCTCAGGAGGCTGTGGTTTCTGATATTGATAGCGTATCCGAGCCCGTTACAAAAGCATCCCCTACTACTGAACCAGTTCAAGCTGTTACTGCACCTGAGATTGTTATACTCTCTTCTCCTGAACTGGCTGGACCAGCAACAGAGATTGTAACTGAATGTGCTCCAATGTCATCAATGCCCATTGCTTCAACATATGCAGCGGTCGATGACGCTCTTGAAGCCATTGGTACCTTACTTGTCTTTATTATTTTTTATTTTTTTTCTTTTCTTCTTTCTGTAGCTTTCATATGTTAATGTCTATCTTTTGTTCTGTCAGCGACTGCTACTGTCAGCACTTCTATGCCTATTATCTTGCCTGAGGTAGTCGTTTCTTCGCTCCAAGGGATCGTAATAATCAAGGCTAGAGTTCTGAAGACGCTTCTATTATCCGTTGTTGAAGCCTTGAGGAATTTAGAGGAAGAGTGATTACTTGACGAGGGGGTGAAGGACTTAGGGGTGCATGTTGAGTGGCTTGGCATAGATGCCTCGATACTGAGTCAGTACGTAGCTCTATTCAAAGAAGAGGTTGCATGGGTTAAGGAAGCTAAGCAACTTAAAGCTGATCCTTCTGTCGATACCAAGCATGATCAGCTACAGGCCCTCCTTCCACGTTTTGAATAAGGGAGAGCATAGATGGCTATAACTAATTCAGAGTGGCAGAGGACCAACACTGAGCGTGAAGAAGCTGTGACTCGTATTACAACACTAGATGAAGAAATCAATCGTCTCCAAGCCGAACGTTCATTTATTCACCTCCAGGTGATACGATTTGACAGTCAGGAGTCTCGTTTGCGCGCAACGGTCGAGCAACAGAAAGTTGAATGTGACACCATGGAGGCTCAAGTAACGGCGTTGTAACAATCACTCCAGGATGTCCCAGACCCTGTCCAGGTTTTGGCAGAGGCAGAGAGGACGAAGAAGGTGTTCGCTCGCCTCAAGTGCAAGTCTGCGATGTAGTAATAATTCTCGGTAAGACCGAGGTCGATCTACAGGGAGTTGGATAAATAGTTCTAAACTATTCCAGTAACTTGTAATGGAACAATTAGGAATTTCAATTATGAAAACTAAGACTAAATAACAACTTAATACAGTAAATCTGATTAATATGAGAGGGAAAACTAAGGCTTTAAGGATCCACTCATAGCAATTTCATGTTAATCCATTCAATCCAATCATAAAACACAACTAGATTCAAAGTTCTATCTGTCTTCAAGTTGGAAGATAAAGCAATGAAACACATACAATCCACTCAAGTCTGGAAATTCAGAATTCTAGTTTTAATAAAGCACATAGACTTTGAACTTGTAGCCTTCAGAGTAACAGCCATGCCAAGAGACTATGGCATTCTCAAGGGTTACTACGATTCAAATCTAATCAAACCTAACATGGCAATCTCAGGGAATTGAAAGGAATTCATGTCCTAAGTACATGAACTCTCATAAAATGTCTAAAAAGACCAACTTTATTCAAACTAATATTCAAATATCCAACTTGAAGTAAAATAAACTTGAATTAAACAAATTAAACATGAGAATTAGCTACAAGGTTCACCTCTCAGCCCTAGCTGGGAGGTTCTAGCCGAGCATTGTCATACTTGCAACTAAAATTGAAAGAAAAAAACAGGTAAACTAGAAAAATCGGAGTTGCAGACGCTTCATGAAGCTTTCCTTCACCTTCTACGACTTTCATTCTCTTATAGAATGCCTTTAGATCGAATTAGAGGAGTCCTTTTATAGCCTTCAGGCCTCAACATCGCAAAATATTCAGAATTTACGTAAACTTATGTACTTGTGCAGAGAAAATCGGAGCAGAAATAGAAACTTCTGGATTTTTGTGCACAGGTGATTGATCGACCAGGGTGGTCGATTGATCGCTTGTGATGGGCGATGGATCGCAAGTGGCTGGACGATTGATTTCTCGGTCCAAAAACTGTTCAGAGACTTTAGCAAAAAATCCTGATTTTTTATGGCTTGGGCGATTGATCACCTGGGTTAAGCAATCAATCGGTGGGACCTCTTTTTATCTAGTAACCTGTTTGGAAATTCCTCCTCTTGAGCGATCAATCGGTTTGGGAAAATGATCAATCGTTGGTTCAAATTTCAGTCCAACAGCATATACAGAGTGGCCGATCAATCGGCCAGGCTAATGGATCAATTGACAACCCTGGCGATCAATCGGTCAGGCGAACCAATCAATCGGCCAGGGTGAATCTTCGAGGTGTATACGGTGAGTGCAAACCGAAGAGTTTATCCCCTTGAGGTCCACTATTGGCCAACCTATGGTTCCCCTATGTTCTTTGAGTAGCTCAATCAACTTGAGCTCTTAGTCTTTTCCTAGGTGAGAGGCAATGGCAACCGGGAATGTTTCTTCTTGACCCAAATATACATATTTCAGCTCGGATGACAATGATTTAAGGTCAAGCTTTGGCAGTTTGATGTTAGACGGTAGAGGCCTTGATGTGGTTGGTGGCAATCTTTCAAAATGGAGCCTCCACCGGCTAATACCAACTACCGGTTCTCAATATTCAATGCTTGCACAATTTCACTAATAATGGGGTCTTTGGAATCCTCGAAATATGTCAAGCATGTCTCCAAGCTTTCTAGTGGTTCAAGTTGGAGGAGATCTACTTCTTCAAAAGATTCGAGCATGTTTACCTCGAAGAGCTCATCATCATCAACATCCCTATGCCTTTTGCCCAAGTGGAATAAATTCACTTCTAATGTCATGTTTCCAAAGGACAATTGCATTACCTCATTCCGACAATTTATTATTACATTTGAAGTAGCAAGGAAGGGGCGGCCTAAAATCACCGGTATTTGAGTGTTAATTAGCATCTAATACCGATTCTGTGTCCAAGACAATAAAATCTACCAGATAGTAGAATTTATCAACTTGGACCAAGACATCCTCAACAATCCCTCTCGGTACACGGATGGATCTATCAGCGAGTTGCAACGTGATTTTGGTAGGTTTTAATTCATCGAGACCCAATTGCTCATATACCGAACATGGGATTAAATTTACACTTGCCCCCCAAGTCTAACAACTCACGTTCAATCCGTAGTCACCAATGATGCATGAAATTGTGGGACTACTGAGATCCTTGAATTTTGGGGGGGTCTTTTGAGTGAGAATGACACTCACTTGCTCATTCAAAAAGGCTTTTTATTGCACATTATATATGCGTTTAGTTGTGTATAGGTCCTTTAGAAACTTGGCATAAGAGGGGATTTGTTTAATTGCATCAAGCAATGGAATGTTTATCTTGACTTATCTGAAAATCTTTAAAATATCATGAGAGTTTGGGAGAGATTTTGGAGCAACCAATTTTGAAGGGAATGGTGTTACGGGCTTATAAACACGTTCCGTTTCTTGTGGGGCTGAGTTAGATCCGTCCTCATCCTTAGAATTTACCAGATCATCAGGCTTGTCGGCCTTCACCGGAATAAATTTGTCAATTTGTCTACCACTTTTAAGAGTGGTGATGGATTTGGCTTGCTCCACATGTTGGTTGGGGAGATTAGGGATGCTTACTTCATGTACTTGTGTTCGCTTCCCCAAGTGTAGGGCTGCGATGTAGTAATAATCTCGGTAAGACCGAGGTCGATCCACAGGGACTATGTAGGATCTCACAATTTCATCCACAAGTGTCTATTGAAGTCTACTAATCAGATTATTGTATAAAATTGATGTGAGTAACAAAAGCTGAATTAAATCGAGAGTAATTAATTATAAGAGAGTACTAGGGTTTCAAGGATCCACTTGTAGCAATCCTTGATGTTCAATCCGCTGTGGTTTCTTATTCTCTCAACTAGAATCGACATTCCTGTCCGTCCAGTCGGATGATAGAACTGTTAAACCAACAGTCTGTAATATGTACGTTCTATGCATAAGATTCACTCAGTCTAGGCTGAGCTGAGCATGCTCAATTGCATAGGTCATTCCCCTTTCCTATAGGTCCAGTTCTCAATCATAACCATCCCCAAGTCCTCTCACAAGACAAGGTTAGATTAGGGTTTGAACTAGATTCAAATCACCAGCACAGTCCTTACATATTCCAGAAAATCAACTAAAATAGAACTTTGGCCTGAAGTCCCTTTATGAAGAGCTTAGTACTAGAGCGTACTCCGATTCCTCGGATCATACAGGTCTATACCGTTACAAACAAATTAAGAAGTTAAGTAATTCATCCAAACATCCATGAGTCATCACAAGACTAAGAAAAATTACTTAAAAACTTGTATAACTTCAAACCTTAGTTCATAATCATGAATTCCAAACTAAAACCACTTAACTACGAATTAAAACATCTTGGATTCACTACAAGCTTCACCTCTTAGCCCTAGCTAAGAGGTTTAGCTGCTCATGATCCAAGGAAACATGAAACAACTACAAAAAGCATGAAAACAGCAAAGCAAACCAAAAGGAGTTGTGAAACTCCAATCTTCACTTCCACAGCCTCCAACCTCACTTGAGCCCTTCTAGCATACCCTAGGAACGATCCCTAGGTGTCCTCTTATAGTCTGGAGGCTCCACAACGTCGGAAGAATCGAAAATTTGCGTAACACTTACGCAGCGCAAAGAATTTCGGGAAGAAATTAGAAAGTTCTAACTCAGTACGCATGGCCGACCGGTCAAGACCGGTCGGCCTCAAGTGAAAACACTCCAGCAAGCATCTTCGACCGGTCATGACCGGTCGGGCCTATTCCTCCTTGGTCCAGCAAGCATGTCCGACCGGTCATGACCGGTCGGACGCCTTCAGCACTTTTTCAGCACCAATGACCGACCGGTCATGACCGGTCGGTCCTCTTCAGTAATGCCCAACATACATGGCTAACCGGTCACTGACCGGTCTGGCTTCCTTGGCCGACCGGTCACGACCGGTCAGCTTCATTTTCTTCTTATTTTCTTCTTTTCTTTCATCTGCTTTCTTCTCTGCTTTGGTTCTTTCTTTCTTTTCTTCTTTGGTCCTCAAACATTCTTCATTAGAATGATCCTAAGTGAGCTCTTTATGTCTTCAATTGAGTAGAGTTCACCCTCAATCCTGTAGTCACAAAACATGCATTGAATTAGCTTACAAACCATACAAACCTTGCACAATGAGTGATGAATTGGGGTTAGAATATGCACAATTAAGAGCTCAACAACTTGCTTTGGATTGGGCTGAGGTTGGGTCGGAAAGGTCCATTCCTTATCATTCAAGCGTCCCTTAATCTCATCAACCGAGACTTCAAGCTCTTGGAACATTTGCTGATTTGTTTGGTTTATTTGCATTTGCCCTTGCATAAACGCCTTTAGGGTATCCTCCATTGAGAATTGAGGTGGGGCCATGTTTTTCATGGGTGGCCCTCCTTGAGAGTTGGTAGGATTACCCATGAGATTTTCTTCCAACTGAAATTTGGGTGGTTCTTCCAAGTAGAGTTGTACATGTTACCCACCAGTCCATTGAAAGGCCGTTGATAAACATATGTGACGTTTGCTTGTTCTTGTAACAACTCTTGAAACGCAAGAATTGTAGGACAATCTTGCGTAGAGTGTATATTAGTGGCACAAATTCCACATATGTTCTCAATAGCTTCATTGGACTTTGCACTCCACTCTTACTAAGTTACATGGCCTCGATCTTCCTTGTGAGGCTAGCTATCTTTGCATTCACATCATCTTCTTCTTTAAGAATATAGATGGCCTCCTTTTTCCTTTTGTTGAGGAGGCTTGAGATTACTAAATTTGTCCGAGGTATCCCATGATTGGGCATTCTCGGCCAACATATCAAAGTAACTCTAACCTTTATCTGGATTTTTGCTCATAAACTCGCCGTTGCACATCATTTCTACGAATTGGTGCATGTTGGAACCTAATCCATCATTGAAGAAGTTTATGATTAGTCAGCTTTCGTAGCCGTGATGTGGAAAAGCAAGTAGGAGGTCTTTAAACATTTCCCAACATTGCAAGAATGAATCATTCTCTTAACCAAGAAGTTCATTATACCTCTTCGAAGGGTATTCGTTGTATGAGCAGGGAAGAACTTTTTCAAGAATTCCTGAGTCATCTCATTCCATGACCCTATTTAATGTGGTCTAAAAGAGTGGAACTAACTCTTGGCTCTTTCTTTCAATGAAAAGGGAAAAAGTTTAAGTTTCATAACATCTTCTGAAACATTAGCATATTGTAAAGTAGCTACCACTTCTTCAAATTCCTTTAAGTGTAGGTATGAGCTCTCAGAGTCTAGCCTATGGAACTTCGCGAAGAGTTGAATTACATCTGGCTTTATATCAATGTTTCCCCCGGTTGGTGGTAAGACTACGCACGAGGGTGTAGTTGTACGGGCCGGTTGTAGGTAGTCCCATAAAGATCTCATTGGAGGAACATTGTGCACCTCATTCTCTCATACTCCCTCTTAATTTGTGTTTGTAGTTGGGGGGGGGGGGGGGGGGGGGGGGGGGGGGTGATTCCTTAAAGGTGTTGTATCCATACTCTCCAAACTATCACAAAGCTCTTGGTATTTTAGCACTCGTCTATGGACTGATAATGGTCCAACTAGACCACCTTCATATTGGAGACGATTGGTGTGTTCACGTTCCCAATGGGACATAAACCACACAACTAAGAACTAAGCTAATTCTTAGTCCTAAAACAGAAATTAACAAAAAATCTGAAAATCTATAAAGAGCACTAAGTTAGAAGGATATTACCCGATTCGCTTGAACTATGGAAGAATTCCTACAAAACAAAACAACTTGTTAGTCCTAGGAAATCAGAAAAAACCTATCTACTTCTACTTCTACAGCCACTAAAACAATCTAGAACCGTTTATTTAAAATCCCCAGCAACGGCGCCAAAAACTTGTTCACTCGCCTCAAGTGCAAGGTTGCAATGTAGTAATAATTCTCGGTAAGACCGAGGTCGATCCATAGGGAATTGGATAAATAGTTCTAACCTATTCCAGCAACTTGTATTGGAACAATTAGGAATTTCAATTATGAAAATTAAGACTAAACAGCAACTTAAAACAGTAAATCTGATTAATATGAGAGAGAGAAAACTAAGGCTTTAAGGATCCACTCATAGCAATTTCATGTTAATCCATTCAATCCAAGCATAAAACACAACTAGATTCGAAGTTTTATCTCTCTTCTAGTTGGAAGATAAAGCATTGAAACACATACAATCCACTCAAGTCTGGAAATTCAGAATTCTAGTTTTAATGAAGCACATAGACTTCGAACTTGTAGCCTTCAGAGTAACAGCCATGCTAAGAGACTATGGCATGCTCAAGGTTACTACAATTCGAATCTAATCAAACCCAACATGACAATCTTAAAGAATTGCAAGGAATTCATGTCCAAAGTACATTAACTCTCATAAAACATCTAAAATGACCAACTTTATTCAAATTAGTATTCAAATATCCAACTTGAACTAAAATAAACTTGAATTAAACAAATTAAACTTGAAAATTGGTTAAAAGCTTCACCTCTCAGCCCTAGCTGAGAGGTTCTAGCCGAGCATTGTCATACTACAACTAGAATTGAAAGAAAAACTAAAAAAAACATGTAAACTAGAAAAACTGGAGTTGCAAACTCTTCACGGAGCTTTCCTTCGCCTTCTACGACTTCAATCTCTTCTAAGATGCCTTTAGATCAAATTAGAGGAGTCCTTTTGTAGCCTTCAAGCCTCAACATCGCAAAATATTTCATAATTTACATAAACTTATGCACTTGCGCAGAGAAAATTGGAGCAAAAATAGAAGCTTCTGGATTTTTGCGCACCGGCGATTGATCGACCAGGTTGGTCGATTGATCGCTTGTGATGGGCAATGGATCGCAGGTGGCTGGGCAATTAATCGCTCGATCCAAAAAGTGTCCAGAGACTTTAGTAGAAAATCCTGATTTTTGATGGCTTGGGCGATTGATCACCTGGGCTGAGCGATCAATCGGTGGGACCTCTTTTTGTCCAGCAACCTGTTTGGAAATTCCTCCTCTTGAGCGATCAATCGGTTTGGGAAACCGATCAATTGGTGGTTCAACTTTCAGTCCAGCAGCATATACAGAGTGGCCGGTCAATCAGCCAGGCTAATGGATCAATCGACCACCCTGGCGATGAATCGGTTAGGCCAAACGATCAATCGGCCAGGGTGAATCTTCTTCTTTTCTTTTCCTCTTCTTTTTGCTTCTTTCCTATGTTCTTCAATGTGTATTAAGAATCATCTTTAAGCATCATCTTGGTGAAATCCTTCTCTCATTCCTGTAAACATAAAAACATGTATTAGTTTAGACTTTAAACACGTAAACCATGCATAATGTGTGATGATAAGGGTTAGAATATATATATAAATTAGAGGCTCAACAGATGGCTGCTCAGGAGTCAGCGATAGATTTATTTGAACAATTTCTTAAGAACTTAAATGTGTAATTTTGTATAAGAAATGTTCCTGTTGTATGTTAAAAGAATACCTTTTGTAACAATTAAATGTATAACATGTGTGTATTTCTGATGTGTTTCAAGTTGTGTCATTTATCTTTGTTTTAGAAAAATAGTATAAAAGAAATGATGAATCATAAGTAGATAATCACCCCCATGTTAGGACTAAACCTACACTCGTGGAGATCAGATTTTGAACAAGTTTCAACTTCTGATTCATTCTTTTGTCTTGAATTTTAACAGTCTTGGAAAGAAAATATCGTATTTTTGGCACATTCTAGTTTCTGGCAACTTTCCTGATACCTGTGTGCATGTACACAAAATGAATGATTAGTATTTATCATCGTTAACATCTATCATCGTGTTGTTTTTATTTCTTTTAGGGGGCGTTTGGCATCTCTACAAATAAGAGCTTATTGGCTTATTTCTAAAAATAGCTTTTAGACTGTTTAGTAAAAGTCTAATGAAGTGCTTATTTTTTTTAGAAAGTAGCAAATAAGCTCTCATTTAATAAGTTGGGGAGGGGTTACTTTTTGAAATGGAGCTTATTTGGCTTAAGCAGGTAGACATTTTGGACTAATTTTTGGACAAGTTTACCCTTAAACTTTTCAAGTATTTCCCATCTTACCCTCTTCTCTTCTCTTTACAATTTCTTTAAGAAAGGCCCACATGATGAACGACCCATAATGAAGGTGGGCCCCACATGATGAATGGCCCATTTAAAAGGTGGGCCTACATAATGCACGCAGGCCCTACCTAATGATGGTCTACATCAAAGGTGGGACCCACACGATGGATAGTGGACATTGAATGTGGGACCACATGACGAAAGATTGACATTAAAGGTGGGCCCACATGATGAATGACCCCATATTGAAGGTTGAGCCCCACATGATGGGCAGTCCATAGCAAAGGTTAGACCTATATGATGGATGGTGGACATCAAAGGTGGGTCCCACATGATGAACTATCCACATCAAGTGGGCCCCACATGATAGATGGTCCACAAAAAATATAAGACCCACATGATGGATGTTCTACATCAAAGGTAAGACCCATGTGATGGATGGTGAACATTGAATGTGGGACCACATGATGGAAGGTTGACATTAAAGGTGGGCCTACATGATGAATGACCCATATTAAAGGTTGGGCCCCACAGGATGGACTGTCCACAACCAAGGTGGAACCTACATGATGGATGGTGGACATCAAAGGTGGGTCCCACGTGATGGACTATCCACATCAAGTGGGCCCCACATGATAGTGGTCCACAACAAAGGTGGGACCCACAGAATGGATGGTGGACATCAAAGATGGGCCCCTCATGATGAATGACTCATATTAAAGTGGGGCCCCACATCAAGGTTGGCCCATGTAATGAAAGGTTCACATCAAAGGTGGGCCCAACATGATAGATAACTTGCATCAAAGTGTGGCCCAGCATGACGAAACATGCGCATCAAGTGGGTCGCATTTGATGGACAGTCCACGTCAAAGGTGGGACCTACATGATTGATGATGGTCATTGAAGGTGGGCCCACATGATGGTCGGTTATATCAAAGATGGGCCCACATGATGAACGACACATAATGAAGGTGGGGCCCCACACAATGAATGGTCCAAATCAAGGTGGGCCCACATAATGGACGGAGTGGGCTTCACATGATGGATGGCCCACATAAAAGTGTGGCCCCTCATAATTGACAGTTCACATCAAGTGGGCCCCACCTAATGGATGGTCCACATCCAAGGTCTCTCATGATGGATGGCCCATATCCAAAGTCGGTAGTATGATGGATGATCCACATAAAAGGTGCACCCCACATGATGAATGGTGGATATCAAAAGTGGGCCCCACATGATGGACAATCCACTTCAAAGGTAGGGCCCGCACTATGGACACATCAGATGTGGAGTCCACGTTATGGGTGATGGGTAGTGGACATTAAGGGTCCCACATTAAGAACAATTAGGAATGATGTTGGGCCCCACATGATGGACGGTCGGCCAAAACAACCATTTGGATTGCTCTTATATTAAAGTTGTTGTAATCTTTAAAAATGACGTCAACTACCCTTAAAAAAAGCTCTTATTTGAAAGTTTTACCAAACGTGCTTATTTTAAATAAGAACTTTTTTTTGGAGATTTCACCAAACAAGCTTATTTAAAACAGAGCTAAAACAAAAAGGACTCATTGAAGTAGCTCTTATTCAAAAAACTCTTATTAAATTAGAGTAGAGATGCCAAACGAGCCCTTAGTATCTTATTTATTACACTTTCCCTCTGATGGGGCATTTACAAATCATGATGACAAACAAACGTCATGTGTAATATCTCTTTAGAAACCGACCGTTCACCAGGGAGCCGATGCCTTTCCCCTTGCAATTGACTACTCGATAGGCTCCGTTAGAATAAACTTCGTTAATGATGCAGACAGGATCCCACTTTGGATAGAATTTACTTTTCTGGCCTTGGGCTGGTGTTGGGCGTTTCATCATTAGTACCAAATCACCCTTCTTAAATGACCTGTCGCGGACTCGTTTATCATATGTAGCTAAGATTTGCTTCTGATACATTCTGAGCCTTTGTTGAGCAGCGAGCCTCTTTTCATCTAAGGCATCGAGTTCGGCCATTCTGATCTTAGCATTGTGCTCGGTTGTTAGGGAGTGCCGGAGTGCGACCCATAGTGAGTCGACCTGTATTTCCATTGGGATTACTGCTTTAGTACCGTATACTAGTGAGTAGGGCGTAGCTCGAGTGGTTGTGCGGTGTGTAGTTCGATATGCCCATAATACCTCGGGCAACCGTCTGTCCCAGTCCTTCTTATTCTTTGCCACTGTCTTTTTTAGAATCTTCATGATGGTTTTATTGAAGGCCTCGGCTAGTCCGTTCGTAGGAGGATAATAAGGTGTTGAGTAACAATGCATGATTTTGAACTTCGCACATAACTTATCGATAGTGGCATTCTTAAAGGGCGTTCTATTGTCTATGGTAATTCTCTCGGGGATACCATGTCGGTATAGTATGGTGTGACGAATGAAACCTTCGACATGTTTGGCTTTCACATTCCTAAGTGACACTACTTCAGCCCACTTGGAAAAGTAATCAGTTGCAGCCCAGATATACTGATGCCCCTGGGAAGAGGGTGAGCTGATTGGTCCAATCACGTCCATTCCCCATGCCGCGAAAGGCCAAGACATTACTGATTGGTGTAACTCTTTCGATGGAGTGTATATAATATCTGCGTGGATCTAACATTGATGACATTTCTTGACATATTCTATCGCATTTCTTGTCATTGCAGGCCAATAATATCCCATATGTCGAACATGGTGGTGTAAGTTCTTGCCCCCTTGGTGAGCATCGCATTCCCCCTCGTGGGCCTCCTTTAATGTGGCATTTGCTTCATCTTAATTTAGGCAATGTAAGAGTATTCTCTCATACAAAAGCTTATAAAGAACGTCATTCTGCATTATAAGCGAGCCAACGCGTCTTCTGACTTGTGTGCATAACTTGGGGTCTTTTGGTAGAAATCTGTATTTCAAATAATCGACAAACGGTCTTCTCCAGTCATCTTCTTCCAAATCTCAAAACAGCTGATGGGATGTGCACTTGATTCATCATTATGCAGTGCAGATGCCGGCAAGATTCTTCTTTCTTAAATCGTTACTTTGAGTGGGCTGCCCCCGGGATTAGCCAGAGTAGCGGCCAGGCTGGCGAGTGCATCGACTCATACATTCTCTTGCCTTGGTATATGTGAGATGTTGCTGTTCTGGAATTGATCGAACGGTGATTGTGCTTGATGGCAGAAAGGCGACAATTCAGGTTTGTGGACCTCATATTCAGTTGTCAACTGTCCGATGACTAGCCTAGAGTCACCATAGATTTGTATTGTTTTGTTTCGCATTTCTTAGGCTAGCTGTAGTCCGATGATGAGAGCTTGATATTCTGCTTCATTGTTAGCACAGGCTGTCACGATCGTAAATGACTAAGGCAACAAATCTCCTTGTGGACTGATAAATATAACCCATGCCCCTGCTCCTGTGGATCTGGAGGCTCCATCGAAGTACATTTGCCAGAGTCGCGGTTCCCCAATCATCATGACCTGGTCATCTGGGAGATCACATTCCACTTCTTCATTACTTGGGACTGGATGCGTAATGAGAAAATCTGCGATTGCCTGTCCTTTGATAGCTCGGGGCTGGGACATACATGGTGTCGAATTCTAAGAGGAGAAGGGCCCACTTAACCAGTCGTCCAGATAGCATAGGCTGGTTCATAAGAAATTTAATCGGGTCTGTTTTAAATATCAACGTTATTTGGTGCGAGAGGCAATAGTGCCTAAGATTTTTCACAGCGAAAATGAGGGCGAGACATATCTTCTCGATTGCTAAATAGTTGAATTCGGCCCCAACCAGCGTGCGACTCAAGTAATATAGTAAGTTCTCTTTCTCTTCTTCGTTCTTCTGTGCCAGGAGTGCCCCTAATGAATTATCACCCATTGCGATGTATAGAATCAACGATTTCCCTTTGTTCGGAGCTGCAAGGACCGGAGACTTCCTGAGCATTTCTTTCAATTAATCAAAGGCCTTCTGATAGGCGTCATCCCATTCGAACTTGACTTCTTTCTTATTGAGGCGGGAGAGCCAAGTTTGAGATGAATCTTCTCAGGTATGCTACGCGGCCTTGAAAACTCTTCAAATGTTTCAGATTCTTCGGTGGCAACATTTCTCTGATGGCCTTGATCTTTGCAGGGTTGATTTCTATACCCCTATGCCTGACAATGAAGCCCAAATTTTTTCTGAAGCAACTTTGAATGTGCACTTCAATGGATTCATACGGAGACTCTTCTTACATTATTGCTGGAACACTTGCCTCAGATGTTGTTTATGTTGTTCATGATCGGCCGACCTCAAAACCAAATCATCTACTTAGCATTCAATGTTCTTATGCATCATATCCTGGAATATCACGTGCATCGCTCGTTGATACGTTGCCCCTGCATTTTTTAGCCCAAAGGGCATCACGCGGTAACAGTAGATGCCAAGAGTCGTACGAAAGGCTGTAGCTTCTTCATCTTCTGGAGCCATGCGGATCTGATTATATCCTGAATATCCATCCATAAAGGACATCACTGCATATCTTGTCATACTATCGATCAACAGTTCTGGAATTGGAAGAGAAAAATCATCTTTAGGGCAGGCTTCATTGAGATTTCGGAAGTCGACATAGACCCGAATTTGTCCATTCTTCTTCTTGACTGACACGATGTTCGAGATCCATCGGGGATACTTCACTTCTCGAATGAACCCGGCCTGAATTAGCTTCTAGATTTCTTCCTCAATCTTGGGTACAATGTCAAGGTGGAACCGACGTTGAGGTTGTTTTACTGGCTTCTTCTCATTCATAATGCTCAGCTTATGCATGACGAATGTCGAACTGAGCCCTAAGATCTCTGAATATGTCCAGGCGAATACGTCCTTATTTTCTCTCAACAATTGTATGTATCTCTCCTTTTCATCTTCTGGAACGTTTCTGCTCAAGTACGTGTTCCTAGGTTCTTTGATAGTGCCCAATTTTACTTCTTCAAGTTCATCAATCGTTGGTTATCCCCCATCTTCCAGATGCACAGGTGCGACACTTGGCTAGATAATGTCAGTAGGATCTTGCAGCTGCATTTCTTCTACAGGGCCGATAGTTACCATATTCATGCTTGCCTTGGCTCCTAGAGTTTCTTCATTTCTGTATATTTGCTTGTATTCTTCAAATGGAGCTAGCAACCTTTTCTTCACGATTAAATCTTGGACGGAGAACCCCATATTTCTCATAATCTTCCGGTTGGCTCTGTTGTATCTCTTTTCCTCTATTGGTCGAAGTTGGGCAAATTCTCTCCCCTCTTCTTCTTCTGATGATGATACTGGCTGACTTGGCCTTGAGTGGAACTCGATATCTTTCTGAGTGATATCTCTTGATGGCACGATGAATTGGTTGGGAGCTCTCGGGAATGGCTTGATTCTTCCTATCTTGGGTACCGACATGTTGAAGCTGGATTTGAGCACACTCATGTGTTGATTTAAGATCAGTTTTAACATAGACTGCCCTGGCTGACGCAAATGTTGTGGTACCACATAAAACCTTTTCGTGATTGACTGAGGTTGGTTTTCCAAATGATATTGGGATCTCCCCTGAGTGATGGGCTGAGGTTTACTTTTTTGCTCAAACTTTTCAACTCGAGGTTTTGCCCCTCACCCTTTCTTCATTATATCGGGCTTTTTGCCAATTTTACTGCTGTCAGTCAGGTTGTAATATTTTGCATCGGTCTGAAATGACTCAGCTATTGTGTATGACTTCGGGTCTGCTGTTACCCTATATTGGATCCTGTCCCTGTTGTATTTGAAGCATTGATGATACATCGAAGGGATTACACGATTTTGATGGAGCCAGGGCCTCCCTAAGAGAAGATTGTATGTTGTCATTGCATCGATCACATGACATGTTACTTTCGTCGTCAATTCTTCGATTTCTAATATCACCGTGATTGATCTGAGCATACACTGACTATCCTTGATTGAACCCTTGAATCACCATGAGTCTTGGGCGTAATGACGATTGCCTATAACCCAACTTTTGTAATGTCTTCAACGGCATGATATTTATGGTAGACCCATCGTCTAACATGCATCTCTTGACCTCTGTGTCCCTAATCGTTCCTGTAACCATCAATGGACAGTTGTGATCTATTAATTCGATTGTATGGTCTTCCTCTGAGAAAGTGATTGACGAGGGATGGTCAACCTACATAATTTGTGACACCGGTATATACCATTCCCAAAATTTATCTGTATTATTCATTTCTTCTTCTATTTATATCATCATAACTTCCCTGACTTCACTGTCAAGTAAGGCATTGATCAACATTTCTCTATATACTTTCGAGAGACATAAAGCATTATAAATACTTAGGCGAGTGGGGACCTTCCACAAATGTGACACAACGTCGTATGTTACTGGCGTTGTTACTGGTCTCGGGCTTGGCTGACTTGTGGTGGCCTCGACAACCTTCTCCTTCAGTTTCTGTATGCGGGATCTCTCTTGCGGCTTGTCAGGGATAACATCTTCTTGCATCGGGTCGTCTGATCTTGGAGGGGTACGGTCAAGCATTTGTGTTCCTTCAGACGGTGCTTGTTCGACGAATGACACCATTGCACAATGTGTTGTGCTCATTGCGGGTTGTCTCTGCCCCTGTACTATTTCTCTCCTTCCTCTTCCTCTGTTCTTTCTTCGATTAATGAGCCTTCGTCTGTTCTCGAGTCTTTCCTTGCTACTGACTAGAGTTCATGGTTCCTTTGGCTCAAGGAATTAAGTTGGTCGATTGGTGTCATTTCCTATCGGGACTACTGAAATTGTCCCGGTTATTTCCTTTGTCGTCTCAAGTACTTTCATCCTAATGACCCCTTGGTTAATCAACCCCTGTATCCTTCCCTTCAAGGAGAAGCAATCTTCTATCTTATGGCTGATGCATTGATGATATTTGCAATATTTGGGGTCGTTTAATCGTCCCACCTCATGAGGACGGACTAGCTCTGACAGCGCATTAAGCCTTCCTCGATCAATTGTTCCATGATCGGAGCTAGATCGGCCATATCAAATGTGCATGGGCCATTCGCCCTTTCTCTTTCGACTATTGATATGTGTTGAGCTCTTAATTATGCATATTCTAACCCAATTCATCACTCATTATGCAAGGTTTTCATGATTTAAAGACTAATCTAATGCATGATTTCATGATTGTAGGAATGAGAGGGACTCCGCCCTAATTGAAGACTAAAAAGACCTCTTTAAGAGCCTTGGATGAAGACCCAAGGTGGATCGAAGAAAGAAGGAAGCAGAGAAAGAAGAAAAGAAGAAGGAAATGAAGAAGAGAAGGGCTAGACCAGTCGGCCATCTCCCCCTGACCCTCTAGAACTCTCTAGACCAATGGCCAACCCGGTCCGACCGGTCTTGACCGGTCGGCCAACAGGCCTTGTGCACGCTGGACTGTCACTGAACAGGCTAGACCGGTCGGCCAGCCCAGTCCGACCGGTCACGACCGGTCGGCCACATGTAAAAACAGAAAATTTCCAAATTGGGCTCCAGATTTCTCTGCGCACTGCATAACCTTACGCAAATTCTGGAAGAGTCTGAAGTTGCGAAGCACCCCCACTATAAAAGGACACCTAGGGGCTCTTCCTAGGGCATCTAAGAACGGATTAAGCATGGTGGGAGACGACGGAAGTGGATTTCGGAGTTCCACAACTCCTTCTAGTTTGTTTGCTATTTTTATGTTTTCTTTAGTTTGTTTCATGTTTCCTTGGATCATGAACGGCTAAACCTCTTAGCTAGGGCTAAGAGATGAAGCTTGTAGTGAATCTAAGATATTTCAATTCATTTAAGTTGGTTTTAAGTTGGATTTCATGTTTAAGAACAATGGTTTGAAGTTTAAGTACTAAGTAGTTTTTCTTAGTCTTATGATGACTCATGGATGTTTGGAAGAATTGCTTGAGTTCTTAATTATTGTGTACTAGTCTAGACCTGTATGATCTGAGGAATCGGAATACGCTCTAGATCTGTGATTGTCATGTGGGAACTTCTTACCAAAGTTCTATTTTCTGGAAATTCTGTAGTATATGGGACTGTGTATGTGATTTGAATCAAGTTCAAATCATGATCTAGTTTTGTCTTGTGACAAGATTTAGTGATGGTTATGATTGTGAACTTAGTCTATTGAGATTGGGACTGACCTATGTAATTGAGTATGCTCGTCTTAGCTTGCATTGAGTGAATCATATACATTGGTCTTACATATGGTAGATTGTATGGTTTAACTGCTCTATCATCTGGCTAGATAGATCTTAATTTCGATTCTAGTTGAGAAAGTGAGAAACCATAGTGAATTGAGCATCAAGGATTGCTACAAGTGGATCCTTGAACCCCTAGTGCCTTTTTATTAATTGTTTATCTTCAGTTTAGTTCAAAGTTACCATTCACATCAATCTTCTCAAATCTAGTTGTTAGCTTTTCAATAGAAACTATTGGAAGTATTTGTGAATTCCTACATAAGTCCTTGTGGATCGACCTCGGTCTTACTGAGATTATTACTACATCGCAACTCTACACTTGGGGAAGCGAACAATATGTGTCTGGGTGCATAGGGCCTTTTACCCTTGTCTTGAGCAACTACTGCTTTTGTCTCGGGCTTGTGATCAACAGCAGGGCGCGTGCGGTCTTTCTGGTCTTTGCCCTTATCGACTTGGTGAGTTTCCACTGTTCTCCCCATCTCTCTCTTCTGTCTTTCGGGTTTGAAGTTTACCCAGGAGGCTGCTTCCTTTACTAGGTGTGCTTTCGTCACCAGCTCGCGAAAAGAATTGAAAGTATTGCCCAACAATCCATACAAGATCATCGGGTCCAGAGCCCTCAAGCACATCTTCATCTACTCACCTTCACTGGGCAACTCTCGACATTAAACCGCCATTGTTCCCCATCGATTAATGAATTTCTCGACTGATCCTCCTTATCTTTGTTTGACTATCGCCAGGTCTATCAGGGAAATCTCTCTCTCGGTGGCGAAAAACTTCGAGATGAAGCTGTCTTGCATATGCTCCCAAGTTCTCATAGAGCCTGCTGGTAATGACATATACCACCGGAATGCTTTCCCTGTCAGGGTTGATCCAAATAACTGCGTACAATACTGCGGGATGACGAACCAATTGCCTAAAGCGGTTAGGAAGTGGGTGATATGTTCTTTCGACGATCCTCTACCGTCGAACTTTCTGAAGTCCGGACATCTGAAGTTAGCTGGGAATGACACTTCTTCTACTTCTGGTGGGTATGGGACCGGGTATTTATAACTGCCACTCTTCTCTTTTTCTTTCTCTTGTTGCATTAGATGGGCTATTGTCTGTATAGCTCTTCTCGTGACATGTGCGATGTAGAAAGTGGCGCATGCTCTATTGGTGCGACCCTGGGTTGGACGGGTGGTTCAAGCTCAACTGAACCTTCTGCTGCCCCTTGGGATTCTTCTGCTGACTGCTGAGTAGGCGAGGCAATACTTCTGGTGGCATTCTAAGCTATCAAAGTGGTCAAGGCTTCCTAAATAGCCCTCATTCGATCATTCGTCTCGCGATTAGCCTCAATCAATATGGTCCTTCTTCTTTGGCCACTTGGACCATTACCACTTACGCTAACTGGATCTTCTGAGCTGGCCTGTCTCAGTTTGAGGACTATCGTAGGCTTGGATTTCTTTACGTGTGTGGGCTTGGTCTGTTTCTGCGAGATGCGAGTAGTCTTGGACAACGGCGGGAACTGCTCGGCTGTCATTGCAGGCACTGGGGACTTGGCTAATATGACTTGACTGTTGATAGGGATCTTTTGCCCCTATTTTGGCTGCCACCGTCTCCTGATGACGGGGCGAGATCTTGCAATATTCACCCTCTTGTATGCAGCTATGATGGCTGCTTTCTTCTGTTCTTTCTTCTGTCGTCGGGTTTCAACCAACTATCATTCTGAGTTGGAGCTGGCTATTGTAATTGTGGTGAAACAAGGGAAGGTAAAATCCCCGGTGGCAATGAAGATGCATGGACTCATCATTAAGTATGTCATATCTTCTATCTGCGGTGGTATCTTGCTAATTCTGCGGTGTCATAAAAATCATTAGACTAGTTCATAAATGTGGTTGTGAGCATGAACTTATCGATCGTAGTGCATAAATTGACGAGAACAAGCAAGAAGTAGACAAATACATGTAGTTGTGGATTCGAAAACCTTCGATTTAGTGTCTATTGCCTTAAAGATGAAGGGAATAACGTTCCCGTTGAGAGTTGCCAGTTGGCGCCCGAGGGCACCGAAACATTATGCCTCGCGATAAATTTCTTACATATATATTCGTGTTTGCAAATAATTAATCTTAGAGTGTTTGTATATGTTGAGCTCCCATTTTATACATATTCTAGCCTATTGCACGCATTATAAGCATGGTTTGTATGCTTAAAAGACCCATCTAATGTATATTTTGTTGATGTAGGAATGAGAGAGAGAGTGCACTCAATTGATGATAAAAAGATCACCTTTGAAGCTCCTTTATGATGACCCAAGGTGGGCCAAAGAAGGAAGAAGAAAGAAGGAGAGAAGATAAGAAAGAAAGAAAGAAAAAAATCAATGAAAGAATGGCTAGACCGGTTAAGACCGGTCGGCCACCCTCTCCTGCACTCGCTAGACTAGACCCAGATAGGTTCGACCGGTCAAGACTGGTCGGCCAACCCAGTTAGACCTGTCATGACCGATTAAGACAGGTCGGCCACATGCAAACAGCAAGTGCGAAAAATCTGCACTTTCTAAAAATGGATTTTTTGATTTCCTAGTGCAGGAGGGACATCTAGTTTCACGATTTTCTCACGCAGTAGAGCTCCAAATCTATAAAAGGACACCTACGGGTGGATTTAAACATAGCATAGAAGGTTAGAAAGTTCTTGAGAGGTGGAGAGGAGCATTGTGGAGCATTCGCAACTCCTCCAACTAGGGTTTTTATGTTTTTCTATATTTTTAAAGTAGTTTCTTTTGAGTTTTAGTTCAATCTGTTAATGGTTGTCTAAACCTCTTAGCTAAGGCTAAGAGGTGAAGCTTTTAGTTATTTACAATGCTTAATTCAAATTAATTCAAATACTTTTGGGTTTTATGAAGAACACTTCTAGTTCTAGTTTGAAATAAAGTTAGTATTTTTAGTTAATCTTCTATCTCTTGTGATTGCTCTTACATTGGATGTTTTGATTATTGAGATTGCTTAATGGGGTGTTGATTGATAGGATTTTGGGTTGTAGAGATCTTAGATCCATCATGAGATGTTGGATGGTAGTGGATCTTATAAACCAAGTTTCCTAAGTGCTTATCTATAACTAAATTAGAAGAAGTTCTTATCTTTGATATTGATCTGAGATAGATGTTTATATATTGATTTTGGTTCAATAGAAGTTCAATTCATGCTTCTAAATTAAGTCTAGTGACAAGGCTAGAGAAAGAATCATGAATATGATCTTGCTTGTTTTGTGAAGGATTGGGTTGTGTGATTGAATACACCCAATGCCTTAGTTGATTATGAGAGAACCATATTAGTGGATGATCCATCTATGTTAGATAAGCTATGATGATTTGATTGCTTCATATTCCAATTGGATAGGGATAGAACTCTTATTTCAATTGAGTTATTAGCTTGAATGTTTGAATTGGCATTGTGAATGATTATTAGTGGATCCTTGGCGCTCCAGTGTTTATTTCCCTGATTTAAGTCTAAAATATATAGTTTTATGTTATTAAATTTCATCATTCGATATAAATCCAAATTTAGTTCATCCTAATTATGTAGTTTAAAATTGTTACGACAATCCTTGATGATTGACCTTGGTCTTACCGAGAATTATTACTACATTACAGCCTTGCACTTGAGGCAAGTGAACAAGTTTTTAGCGCCGTTGCCGGGGATCAGGTTAATGGTTCCAAATTTTGTAATTAGGATATAGTTAGGTTAGATAGGTTGGGTTATGATTTATTATTTTTATGTTTTTATCAGAATTTTCTACTACTAACAGATTTTGTTTATTTTGTAGGATCTTCTTCACTAACCTAGTTCTTCAAATCTGGTAACACCGTTCTAATTTACTCTTTTACTTCTTAGTTTTTACTTTTGCTTTTATTTTTAAAATTTTATATTAATTAGTTTTTGTATGTTTTATGCCCCATTGGGAGCGTGATCATACATCGCAACTTCTAAGTGAGGGAGGTTTAGTTGAAGGCCTAGTCAATCATAGACGAGTTAGAAAACGTCTAGGAAATCCTGAATCATCTGAAATCATGTCTGAGAATGAACCACATAATGTTGAAGATGTTGAGCATGATGCACCACCATTTAGAACGGAACGTAATGAGAATGAGGAACGCTATGTTCCTCCGGTTAAAACGTTGAGAGATTATCTACTACCGGAGAGAACAACCACGACTTCCTGCATTATTTTTCCAACTAATGCAGGAAACGTCGATCTTAAACTGGAAATTATCAAGTTACTCCTGAAATTTCATGGGCTTAATTCTAAAAGTCCATCTGCACACCTTAGTGAATTTAAGGAGATAGCCAACACCTTTCAATTTAATGATGTCTCCTAAGATGTAATCAAACTAAAATTGTTCTCCTTCTCTTTAAAGGACAAAGCCAAATCATGGCTTCAATTACTTAAACCTAGAAGCATTGGGACATGGGTTGATATGACCCGGTAGTTCCTTAAAAAGTATTTCATGGTTCATAAAACCAATGCACTAAGGCGGACCATTATGAACTTCTCCCAAAATGGAGATGAAACATTTTTTCAATGTTGGGAGAGGTTTAAAGACCTTTTTATTAGAGTGCCCACATCATGGTTATGAAAAGTGGTGCTTGATTGACTTCTTCAATGACGGATTAAGTTCAAACATGCGCCAATTTGTTCAAATGATGTGTAATTGTGAGTTTTTGAATAAATCACCCGATGATGCTTGGGATTACTTTGATATGTTAGCCGAAAATGCCCAATCTTGGGATATCTCTAATTCGACTGAATTGAGACACACCTAGGAGTTAGGGAGAAAGGGACTGTTTTGACCCAATCTCATCCCAACCTCAAGGAATAATTGGAAACAAACACCAATACTTCAACCCATCTTCATGTGGAACATGTTCAAGCTATTACCACTCTTAGAAGTGGAAAAATAATTGAAAAATCTGAACCGGTGAAGGCCATAAAGCATAATGATCCGGTTGATTCTAAGAGCGATGGTGAGTTGAGCAATGCTCCACAAGAAGAGTCGGAGCGTGTGTATAAACCTGTGGCCCCATTTCCCCAACATCTTGTCTCAACAAAAAAGCCAAGTGAAAATCAACCGGTGGCCCCATATCTTTCTCTTTGAATGAGATCTCACTCTTAGAAGTGGAAAAATAATTGAAAAATCTGAACCGGTGAAGGCCATAAAGCATAATGATCCGGTTGATTCTAAGAGCGATGGTGAGTTGAGCAATGCTCCACAAGAAGAGTCGGAGCGTGTGTATAAACCTGTGGCCCCATTTCCCCAACATCTTGTCTCAACAAAAAAGCCAAGTGAAAATCAGGACATCTTAGAAGTTTTTCAACAAGTTAAAACCAACATTCCCTTGTTGGATGCAATTAAGCAAATTCCTTCATATGCCAAATTTGTAAAGGATTTATGTGCTGTAAAGTGTAAGCAAAACGTGTACAAAAGGGCATTTTTGACGGAACAAGTGAGTGCTATCATACAACAAAGCACTCCCCCCAAATTCAAAGATCCTGGAAGCCCTACAATCTCTTTCATGATAGGTAACTTCCAGATGAATAAAACACTTTTCGATCTAGGGGCTAGTGTTAACTTGATTCCCTACTTAGTATATGAGCAACTTGGACTTGGTGAATTAAAACCCAACAAGATAACTTTACAACTTGCGAATTGCTCCGTTAGAATACCGAGAGGAGTAATTAAGGATGTGTTAGTCCAAATCGATAAGTTCTACTACCCAGTAGACTTTATCGTTTTGGATACACAAGCGGTTACAAATGTATGCACTCAAGTTTCCATCATTCTAGGCCTACCATTCCTAGCAACCGCCAATGCTATAATCAATCATAGGAATGGGGTTATGAAAATATCCTTTGGAAATATGACTATGAAGCTAAATATATTTCACTTACACAAACAACAAGAGGATGAAGATGAGATCCACATGATTAACTTCATAAATACAATTATAGATGATGATGAGTCACCCTCGATTAGATTTTTCAAAACCTTAGAAGTTTGCTTGGCTCATTCCAAGGAAGAAATAAGTCTAAATATTGATGAAGCCTTAGAAGAACCAAAATCTGAAAATTTGATTGACAAGACACCAATCGATGACTTGAACAATTTTGTTATGCAGATTCCTGATAAATTGGTGCTTGATTTACCTATGGAGAGGCTAATTTTCTGAAAGTGTAGTGGTTGAGGACATATTCCAACCTACACAAGTGACCGAGAAGGTCGAAGTTTCCTACACTCTAGAGGAGTGTTTGGCATATTTTGAGGATTGGGATGATCCTATGATCCATGACATTGTCAATGCCTTAAGGGAAATTTCATTGATGCCCACAAAGACTCCTTCAACGGAGTGCAAAACTGATTTATCAATAGTGGAGGCACCGGTAGAATCTAAAAATGTGGAGACCATAACGACTTGTGAAGAAAAATTTTAAGTCTCCACACCACTTTGGTTTGTTCAGACCGAAGTGCACCATCTCTGGGATGACCTTTACTTGAATATTTTTTTCTCAGACAAGTTAGAAAGGAGATTCATATTTGATGAATTCCAACCAACAAAATTTTCCTTTCCTGACACATGGGGTGATAACTTTGAGAAACCCGCCGAACTTTTTCACCAGGATTTTCAATGGATTATAACGATAAATTTCACCCATGAGCATTCTGAAGTAGGATGGTGGATGGTATTAATGAAAAATCTTTTACTCCACCTACTAATTCTGCTAAATTCCATTCCTTTAGATGATCTTGTGTATCAAGACTGACCTCCTAGTCTGACAGAGGTATAGAGTAGTTTTAGTTATTTAATTGTTTAGTTATTTGGAGTTGCAAACTTCCATGATCGACTCTCTCAGGTACTCTCGTTCTCACTCTCCTTTTTCCTATATGATTGTTCTCATGTTCTTTTATTATTACATATCATTTTACATTAAGGACAATGCAAGATTTGGTTAGGGGTGAGTTCCTAGATGAATCTAGCTATTTGTTATATTTCGAGCAAAATTTTGTAGTAAAATTTTCAATTTTTCTGAAAATTAGAAACTTTTTTGGAAAGCTTTGTTTCTATACACTTGGGATGGTACGAGTATGAGAGAAAGAGAGATGAAGTGATTGATGTTGAAAGCCTTGAATTATCTATAATATAATAGTTTTCTATATGAATTCTCCTATTTGTATGATCGATAGAATGCTTGAACACCTTTGAGTCTAGCTCACATTACATGATTTTCATGGTTTGAAAGGATTATGTAGATTTGTAAATTGGTTAGACTGAGATCTAAGGCGTTAAGGAACTAAGCCGGGGAACTTTGTCTATCCTTGTTCATGTGAAGTAAAGATAAAAGAACGAAAGATATGGATTTCTTCAAATCCTATCTAATGTATATAAAAAATTGAATATATGTTGAAAATTTCTGAAAATGGCTACTTATTACCAACCAGGGGATAGTCTACTCGTAACCAAAGCTGGAAATGGAAAGTAGTGTGAAAACCGTCGAAGGTACGGGTAAGGTAAATTCTTGTCATAGGCATTTGGTTGATCTGTACACTTTTAGACCTTCAGTTTCACTGATTTGTGAAGAAGATAATCCTGAAAATTCATGAGATGAAGATTCACCATGCACACTAGACTGCACTTGTTCGAATTCTTCTATTTCTCAATCAATTGGTGAGGATTCTATGTGAAACACTTATTATGTTTAGAGAGTTTAGGATTTCAGTCTCATATCATTAAGTTTCTCTGAATTTCATGCTTGTATGTCTTCGAGTCTATAGAAGTATAGTTTCCAAGGGAGAGTTGAGGCTTTAGAGAAGTGATTTGTTTCGCGCTTGTTTTGCTCGAGACTAGTAAAATGCTGGTTGTTGGGTGTGTTGAGCTCTCATTTTATACATATTCTAGCCTATTGCAATGCATTATATGCATGATTTGCATGCTTAAAAGACCCATCTAATGCATGCTTTATTGATGTAGGAATGAGAGATAGAGTGCACTCAATTGATGATAAAAAGACCACCTTTGAAGCCCCTTTATGATGACCCAAGGTGGGCCAAAGAAGGAAGAAGAAAAAAGAAGAGGAGAAGAAAGACAGAAAGAAAAAAATCAATGAAAGAATGGCTAGATCGGTTAAGACCGGTCGGCCACCCTCTCTTGCACTTGCTGGACTAGACCCAGACAGGTTTGACCGGTCAAGATCGGTCGGCCAGCCCAGTCTGACCGGTCGGCCACATGTAAACAACAAGTGTGAAAAATCTGCACTTTCTAAAAACGGATTTTCTGGTTCCTAGTGCAGGATGGACATCTGGTTTCGCGATTTTCTCATGTGGTAGAGCTCCAAATCTATGAAAGGACACCTAGGGGTGGATCTAAACATATCATAGAATGCTAAAAAGTTCATGGGAGGTGGAGAGGAGCATGGTTGAGCATTCGCAACTCCTCCAACTAGGGTTTTTATGTTTTTCTATGTTTTTAAAGTAGTTTCTTTTAAGTTTTAGTTCAATATGTTAATGTTTGGCTAAACCTCTTAGCTAAGGCTAAGAGGTGAAGCTTTTAGTTATTTACAATGCTTACTTCAAATTAATTCAAATACTTTTGGGTTTTATGAAGAACACTTCTATTCTAGTTTGAAATAAAGTTAATATTTTTAGTTAATCTTCTATCTGTTATGATTGCTCTTATATGGAATGTTTTAATTACTGAGATTTCTTAATGGGGTGTTGATTGATAGGATTTTAAGTTGTAGAGATCTTAAATCCATCATGATATGTTGGATGCTAGGGGAACTTACAAACCAAGTTTCCTAAGTAATTATCTAGAACTATACTAGAAGAAGTTTTTATCTTTGAGATTGATCTAAGATAGATGTTTATGTATTGATTTTGGTTTAATAAAAGTTCAATTAATGCTTTTAAATCAAGTCTAGTGACAAGGCTTGAGGAAGAATCATGAATGTGATCTTGCTTATTTTGTGAAGGATTAGGTTGTGTGATTGAATACACCCAATGCCTTAGTTGATTATGAGAGAACAATATCAGTGGATGATTCCATTTATGTTAGGTAAGTTATAATGATTTGATTACTCCATATTCCAATTAGATAGGGATAGAACTCCGATTTCAATTGAGTTATTGGCTTGAATGGTTTGAATTGCCATTGTAAATGATTATTAATGGATCCTTGACGCTCTAGTGTTTATTTCACTTATTTAAGTCTGAAGTGGATAGTTTTTATGTTATTAAATTTCATCATTCGATATAAATTCGAATTTAGTTCATCCTAATTACGTAGTTTAAAATTGTTACGATAATCCCTGAGGATCGTCCTCGGTCTTACGGAGAATTATTACTTCATCGCAGCCTTGCACTTGAGGCTAGCGAACAGTATACTCAGAACTAACCAGAGATTCTGGTATGGTTCGATCCCCAGCAGAGTCGCTAGTTTGTTAGAACTGAAAATGCTGCAGAGACATTTTCTGTATATTGTTGCCTGGGGTTCTGAGTAATGGAAACATTCATAGACAATCACAAGCATTCACAAAAGTACAGACAAAAAGAGACATCGCAAGGCGAATTTTATTCCAGAGATTCTGAGGTCTTGTACATTCCATGCCGTGGTCTGGCACGAGCCCTTAATTACATCGAATGATTAATGACCCTTGATTAAAATGCATAAAACTAGTCAGCAGGGACTATGGTCTTAGAGTTCGTGGTCGTAGAGACCTGTATATTTTGTTATGGACTAGGCCATCTTTGTGTGAGTCAGATGTCTGTCCCATGTTTTGGCCAGAGATTCGGGCTGAAACTATCAGGGTTTCAAATTAGTGAGTACGACTTTGGGACTGTGCCTGTCATTTTTAGACAGGTGACCTCGGGAAGTCCAGTCTGCAGTTGTATGTACTTGAGTAGCCCAACCGACGGATGCCGTTTAAATGGGTAGGGCATCGACTATTATATTGTGGCAACTCATAGCAATCGCTTTGTAAAGAGTTTGAACCCTTTGATATGATTTATTGTAATAATCATAGTCCCGTTTATCTATCTTTCAACCTTCATCAGGTCACATTATGATGCTACATGTAAGAATATTACATTGAGATGACCCTGGGCACTGGTGGCCTCTTTCCGAGAAAGTTATTTTTATTCATCGTATTGGATCGGATCGAACCTCATAAGCTTGTATTCTTCTCATTAGGTATCCCAGATGGATTCTTTGACCATTTCATTGCTTCCGGAACGCTCGAAATATTCAAAATAGACCTAAATATGGTATAAAAACACTTAAAATGAAGTCTGGCGCACCTTGAACGGAGTCTGAAAATTTCTGATTTTTAGGGTGCGCCGGACCTATTTTTCGAGTGCGCTGGTTTTAAAGCACCCTAAAAATATGAAGTATCTGGTGCTAATTTTTGGGGCGCGCTAGAGTATTTTTCAGGGTGCGCTAAACTCGGAGCACCCTAAAAATATGAAGGTATCTAGTGTTGATTTTTGGAATGCGCTAGAGTATTTTTCGGGTACGCTGGACTCGGAGCACCCTAAAAAATAGTTAAGTAGAAAAATGTCGATTTTTCGGGTGCTCCAGACCATTTTATGGGTGTGCTAGAGTACTTGAGCAATTTCGAAAGATGTCATGTTTTGTTGGTTTTATGCCGGACCTGCGATGATCGGAGGTAGGTTTCCGGCGTGGGATTCCGATGATTGGAAAAATATTCTAGCGGTCGAAAAGGGATTTCGGTGGTCAGAAAGGAATTCTGGTGGTCGGAAAAGTATTCCGGCGGGGTTTCCGACGAGGGTTTCAAATATCCAGAGGGTAATAACTCTCTCTCTCTCAGTACGTGCACACAAATGAACAGTTCGGAGGGGTATTTATACCCGAAAATCTCGGAAGGTAAGCCAATCATCGTATGACACGTCAAGTGCACCCTGAAAATGACTCTTTTTTAGTCTGGAGCACCCAAAAAATGTCTAGAACACCTTGAAATTGGGTATTTTTTGGGTGCGCTGGAGTCGAAACACCCTAAAATGGTCTGAGTGGATTTTGCTGAAATCACGTATTTTTTAGATGCGCCGGACCTATTTATCAGGTGTGCTAGACTATTTGGTTTGGGTTTCATGTAGTTCTACAATGTTATATTTATGGGTGCACCAGACCTATTTTCTAGGTGCGGCAGACGTTTGTGGAGTAAAAATGGTAAGTCTGGAAATCAAGTATTTTCTGGGTGTGCCGAACCTATTTTCGGGTGCGCCGACAGCCTTTGTATTTCATTTCTTACCTTAAATGTGATCTATCTCTGGTTTGTTAGGACCCGCTTGATGATGAGTGGTCATGCACCCTTTCTAGTGGTCCACCTATCTGCTCATGACCCAATTTTGAAACCAATTTGGTCATCGTGCGAT
Source organism: Liriodendron chinense (assembly GCA_003013855.2). Classification (NCBI taxonomy): domain Eukaryota; kingdom Viridiplantae; phylum Streptophyta; class Magnoliopsida; order Magnoliales; family Magnoliaceae; genus Liriodendron; species Liriodendron chinense. The sequence continues at coordinate 1,741,185 of PVNU02000998.1, forward strand.
GTAGGGCCCATCAAAGGTCATTTTTGGGCCAATGTGCAGTCTAGTGCACCTTGCAATTTTTTTGAATTTCAGGGTGGGCCAGACCTATTTTATAGGTGTGCCAAAGGCCTTTTGAATCTCACTCTTTTGTCCCTAATTTGGCCTGAATTGTAGGTGTATTTGGTGTAATTTCGGAGGTGTTTCGGACTTGTTTTCTAGGTGCGCCCCCTTAGTATTCTATGAGATTTTGTTTCAATGGGTCAGATATTTTGGAACCCCAACGAGTCTCTAATTTGTGATTCGAGACAAACACAACCGTAATTAAAGGGCTACTTAGACAAACACAACCGTAATTAAAGGGCTACTTACCTCATTGTGAATGCTCTGGAACACCCACTGATCTTGCTCATTTTTTTTTTCTCAATTAAAAAGAATGTCCTCATTTCAATAGGCATGCGCATCAAAACTCGGACTTTACCTCATGATTCTTGTTCGGCCCATTCTCTTCCAAATATTTCTTTTTCTACCACAATTTCTCACTCAGCATGCAGAAACCAAATCGTCGGACGCCTTGGGTGATAAGCTTTCTAGGAAGTAATTGGAAGAGCTTCTCAGAAACAACCGATTCATTCACCAAAGTCAATGGACATGAACTGGTCCTAAAATAATATCACAATAGATGGCATCAGTTAGTAAGAAAGATGCATATGGATATTGTGAAAACATTGCCATCAAGGCACAAGCATATAATAAGAGAACAAATCAAAGAAAATAAGCTGGTAACCTATACTAGAATTGTTGAAACCTTGGTTAATTACGTGCCATGACATTCCAACTTCAGAAGGTAGCGGTTAGTCCAACATGCCCTCCTATGAATCACCCACCGAAAAAATGATGTCATTAGGTACAACTTCGAAATTCAATATCAGAGCTCAAGAAAAACCATTCCTAAACTAATCCAAGGTCGCCCATGACAAGGAAATCAAGGACGTTCTTCAATGACTCGTAGCACTCCATTACAGAATCGTACATGTAGTCATCTTTCTTTATTTTTCTATAAAGATGCTCGTCCATTCCAACAAAATATCTAGCCATATGCTTGGGTATTCCTCCATGCTCAGGTAGTCCAATGCTTGGAAATGCGGTAAGGTTACTAATAGTTAGAATATTAGTTGCTTTTCTACCCATTATGTAATTGTTTTTCTCTATTTCTGATAACATCTACTGCATTTTTTAATCTGTAAAAATATATTTTTCCATTAGAGAAATAATTATAATACTACCTCAATGGGGAGTAGAAACAACACAATTAACCACATCAATTTCAAGTTAATGTCAAGGGGAATCATAAGCTGCTCAATGGAGACTATCCTCTTTAAACTAAGGTTTTCGGTTCTTGACAAGCAGAGACAATGGTTTGGTAAACCAAACAAATGGTAGGCTGCATCTTAGAATACCATGCCCCAAAAGTAATATTAGTAGAGAAAAAAACCCTAAGCTTCCGATTTGTGACCTACAAATAGACAATCATAAGAGAAGTACAGCAGTTACCCATATTTATACAAAAAAAAAAAAAAAAAACCCAAAATTGTGGCTAGAATCTTCCAATGTAGGATGCTTTTGAGGTAATATCTATCCATGTTGGAACTCAACATACCTATGATCTAGATTATATCAAAACCTTAATATTATGCTATGCATATCCTTAGGTTGAGGATTCTACAATTAATCCATTGTTAAACAAAAGTTATACTCCATATGTAACCTTGTAACTAGTTCTGTCTGTCCTCATGCACTGTTGGTTGACTAAAGATGGTCCTTGTTATTAGCAAAATGTTGTTAAAGCTCTGCATATGGATTGCAAGGTACTATATGTACAAACAAAAGGAAGAGTTACAAGAACAAAAGGAATAAATAAAATGAAAAAAGTAATTTATGCTCAGATCTATAAAAGTAATACATACATTAAATAAACTTCAAAAGGACAAAATAGATTCAAACCTAACCAAGTGAAGCTTATTTCAGAGTGGCGTCTGCACTCTCTATCATGACTTTATCATTAGTAGCATCACAATGAGGAAGGCCAATGTCAAAGTATTTTATATCCAGTTCCAAAAATGGAAAAATAAGTTGTGGGGTAATTAAAACAGAGAATTCAAATTAGCTAGAGCCTCAAATTCCAACTTATATATGGCAAGTAGCTTACGCTACGAGCTCTTTTAAAAAAATATTGATCTTCGTATACAGAAACTGACTAAGCAAAATGCCCTACCCTCTCCAATATCACCTGGACATGTTGAGTTCCCTAGCATTAGAAAGTATCTTAGTAGCGTGTGCTTCTAACCATCCATTTCCAACAAAGAAACATAAGAAAACAAAATCATCCACCAATTGCTCTAAGTTTATCTCAAATGGTGGCTCAGGTATCTCTAAATCATATGATAAGTATGATGGGGTTTTTTCCTCCTCAGCATGGAGGAGAGAGGGTGAAGCTGGGAGTGGTCGGATGCCCGGACCTAACCTGGCCGGGCGACCGAAATTCACCCAGAAAAGACTCTTACTGCTGGACTGTTTTTCAAACAGTCGGGCGCCCGGCAGTCAAGGTGACCGGGAGCCCGATGCCCTGGCCGGGCGCCCGAAATTGGTGTTTTATACATGTTTTCTCGCTGGACTTTTTTGGGCTTGGCCGAGCGCCCGACGGTCTGGTGACCAGGCGCCTGACTCGGCGCGGACTACTTGTACTGCAGTTTCCATATTGGGCTATAATTCCTCTGGTTTCCTACTTAAGGAGTTCCAAAACTGGATTAGGGTATCTCATTGAGTGGTTTACACGTCCAAGGTGAGAAAGAGAGAAAAAGAGGAAGAGAGAAAGAGGAAGCTTGTAGAAGGGAGAAGTTGCTTGAAGAGGAGTTCTTCTGCGCAACTGTCGTCTCAGCGCTTCTACGTCCTCGAGATTGGTGAAATCGCACTACTTTTACTATTCTCTTATTGTTTATCCACTCCTACATGAGTGAGGAAGGTTTGATCCAAGTGGTGTGTGCTTGAGATCCGTTGTAACAGTTCCCTGAGATAGTGGATTGTTGACCTGGACTAGGGTCCCGTGGATTTTACCTCTTTTGAGGGTTTTCCATGTAAAAACTCCTTGTGTCATGTGGTTGATGTTTATTCTTGATTATTGCATTATCATAGTCCATAATTCTAATTGGGGGACGAGATCCGAAGGTTTGTGTGAAACTCACCCAACAAAGTACTCTCACAAAACCCATAAAGACAGTGTCGTGTACTGAGATTGAAATTAGGAAGATTGCGTTACAGCTTGATGTAGGACATTAGTTTGTGGTCACCCTCACTAGGAACATTTGAACCAGACAGTATAGCCTTCAAATAATCACCCAATGCAGAGCTCCATAAATAAATCTAGAAAGATAAGTATCCTAAAAAACAAAGTATTCGAAGAAATAAAACCAGCAGCACAGATTATTCCACCAAACGAGAAACCAAACCAACATAAGGGAGATAATATTTAAAAAAATGTGAAGGAGAACCTTAGTACACTGCCAGTCAGAAGAACGATTCAGCCTCAAGTGAAAGTAATTTTGCAGGGTAGCAAACATTAAAGCAATGAATTGGGTCCCAGGAGTTTGACATTTGAGTATGATGTTTCAAGTTTCTACTTAGAAGAGAGATTTCTCCCTTCCGCCTTAAACTCTTGTCATAGTCTTTCTGTTGGCAATATTGGCCTTAGACACGTTGGCTTTTCTATGCTTTAAAACTTAAAACTCAATGAACATGTGAAGGAAGAAGTGAGAATGATAAACTTTGTTGCTATACTGATTTCCTACGAGATCACTACTTTGGTGAGTACAAACTATAATTTTTGTTGCTTACAAGCTTGCTGACTTGATGAGAAACGAACAACAAGAGCATCCAATTTATAGACATTTACAACAAGATGAAAAGACAAAAATGCCCTTGCAAAATACACTATAGGGGTATGTACTTAACTTATTTTGCAAAAAGCTAAAACAAGAAATTAATGTTTTTCTTCTCAATGTGTTGGAGAGATGAACCGACGCTTGGATACTCCATCTCCAACTGCTGCTGAAAGCTTCACTTTAATTATTTCTTAGAAGCTCAACCGTCAGGGACTTATGCTAACAAATGGATGGCCATGATTAAATCACAAAATTGACGGTTTTGGATTGCCATTTTCAACACTCCCCTTCAAACCAAAACCGACTTCATTCCAAGCATCGACCTAAGTCATCTGAATGCATCAATCGGCAATGCCTTGGTGAAAATATCCACAACCTGTTCAGTGGTGTGACAATAATCCAATTTTATCGCTTTCTGATTTACTTGATCTCTTAGAAAATGGTATCGAGTATCGATGTGCTTGCTCCTTCCATACTGCACCGAATTTTTAGCAAGCTCGATTGTTGACTTGATATCCACATATATGACTGTGGATTCTTCCTGCGGATGCTTCAGCTCCTTTAACAGGTTCCTTAACCAAATCGTCTCACCGACAGCAGACCATGCTGTCACGTATTCGGCTTCACATGTGGACAGGGTGACCACACTTTGCTTCTTCGAATTCCATGTGAAAGTAGTCGTTCCGAGATAAATACATAGCCAGTGGTGCTCTTTCTTTCATCTTGGTCACCTCCCCAATCGCTGTCTGAGTATCCATATAACATTGCTTCATCATCTTATGGATAGAAAAGACCGAATTCCATTGTTCCTTTGACGTACCTGAGGATTTTTTTTTTTTTTTTTTTTTTTTGCAGCTAGCCAGTGTGATTCTTTTGGCTCTTCCATATACCTGCTTAGAAGGCTAACACTGTAGACGATATCTGACCTTGTGATTGTGAGGTACCTTAGGCTTCCAATTAGACTCTTGAACAGAGTCGAGTCCACACTTTTTCCTTCTCCGTCCTTTGTCAGTTTTAAGCCAATTGCTACAGGCGTGTTTACGGCATTGCAATCGACCATCTTGAACTTTTCAAGTAATTCCTTGGCATACTTTTGCTGAGATATACAGATGTCACCATGTTGTTGCTTCACTTCGATGCCTAGAAAGAAAGAATCAGACTTCCGTTGGTTATCTCGAATTCCTTAAACATGGACTTCTTGAATTCATCAAACATCAGCTGATTGTTTCCTGTAAACAACAAATCATCAACATACAGGCATGCTATAAGTATATCGCCATGAGCATTCTTCTTGATGTAGACTACATGCTCATATGGACATTGAGCGAAGCCGTTCTCTTGAAGATAGTTGTCGATGCATGCATTCCAAGCACGTGAAGCTTGCTTTAACCCATAGAGGGCTTTCTTCAGCCAATACACCTTGTGTTCCTCCCCTTGCATAACAAAGCTTTCAGGATGGTCAACATAGACCTCTTCTTCTAGAATTCCATTGAGGAATGCAGATTTCACATCGAGTTGGTAGATCATCCAATTGTGATGGGCTGTAAGGGAGATAATCATCCTCACAGTGTCAAGGCGAGTAACAGGAGCAAAGACTTCTTCATAGTCCACCCCGCACTTCTGTTTGTAGCCCTTTGCTACGAGCCTTGCCTTGTAGCGATCGATCTTACTATCAGCATTTCGCTTGATTTTGTACACCCATTTAACGCCAATAGTTTTCTGGCCATTAGGAAGCGTAGTCAGCTTCCATGTGTCATTCTTCTCAATGGCATGGATTTCTTCTTTCATAACGATTCTCCAACATTCTTTTTTTATAGTCTCCTAAAACATCAGAGTGAGGCTCATGATCTGTATATAGGAAAAAAAGATTGACCTCTTTAGTTTGCTCATAAATGTCTCTTAAGCTTCTCATTTTGATAGGTGCCATGGGTGAGGACGAGCCGACCGAATTTTGACTTGATGGAGTACTTCCAGGAGTGATGGAGTACTTCCAGGAGTGATGGAATGTACTCCTGGACTTCCATGTACTGATGATGTGGCTGAAGAAGGTGTTGCGGGCGTTTGCTCTTGACGATCATGCTTTTCTTCATGTTCTTCTGTTTCGACTTAAATATCTTTGGTCAATTCTTCATCGTTCCATTTCCATATTTCTTCCTCGCTAAAAACTACATCTCTACTCACCACTACTTTATTGGTTAGTGGATTGTAGAGCTTGTAGGCTTTAGATTCTTCATTATAGCCGATGAAGATGCATTTCTCGCCACGATCATCAAGCTTTCTTCTTCTTGCCTCTGGAACTTGAGCATAGGCGACACACCTAAAGATCCTTGGGTGTGCCACACTCAGTTTGTAGCCACTCCACGTCTCTTGTGGTGTCATGTTTCTGACGCTCTTAGTTGGACACCGATTGAGCAAGTAGGCAGTACATGCAACTGCCTCTGCCCAGAAGCTCTTTGACAGGCCTTTCTCTTTGAGCATAGTTCTTTTCATGTCGAGGATGGTGCGGTTCTTTTGTTTCGCAATGTCATTTTGCTGTGGTGTGTAGGGTGCAATGTGTTGTTGCTTGATGCCTTGTTCCCTGCAATAATCTCGAAATGCATTTGAGGTGTACTCTCTACCTCTATCAAATCTGAGTACTTTAATTTTGTAACCACTTTCAACTTCAACACAAGCTTTGAAAATTTTTAAGATAACGAAAGCAGAAGATTTTTCTTTAATGCAATACACCCAAAGTCTTCTGCTGAAATTATCAATGAAGGTAATAAAATATTTATTACCTCCAAGAGAGGGTATTTCAAGTGGTCCGCAAATATCAGTGTGAACCAACTGCAATGGTTTCTTTGCTCTTCTGGACACTCTACTTGGGAAGGAGTTCCTTTGTTGCTTGCCGAGTGTGCACGACTCACACACATGTTATGGACCATCAATAGTCGGCAAGCCATGCACTATGCTTGATAAAGACAAGCGTTTAAGGCCACTGAAATGGAGATGCCTAAAACGAAGATGCCATCTCCATGAATCATTCTTCACGAGTCCATAAAGGCACTTATCAGCCTTTGTGTTAATATGGAGCGGACACATGTGATTCTTCGCCAATTGGACTTGAGCCACAAGTCTCATGTGAGCATCTCTTATAGAGAGAGAATAGCTCTCCATGTGTATGACATACCCCTGCTCAAGGAGTTGGCCGATACTAAGGATGTTATTTTTCATGTTTGGTATGTAATACACATTGGAGATGTAATTTGGCTCACCATTCTTCTAATAGATTTTAACTTTTCCTTTACCTATCACTAGTACCTTTAATGAGTCGCCAAAACTCATGTTGCCACGAACTCCTTCTGTGAGTTCCATGAACAGTTCTTTGTTACCACTCATGTGGTTGCTTGCACTAGTGTCGAGATACCACGCATCCGGCCGTTCACATGCCTTTTCTTGTGCGAGGAATGTGCAGTTTTCTTATTCATGGTGTGATGCTTCAGCATAGTTGGATCGTTCATCTTGATCCACTTTGCTCCAACACTCTGAGGCATAGTGGCCGAATTTCTTGCAATTGTGGTATTGAACGTTCTTTGTGTTTCCACGACCACGCATGAACCGGCCTCTACCATTTCCTCTTCTATGGAAACTGGTAAACTTTTGTTGATATTGTTGATGGCTTGGATGATATCCACGCCCTCTGCATCTTGCACGATTGCTAGTGCCACAGCCCCCTCTTTATGTATGGCTATTCTTTTGTTCATTTAGAGTCAACTTATGGCCTGTTTGGCACCATGGATTCTAGGAGAAAGGAGGAGAAAGGAGGAGAAACTGGTTGCTTTATTCTGTTTGGCACCATGGATTTGATGAGAAGTGGATTTGAGAGGAATCCATGAGAACTCAAAAAGGCACTTTTTGCCCTTTTTCAAATCCCCTAAAAAAGGTGAGATTTGAATAGAAATCCTTCCCAACGTGGGACCCACCGTAATGTGTCCCTAACTATGGGACCCAACCTGATGTATATTTTCCATCCAACTTGTTGATAAGGTCACAAAGACCTGGATGAAGGGACCATACAAATTTCAGTTTAATCCAAAACTTTTATGCGTCATAAAGGTTTCACTCTCCATTTTTTCTTGTTTTATGGTCCACTTTAGATGTGGATTTGCTTTATTTTTTGGATCTAAGCATAAAATGATTTGTAAAAATAGATGAATGGCATGGATTTAAAAATCGAGGCTAATACGGTGGGCATACGGTGGGATTAAAATTTACACCGTTCATTCCTTCATGTTTGATTTCTCTCCAAATCTTGACTGCCAAACAGAAAATCTGGAATTGGTAAGAACTGGAATTGATGAGAATTCATATCATGGAATCCACTTCTCCTCACTTCTCCTCAAATCCATGGTGCCAAACGGGCCATTAGACTCCAAGGCATGTTCAAGCATTAAACCGACATTCTTTTGCATTCGTTGCTCATGCACTTGCAACGATCACATTAGTTCTTCAATGGACAATTTTTCCAAGTCCTTTGATTCTTCTATGGCCATAATCGCATGCTCAAATTTAGTTACGAGGGATCGAAGCACTTTTTCAATCACACGTATATCTTCGATCTTTTCACCATTTCTTTTCAAGTTGTTAACAATAACAAGCAACCTTGAAAAATAATCAGAAATGGTCTCACCTTCCTTCATGTGTGCGGTCTCAAACTCGGCCCTAAGGGTTTAGAGACGAACCCTCTTTACACGATCAACTCCTTTGAAAATGGTGTTAAGAGTCTCCCATGCTTGCTTGCTTGACATCGCTTCGGCGATCCTTTCAAAGGTGGATTAATCGTCCAACCCTTGATAAACAAGAAACAAGGCCTTCTTATCCTTCTTTCTTTGTTCTTTGAGGTCGGTCCTTTGTTCAGCAGTATAGGCACCTTCTTGCTCCGTAGTGGGCTCTTCGTACCCGTCGGTGACGATCTGCCATAGGTCTTGTGACCCGAACAATGCCTTCATCTGGATACACCAATTTTCATAGTTGTCTTTTGACAACTTAGGAATCTACTGCTGGATCGCGGTGGCCACTTAACCAAAGGCTCTGATACCAGTTTGTTGGCAATATTGGCCTTAGACACGTTGGCTTTTCTATGTCTTAAAACTTAAAACTCAATGAACACGTGAAGGAAGAAGTGAGAATGATAAACTTTGTTGTTATACTGATTTCCTACGAGATCACTACTTTGGTGAGAACAAACTATATTTTTTGTTGCTTACAAGCTTGCTGACTTGATGAGAAACAAACAGCAAGAGCATCCAATTTATAGACATTTACAACAAGATAAAAAGATAAAAATGCCCTTACTATACACTACAGGGGTATGTACTTAACTTATTTTGCAAAAAACAAAAACAAGCAATTAATGTTTTTCTTCTCAATGTGTTGGAGAGATGAATCGACGCCTGGAAACTCCATCTCCAGCTGTTGCTGGAAGCTTCACTTTAATTATTTCTTGGAAGCTCAACCGCCAGGGACTTATGCTAGCAAATGGATGGCCATGATTAAATCACAAAACTGATAGTTTTGGATTGCCATTTTCAACACTTTCCTCTTCATCTTCCTGAAGATCAGCATGAATCAACATATAAATTCATAGTAAAAGTTCACCAACTGTATCAGTAATGGGACTTCGACTTCCATTAAAAGGAGAAAGAATTACAAAAAGCTCTTTTATTTTTGTTGTTAAGCATTCATTAATCAATTCTAAAGCTTTCTCTTTGAGTTTATCTCTATTTGCTCGTGTTCTTCGAGTGCCCCTTGAGAAATCAAAGAAGATTGGTGTAAAATTTCAGATAGATCTGTGAATTCGGATCAGTTATCCTACGAGAGAGACGGTGCTCGATCTCGTTCCGCCTACGACTGCGCCACTTTGCAATTCAATTCAGTCATGCCAATATAGCCCAGTAGCAATTGGAGTATTTTCACTCATTCTTTGTCCACTGTGAGGCCCATTGTGTGAACAGTTTAGTTCCTGATCGAACCGATTAATTAGTTGGGATGTATTCTAGCAAACCCTTTCCTTAGCCTGCCCGCATGTGGGTTTAGGCCAGCTCATCCACACTCAATCACCCATTCAAAATCAGGCCGTTCCATATATTCCTTAGGTGGGTCACAATGTACAAAATTAATGGACATCTTAAACAAAATTTTGAGCCATCCATATGTTTTGCATCCTACAGCCAACCTGAGAAGTGAGACAGCCGAACATTGGGCCAGAAAATCTTGGTGTGGCCCAACTGTGGAAAGTTCCAATATCGCACCAGGATGCCACTTGCATGGGGATGGTCATAGCTCCACATGCTTATGGGCTAAGTAAACTCCCCATGTCAACGTCTCGTTAAATTATTTAAAATTTTAGACACATCAACGAGAGAGTCACCTATCTTGGCGCCATCGTAAATTGCATAATGGGTCACTGTCTATGTAAATCGACGTTATCTAGCAATGAGGGTACGTTTGGTTGCCTAATTGAGTGGAATTGGAATTACATGTCTAATGCAGTGGAATAGCCAAATCGCAAAATTTCTATCCGTAGCATTGATATTGAGAGAGTAGTAGGCTCCCATTCGCAACTATGTTATTTTCATTTTGGAATTGAAATGAAGGCAATTGGAATTTAAGGGCTCTTTCTCATTATCATTACACAGAGATGTTGTCATAGTTTGTTCATTGCCTGAAGTGTCCATCTGCAATTTAGCTCACTTGTGCATCCAAATGCAGCCTAGAGCTTCTTAATAGCATTTCCCCTTATCCAGCTAGGGCTATTTTTGTACTTAGTTGAGCCCTCTCTTCACTCTGGAATTATATATACGATATCCTGCTAAAGTTTGCACGGTGCAATTTGGTTTTCAGTTTGTAAGCTGGCCCAGTATTTAGTGAACAAAGTCGTTGACATGATCACCATGATAGTGAGTGGTGCATGTACCAACAATATACGAGACTACAAAATCCTAGATATAAAATCTAGTCTTTTCAGTTGAACGTGAACCGTTGCTGGATTTGCTCTGTAATTGTTTATTTGTTGTAACCTATTAAATGGTTAAGCTTCTTCCTAGTCATAAAATGGCCTGGCCCCACCCAGACTAAGCCATTGGCCCTAAAGAAGGTTATACTATTTTGTAAGGACATCTTGACATGCAAAGTTAGGTAAGCTACACTGCACCATGGATGGTGTGAACAAATGTATGTTTGTAGAACACAAACAACAGGACTGGTTTGAGTTCTTCCCTAGTTGATCTTATAGGGCAATTGCCACCCTTATCTAGCTAGGAAAGTACTTCTTTTGCTACCACTCCTATCACATGTAGCATGATGGCACATGTGAAAGAAATGGAAGACATTCATCAAGTTAGTCCCATATTCCTTAGAAAAATCAGGTCAGCCTGCTCTTTAAGGGATGCGCGCAGGTTAGGAACTGTCCCCACCTGGAGCAAGCTCCCTCCGTCTTTGATGTGGTGGATTTAATTGGAGAGTAGGTTGATGTCAGAGTTGATTCTGGTCGAGTATACTCAGACCGAACAACCTTCAAACATGCTTTGTGTGACCTCATTTTTTACAGGTGCCTCCTGTCCAATAAAATCCTGCCTTGTCAAGGGCAGAGGGATCTAGGTCTAAGTGGGGGCAGTACCCATACAGTTAAGAAAGTAAATCATCCAAGTTCCATTTAGCCTATTTGTTATTTGGACGGCAAGAAAGTCGGGCTTATGCACGTTAGCAGCATGCTGCACCTGATGAACATCCTTGAATCAGCACACGTATACCACATGAGTTGATTGCTTATACTTTCGTTTTATGACAATTATTTCATCCTTTCCCCCAACTTGGCGTCATTGTAGATACATTTTCTCTGTTTCTGTATTATTTCCAGATTCACTGCAAAATCTCCCAACAGATAACAACCGTGTATCAGTACTGTTATCTTAGAGCAACGATCAGTTTACCTGAGTGTCAAGCAAATCCATATAGAAATTATGCCATTTAACATGCCCAACTGGTCAACCCACTATGAAAATGAGATGATAAAAAGTAAGTCAATCCAACCATCAGTTCAGCCACCACGTGAATCTAGATGTTCTTTTAGGCTAGGCAAAATTCCACATGACCCGCAAACCCGCATGAAAAAATCTGTGTTCGGGTCCAACCTTATCATGTCGGGTTACTAACATGTTGGCTCGTTAAGACCCATTAACATAATGGGTCATTTCAGTGTTTCACCCGCAAAACACGTTTAACTCGTTAGTGAGGGCATTTTGGTAATTACCCTTAGTGTGGTGAGAAAACCCTAACTAAGCTAAGTAGGCCCGACAAAATTCTACATGACCTGCGCAAGAAAAAACTAGTATTCGGGTCTAGCCTTATCGTGTTGGGTCACTAACGGGTTGACCCATTAATATAATGGGTCGGGTCAGTGTTTTACCTGCGAACCCGTTTAACCCATTAACATAATAGTCTAGATCACCAAACCACGGCCCACCTATGAACCTTCACACTCCATCATATGCAATATTACAATGTACAGGTGATTCCTCCTCATCTCATGAGTGAATCCTATTGTTTTCGGTGATAGAATGGGCCCATTAGGTGGACCACAATTGTATGTTGGGTTAGACTATCAGTTGTCCTCATCAACAGTGTGGCCATCTGATGAGTAGACTAGCCTAACGGGTTAAACGGGTCAGGTTAAGGGTAACCCGTTAAATTAATGAATGAGTTTGGATTTCTAGATTTTGACCCATTAGTTAAGGGTGCGGGTTTGGGTGAGCAAATTTTTGACACGACACGACACAAACACGGTTCAACAGGACCCATTTCCAGGCCTAAAGCTAAGACAACCAATAAGACTCTCTCTCTCTCTCTCTCTCTCTCTCTCTCTAAGCAAGTTTTCTCCATCTTCTACCCACAGCCACACCCAATATTCCCGTCGAATAAATGGTCCGGGTTGCTGGTAACCAGTTAAGTTAATCAATGGGCTTCAGTTTCTAGATTTCAACTATTAGTCAATCGGGCAGGTTTGCGTGAGCAAATTTTTGATACGACACGACATGAACTCGGTTCAACGCGAACCGTTGCCAGGCTTAGTTTTTTGGGTAGTCATTATGTTCTATATTATGCTCACCAGATGATTGGATCAGATTGATCTTTTGGGCAGCCAATTTCTATAGTGGAGGGGTTGGATGCCATGCATACACAACAGTGGGCTTCATGAATCAGAGATATCTGCAATAGTTAAAGTCAAAGACACGTACATATAAGTTTCGTATAGTTGAGGGGAGGTATTGTAATTAATCCATTATTTAGTAGCTTCTAGATATTTCAAATCAAATTAAGAAAAGTGTACGAAACATAGAGCCTTACGATATGATCGATTCTCTTGTGCATCATGTGTAGTCAGCACTCAAGAGAGGCTTAAAAGCAATTTATTCTTAGTGGGCCCTTATGGTATAATTGGATAACATGATTTCTTGGCTAGAAAGCAAGCTCGTTTATGATGGTGGGTCAAGGTGTTTCTTGAGATCCCAAGAAGGCTCAAAAGCTCTAGAGAATTCCATGGATCCCACGTGGATCTATACTAGGAAATTCTAGTATTGCCCAGGTGACAAGTGTTCTTAGTTATTTTAATTTTTTTCTTGATCATAATCCTAGAAAAAATTGGAGAGCCAAAAAACTTTTTTTACTCCCATGTAGTGTCCTTGTACTCAGGCACGAAGCATTTGCCTCTGCAGAATACACGTAACTTAAATTGAACCGTAGAAATTGTGGGTCTCATTTAGATGTCTCATGAACCAAAACTTACTTTATTTCATTTCTTAACAAATGACTGTGAGACATTTTGTGGACGGTCAAAACGAAATGTAGTCAATGGTCTGAATTCAAATACCAAATTAATTTCCATTACTCAGAAGTTAGCATTATCCGGTACTGCATGCCTTCTTGGACGGTGACTTAGGGCTTGTTTGTTCTTACTTGTAGCAGCAAATAAGCTACTTTTTTAATAAAATTTACTTTGATAACCACCTTTGCAAAAGTAATTTATTAGCTTAAATTTTACTGTCTTAAGAAGGAAAAAATCACTTTCTAACTTTTTTCCTTTTCTACTCTCTCCTCCCTCTCATCTTTTTCCTTCTCATCTCTCCATGTGATAAATGGTCCATATCAAAGGTGACTATATATGATGGATGGTCCACATCATTGACAAGGCCCACAGGATGGCCCCACATGATAGATGACCCACATCAAGGTAGGCACACATAATGGACAGTCCACGTCTAGCCCCACATGATAGATGACCCACATCAAGGTAGGCACACATAATGGACAGTCCACGTCGAAGGTTGGCCCCTAATAACATACGACCCACATCCAAAGTAGGCCCGGTACGATGGATGGCTGACTTCAAAGCTATGGAGGGGCCCACCGTGATGTATCTATTTATCCATGTTGTCCATCCATTTTCTATGATCATTTTAAGCCATGAGAGAGAGAGAGAGAGAGAGAGAGAGAGAGAGAGAATGAGGCAGATCCAACGCTCAGGTGGGCCACACCAAATAGTGAGCTTGGTTGCGTTAAATGCACTTGAGCATTAAATGCAAGTTGCATTAAATATAAGAGTCATCTTTGGTGTGGTCAACTTGAGCGTTGGATCTAACTCATTCTCGGTTTAATGACTTAAAATAGTCATATAAAAGGGATGGAAGGCGCGGATAAACAGATACATCAAGGTGGGTCCCTCTACAGCTCAGTATGGACGCTTTGCCTCCATATTAAGGAAGGACACAATCCGCATCCCACATAATGGGCGGTCTACATCAAAGGTGGGCTCCACATTATAAGCAGTGGACATTGAAGGTGGACCCCATACATTAAAGGTCAACTCTTAATGATGAATGGCCAACATCCAAGGAGAGCCCTGCATGATGGACAACTCACCTCAAAGGTGGAGCCCACACGATGGATAGTCCACATCAAAGGTATCACTCTCCGAAATCCAGACACAGAGTGTGTACCCTCTGGCCCAGTTTATAGGGTATAACTAGTGCACTAAGTGCATTAACAATAGTAAACCATTAAGAGACATGAATTAATGAAAATTCTAAGTTACCATTTGTTCACGAAATATTCAACTATAAACTAAGTCCACCCATTTGAGACTTTATTACATATCTACTAATTATTGAAAATAATAAAATAAAACAAAGAATAGTCTAAACATCTTAATTGGTTTAGGGTTGCCACTTCTTCCTCGGTCAAATTAGGCTAATAATCTTGCGGTTCCTCTAGTGGTTCCATTTTATTATCTAGGACATCCTCTGAAGGGTCAATGTCCACATCATCTGTATATTTTTAATCCACAACGTCGGCTAGAAAGCGTAGTGAGTAACCCAATACGGTTCACATGCATTTCAACTAAGCAGGATAAATACATGCCATCAAATACTGGTAATACATGATTAATTCAAGAATGAATTTAATATGATATAATGTATCAAGTGGGCATATATTCAGTCTTCTACTTGCTTCGATTTGATCCCATCAATCGGTCCCCCTTCCTTGTAGGGCGGACTTCCACATGTTAGTGGGCTTCTAGGATGGTCCTTGGGTAACTGGTTACTTAAGTACCTACCGATCTTCTAGAGTCAAATTCCAAGCACAATAACTCATGAATGCCTGCAATAATTCACATCCGTGCAATAATTCATATCCGTATAATAATTTACATCCGTATATTCCATCTCTCTTTTTAAGAGGCAACATTTCATGACATTTATTATAAATGGTAATTATTTGAATAATATTTAAAAGAGTATCAATCAACATCACATATTATGTTTATCACACAACCTACTTATTTAAAATGACTAGGAAACGTGTTGGGATGTACTCACCTATTGGTAGTAGCGATTACTCTATTAATTTTGTCACGACCTGAGTAGAATCGGTCATGGATTTACAATCAATGTAATTTATATTTATTCATCGTCAATATAGCCTTAGATATACTTATTTTCAATTGAAATTTTACTTTATTTAGGTTTGGTTCCCTAATAGACGGTCCAGATTCGATTATTGTGACTCATTTTTCCAAAAGGAATGGCCCTTTTACTATTTTTCTGATGGTACGACCCACTTGATTGTGGATCGTCCTATTCTTGGTCACAAGTTCCCCAATGGTACACTACCAAAGATAATTAATTACATTTTGGAAAGATCTTGTTATGGGATATCCTAAAATGGTCTAATTGTGAAAATCCAAGCCATACCTCCCTACTATTTCTTTTGGCATAGCCCACCTGAAAATTTGATTGGGCTGATTTTTTGTCACAAAACTAACAACTCATTGTTCAAGAGATTTGGTGGATCAGATTTTCCAAAGACTACACAGTGGGGCCCACAAGTTCCCAATCAATGGGCAGGTAGTTATCCCCACGGTTTGTCTCGGTACGGCCCACTAGAATATCCAATACAGACCATTTTTTGTCCCTCAACCAGAAAGCTTGTTTATTAAGATATTGGACGGATTAGATTTCTCAAAACGCCACCAAATGGGTCCCAAAAGTGGACAGCAATTCAAAATCGGGCTGGCTCAACCAGGTATGTTGTTATCATTACTGTTTCAAGTGGTGTGAGCCACCTGAGATTTGGATTTATTTGATTTTTAGACCCAAGCTGTAAAACATCATGATACAACATATGGTCAGCTTAGATCTACTGATTTCTTCACGGTGGGGTCCACGAGTGGACTGCTATCTACACCCAAAATTTTATCTTTTTGTTTTTATTTTTATTTTATAATTTTTTTATCATTAATTTGTTTCAGGTGGTGTGGCCCACTCGGACATCGGTTTGGGTCCAAATTTGGACACCGGTCCTAAAATGAGTTAGAGAAATAAATGGACGAAGTGGATATACTAAATCCATCAAGGTAGGTCCCATGAGTGGAGCCCCCCACGTTAACTTTACCACCTCCCAACGTTGGACGTTCCAACGTCTCTGACGCTGGACATCCAGCGACAAACTTATTATTATTATTATTATTATTATTATTATTATTATTATTATTATTTTATTAAGAGTTATATGTGGGGTCTACGAGAGATCTGGTCCGACCATTGGGTCGACCACCTCATTGTGGGCCCAATAAAATTTTGGAATAATATAAATTCATCACGGTTGATTTAATAATGAAATAAAACAATAATAAAAGAATTTTTTCTTATATTCAAAGGTTGAAATAAAAGGGTCTAGCCCACTTAAATGAAATAGAAGGAAAGGACTGCTTACTTGATTTAGCCGCAGGATCCCTCCGTTCCTCCTTCTTTCTCTCATTTTCTCCCTTTCTTTTAGGATGAATAACCCTCTCTCGTTCTCTCTCTTTTTACTGAGGGGGTTTGTTGGGATCAGATGGGGTTGGTGATAAGACTTGATCCCTATTCTTCCCTCTCGCTTAAGAGAGCTTTAACCAATTAGTCAATGCTTTTCTTTTGTTTATTATCTTAAATTTATTTATTTAAATCCATTATTGTTTCTAAAAAAAAAAATTCCTTCTGAAATTTTTTGGTCGTTACAAAAGGTGGGCTCCAAATGATGGGAGGTGAACATTGAAGGTGGGCCCCGCATGGTGGACAATTAACTTTTATGGTGGGCCTTAGTGATTTATGACTCACATCAAGGTGGGCCCCATGTAATGGACGGTCCGCATCAAAGGTCCCTTATGATAAATGGCCTACATCCAAGGCAGGTCCACATGATGGTAGCCCACTTCAAAGTTGGATCCTGAGTGATGAACTGTCCACAATAAAGGTAGGCCCCACATGATGGATGATTCACATCCAATGTCCAACATGATGGACGAACACATCTAAAATGGCCCCACAAGATGGATAATCGAAGGTGGGCCTTACAAGGTGGATGGTCCATACTGAAGTTATAAGCCTCACATGATGGTTTATATTGAAGATAGGACTAAAGTGGGCCCAACACAATGACCTGTTCAAATTAAAGGGTGGTGTTACATGACGGATAGTGTATATTAAAGGTGGACCGCAAATGAATAAGTAAATTTGGAAAAAAAAATTAATATAAGATATTTAAAAAAAAAGTAAAAGGGAAGAGAAAGAGAAGAAAAAAAGATTAATAAAAGAGATTTAAAAATTATTTACATGATTTTAGAAACCAAACAAACTTTACTTTTTGGCTAATAAGTGATTTTAGATTTTGAAATTTACACCTTCATTTTTTTATAATAAGATAATATTTGCCCCCACTGAAGATTGAATCTAAACCAGTTTATCTAGGTTACCAACAATCTATTCCAATGACATAATGAAGCCCAATTTTCTGTAATCAATCAACAGTTCATACACACTTGCAACGAATTTTATAGAAAGAGAAGGTTGTGTTCTGTTTTTATAGTGACAAAGACGTAGAACCAAAAAAAGTGATGAAAACTTATAGCATGAAAAACAACATGAAAGCAGAATTTTAGAAAAATAATTTCACAAAGAATTGTGTTGGTATTGATGGCAAAACTTACCTCTGGTGGACCCTCACTTTTATAAACATCCGGAGGCATCTAGGTTGAGTCTTGTGACTGTTTTGAATACGCACATGCCTCTTTATGGCACCCCTTGACTATTCAATGCACCTCTTGAACTATTCAAACTGTATTGGCCAGTAATTAACACACACCTGCCAAGTAATTGCTACTTCACCCAACAGTCATTTTCTAGACTCATCAAGCAAGCACACTTAACTACCACCAATGCACCACGTGAGCAGATTGGTCAACTAGTCAACCTAACTACCATTCCACACCACTCGAACCTCTGGTTAAACCTATGGTTCTCACCATGGCTCGATGGGTGTTCGGGTTTACATTGAAAAAAACTCAAGGCTCCTCATGCTCCTCACAACAATGTGTGTGAGAAGTGTAACGTACACGAAGAAGGACGATGCTTTTTATTGTTCTTGTGTAGTTTTGAACCTTGGTTTTAGTTGGAATAATGCCCCCAACTTTCTATATTTCATTTTTCATAAGAAAACTTTTTTTTAAAGATTAAAAAGATAACTTTTCAAATAAAAGTTAAAAATTAAAATTTTAGAGAGGAAAATGAAAATAGAAATTTTTTATTTTGAAATGTACACCTTCGCTTTTTTAATAAACCACTAGAACATCTATATATATATATATATATATATATATATATATATATATATATATATATATATATATATATAGTTGAAAACATCCAACAATACCCCACCATTTTTAAAATTGACAGTTAAACATTTTTAGATCAGATTAGGAAATCTTATACACTGATGAACGTATCTTACACTCTTGAACCTTTACTTGGTGAAGATACACTAAGATTTACCAAGGTGCGCTTAGTAGTCGTGGCTTTAAACTAAGGATCTCAAATGATAAATGAGATATACCTCACATATAAGCTTTCAAATGATCGAGATATTCTTTTACATTCGACATTATTTTAGCATTATGTCTACATCACAATTTTATGAGCACTTACAATAAACCTCTACCTTACTCCAGAAGCGGATGCTCTTCCATGCTCATATTGGTGAATCTATTAAGGTTATCTTGTAACTTTAATAGGAATTTTTTTTTTACCCAGTAGTTAGTTTCCATAGGGTGAGGAAATTTGAATATTCAAAGGGTGGGAAAAAAGATATTTTAAATAAAGTCTAGTGCATTTTAAAAATTAAAAAGTGTCATTCTTATCCAAGGTACATTTCAGATTGAAGTCATAAAAAAGCCTTTAAGACTTAAATTCTACACATAACCAGTGTTTTGTTAATTTTACCCCTGTAATAATAATACGAAGAGAAAGCTTGGTTTTTCTCTTCTTTTTTTGTCCTTTCAATTCTTTCTGTGAATAGCCAACACCCACCTCTCCTACTCTTTACTAGGGAACACACTAAAAGCCCCATGGAGCCCAGCGTAATGATTATATAAACTCAATACATATCAGCCACGTTAGGATGTCAACTAAACAATGAGATAAATAGGAGACTCAAGCGGACCACAATATGGGAAAAATAAGGATGGATTGTCCACTATTGAAACTATCATGCACCTTTATCTTTCTCTCTGTGTACCATATAGCTGCTTGTAATATACACTTTTCCCTATATCTTTCTCCCCTCCGCTCTCCACATGTGTTGCGCATGCCGTACCCCTAATTGAAATAATTCTATTTATACCCAACCTGTCACAGCAAGATATAATGGGTACGATGTTGCCTCGTGTAGTTGCACTCGTATGAAGGCCAGAAAAGTTACTCATGGAAATAACAGAGAGATCATGAGGATCTCAAATACATCTCTGCAAAAGATGTGTGTCGATCACATCAGGAATGTTAGAATATATACCCAGAGATGCACACACAACCGAAATTCTAAAGGCAGTCATCCTCCCAGCATCACATGGCAAGGAAGCATAGTCTTCGCATACACAAAACATCCAAGGAGCATGTGTAACTTAGCACAATATAAAGGCGGTGATACCCAGTGACACGTAGCCACTAGAAACCCAAATGTCAACTTAGGTCCAATGTTCAAGTGATTCCACCATAGCAACAGTAGGGATGAAAGCATCCACCATTAAAACCTTCCACATGACCACTAAGATGCATGTGACTCGTCTGGGGCGTCTATTCATTTTACAAGATCATCTTAGTGTATGGACCCAAAAAGAGGCCAAACCTGAATCTCGCGTGGACCACATGACAAGAAACAGTTCTGATTGAATGGCCATCATTAAACTTCCCTAGGGCCACTGTAAATCCTATATTGATGTATGTAGTCATATATACAATGTTCATTTGGATCTCACCACAACGTAATTGTTTTAATCCACACCATTCAACTATTTCGCCTACCGATCGGTCTCGATCATGGAACCCATAGTAGACCTCACTTTAACGCATGCCTTATACATTCATATCATTCATTCTTGATCCACCGTAATGTTTATGTGCAAACCCTTCTGTTGGCGGGACCACTTCGAAGTAGGACACATTATATTATACGAGTTATACCACACCGTCCAACCACGACCAACTTTGATGTATATATTATATATAAATACCGTTCATCTTAGGGCCCGTTGTAGCATAGGAGTGTTACCTGCACTATATAAACTATTGTAGACCAACCGTGATGTTTATTTGTGCAACCTATTGGCAACCCACTTAGAAGTGGATCCCATTGAATTATACAAGTTTTATCAACATCGTCTATCATGCAAGGACCACTTAATATATGTACGTGATGACTGTCCACTTTGTCAGCCCATGATAGGGGCCCAAGCTTGATAATGAGATAGATCCAAAGCCCAGTGATCCCAAAACATGAAACAAATTCAGTTTAGGCTGGGCCTAACTTGAAATGGGCCTTAGAGTGGTGAGCCTATTAGCCATCAAGCCCACCTAGGGTAAAGCCTTATGAGCCCAATAGTGAAAACTGTGTTGGGCCAAAGCTACCAACGGAATATCTAACTTGTGATAAATGAGATATAATTGTGATTACAAATAGTGCATGTGATTGTGATAGTTATGGATGATAATAATGGTATAAATGATTATGGATTAGTAGAGGTATGTGATATGATTCCTTGAATATATTGATGTTGACTATACACATGCATCATGAAATGATGGTGTAACAACCTTAGTTTTACAGTAGTTAAAACATGACTTTTGTTTACTTTAGATTTCAGAAATAATTTAATTAGCATTTTGAATAGTTAATTAGGAAATTAATCACAAAAATATTTATAAATTAATATTGAGCTATCCGTAAGGAATTATGGTATGGTACCTTTATTAAAATTGCTCAACATAAACCCTAGAATAGCGTGGACATGTCAGACTTCGCAAAATTCATAAATCCATAAGTAATATGGAAATACCATTAACTAAACTTAAGTTATAGGACCCTTTGCAAGGATCATGATTTTCGTTGATCATTATCGTACAAAACTCTATATACTAGTTCTAGGACACGATCTTACCATACACATCAAATTTCAACTCTCCGATCATCCTACAAGTACCCTAATCAGAAATCGGGCCATAAGTGAGCCATCTAACGTTGAAACTGTCTCATTTTTTGTGTCATAGTCTAAAAACCCGTAGCCTACCTGATGATTGGAGTGGATCTCGCATATGCATCATGGTGGGACCCACGTGCACAGCGTGCACGTCGCAGGTCCAGTCAACCCGCGTTGACCGCGTAATAAGGAGATGGTTTCCGTCTTCTTCTCGAATTGCATTGCGACAGCGAGCAGCGCTGCCGTTGTGCACGTTCCACGTCATCCATCTGTGTACCCCACATCACAAATCCAAACCGTCCATCTGATGTTTCTTGTCGACGAAAGCAGTCCTCGTGAATTTCCTTTCCAACAGCCGAGCAACAAGCTCTCTTCAACTCACCGTTTAAACCCAAGATTTGGCAAGATCCAAGTCCGTACCTTGCGTGGACATCCAAGATCGGCTACACTAGAGTCGTGTGGACCCCACACACCCTTTCAACGCTTCTCATGTGACATAGGTTGCAAGAAAGTGGAGTCCAAGTCCCTCTTGGAATCGGAAGCCCAAACCGGTTGCACATGCGACCGTGTTCTCGCCGTGCTCGGCTATAAAAGCCATCTTCATCCTCTTCTCTCTTCAGAAAACGTCAGAGAGAGTGAAAGAGAGAGCGAGCCGTTAGGGAGGGAGAGCCGTTCGGATAAAGAGAGGGAGTGTAAGGGTAGAGAGAGGGAGTGAGAGAGCAGCTCCACGTTGCTGCTGTTGCTGCTCTTGCTGGGGCAGCATCCCAGTTAAGAAAGAAGAAGAAGAAGGAAAAGAAGAAGAAAAGAAGAAAGAGAAAGAAAGGAAGAAGGAAAAAGAAGAAGAAGAAAGAGAGAGAGAGAGAGAGAGAGAGAGAGAAAATGAGAGAGAGAGAGAGAGAGAGAGAAGTGGTGAGAGAGAGGGAGAGAGGGAGGTAGCGTGCGCTATGAGCTAGGCTGATGTTGCTGTGGGGACAACATCCCAGTCAGCAAGGGAGAAGAATAGAAGAAAAAGAAGAAGAAGAAAGAAAGAAGAAAAAGGAGAAAGAAAGAAGAGAGAAGAAGAAACTTCTTCTTTAAACCTTCAAACCGAGTCGACTCGCTGAGCGATTCGCTAAGCCAACTCAGATTCAAGTTTGGACTTGTGTGGAGCCTATAGTTCATCATACTGTGAGTGATTCATCTCATGATTTTCTGGTTAATTTCCTTGATCCTCTTGTTGCTATATTCCAGGTCTTAATTCATTCTTTTGGTTGTTTAACCATTGGATTTTTGGGTAAAGGATCCGTCTTCCAACTCGCTTTCTTAGTCAAGTTTTTGATATGGTCTTTATCCTTCTCTGTTAATTGTAAGGGAGTCTTAGGTATGGGACCCACTTCGATCTCTACTCTTAAGTATCGAATTATAATTATTTATTCTTGATATTTTTCCCAAACCATCCTATCTAGTTGTACATATCAAGATGTTAGACAAATTTGACTTAGGTTACCGTACATATTTTAATAACTTTCCAAATTATTCTCAACTTCCTTAATTTACTACAAACTAAATGTTTAGACATGGAACTACTTAAACAAAGATGACACATGCATGGTGTGATTGGGATTGAGTTTGAGATGCATTGTATGCGTGAGGATATGTTTTCATAATTCATGACATTCATATACATTTCTTTACACAACGACAGAACAGGAGCATGGTTGATTTGACTCCTGGCGTGCATGGTTGATTTTTCGCCTCGCTGTACCGGTTAGGTGGGTATGGTTGAATTGCGACAGGTTCCTAATGTTCAGTGGCAGCGAGTTTTGGTCGTTTCACTTATTGAGCATGGTTGATTTGTTCGGTGGGATCAGTGGTGCATGGTTGATTTGCCCACTGGCGTGCATGGTTGATTTGCCGCCTCGCTGTACCGGTGAGGTGAGCATGGTTGATTTGCGACAGGTTCCTAATGTTCAGTGGCAGCGAGTTCCTGGACGTTTGTTGCTCTCACACGTATCATAACATACATGACATCATGATAATCATGTTCCATTCATATAAAGTGTGTTCACCCTCATCTTATCCTTGTATATTCATACAACTCTAGCTGTCGATATTTTACATCTAATATCTTATTAACTGGAATATTACCTGTGATGGAAATGACCTCATTGGGCTTTAGCTCACCAAAATCACCACAATTCCTGCGGGATATCAGGAGGAAGGAGGAGCGGGTGAAGCAGAATATCTGGACGACTATTTTTATTAGAAGACTTATCCTAGCTTAGGTGTTGAATTTATTTCTTTTGGAAGATGATTGAAACAGACTTTAATAGATTTAAATGTTTTGCAGAGTAGATGTAGTTGTTTGATTAAATTTTCATTTGAGATTTAAGTTATGATTAATAAAATACTTTAGTTTGGTATTATTGTGGTATGTGGAATGGAATTTCTCTAAAGGTTATATTTGGATTGAATTCGCACTCTGAAACTCGAGCCTTGAGTTGTTGTACTTGAGTCTCAGATTTCAGGGCGTGACAGCTTGGTATCAGAGAGAATTTTGAGATTTCAGTGCCTAGGGTTATGGGTTAGGTTTAGATGAAGGTGAATAATCTAGTCCTTGATGACACCAACCCCATTAAGTATTAACTTATGATTCTACTTGACTCGTAGATTAACCATGACGGGACATAGCGAGCAAAACGAGACGCCCTCCACTCCACCCGCTACCAACAATACAACGACATCAATTCCAGGGTTAGCTGAACAAAACCAACTGCTACACGAAATGATGAAAGTGTTGGGGACCGTGGTCAACGTTATTAGACTTCAGAATAATCTGATACCCCCTCCAACCACTCGCGAAATTCAGGTGGTCTACTGGAAAGATTCAAACGGTTACGACCCCCCTCATTCAACGGATCACCCGACTCGAACGAAGCAGAACATTGGCAAAACGAAATGGAAAAACTCTTTGAGGGAATGGGATGCAGAGACGAAGAGAAAGTCACTTTAACCACCTTTGTACTCGAGGGAGAAGCATACCATTGGTGGAAATCCATGGTGAGATCAGTTGCCCCAGGCACTGTGTGGACCTGGGACTCATTCTGCGACAAATTTAATAAGCAATACTTCCCAAAGACAATGCGAGATCAGAAGATAGTGGAATTCATGAGATTGGAGCAAGGAAAGCTTTCCGTCAGACAGTATGAAGCCAAGTTTATGGAGTTAGCAAGGTATGCCACCTCTATGGTACGAGAAGAAGAGGATAAGGCTCGAAAATTTGAGAACGGCCTCAAACCACCTATACGCAGCAAAGTGCGGGCCTTCGAACTGACGACTTACATGGAGGTCTTTAATAAGGCCTTGGTGGTGGAGAGAGACTTTGAAGAGTTTTGGAAGGATCGGGAACAGAAAAAGTCCGATGCAGGGTCGAAAAACAAGGCGTCACCTATCGCACTACCCCAACATTCGGATAAGAGACAGAGAACGATGAGAAGTTCCGCACCCACACCTCCATCGGGAAATCAATTTCAGGGGAGATGTTATAATTGTGGTGAGGTAGGTCACACACGATCTTCATGCCCTCTATTGGCCCAGGGACCATCTCGCCCGGTATCCCAGCTGCGCATTCCACCATCCCAATATGTACAGCCTACAACAACGTCCACCCATGCAACAACAAAGGCCTCCACAATACTCTCAACAGACCAGGCTGCAACAAACACAACCCTTCTCAATTACAAGGCCTGGTAACCAACCTCCAAGACAGCAAGCTCAAGGGCAGGTTTACGCAGTAGCCCCGCCAGCTGGGGAGCCTGAGACAACACAAGAGTATGAAGAAATACCACCCGAAGAAGAACCAGTTCCTGAAGAAGCAGCAGCACAGTGCTACACAATCACAGATGCTCCACCTGATCATAATGCAAATGGGACAGTAGTCGAAGGTACGCTTTTTATATTCACATCACTTACCAAAGCTTTATTTGATACGGGGGCTACACACTCATTCATTTCTACATCCCTGGTCACTTCTTTGGAATTGGTTAGCGAGAACATGGATAGGAAACTAACTATTGCCACACCCATTGGTAGATCGGTAGTGTTAGATCGAATATGTAAGGATTGTCCCATCTTGATAGGCGAGGCTTGCCTGCCAACAAATCTAATTGTCATGGATATGACGGGATTCGAGATTATCCTTGGAATGGATTGGCTAGCCGCACATCACGCCACCTTAGACTGTTACGAAAAGACAGTAACCTTCTCCACCCCAAATCAACCAGTCATCATATTTCATGGGGGTAGACATGTAGATCCAATAATAAGCATAGCAGCACTATCCGAGACAGAAGATCAGGAAACCCATACTGAACAAATACACATAGTTAACGAATTTCCTGACGTGTTCCAAGAAATCCCTGGATTGCCCCCTTGGAGGGAAGTGGACTTTTCCATCGAATTAGTACCTAGGGACCGCCCCAATTTCTAGAGCAGCATACCGCATGGCCCCATTGGAATTAAGAGAACTAAAGAAGTAGATTCAAGAACTGTTAGATCAAGGATTTATAAGACCCAGCACATCACCTTGGGGAGCTCCGGTCCTATTTGTGAAAAAGAAGGACGGCTCGATGAGGCTATGCATTGATTATCGTCAACTTAATAAGGTCACAATTAAAAATAAATACCCTCTACCTCGTATCGATGACCTATTCGATCAATTGAAGGGAGCTAGATATTTCTCCAAAATAGACTTGAGGTCAGGGTACCATCAGTTGAGAATCAAGGATCCGGATATACCTAAGACCGCCTTCAGGACACGTTACGGTCACTATGAGTTCCGAGTCATGCATTTCGGGCTCACGAATGCTCCGACGGTGTTTATGGACTTAATGAATAGGGTGTTCAAGCCTTACCTCGATCAGTGTGTCATAGTTTTCATTGATGACATCCTCATCTACTCTAAGACTTATGAGGAACACGAGGAACACCTTAGGACTGTGTTACAGATCCTCAAAGATAACCAGTTTTATGCAAAACCCAAAAAGTGTGAGTTTTGGAAGAAGGAAGTAAAATTTCTGGGACATGTTGTGTCGGAAAAGGGAATCTCAGTAGACCCGACAAAGATCGAAGCTGTGATTAACTGGGAACAACCCACAAATGCATCTGAAGTACGAAGTTTTCTGGGTTTGGCAGGCTATTACAGGAGGTTTATCGACGGGTTTTCTAAAATTACGAGACCGTTAACCAGTCTAACGGGGAAGAGTAAAACCTTTACATGGGACGACAGTTAACAAGGCTTAAGAAGCATTTAACGTCGGCACCGATATTAACGATCCCAGCGGAGGGAGAAAAATTTGTCGTCTACACGGATGCCTCTCACCAAGGGTTAGGATGTATTTTTACACAGAATGGAAGGGTGATCGCTTACGGCTCCAGGCAGTTGAAGAAACATGAGCAAAATTACCCTAGTTATGATTTAGAGTTAGCTGCAGTTGTCTTCACTCTGAAAATATGGAGACATTATCTGTATGGAGAGCAGTTTGAACTATACACCGATCATAAGAGTCTAAAATATCTATTTGACCAAAAGGAGTTGAACATGCGGCAGAGAAGGTGGCTAGAATTTCTAAAAGACTATTACTTCGACATCTGTTACCATCCGGGCAAGGCAAATGTCATGGCCGATGCCTTGAGTAGGAAGAAACAATTACTTGCCGCAACCCTCGCCATGCAAGAATGGAAATTGTTAGAAAATGTCAAGGACTACGAGATCCAACAATGGGAAAATAGCACTATGGCTTTCCTTGGAAATTTGACGATCCAGCCAACATTGGTAACCCGAATCATAGAAGCTCAAAAGCAGGACACGTGGCTCCAGGATCGAATTTCAGTTGTAGCGGCCGATGCAGCAAGTTGAATGGAAAGTAGGGGCAGACGGAGCAATCAGGTATCGAGGAAGAGTGTGCGTGCCTGACATGGAAGAACTAAAGAAAGAAATTTTGGAAGAAGCCCATAGATCAAAGTTAACAATACATCCTGGAAGCATGAAGATGTATCGCGACATTCGCAGGACATATTGGTGGAATAACATGAAGAAAGATATCGCAAATTTTGTATCCAAGTGTTTCACCTGTTAACAGGTTAAAGCCGAACATCAGAGACCTTCTGGACTACTACAACCATTGAAATCGCAGAATGGAAATGGGAACGTATATCCATGAATTTTGTTATGAGTCTGCCCCTGTCTGGGAAAAATCATGATGCGGTGTGGGTAATTGTAGACAGGCTAACTAAGTCAGCTCATTTTCTATCGGTGCGAATGAATAGCTCCTTAGAAGAGCTAAGTAAGTTGTACATTAAGGAGATTGTGAGACTTCATGGGGTGCCTGTTTCGATTATTTCCGATCATGACCCTACATTTGTTTCTCAATTCTGGAAAGGTCTTCAAGCAGCATTGGGAACTAAACTGGATTATAGTACCGCATTTCATCCACAGACTGATGGCCAGACAGAAACAGTGAATCAGATATTAGAAGATATGCTCAGGTGTTGTGTTTTTTATTTCAAGGGAAATTAGGACGACCATATTCCTCTGATAGAGTTTGCATACAATAATAGTTATCAGTCGACTATCGGAATGGCACCGTTCGAAGCACTTTATGGTAGACCTTGTAGATTCCCTAGCTGTTGGACAGAAGTGGGCGAGAAAGCTTTATTAGGACCTGAACTTGTACAACAGACTTCTGAGAAGATTGCAGTTATAAAGGAACGTATCCGTGTCGCCTAAAGCCGACAGAAGAGTTATGCAGATAATCGAAGGAAGGAATTGGGATTCTTCGTGGGCGATCATGTATTTTTGAAAGTTTCTCCGATGAAAGGAGTCATGCAATTTGGGAAAAAGGAAAGTTAGCTCCAAGATACATTGGACCATTTGAAGTATTAGCTAAAGTTGGCGTTGTGGCATACAGACTGGCCTTACCTCCTCAGTTATCGAGTATTTATAATGTTTTTCATGTTTCCATGTTGCGAAAGTATGAACGAGATGTCTCCCACGTCATCGACTAGCAGCCTTTGGAAATTCAAGAAGATACTACATATATTGAGAAGCCGGTAATAATTCTAGGATAGAAAGGAACAAGTACTTCGTACCAAAACGATACCACTTGTGAAAGTACAATGGAGTAATCACGAAGTTGAAGAAGCTTCTTGGGAACGTGAAGATGAAATTCGAGAAAAATACCCAGAATTATTTTGAGGTACATTTAATTTCGAGGACGAAATTTTTCTTTTAGGAGGGTAGAATGTAACAACCCTGGTTTTACAGTAGTTAAAACATGACTTTTGTTTACTTTAGATTTCAGAAATAATTTAATTAGCATTTTGAATAGTTAATTAGGAAATTAATCACATAAATATTTATAAATTAATATTGAGCTATCCGTAAGGAATTATGGTATGGTACCTTCATTAAAATCGCTCAACATAAACCCTAGAATAGCGTGGACGTGTCAGACTTCGCAAAATTCATAAATCCACAAGTAATATGGAAATACCATTAACTAAACTTAAGTTATAGAACCATTTGCAAGGATCATGATTTCGGAGATCATTATCGTACAAAACTCTATATACTAGTTCTAGGACACGATCTAACCATATACGTCAAATTTCAACTCTCCGATCATCCTACAAGTACCCTAATCAGAAATCGGGCCATAAGTGGGCCATCTAACGTCGAAAATGTCTCATTTTTGGTGTCATAGTCTAAAAACCCGTAGCCTACCTGATGATTGGAGTGGATCTCGCATATGCATCATGGTGGGACCCACGTGCACAGCGTGCACGTCGCAGGTCCGGTCAACCCGCGTTGACAGCGTAATAAGGAGACGGTTTCTGTCTTCTTCTCGAATTGCACTGCGACAGCGAGCAGCGCTGCCACTGTGCACGTTCCACGTCATCCATCTGTGGACCCCACATCACAAATCCAAACCGTCCATCTGATGTTTCTTGTCGGTGAAAGCAGTCCTCGTGAGTTTCCTTTCCAACAGCCTAGCAACAAGCTCTCTTCAACTCACCGTTTAAACCCAAGATTTGGCAAGATCCAAGTCCGTACCTTGCATGGACATCCAAGATCGGCTACACTAGAGTCGTGTGGACCCCACACACCCTTTCAACGCTTCTCATGTGACATAGGTTGCAAGAAAGTGGAGTCCAAGTCCCTCTTGGAATCGGAAGCCCAAACCGGTTGCACATGCGACCGTGTTCTCGCCGTGCTCGGCTATAAAAGCCATCTTCATCCTCTTCTCTCTTCAGAAAACGTCAGAGAGAGTGAAAGAGAGAGCGAGCCGTTAGGGAGGGAGAGCCGTTCGGATAGAGAGAGGGAGTGTAAGGGTAGAGAGAGAGTGAGAGAGCAGCTCCACGTTGCTGCTGTTACTGCTCTTGTTGGGGCAGCATCCCAGTTAAGAAAGAAGAAGAAGAAGGAAAAGAAGAAGAAAAGAAGAAAGAGAAAGAAAGGAAGAAGGAAAAAAGAAGAAGAAGAAAGAGAGAGAGAGAAAAACGAGAGAGAGAGAGAGAAGCGGTGAGAGAGAGGGAGAGAGGGACGGTAGCGTGCGCTATGAGCTAGGCTGATGTTGCTGTGGGGACAGCATCCCAGTCAGCAAGGGAGAAGAATAGAAGAAAAAGAAGAAGAAGAAAGAAAGAAGAAAAAGGAGAAAGAAAGAAGAGAGAAGAAGAAACTTCTTCTCTAGACCTTCAAACCAAGTCGACTCGCTGAGCGATTCGCTAAGCCAACTCAGATTCAAGTTTGGACTTGTGTGGAGCCTATAGTTCATCATACTGTGAAGTGATTCATCTCATGATTTTCTGGTTAATTTCCTTGATCCTCTTGTTACTATATTCCAGGTATTAATTCATTCTTTTGGTTGTTTAACCATTGGATTTTTGGGTAAAGGATCCATCTTCCAACTCGCTTTCTTAGTCAAGTTTTTGATATGGTCTTTATCCTTCTCTGTTAATTGTAAGGGAGTCTTAGGTATGGGACCCACTTCGATCTCTATTCTTAAGTATCGTATTATAATTATTTATTCTTGATATTTTTTCCAAACCATCCTATCTAGTTGTACATATCAAGATGTTAGACAAATTCAACTTAGGTTACCGTACATATTTTATAACTTTCCGAATTATTCTCATCTTTCTTAATTTACTACAAACTAAATGTTTAGACAAGGTACTACTTAAATAAAGATGACACATGCATAGTGTGATTGGGATTGAGTTTGAGATGCATTGTATGCGTGAGGATATGTTTTCATAATTCATGACATTCATATACATTTTTTTTACACAATGACAGAACAGGAGCATAGGTTGATTTGACTCCTCGGTGTGCATGGTTGATTTGCCGCTTCATTGTACCGGTTAGGTGAGCATGGTTGAATTGCGACAGGTTCCTAATGTTTAGTGACAGCGAGTTCTGGTCGTTTCACTTATTGAGCATGGTTGATTTGCTCGGTGGGATTAGTGGTGCATGGTTGATTTGCCCACTGGCGTGCATGGTTGATTTGCCGCCTCAGCTGTACCGGTTAGGTGAGCATGGTTGATTTGCGACAGGTTCCTAATGTTCAGTGGCAGCGAGTTCCTGGACGTTTGTTGCTCTCACACGTATCATAACATACATGACATCATGATAATCATGTTCCATTCATATAAAGTGTGTTCACCCTCATCTTATCCTTATATATTCATACAACTCTAGCTGTCGTTATTTTACATCTAATATCTTATTAACTGAAATATTACCTGTGATGGAAATGACCTCACTGGGCTTTAGCTCACCAAAATCACCACAGTTCCTGCAGGATATCAGGACGAAGGAGGAGCGGCTGAAGCAGAATATCTAGACGACTATTTTTATTAGAAAACTTATCCTAGCTTAGGTGTTGAATTTATTTCTTTTAGAAGATGATTGAAAAAGACTTTAGTAGATTTAAATGTTTTGCAGAGTAGATGTAGTTGTTTGATTAAATTTTCATTTGAGATTTAAATTATGATTAATAAAATACTTTAGTTTGGTATTATTGCGGTATGTGGAATGGAATTTCTCTAAAGGTTATATTTGGATTGAATTTGCACTCTGAAACTCGAGCCTTGAGTTGTTGTACTCGAGTCTCGAATTTCAGGGCGTGACAGATGGTATGTGCGTGTGTGCTATAATACATCCATCCATGCATAAGATATGTCCTTTGCAGGTGGGTCACATGATCATGAATTGATACAACTAATAATGGCACATGATGACTATATATTAATTTTCTAACCTAAGGGCTAAGCAAACCTTAGAGTCATGGCATTATATGCATATTACATGCACCTGGTCATATGCCTTGACATGATTGCTTGAATTCATTCATGATCATGACATACATAATGATAGTAATACCACAATTGTGACGTATAACATGAAGTAGACATTGTTGATGAAATATGTATCTGTGATAATTACTTGGTTTATCCCTAAAAAGGGACGGGACACTGAAAATGTGAAAATAGCAGGGGATGATGTGCACCTTGGGTTGATAGTCCCTAAACCCTGATGATACCTAGGGATGCCTCATTATCGGACCGAGTGGACATATGGGTCATGGATTTGACTCTCACTAACGAGGTCTAATTGAGAAGAGGTGGGCTCAACCTACTTAAGGGATGAGGTGCGAACAGGGACTGGTCTAACCAACCAACGAGGAGAAGAGCGAATGAGGTCCACTATTAGGTGTGTTGGATGGAAGTCTTATGACACCACCGCAGGGCCGGTATGTAAGGTCGATTGCTGGTATCTTGTGCATGGGCGTCGACCACAGTATTTTTCGAGATTTGTAGTTTCCATGATATGGTATAGCAGCATGATGATGATGACGATGTGACTACAAACACATGTGATATGGTTATAGTTGTGGTAAAAGAGATGTGGTATCACAACATAGTAATGCTAATAACATTGATTCGAATCATTATCATAATGCATATGCATTGCATTGAATTGCATTAATATCGACATCATACCTTACATGTTACATGCGTTCCATCATACAAGATTCCTTCAGGGCATATTTATCTTACTTGCCTATATGTAGGACACACTGCGAACACACGTGTGTACTCACTGGGCTTTAAAGCTCAAGCCTTTATTTTATAAATCTTTTCAGAAATTGCAAGAAGCAGGAGTAGCAAATGATACATACCGTGTGAAAGTTTGGACACTATGCTTCTAAATCATTCTGATAATTATGTACCGTTGTGGAACAATTGTATTGTAAATATATTGTGTAGTGGAAACTAATTATTTTGCTTATGTTAGAAATGCCAATCTGAATGCTTGATATCTATTTTATTAGTGAAAAAAAATTGACCCTAAAATTTATAATCGAGCAGTGTGCTCGAAACTTGGTGTGTGGGCAATGGGTGACAAACTTGGAGTTCAACATATCATGAGCTAGGTTCGACCATCATGAATCGGGCCACACAGGAGGCCAAGTTTGGGGTGTGTCAGAGGTGGTATCAGAGCATGAGCTTGGGATTACCTTTGGGCAATAATCAATTGGAAGAACATAGAAAATTGAAACTAGGTGCCCTGGTGTGAGAACGTAGTTGGAATTAGGATCCCCAATGAAAGAACCTAGAGACATGAATCTAGGATTCCCTACTTGAGAACATAACCAACAATAGGGATCTTGAAAACATACTCTATACTTAACACCCTGGTGTGCATGTTTGATGATATTGATGATTTGTTATAATTTTGCATTTGTATTTAGAAATTTTGATGATGAAATTTTTAGTAGAGGGGTAGATTGTAACATTGCATTCCTTTTGTACTTCCTTCCAAGCGTGAATGTGCAATATCTGGTATTCTGTACCCTCAGTTGGTCTCGAACTCATCGCACACAGTGTGCACCGAAGTGATGGAACCCTGAGACCCCCATCATATCAATTGCCACGTTGCCGCGGTTGTGGAAGTGCAACCCACTCGTTCGTACGACGCCCCATTAACGAAATACGCTGCGAAGAATCTGTTGCATTTCATGTGCGCATGGCACCACATATTCCATATTCACACATGTATACCACACACATCATTCACACATGCACCATACATCACATGGGTGAGAGAATCTTTACCATGTGCATGATGTTACTACCCCATACCACCCCTCTCTCATGTGTGTAAAACTTAACACCACCCTTACCTCTCCTCTCCCCTTTCCATACTCCATCATTCCATGAAATTTACAACCATACCTCATTACTCCCCTTAATTATGAATTAGCCCCCTAACCTTGATTGGCCACAATTCTAAACTTTTCTTCCCACAATCACCTCATTTTCTATATATAGTCATCCACTTAGCCAATTTTGAGCACATTAGTGCTCAATTCCATACTAAGTTCATTGTTCGCTCACCTTAAGTGCAAGACTACGATGTTGTAATAATTCGATCGTGAGACCAAGATCGTCCATAGGGATTGTTGTAACAATTCTAAATTATATAACTAAGATGGACTAAATTCGAATTTGTATTAGATGATAGATTTTATGAACATAAAATTATCTACTTTTAAACTAAATTAGGAAAATAAACACTAGAGTGCTAAGATCAACTTATAATCATTCACAATGCCAATTCAACCATTTAAGCTAATAACTCAATTGGAATTGGAGTCCTATCCCTATCCAATAGGAATATGGAGTAATCAAATCATCATAACATATCTAATATAGATGGATCATCTATTGATATGGTTCTCTTATAACAACTAAGGCATTGGGTGTATCCAATAATACAGTCCAATCCTTCATAAAACAAGTGAGATCACATTTATGATTCTTCCTCAAATCTTGTCACTAGACTTGATTTAGAATCATTAAATGAACTTCAATCAAACCAATATCAATACATAAGACATCTGTTTTAGATTAAATCAAAAGATATGTTCTTCTAGTTTAGTTTTAGATAAGCAATTAGGAAACTTAGTTTGTAAGATCACTTAGCATTCACCACATTATGATGAATCTAAGATCTCTACAACCCAAAATCCTATTAACAACACCCCATTGATCAATTTCAGTAAATCAAAACATCCCACGTAAGCATAATCACAAGAGATAGAAGATTAAACTAAAAATACGAACTTTATTTTAAACTAGAAGTAGATTTGTTCATCATTAAATCCCAAAACACTTGAATTAAATAGAACTAAGCATTACAAATGAATATAAGCTTCACCTCTTAGCCCTAGCTAAGAGGTTTAGCCAACCATTAAGAAGTTGAACTAAAACTCAAAGGAAAAACTACTAAAAGCATAAAAACACTAGAAAAACCCCCTTTGGAGGAGTTGTAGATGCTCCACGACAATTTTATCTATTCGCTCGCCTCAAGTGCAAGGCTCGATGTAGTAATAATTCTCGGTGAGATCGAGGTCGATCCACAGGGAATTAACGTAAACAATCTGAATTATTCTAACAACTTCAAATCAATTAGTTTTGGAAATTCAGTTTTAAGAACTAGAACTAAACATGATTTAAAATAGAAGAAAATCTAAAATTTAATCAGAATTAAGGCTTTAAAGATCTACTTGTAGTAGTCCAATCAAAATCCATTCATCCAAGCATAAACACAACTAGATTCAAAGTTCTATCTCTCATCTAGTTGGAAGATTAGGCATTCAATCATAAACAATCCCACTAAAGTCAAAAAATCAGATTCTAGTTTTAATGAAGCATGTAGAACTTGAACTTGTAGCCTTCGAAGTAACAACAATACCAATAGATCATGACATGCTCCAGGGTTACTACAATTCAATTTTAATCAATTTGAACATAGTAATCTCAAAGAATTGCAAAGAACTCATTTCCGAAGCACATGAACTCTTATAAAACATAAAAAAACTCCAACTTTATTCAAACTAAAACTTTAAAAATCCAAAATTTAGTAAAGGTACTTGAATTAAACGAATTCTACATCAGAACTAACTACAAGCTTCACCTCTTAGCCCTAGCTAAGAGGTTCTAGCCGAACATTATCATACTTCAACTAAAAACAAAAGAAAACTACTAAAAAGCATTAAAAAATCTAATTCGGAGGAGTTGCAGATGCTCCACGTCGATCCTCTTTACGTCTCACGACTTTCCAAGCTTTCTATGATGAGTTTAGATTAAGCCCTAGGTGTCCTTTTATAGATTTGATGATCCACCAACTCAGAAACTTCTACATTTGCGTAAGAGGTTTGGCACTGCGCAACAATTTAAACAAGTCCTCAAATAAATCAAAACTGGATGAATACTCTCATTTATTACCATGTTTTGTAATGTTTTAAACTCATGGTTATTACCAAGCTCGACTTAAGCTCGAGCTCGAATGCAGCTTAAACTCAGTTTGATAGCTCGATCAATTCAAGTCAAGCATAAAAGTCTGGCTTGATTTCAAGACTAAGCCATACACAAGATGGGGTTTCTTAGGACCAAGCCGCACACAAGCCAGGCCTAGCTTAATTCGACTCGACTTGTTGTCTAGGGTATAGCAAAAAAATTCTTGACTTGGTAGGAACTGATCATATCCTACAGTACGATTCAGGCGTCTAGCTGATCATCTTCGACTGAGCATGACCCAGCTCGAGCATGAGTCAGGATGACAGAAAACCATGCCTCTGCAGATTGTTACATGGTTCTTGTCCCAGAAAATCCAAAGGATGGGACTTCACATCAACGTTGGCAAACAGAAAGGTACATCCTGCATACACATGTCCACGTAATTATCCGTCTAAAATTGTGCCTTGCGGCCGACGGGCAAGCAGCAGCCATCGAATAGTGGTGCACACTCACTCATCGTTGTCGATTGTGATGTACCATATATATGGTGTCACATGGGGTTATATTACTCACAAACACCTCGAATTTGAAACATGATAGAGTAGGAAGAACCCAAATATCATAGAGCTATCTCTCCACATCTTACACCTAGTAGAACCATGTATCAATTGGGTCCACCTATCTATCAGC
Organism: Liriodendron chinense; assembly: GCA_003013855.2. Taxonomy (NCBI): domain Eukaryota; kingdom Viridiplantae; phylum Streptophyta; class Magnoliopsida; order Magnoliales; family Magnoliaceae; genus Liriodendron; species Liriodendron chinense. The sequence goes on from PVNU02000998.1 coordinate 1,778,232, forward strand.
ACCAGCATGGATGGCTTAGAGCTCGGATTAGGTACTACCCCCACCAGGACGCAACTGGAGACGGACAAGTGCGTGGCACCTACGTATTGGTGAAGAGCAAGGGGCCCACACCTCGATATTGGTTGAGTGCTGACAGACCTATTACATCAATGTGACCCCACCTAGTCTCCACCAATACCGAGGCGCCATGCACCCGCCCATCTCTCGTTGCATCCTAGTGCGAGACGCGGATTGCATCCAAACCGAGATGTGGAGGGGTCCATCGTGATTTATCTGTTTATCTACTCCATCCATTCCTTTTCTAAGATCATTTTAAGGCATGAGGCCAAGAATGAGGCAGATCTAACGCTCAGGTCTGCCACACCAATGATGACCCTTACATTTAATGCAACGTGCGTTTAATACTTGGTCATTTAATGCAGCCAAGCTCTGTATTTTGGTGTGGCCGACCTCAGCATTGGATCTACCTCATTCTTGGTCTCATGTGGTCGGCCTGATCTTAGACGGGAATGGACAGAGTGGATAAGCAGATACATCACGGTGGGCCCCTCCACAGCTCGGTTTAGACACTTTGCGTCCATACTGAGTTTGGATGCAATCCACGTCCCCTGGTGGGGGTAGCACCTGTAACGACCCTAAAATTTCGGTAGGAAAATTTTCTTTTAAGAACAATAATAGGTTTAACTAAATAAATTTAAGATAATAAACAAAAGAAAGGCATGGACTGATTGGTTAAAACCCTCTTAAGCAAGAGGGAAGACTAGGGATCGAGTCCTATCAGTAACAAGAATTTAATTTTCTTTTTTTGCTCTAAATACAAATTTTGAAATTCAAAATTATCTTATCTTATCTCAACCAACCCATCTTATCCGCAACAAATTCCAACAAACTCCCTCTTTAAAAAGAGAGAGAATGAGAGGGTTATTCATTCATTGTAAAAAAAAAAAAGGAAAGAAAAGGAGAGAAAGAAGGAGGAATGGAGGGATCTTGCGGCTAAATCAAGTAGGTGCTCCTTCTATTTCGTTTAAGTAGGTCAGATCCAACCAATGAACGGGTCGAATCGTCCGTCCGTTCATTGTACGAATCTAGGGACCCTATTTTTATCTTAACCCTTGAATATATGATCGTGATTGGTGGAGGCCATTTGGGTGGGCCAGGAATCGATCTGGACGGGTCATAATGACCATAAGGCCAAAATGTACATGGGCCACAAAATTTAGATCGAATGGACCTTCAGATGGGCCACATCGATTAAATGAATGATAGCCTTTAAATTTCATTTATTATTATTTTATTTAATTATTAAATTAATTATGATAATTTATTTTATTCCAAAATATTATTGTGGCCACAATCAGGTGGCCGACCCAATGGTGAGACCAGATCTCTTGTAAACCACCATATATAGCCTAAATAAATAATAATAATAATAATAATAATAATAATAATAATAATAATAATAAAAGAAAAGAAAAGAAAAGAAAAGAAGTTGCTGGAACGTCCAGCGTCTCTGACGCTGGAAAGTCCAGCGTTAGTCATAATTGAAAGGGACGTGGGGGCCCCACTCATGGGACCCACCTTGATGTATTTTGTACATCCACTCCGCCCATTTATTTCTCCATCTCATTTTAGGACTAGTGTCCGAATTTGGACCCAAACTGAGGTCCATGTGGGCCACACCACCTGAAACAAATTAATTGTAAAAAAATTATAAAATAAAAATGAAATTAAAAAGATAGAAATTCTGGGATTGGACAGCGGTCCGCTCGTGGACCCCATTATGATGAAATCAGTAGATCCAAGCCAATCATATGTTGTATTATAATGTTTTACAGCTTGGGTCCAAAAATCAGGTAAATCTGAATCTCAGGTGGCCCACACCACTTAAAATAGTAATGATAACAACACACATGGTTCAGGCAGTCCGATTTTGGATTGCTTGTCCACTTTTGGGACCCATTTGATGACATTTTGAGAAATCTAATCCATCAAATATCTTAATAAATAAGTTTTCTGGTTGAGGACAAAAAATGGCTTGTATAGGATATTCCAATGGGCCATACCAACACAAACAGTGGGGACAACACCTGTCCACTGGTTGGGAGCTTGTGGGCCCCACTGTGTAGTCTTTGAAAATTTGATCCACTCAATCTCTGAAGTAATGAGTTATTAGTTTTGTGACAAAAAATCAGCCCAATCAGATTTTCAGGCGGGCCATGCCAAGTGAAATACTGAGGAGGTATGGTATGGATTCTCATAAATGGATCATTTTAGGATATCCTACGACAAGATCCTTGAAAAATATAATCAACCATATTTGGTAGTGTACCATTAGGGAACTTGTGACCAAGTATAGGATAACCCACCAGTCAAGTGGGCCGTACCATCAGAAAAATAGTAAAAGGGCCATTCCTTTTGGAAACGTGGGTCACAATAATCGAATCTGGACCGTCCATTAAGGAATCAAACATCAATAAAGTATAATCCAAATTGAAAATAAGTATATTAAGGCTAGATTAGTAATGTATAAATATAAACTACATTTATTGTAGATTCAGGACCGATTCTACTTAGGACGTGACAGAATTAACAAAGTAATAGCACTATCAACAGGTGAGTACATCCCAACACGTTTCCTAGTCATTTTAATTAAGTAGGTTGTGTGATGGATGTAATATTGATTGATTCATGCTTGTTTAAATATTATTTAAATAATTTCATTTATAAATGTCATGAAATGTTGCCTCTCAAAAGGAGAGATGAAATGTACGGATGTGAATTATTATATGGATGTAAATTATTGCATGCATTTATGAATTATTGTGCCTAGAGTTCGACTCTGGAAGACCGTAGGTACTTAAGTACCCGGTTACCCAGGGACCATCCTGGAAGCCCACTAATATGTGGAAGTCCGCCCTATAAGGAAATGGGAGCCGATTGATGGGATCCAATCGAAGCAAGTGGAAGACTGAATATATGCCCACTTGATGCATCATTTCATATTAAACTCATTCTTGCATTAGATTATGTATTACGTGTATTTAATGACATGTGTTATCCTGCTTAGTTGAAATGCATGTGAACCGTATTGGGTTACTCATTGGGCTTTCCAGCTGATGTTGTGGATTAAAAATACACAGATGATGTGGACGTAGAACCTTCAGAGAATGCTCCTGATAATGAAGTGAGACCACTAGAGGAACTATAGGACTATTGGCCTAATTTAACCGAGGAAGAAGTGGCGACCCTAAACCAAGACGTTTAGACTGGTTTATTTTATTTTGTTATTTTCAATAATTAGTAGACAACTAATAGTCCTAAATGGGTAGACTTAGTTTATGGTTGAATATTTCATGAATAAATGATAACTTAGTATTTCATTATTTTATGCATCTTAAAGTGATTTAACGTTATAAATGCATTTAGTACACCAGTTATATCCTGTAAACTGGGCGGAGGGTGCACACTCTGAGTCTGGATTTCAGGGGCGTGACAGTACCTAATCACAGCTAGATGGCTTATGCATAAGGAATCCCACCAACTCAATAACCATATCCATCTAATCGCTGCCCCTCAAAGTGATGGAAGAAGATGAAACCGGTAGGTCAGATATCCGACTGTCTGAATTAAGGAAGGAAAAATTAAAAATTAAAAATTAAAAAAGATGGACGGATCATCTAATAGGTTAGGTCTATGAAACATTTATGGTAGGACCCACTAGGTTGATGGAATCGATATAGATACATGACGTATTTGGGTTCTTCCGGTCCTATCCATTTAACATAATAGCCCATCACCTCAAAATAATTATTCTCTTGAAAGCTACATCCCATCATCCTTGTGGCAAGCTGTCTTTATCAAGCGTTTTGGATTATTTAAGCCTTAAGGTTGAGAAAAAGAAGTGCTCAAGCATGCATTTTCTGTACATAGAGCCAATGCATGCTTTAATCCAAACCATCAAAATCATGGGGCTTATTTTATTCGACGGTCAGATGTGCTGAAATGAGGAGATTCTACAATCCCAACCTCCTATTGATAGACATATATATGTTTCCTATTTGTAATGTTCACTTGATGGCCACAAATTAAGCAATTATTATATAGCTTTGTAGACCCTAATTTCTCTCGGTGGTGCCCACAATTTCGATTGTTTCAATTGCAGTGCATGTTGGGCTGGCATAGAACCAAGTTAGAGCTAAGCTGTGATTAGCCCTGGCCTGACTCCCCCTCACCCCAATCAGTCTTAAGAAAGCCTTGGTCCTTGACCCTGGTCCCGTAAGTAAAAGAGTGAAAAATAAGACCAATCTAGAATTTATTTTTTCATTTTTATTTTTTTAAATGCATATCTTCTCCATCCACAACAAGCCCAATCATGTAAATGGTTGATCATGGAAACATGACCACACATCCCAGAGTACTTTTAAACTCCACATGTACATTGATTTCAAAATATTGCTCAAACATACTTAAACCATCCATTCCTTTTTTTATAATGTTGGCCTACTTAATTAATGATGGGACCAAACCGTTCATCATTAGCCATGCCCGGCTTGGCCTGAACATTGGATCTAGATTTCAAGCCTGGGCATTACCCTTGGGTGGTGTTTAGGAGCCCAAGCTCTGGCCCTACAAACCAGGCACTCCTCTGGTACATGCATGTCACATGTATAAAGGGCTTTTTATTGCTTACATGGCATTGAGATTACCCAGGGCTGCGACTGGCCTCGGCTAGCCTCGTCCAGGACTAAGTCAACCCACTTTAATTTAGATGGGTTTGTAGGCTATGGGTTGCACTAGGGCTTCACTTTAAGGCCCAATTGATAGGTTGGCTGGACAGGAACATGGATCTGCCTAATATCCTGTTAATTTTGGATTTTTTTTTAATTATATACATTCTAGATAAGATAAAATACCTTTTGATACTATCAACCTTGGTACACTGCATTTTCTTGAAACTATGAGAACCTCCTTGCAATCGCACCAAGAATTGCAGTGTCGTGGCATCTTTCTTGCCAACATGTTAATTGTGCAGTGTACATTTATAAAACAGTAGACCCTATCATGAAGGTCACCCTTCTCTCAAAAATCAGGTTGATCCACTCACTGGGTGGATCACACCTCTTTGTGAGTCAAGCTGATATTTGTTTTGAGTCAAGCTGATATTTGTTTGGTATCTTCATCCAGGTCTTTGTGACCTTTTCAACAGGTTGGATGGAAAATAAACATTCAAGTGGCCCCCATGAAGTTTTTAATGGTGTGGATTCAATCACTACCATTTCATGTGGTATGGTCCACTTAAGATTTGGATTTGCTTCATTTTTGGCATAGTGCCTTAAAATAAGATTTCAAAATACATTTACGATGTAGATGTAAGGTACATACATCACAGTGGCCCCAGAGTTAGGGATCCAACAAACTTAGTGGATCCAGGGATCCACCCAAACCGCGCCCCGGTAACACCGAGCTTGGTTTTCCTGCGAAAGCTGCGCTGGGAACCAAGGTGGGGCCCACAGTGATGTTTTTTGATAAATCCACCCCGTCCATCCGTTTTGGGAGCTCATTTTAGGACATGAGAACAAAAATGAACTGGATCCAAGACTAAAATGGGCCGAACTAAAGGAAAAGGTGGGTAGATAAATTACTATCGTTGAAACCTCCCTGGGTCCACAGTGATGTTTATATGATATCCATACCGTTCATAAAGTCACTACTACTAGGATGAACTAGAAACACAAATATTATCCTAATTCAAAACTCCTGTGGCTCCACGAATATTTCAACTGTGGACTTTCACTCCTCACGTTTTCGGACCACTTGAGTCTTGGATCCGGTTCATTTTTGTTCTCATGTCCCAAAATGAGCTCCCAAAACAGATGGACGGCATGGATTTATCAAAAAACATCACTTTGGGCCCCACCTCGGTTCCTAGAGCAGGAACTTCCTACGCAAGGCTATCGCAGGAAATCCGTGCCCGAACGCAGTGGTAAGATACACCAAGGTGTACTGACGTCGTGAAGTTCTTCCACCATGACCCACGTGTTATATCCAATCCATCCGTCCATTTTTTGAGATTTTTTCTAAGGCCTGATATAAAAAATAAGAAAGATCCAAAGTTTCAATGGACCACACTGCAGAAAGCAATGAGATTGAACGCATACCATTGAAACCTTCTTGGGGTCCTAGAAGTTTTAGTTCAGTCAGATATTTGTTTTTACCCTTCATCCAGGTCCATGTGACCTTATGAATAGTTTGGACGGCAAATAATCATCATGGTGGGCCGTATGTATGTTTTGACGGTGAGAATCATTATAGGGTCTGCGTTTTCTGGTGTGCTCCACGTACACCAGTGAATCTGCTTCCTCTGTTATCAAAATACGAGTGGGTGTGTAACCAACTAGGAAGAAGATGCTTCATGGTACCAAGACTACGGAAGCACTCTAACCAAATACCGAAAAATATTGACGCACACTGTACTCCTAAAATAGCATCGATTCACTCCGACTTACACAGCAGTCCTTCGGTGGCACGCCGAATGGTTTCACCAAATTTCGAGTGGGTGTGTAACCACTCAAGAAGACGCTACGTTAGGGTACCAAGATTCAAGAATCACTCTAACACGCACCGACGAACACGGACATACACCGAACCTCCAAAATAATAACGGTTCCCTCCGACTTGTACTGCAGCACATGCAGTCGCATCTCGAATGCTTTTACTGAACTACGAATGAGTGCGTAGACACCTAGGAAGAAGATGTATCATGGTACCGAAACTACAGAAGCAATCTAACCAAATACCGAAAAATATTGATGCACACCGTACCCCTAAAATAGCATCGATCCACTCTGACTTACACAGCAACCTTTCTGTGGCACGCCAAACGCTTTCACCAAACTGCGAGTGGGTGCGTCACCACTCAAGAAGACGCTACGTTAGGGTATCGAGACTTAAGAATCACTCTTCCACGCACCAACGAACACGGACATACACCGGACCTCCAAAATAGTAACGGTTCCCTCCGACTTGTACTGCAGCACATGTAGTCACATCTCAAATACTTATACTAAACTACGAGTGAGTGCGTAAACAACTAGGAAGAAGATGCATAATGGTACCAAGACGACGGAAGCACTCTAAACAAATACCGAAAAATATTTACGCATACCGTACCCCTAAAATAGCATCGATTCACTCCGACTTATACATCAGCCATTCAGTGGTACGCTGAACGCTTTCACCGAACTTTGAGTAGGTGTGTAACCTCTCAAGAAGACACTACGTTAGGGTATCGAGACTCAAGAATCACTCTGACATGCACCGACAAACACGGACATACACCGGACCTCCAAAATAATAATGGTTCCCTCCGACTTGTATTACAGCACATGCAGTCGCATCTCGAATGCTTTTACTGAATCACGAGTGGGTGCGTAAATAACTAGGAAGAAGATGCATCATAGTACCGAGACTACGAAAGCACTCTAACCATATACCGAAAAACACTGACGCATACTGTACCCCTAAAATAGCATCAATCCACTCCGACTGACACACCAGCCCTTCTATGGCACGCCGAACGCTTTCACCGAACTACGAGTGGGTGCGTAACCACTCAAGAAGATATTACATTTGGGTACCGAGACTCAAGAATCAGTTTGATCATGCACCGACAAACACGGACACACACCGGACCCTCAAAATAGTAACAGTTCCCTCCGACTTGCACTGCCGCACATGTGGTCGCATCTCGAATGCTTTTACAGAAGTACGAGTGTGTGTGTAACCAACTAGGAAGACGGTGCATCATAGTACCGAGATTACAGAAGCACTCTAACCACATGCTAAAAAACATTGGCACACACTATACCCCTAAAATAACATCGATCCACTTCGACTTCTACAGTATTCCTTCAATGACACATCGAATGTTTTCACCGAACTACGAGTGGGTGCATAACCACTCAAGAAGACGCTATGTTAGGGAAACGAAACTCAAGAATTACTCTAACCACGCACCGACAAATATGGACACATACTGGACCCCCTAAATATTAACGGCTCCCTCCGACTTGCACTACAGCAAATGTGATCGTGGGTCGAACGCTTTCATTGAATTATGAGTATCTATGTATCTACCTACGAAGACGCTCGATCATAGTATCAAGACTATAGAACCATTCTACATAGATAACAACTAACATTGATGCACACCGTACCGTACCTCTAAAATAGCATTGATCCACTTCGACTTGCACTGTAGCCTTTCGATAGGCACTGCCGAACGCTTACACTGAACTACGAATGGGTGGATAATCACCAAAAAAGACTCTGCATTAGGGTACCGAGACTCAAGAATCACTCTAACCACACACCGACGAACACGGACACTCACGGGATCCCCAAAATAGTAACGGCTCACTCTGACTTGTACTATAGCCCATGCAATCGCACGTCGAACGCTTTCACTGAACTACGAGTGGGATGCGTATCCACATGAAAAGACTCTCCATCATGATACCAACACTATGGAAGCACTCTAACCACACACTGAAAAACTTTGACGCACACTGTACTCCTAAAATAGCATCGATTCACTCCGACTTACACAGCAGTCCTTCAGTGGCACGCCAAATGCTTTCACCGAATTTCGAGTGGGTGCGTAACCACTCAAGAAGACGCTACGTTAGGGTACCGAGATTCAAGAATCACTCTGACACGCACCGACGAACACAGACATACACCGGACCTCCAAAATAGTAACAATTCCTTCCGACTTGCACCGCAGCTCATGCGGTCACAACTCGATTTCTTTTACCGAAGTTCAAGTGGGTGTGTAACCAACTAGGAAGATGCTGCATCATGGTACCGAGACTATGAAAGTACTCTACGATCATACCGTAAAACATTGACGCACACTATACCCCTAAAATAGCATCAATCCACACCGACTTGCACTGCAACCCTTCACTAGCATGTCGAACGCTTTCACCGAGCTACGAGTGGGTTCGTAACCACTCAAGAAGACGCTGCGTTAGGGTACCAAGACTCAAGAATCACTCTAACCATGCACCAACAAACACGGATACACACGGGACATCCAAAATAGTAACTGTTCCTTCCGACTTGCACTGCAGCCCATGCGGTCGCAACTCGAATTCTTTTACCGAAATAGGAGTGGGTGCATAACCAATTAGGAAGACTGCTGCATCATGGTATCAAGACTATGGAAGCATTCTAACATCATACCGAAAAACATTGACGCACATTGTACCGCTAAAATAACATCGATCCACACCGACTTGCACTTGTAGCCCTTCGATGGCACGCCGAACGCTTTCACCGAGTTATGACTAGGTTCATAACCACTCAAGAAGATGCTGCATTACGGTACCGAGACTCAAGAACCTACTCTAACCACACACTATCGAACACGGACACACCGAATTCCCAAAATAGTAACGGTTCACCCCGACTTGGACGGCCTTGTTATAGTAATGGGCCACACCTTCATTTATTGATGTTGTTAGCAATGATCCATGTTATTCATTCAAATTTAAAGATTTTTTTTGTTCCGATACTAAAAAAATGTGGCAGATCAAATAATCAAGTGGTCCACATCATCTTCATTTACATTTAATGGTACATACTTAACACACTACTAATACTTTTTACGGCCCACCTTCCACTCAGATGCGCCTCATTTTGTTTCTAATGATATAAAAGAGGATGAGAAAACCGCTAGACGGTATCGATCGACAAATTAAATTTATGTGGGCCCCATTTCAGAGATTTGACGTAACTGACAATTTCAAGGTTAAAGTTGTAATAAAGTAACACCACAAGGGTAGCAGTGTCAATTTAGACAGCTGGCGCGAGTAGATTCACAACTTTTTATCTCCTTTTGAGGCCTTTGTGAAAAGACAAAATTAACCTCTGTGAGTATTTACGTTAACCTACAAGTGCTTGTAATAGATCCGGCCTCATCAATGAGACTCAACTTGTAGATGACAACAATCAATTTTCTTTTTAAGATTGAGGCCGGATCTACTACATAGCAGTGTAGGATAGGCTAAAACTACAAAGCAATTTATATTCGGCATCTTTCCGTTTTTTGTAAATCAAAACGGTTAATGACATTTATCCACTGGGATATTCTTCGGTCAATAAGAACCATTGAAATCCAAATATTAGGTGGGCCACATCATAGGCAAAAAAATCCCCAACATTCATCCGTTCTCATAAGGGCAATTTGGTCATATCCGAAAATGTTGAAGTTACTCTCAGAGGGGAGAAAGACGCCCTACACGCATGACATCTATAATTTCCCCCACTTCAGTCTTTTAATTACAATATTGCCATCATTATTTTATTTCCCAATATAAACGAGAATTGGGGCCCACCTTCATTAATTTCCGTTATCAAAATCGTCCATAAGATTGTTCATGTCCTCCTTGGTGGGGTTCCAAAAAATGAGAGTTATCTAGGGTTGTAGTTTGGCAAAGTGGGCATAGGATGTTTTTAATGGTGGACATTCCTTCCTTACTCTTTTCCTTATGGTGTGGTCCACTTGAGTTTTAGATCTACCCCATTTTTTAGATGAATTCCTAAAATGATCAGAAAAAATGGATGGACGTTGTGGATAAAACACCTATATCATGGTTGAGCATAAAGTGCACTAACTGTTAGTGCACTGATTTGTGCATTGTATTGTCAATTGCGTGATCATTGAGTCAGTCAAGTCTCGTGAGCCCCGATGAAGATTGAAGACTCAAGACTTGAAGACCAAAGCAGCTTTCCGCACTCAAATTCAAGCCAGATCAAGCTCGGAAGATAAGTTGCATATAGACAGCCTATAGGATCCCAAAACTTCCTAGTCCATGGCATTCGAATCACATTTTTTGTTTGCCAGTTGATCCACGGACTTAAGGTCAAGATGATCAGTCTTGGACCTCCATTATGTAGGTGCCAATCAGTTGAAAAAGATAGGAAAATCATCTCTATGTGCACCACTAAAGACAAGGGAGTTCACCCCATTTCAAGCCGTAAAATTAAGCCTGACGACCTGGTCGGGCGACCGGTCGGTTGAAGCAGGATTCAGTCAGAAAGCTTTTGAAAGGAAAACAATCTCATTTCTGTCTGGCTAAGGACCGGTCTGAGGACCAGTCGCTGGTCTCTTAGGACCGGTCGCACGACCGGTCGCATTTGGACGAAAAACTGTCCAGCGACCAAATGGGAGAAACAGTTTAAAGGGGAGACCAGTCGCTGACTACCCACGACCGGTCCTTGACCTTCCACGACCGGTCATACGACCGGTCGCAAATGGACCAAAAAATGTCCAGAGACTTCAGGAGCTATTTTTACAAAGGGAGACCGGTCTCAAGACCGGTCGTACGACCGGTCGTCAGACCAGTAGGAGGCACAACTAAGATCGATCGTTGGGCTTTTTAGACAGGTCGCACGTGACCGTTTTCTATCCGTTGGATCCCGATTCTTGGAGCCTATTAAGGCATATTTCGAGGGTTTTGAGAGGATCACTTGCACACCCATTTAGAGCATTAAGAGAGGCTATTAAGACTTTCATCTAATCTCTTTTGCTCATCATAGTCTTGAGTTTATCCTTCAAACCTAGCCATTAATGGCACTACATTGAGTATTCAAAGCTCGGTTTGAACAATGAACTCAAGCATGGCATTCATGGCTGTCCCTATCATTCAATCTTCATCTTGAAGTTATTTATAGCCATTGAATGATCTAATTGATGGTTACTTCATTATCCATTGCATTGTAATAGGCATATGGAACATCAATACCTTCTCCCACCTACCCGGCACTAGTCTAGGAACATCATATGCATTGGTAGCTGATCGTGGGAGCTTGGAGAGGAGCTAAGGCATTCGTGGAAGCTGAAGCTACTCATCAACGGCGCTGAATCGGGGCTCAATCGTCTAGGTATGTCTAGTATTTGAGAGTCCATTTATTGAATCACTATTCCCTGGATTGGAAAACTCCGGCGGGAGTGTACGTGACCGTCCTTGGATTAGGATTGGTAGGAGTTTGAGATCCAAACTCGTCAAGTCCCTGGATTGGGCCATCGGCGGATGGTAAACGCGGTCCTAGATCAAAGGATGTTAAGGTTAATGGTTAACCTGATTTAAAACCACGACTATAGTGAAATTCGGTGGTCTCATAGGTTGAGATCGTGAACCGGGAGTGGAGTAGGGAAACCGAACCACTATACATCGTGTGCAATGTGGTGAATGCATTTTGTCTATTTTGTTCCTTGTTGATCAATCTTATAAGTGCTTAACTGTATGCCCATCTTATGTTTGACAAAATGCTCATATGCCATCCTTGAATGATTAATACAAGAATGCATATAAACTGTTTGATGAAATACTTCTCTTAGTAAAGTTGTCAATCGAGTTAGATCTTAGGTGATCAATTGTTATCATTTACATGCACTTAATTGTAAATTATGGTATAAATGCAATTGAGCTTTTGAATTTGCAAGAAAAATTAAAAAGTCCTATTCACCCCCCCTCTAGGACATAAGCATACCTTCAAGCTTATCTCACTAGCGGTAGAACCGCAATTTCACTAACAACCAATCACGTTGATAGAGGCAGCGTGGCTTTCGTTGATTGTGTGAGATCATCGACTAACCAAACCCGGTATGGGCTTTAATGTGGGAGCCACGTTGATGTATGAATTCTTTATCCACACCGTCCTTCTGTTTTTTCAGATCATTTTAGGTTACTATCCTAAAATGGAAGCAGGTCCACTCATCAGTTGCACAATAACATAGCAAATAGTGGTGATAGACCATTAATGGGCCACAAAAGTTTTTAATGAAGCCGATATTTGTTTGTTCCCTTCGTCAAGGAGTGTGTGACCTCATAAACAGATTGGATATCAAAGAAACACCTGCCGAAACATTAATGTCTGTCCTAAGAAGTTCTAAACCATAGGGCATCCAATCACCACTGTCATGTATGGTATATGGTCCACTCGATTATTGGATGTGCTTCACTTTTTTTATATATAATAATCTAAAAAGTTCTTGAAAAAATGTATGGACGGCGTGGATACAGAATACATGCATCAAGGTGGGCCCCTGTGGTACGAGCCGAACCGTCTTGGGCGCAAATTGTGGGGCCTGGATTGACTCAGTTAGATCCATTATGATTTATCCACCCCGTACATCCGTTTTTTTTCAGCTCAGCTTAAGGGTTTATCAAGAAACCCAAGGTTAACCAAACCTCTAGTGGACCACACCACAACAAATAAACACGGTTCATGTGTTTGGGACTTGGCATCCCAATGCGACCTATCTCCTGATGCCTAGAATACCAATTTCGATTCGGCTGAAAACGAACGTGCACGCTAAAGGAACCCATTCCAACCCTTCGAACAAGTTTCAGCCTTTTCGTGACTATCTGCTCCGATTCTTGCTCGAGTCGTCAATTCGGCCAACTGCATCCCGGGGCTCGGATCGGCTTCTGAATTCCAGTATACCAGGGTCGAATGGGCCCAAATCGGACGTGCACGTTGAAGGAATCCATCTCGACCCTCCGAACAAGTTTCTCCTGATTCCAGGTCCATCTACTCCGATTCCTGCCCGAGTCGTCAATTCAGCAAACTGCATCACGGGGCTCGGATCGGCTTCTGAAGTTTCGTATACCGAGGCTGAATGGGGCCGAATCGAATGTGCATGTTGAAGGAACCCATTCCAACCCTCCAAACAAGTTTCGCCTGATTCCGGGACCGTCTAGTCCGATTCCGTCTCGAGTCGTCAATTCGGCAGACTGCGTCCCAGGGCTCGGATCGGCTTCTGAAGTCCGATTTTCAGAGGCCGAATGGGCTCAAATCGGACGTGCACACTGTAGGATCCCATCCCAACCCTCCAAATAAGTTTCGCCTGATTCCGGGACCGTCTGCTCTGATTCCTGCCCGAGTCGTCAATTCGGACAACTACGTCCCGGGGCTCGAATCGGCTTCTGAAGTCCAGTATACAGGGGCCGAATGGGCTCGAATCGGATGTGCACATAGAAGGATCTCATTCCAACCCTCTGAACTTTGATTCCTTCCCATGTTGTCAATTCTGAAAACTGCGTTCGGGGCTTGGATTGGCTTCTAAATTCCGGTATACCGGGGCCGAATGGGCCCGAATTGGACATGCACGCTGAAGGGACCATTCCCGACCCTCTGAACAAGTTTTGCCTAATTCCAGGACCGTCTGCTCTGATTCCTGCCCAAGTCGTCAATTCAGCCAACTGCGTCCCGAGGCCTGGAACGGATTCTGAAGTCCTGTATTCTGGGGCCGAATGGACCCGAATTGGATGTGGACCCTGCAGGAACCCATCCCGACTCTCTGAACAAGTTTCACCTGATTCCGGGACCGTCTGCTCCGATTCTGACCCAAGTTGTCAATTAGAGCAACTGCATCCCGGGGCTCGGATCAACTTCTGAAGTCTGGTATACCGAGGCCGAATGCGCCCAAATCTGATGTGCACTCTGTAGGAACCGATGTAGACCCTTAGAAAAAGTTTTGCCTGATTCCGGGACCGTCTGTTCCGATTCCAACCCAAGTCGTTAATTCGGCCAACTGCGTCCCTAGGCTCGGATCGGCTTCTGAAGTCTGATATACCGGGGCCGAATGGGCCCGAATCGGACGTGTACACTGCAAGAACCCATCCGAACCCTCCGAACAAGTTTTGCCTGATTCCGGGACCCTCTACTCCGATTCCGACCCTAGTCGTCCATTAGAGCGACTGCAGTCCTAGGGCTCGGATCGGCTTCTGAACTCTGGTATACCGGGGCCAAATGGCCCGAATCGGACGTGCATGTTGCAGGAACCGATATGGACCCTTAGAGCAAGTTTTGCCAGATTCCTGGGACCGTCTGTTCCGATTCCTGCCCGAGTCGTTAATTCGGTCAAATGCATCCCTAGGCTCGGATCGGCTTCTAAAGTTTGGTATACCGGGGCCGAAGTGGCCCAAATCGGACATGCACGCTGTAAGAACCCATACCGACCCTCCAAACAAGTTTCGCCTTGATTCCGAGATCGTCTGCTCCGATTCCTGTAGAAGTCGTCAATTCGGGCTACTACATCCCGGGGCTCGGATCGACTTCTGAAGTCCGGTATACAGGGGCCGAATGGGTCCGAATCAGATGTGGACGCTACATGAACCCATCCCGATCCTCCAAACAAGTTTTGCCTGATTCCAGGGACCGTTTGCTCCGATTCCGGCCTAAGTCAATTGCGTCCCGGAGCTCGGATTGGCTTCTGAAGTCTGGTATACCGGGGCCAAATGTTCCCAAATCGGACGTGGACGCTGCATGAACCCATACCGACCCTCTGAAAAATTTTTACGCGATTCCGGGACTGTCTACTCCGATTTTGGCTCGAGTCATCAATTCGGCCAACTACATCCCGGGGCTCGGATCGGCATCTAATGTCCAGTATATCGGGACCGAATTGGCCCGAATCGGATGTGGACACTGCATGAACTCATATCGAGCCTCCGAAGAAGTTTTTCCTGATTTTGGAACCGTCAGCTTCGATTCTGGCCCGAGTCGTCAATTCGGTCAACTACGTCCTTGGGCTTGGATCGGCTTCTGAAGTCCGGTATACCGGGGCCGAATTGGCCCGAATCGGAAGTGTACGTTGTATGAACCCATCCCAATCCTTCAAACAAGTTTCGCCTAATTCCTTAACCGTCTGCATCGATTTTGGCACGAGTCGTTAATTCGGCCAATAGCGTCCTAGGGCTCAGATCGGCTTCTGAAGTCTGGTATATCCAGGCCGACTTGGCTCGAATCGGACGTGCAGGCTGCATGAACCCATACTAACCCTTCGAATGAGTTTGCCTGATTCCGAGACCGTTTGCTCTGATTTCGGCCCGAGTCGTAAATTCGACCAACTACGTCCTCAGGCTCGGATTGGCTTCTGAAGTCCGGTATAGCGGAACCAAATTGGCCCGAATCGGATGTGGACGCTGCATGAACCCATCCTGACCCTTTGAACAAGTTTTACCTGATTTTGGGACCGTCTGCTCCGAATCCCTCCCCAGTCGTCAATTAGGCCAATTGCATCCTAGGGCTTGGATCAGCGTCCGAAGTTCGGTATACCGAGGACAAATGGGCCCGAATCGGACGTGAACACTGCATGAACCCATACTGACCCTCTGAATAATTTTCTCTAGATTCTGGGATCATCTACTCCGATTCTGGTCCCAGTCGTCACTTGGGCCAACTGCGTCCCAGGGCTTAGATCGATTTCTGAAGTCCTGTATATCTGGGCCGACTTGGCCCAAATCGGATGTGCATGCTGCATGAACCCATAGCGATCCTCTCAACAAATTTCACCTAATTTCGAGACTGTTTGCTCCGATTCCGACTCGAGTCGTCAATTCGGCCAACAACGTCCCGGGGCTCGGATCGGATCTGAAGTCCAGTATACCAGGGCCGAATGGGCCCAAATCGGACTTACATTCTGAAGGAACCTATCCTGACCTTCCAAACAAGTTTCACCGAATTCCTGGACCATCTTCTCCGATTCCTGCCTGAGTCTTCAATTCAGAAGACTACATCCTAGGGCTCGAATCGGCTTTTGAAGTCCGGTATACCAGGGCCGAATGGGCACGAATCGGACGTGCACGCTGCTAGGATACCATCCCAACCTTCCGAATAAGTTTCTCCTATTTTCAGAACCGTCTGCTCTGATCCTGCCCGAGTCGTCAATTCGGGAAACTACGTCCCTGGGCTTGAATCGGCTTTCGAAGTCTGGTATACCGGGGTTGAATGGGCCCAACTCGGACGTGCATGCTGCAGGATCCCATCCCAACCTTCCAAATAAGTTTTTCCTATTTCCAGGACCGTCTGCTCTGATTTCTTCCCGAGTCGTCAATTCGGGCAACAACATCCTTAGGCTTGAATCGGCTTTCGAAGTCCGCTATACCGGGGACGAATGGGCTCGAATCGGACGTGCACATAGAAGAATCTCATTTCGACCCTCCGAACAAGTTTCTCTGGATTCCGGGACCATCTGCTCCGATTCTTGCCCGTGTCGTCAATTCGGACAACTGCGTCCGGGGCTCGGATCGGCTTCTAAAGTCCGGTATACCAGGGCCAAATGGGCCCGAATCGGACATGCACGCTGAAGGGACCATTCCCGACCCTCTGAACATGTTTCGCCTGATTCCGGGACTGTCTGTTCCAATTCCTTCCCAAGTCGTCAATTCAACCAACTGCGTCTCGAGGCTCGAATCGGATTCTGAAGTCCTGTATTCTGGGGCCGAATGGACCCAAATCGGATGTGGACGCAGCAAGAACCCATCCTGACTCTTCGAATAATTTTTGCCTGATTCTGGGATCGTCTACTCCGATTCTGACCCGAGTTGTCAATTAGAGCAACTGCGTCCCGGGGCTCGGATCGGCTTCTGAAGTCTGGTATACCGGGGCCGAATGGGCTCGAATCAAACGTGCACACTGAAGGAACCGATCTAGACCCTTCGAACAAGTTTCACCTAATTCTGGGACTGTCTGTTCTGATTCCGGCCCGAGTCGTTAATTCGGCCAACAACGTCCCAAGTCTCGTATCGGCTTTTGAAGTCAGGTATACCCGGGCCGAATGGGCCTGAATCGGACGTGCACACTGCAAGAACCCATCTCGACCCTCTGAAAAGGTTTTGCCTAATTCTGGGACCGTTTGCTCTGATTCTGACCCGAGTCGTCCATTAGAGCAACTGCGTCCTAAGGCTCGGATCAGCTTCTGAAGTCTGGTATACCGGGACAAAATGGGCCCAAATCGGACATGCATGTTGAAGGAACCGATCCGGACCCTTACAGAAAGTTTCGCCAGATTCTGGGACTGTCTATTTCGATTCCTGCCCGAGTCGTTAATTAGGCCAAATGCGTCCATAGGCTAGGATCGGCTTCTGAAGTTTGGTATATCGAGGCCGAATGGGCTCGAATCGGACGTGCACGCTGCAAGAACCCCGACCCTCCAAACATGTTTCACCTAATTTCGGGATCGTCTGCTTCGATTCCTGTCGAAGTTGTCAATTCGGGCAACTGCGTCTTGAGGCTCAGATCGGCTTCTGAAGTCCTGTATACTGGGGCCGAATGGGCCCAAATCGGATGTAGATGCTGCATGAACCCATCCCGAACCTCTGAACAAGTTTCTCCTGATTCCAGGACCATTTGCTCCGATTTCGGCCTGAGTCATAAACTCGTGCAACAGCGTCCCGGGGCTCGGACCGGCTTCTGAAGTCCGGTATACTGGGGCCGAATTGACCCGAATCGGACGTGGACACTTCATGAACCCATCCCAATCTTTTAAAATAGTTTCACATGATTCCGGGACCGTTTGCTCCGATTCCGGCCTAAGTTGTCAATTCGGCCAATTGCATCCCAGAGCTCGGATCGGCTTTTGAAGTACAGTATACCAGGGCTGAATGTGCCTAAATCAGACGTGGATGCTGCATGTACCCATAAAACCTCTCTAAAAATGTTTTGCCTGATTCCGGGACCATCTACTCAGATTTCAGCCCGAGTCATCAATTTGGCCAACTACATCCCGGGGCTCGGATCGGCTTCTGATGTCCAGTATACCGGGACTGAATTGGCCCGAATCAGACGTCGACACTGCATGAACTCATACAGAGCCTCCGAACAAGTTTTGCCTGATTTCGAAACCGTCAGCTTGATTCTGGCCCGAGTTGTCAATTCGGCCAACTATGTCCTGGGGCTCGGATCGGCTTCTAAAGTCTGGTATATCGGGGCCGAATTGGCCCGAATCGGATGTGCATGCTGCATGAATCCATCCCGATCCTTCAAAAAATTTTTGCCTAATTCCTTGATCGTCTGCACCGATTCCGGCACGAGTCGTTAATTCGACCAACTGGATCCCAGGGCTTAAATCGGTTTCTGAAGTCCGGTATATAGGGGCCGACTTGCCCCGAATTGGATGTGCATGCTGCATAAACCCATCCCAATCCTCCAAACAATTTTTCCTAATTCCGAGACTGTCTACTCCAATTCCGGCCCGAGTCGTCAATTCGCCCAACTACGTCCTGAGGCTCGGATCGGCTTCTGAAGTCCGGTATACTGGAACCGAATTGGCCCTAATCGGATGTGGACGCTGCATGAACCCATCCTGACCCTCCAAACAAGTTTTGCCTGATTTTGGGACCGTCTTCTCCGAATCCGGCCCCAGTCGTCAATTAGGCCAACTGCGTCCTAGGGCTCGGATCGACGTCTGAAATCCGGTATACCGGGGCCGAATGGGCCTGAATCGGATGTGGACACTGCATGAAACCATACGGACCCTTCGAATAAGTTTCTCCTGATTTTGGGATCGTCTACTCCGATTTCGGTCCCAGTCGTCAATTTGGCCAACTACGTCCCGGGGCACAGATCGGCTTCTGAAGTCCTGTATATCTGGGCCAACTTGGCCCAAATCATATGTGCATGCTGCATGAACCCATCCCGATCCTCTCAATGAATTTCACCTGATTTCGGGACCGTCTGCTCCAATTCCAGCCCGAGTCGTCAATTCGGCCAACAGCGTCCCAGGGCTCGGATCGGATCTGAAGTCCAGTATACTAGGGCCCAAATCAGACGTGCATTCTGAAGGAACCTATACCGAATTTTTGAACAAGTTTTTCTGGATTCCAGGACCATCTTCTCCGATTCCTGCCCGAGTCTTCAATTCGGAAGACTACATCCTAGGGCTCGGATCGGCTTCTGAAGTCCGATATACCGAGGCCAAATGGGCCCGAATCGGACGTGCACGCTGCAAGATCCCATCCCAACCCTCCAAATAAGTTTTACCTGATTCCTGGGACCGTCTGCTCTGATTCCTGCCCAAGTCGTCAATTCGGGCAACTACGTCCCTGGGCTCGAATCAGCTTCCAAAGTCCGGTATACCGGGGCCGAATGGGCTTGAATCGGACGTGGATGCTGCATGAACCCATTCTGATCCTCCAAACAAGTTTTGCCTGATTCTGGGACCTTTTGCTCTGATTCCAACCTAAGTCGTCAATTCTGCCAATTGTATCTCGGAGCTCGGATTGGCTTCTGAAGTCCGGTATACCGGGGCCAAATGGACCCAAATCGGACATGAACGCTGCATGAACTCATACTGACCCTTCAAAAATGTTTTTCCTGATTCCGTGACCGTCTGCTCTGATTCCGCCTGAGTTGTCAATTCAGCCAACTACATCTCGGGGTTCGGATCGGCTTCTAATGTCCAGTATACCTCGCCCAAATTGACTAAATCAGACGTGGATGCTGCATGAACTCATATCAAGCCTCGGAACACGTTTCACCTAATTTCGGGACCGTCAGCTCTGATTCTAGCCTGAGTCGTCAATTCGGGCAACTACGTCTCGGGGCTCGGATTGGCTTCTGAAGAATGGTATAAAGGGGCCAAATGACCCTAAATCGGACGTGGATGCTGCATGAACCCATCCCGATCCTCCAAACAAGTTTTTCCTGATTCTGGGACCGTCAGCTCCGATTCTGGCCCGAGTCGTCAATTCGGGCAACTGCATCCCGACGCTCGAATCGGCTTCTGAAGAATCGTTTACAGGGGCCGAATGGCCCTAAATCGGACGTGAACACTGCATGAACCCATCCCGATCCTCCAAAAAAGTTTCGCCTGATTCCGGGACCGTCTGCTCCAATTCCGGCCTGATTCGTCAATTCGGCCAATAGCGTCTCGGGGCTTGGATCGGCTTCTGAAGTCCGGTATACAGGGGCCGAATTGGCCCGTATCGGACTTGCATGCTGCATGAACCCATTCCAATCCTCAGAACAAATTTTACCTGATTTCGGGACCATCTGCTCTGATTTCGGCCTGAGTCGTCAATTCGGCCAACTGCGTCCCGGGGCTCGGATTGGCTTCTGAAGTCCGATATACTGGGGCCGAATTGGCCCGAATCAGATGTGGACGCTGCATGAACCTATCCCGACCCTCTGAACAAGTTTCGCCTGATTCCGGGACCTTCTTCTTCGAATCCGACCCTAGTCGTCAATTCGGCCAACTACGTCCAGGAGCTCGGATCGGCCTTTGAAGTTTGGTATACAGAGACCGAATGGGCCTAAATCAGACGTGGACACTGCATGAACTCATCCTGACATTTTGAACAAGTTTCGCCTGATTCTGGGACCTTCTGCTTCGAATTCGACCCCAGTCGTCAATTAGGCCTACTACGTCATGGGGCTTAAATCGGCATTTGAAGTCCGGTATACCGGGGCCGAATGGGCCGGAATCGGACGTGAACATTACATGAACCCATACCGACCCTCCAAATAAGTTTCTCCTGATTTCGAGATCATCTGCTCCGATTTCGACCCGAGTCGTCAATCAAGCCAACTGCGTCTCGGGGCTCAGATCGTCTTCT
Source organism: Liriodendron chinense (assembly GCA_003013855.2). Classification (NCBI taxonomy): domain Eukaryota; kingdom Viridiplantae; phylum Streptophyta; class Magnoliopsida; order Magnoliales; family Magnoliaceae; genus Liriodendron; species Liriodendron chinense. The sequence continues at coordinate 1,799,642 of PVNU02000998.1, forward strand.
GAAGTCCGGTCTGCTGAGGCTGATTGGCCCGAATCGGATGTGGACTCTTCATGGACATATTTCGACCCTCTGAACAAGTTTCTCTTAATTTTGGGATTGTCTGTTCCGATTTCGACCCTAGTCATCAATTCGGCCAACTACGTCCCAAGGCTCGGATCGGCTTCTAAAGTCTAGTATACCAGGGCCAAATGGGCCCGAATCAGACATGGATGATGCATGAACCCATACCGATTTACCAAACAAGTTTCGCTTGATTCTGAGACCGTCTACTCTGATTTCAGCCCCAGTTGTCAATTCGGCCAACGGTGTCCTAGTGCTCGGATCGGCTTTTGAAGTCTGGTATACTGGGGCCGAATGGA